>OW052108.1:2500-1252500 GCA_932526535.1 Caradrina clavipalpis
ACCGTTAGACGCGGCTCCGCGAGCCCTGTACACTCCCGTAAATATTTCTGGAAAATCTCAAAAGGGAAAATTTTTATTAAAGAAAAACACTTTTCCAAATTTTTACAAACTTTAAAATTTAATAACTTTGTCATTTTTAGTCATACAATAAATCTAGGGACGCCGCTGGACGCGCCTGAAGTTGCTCCACCCGAGTCCTGAAAAACAAAAAGGGATACAATTGTTAGTTTTTTAAATATAATAGTTTTTTGGTATTTTTTTTCGAAATTTTTGCGTTTTTAAGCCCTTCCCCTGGCGAATAACTCCCGTTCCTGTTGCGCGAAACGGGTTCAAATCTTCACAGTAGACGGGACTCCGCGCAGGCTACGCGTGTGCACCCTCAAAACAGAGCCGCCCATACAAAAATTGACCACCCGACAGTAAAAAACTGTCCAAATCACAAAAATTCGTGCCCGCCCATGCCCACCCTTAATTGATTTTTTATACGGACCAAAAAATTTTTATTGTCTAATTCGACGACGGGGGCCACGACAATTAGTTATATATATATATTGCTGTACTTATTATCGACATTTTGGCCTTCTTTGCCCAAAATTGACTGCCTTGGGCATCATTGACACAGAATCGTGCACCCAAAGTGCATTTTGACTCACACGCCCCTATACAGCGTGTGATTAGCATATTTACTTTTATTTTATTTTAACGCATATACAATTTACACCTTTTTACACACTTATATACTTGTACATTATTATAATATCGACATATTTTGACCTTTTACCCGACTGCACTCTATTTAATTTCTCTCATCATGTATTTGGCAAGAACGCCCGCCAAAAAGACCCCCACAAGTCCTGTTGTCTCTCCACCGGCCGAAGCAAGCGTCCCCTCTCCTACGGCTTCCTCAAATGTGAGGCGGAGCGTTGGAGAGTGGGAGAACGCTAAACCGACAGCCAGCCAGCCCCCTTCATCATCAGCCGCTCGGTCGCCCAAGAGGGCGGCCCCGATCGCGGCGGCCCTCTCGCAGCCTACTAGGAAGACGGCGCAGCCTATTGACGGCAAAGTCGCGCTACGCAGAACGTCCGTTGAGGCGGCGGGAGGATCGCCGGGAACGTCCCAAAAGCAGCCCCAAAAGCCCACCGACCGGGTCACCGAAGCACGAAACTGCCTGCTCCGTGCGAAGTCACACTTGGGTGACTCCCGGAACCTTCGGGCTGATCTCAAAGCCGGGATCACCCAGGCCGTGGAGCGGCTATACCAACTGGTGAAGGAAGAGGCGGCGGCTGCCGCTTCGACAAAAGGGGTGGTGGTCGAAGCGGCCGCTAGTAAAGCGACTCCCCTCCCGGAAACCTCTCCAGCTGTCGACTCGCTGCTCGCTTCACTAGCGGAGCACAGCGCGTTGGTGAAGGAGAGCGGCGAGGAAATGAGGAGACTCCGGGCGACGATGGAGGGACAGCAGGAACGCGCCGAAAAGCCGGCAACTTACGCGAGCGCTGCGGCCGGCAAGCAGTATGTGCCGCCGCCGCCGCTGCACTCGCTCATAGTGAGCTCCGACGACGGCAACGATACCAGCAGTGCCGTCGTCGACAAAATTAGAATCGCGGTGGACGCCAGGGAGACGGGCATCCGGGTCGATAAGGTCCGGAAGACCAGAGACCAGAAGGTCGTCGTGGGGTGCCGGACCCGGAGTGAGCTAGAGGCTGTCAAGAACAGACTGGGGGGCTCAACGGCAGGGCTAAAAGTAGAGGAGGCTGTTAACAGGGATCCCCTGGTGGTGCTGACGGACGTTCTGTCTTACAACACGGACGACGACATCACCAGGGCGATCCTTAAACAGAATCAGCATCTCCTGGGCGAACTCAAAAAGGACGAGGTGAGGGTCGCCGTTAAATACCGAAAGCGAGCACGCAACCCGCACGAGAGCCACGTGGTCGTGCAGGTCTCCCCCCCGGTGTGGCAGATCCTAACCAAGGCAGGCCGTGCACACATCGACCTGCAGAGGGTGAGGGTCTATGACCAGACTCCCCTCGTGCAGTGCACGAAATGCCTTGGCTTCGGCCACGGCCGGAAACACTGCACCGGGACTGACGACCTTTGCTCGCATTGCGGCGACCCACATCTGAGAGCGGAATGCCCATCGCACCGAGCCGGTGAGCCCCCCAAATGCTGCAATTGTAAAAAAGCCGGTCATGACCATCTAGCTCACAACGGGTTCAGCCTGGATTGCCCGTTGCGCCGGCGGTGGGACGCAATAGCGCGCTCCACCGTCGCCTACTGCTAAAGGCGCCACCGCGACCAACGTGTCCACGTTTGCTCCCCCCCGGGAAAGGACTTTAGACCAGGTGAACATGCAGGTACCAGATGTCGGCGACACCCCGACCTCCGAGACTGTACGAGGGGGCATATTGCATCTTAGCCACCTTCACGCAACCGCGCCCAAAATGGTTATCCTCGACCCGGTGGAAAGCTGGAAGACAGATCGGTGTACGACGAACTCGGACCACAGCGCCATATCCTTCAACGTAAAGCTGCAGAGAGGTGAGCGTACATACACACAAAACGGACGACGAGGCCCTTTTTCACTAACTGGGGCCTGTTTCATTAGAAAACGGCACAGCTTAGCACAGAACAACGTATCAGCCCGTCGGACGTAACACCAATCAGTAACACTCAACCACTCAAAAAACACTATCAACACATACAAAAACACATACACATAACATGCACAGAACACATACCACTCAGGAAAACACACAACGCTCACCTTGTCGTTGTGGTCCGAGTAAGTAGCTACCCTGATGAGGGAACTTCTACCGGGAAGAGACAAAAAACGTTGCGCGCGAGCCCCCTCGACTAAGGCTGGGGTGATTGACAGGTACCTGCATGGAAAAGAGGAAAGTTTCGTGGGAATCATGGAGAGCACTGGTGGGGAATAGCTTTGAAGCTTAAAGGCGCCTTTTCAATTTTCAATTTTAATTTCTATATACAAGAAACAATTATGTTTTTCGCCAATTTTCCAAGGTAATTTCCACGTCACTGGCTCCAGCGCATCGGTCGAACTCCCAGGAGTGAAACCGCAGCGATATCCGCAAAAATCCCGTGGGAATTGGTGTAGAAACAAGCAATTTTAGTAAAATCACCGTACATAAACGCATATATCTATATATAGGTAGGTTGAAAAAGTTTACCTCAGTGAGCACTTGAAAATACTTTGTTGAAACTTTGACGTAATTTTTACACCCTTATAAGGTACCGTATATACAAGTGCAATACACCGTTAGACGCGGCTCCGCGAGCCCTGTACACTCCCGTAAATATTTCTGGAAAATCTCAAAAGGGAAAATTTTTATTAAAGAAAAACACTTTTCCAAATTTTTACAAACTTTAAAATTTAATAACTTTGTCATTTTTAGTCATACAATAAATCTAGGGACGCCGCTGGACGCGCCTGAAGTTGCTCCACCCGAGTCCTGAAAAACAAAAAGGGATACAATTGTTAGTTTTTTAAATATAATAGTTTTTTGGTATTTTTTTCGAAATTTTTGCGTTTTTAAGCCCTTCCCTGGCGAATAACTCCCGTTCCTGTTGCGCGAACGGGTTCAAATCTTCACAGTAGACGGGACTCCGCGCAGGCTACGCGTGTGCACCCTCAAAACAGAGCCGCCCATACAAAAATTGACCACCCGACAGTAAAAAAACTGTCCAAATCACAAAAATTCTGCCCGTTTATTTAGTGTTTATCCCGTTTTTCGCCAATTTTCCAAGGTAATTTCCACGTCACTGGCTCCAGCGCATCGGTCGAACTCCCAGGAGTGAAACCGCAGCGATATCCGCAAAAATCCCGTGGGAATTGGTGTAGAAACAAGCAATTTTAGTAAAATCACCGTACATAAACGCATATATCTATATATAGGTAGGTTGAAAAAGTTTACCTCAGTGAGCACTTGAAAATACTTTGTTGAAACTTTGACGTAATTTTTACACCCTTATAAGGTACCGTATATACAAGTGCAATACACCGTTAGACGCGGCTCCGCGAGCCCTGTACACTCCCGTAAATATTTCTGGAAAATCTCAAAAGGGAAAATTTTTATTAAAGAAAAACACTTTTCCAAATTTTTACAAACTTTAAAATTTAATAACTTTGTCATTTTTAGTCATACAATAAATCTAGGGACGCCGCTGGACGCGCCTGAAGTTGCTCCACCCGAGTCCTGAAAAACAAAAAGGGATACAATTGTTAGTTTTTTAAATATAATAGTTTTTTGGTATTTTTTTCGAAATTTTTGCGTTTTTAAGCCCTTCCCTGGCGAATAACTCCCGTTCCTGTTGCGCGAACGGGTTCAAATCTTCACAGTAGACGGGACTCCGCGCAGGCTACGCGTGTGCACCCTCAAAACAGAGCCGCCCATACAAAAATTGACCACCCGACAGTAAAAAACTGTCCAAATCACAAAAATTCTGCCCGTTTATTTAGTGTTTATCCCGTTTTTCGCCAATTTTCCAAGGTAATTTCCACGTCACTGGCTCCAGCGCATCGGTCGAACTCCCAGGAGTGAAACCGCAGCGATATCCGCAAAAATCCCGTGGGAATTGGTGTAGAAACAAGCAATTTTAGTAAAATCACCGTACATAAACGCATATATCTATATATAGGTAGGTTGAAAAAGTTTACCTCAGTGAGCACTTGAAAATACTTTGTTGAAACTTTGACGTAATTTTTACACCCTTATAAGGTACCGTATATACAAGTGCAATACACCGTTAGACGCGGCTCCGCGAGCCCTGTACACTCCCGTAAATATTTCTGGAAAATCTCAAAAGGGAAAATTTTTATTAAAGAAAAACACTTTTCCAAATTTTTACAAACTTTAAAATTTAATAACTTTGTCATTTTTAGTCATACAATAAATCTAGGGACGCCGCTGGACGCGCCTGAAGTTGCTCCACCCGAGTCCTGAAAAACAAAAAGGGATACAATTGTTAGTTTTTTAAATATAATAGTTTTTTGGTATTTTTTTCGAAATTTTTGCGTTTTTAAGCCCTTCCCTGGCGAATAACTCCCGTTCCTGTTGCGCGAACGGGTTCAAATCTTCACAGTAGACGGGACTCCGCGCAGGCTACGCGTGTGCACCCTCAAAACAGAGCCGCCCATACAAAAATTGACCACCCGACAGTAAAAAACTGTCCAAATCACAAAAATTCTGCCCGTTTATTTAGTGTTTATCCCGTTTTTCGCCAATTTTCCAAGGTAATTTCCACGTCACTGGCTCCAGCGCATCGGTCGAACTCCCAGGAGTGAAACCGCAGCGATATCCGCAAAAATCCCGTGGGAATTGGTGTAGAAACAAGCAATTTTAGTAAAATCACCGTACATAAACGCATATATCTATATATAGGTAGGTTGAAAAAGTTTACCTCAGTGAGCACTTGAAAATACTTTGTTGAAACTTTGACGTAATTTTTACACCCTTATAAGGTACCGTATATACAAGTGCAATACACCGTTAGACGCGGCTCCGCGAGCCCTGTACACTCCCGTAAATATTTCTGGAAAATCTCAAAAGGGAAAATTTTTATTAAAGAAAAACACTTTTCCAAATTTTTACAAACTTTAAAATTTAATAACTTTGTCATTTTTAGTCATACAATAAATCTAGGGACGCCGCTGGACGCGCCTGAAGTTGCTCCACCCGAGTCCTGAAAAACAAAAAGGGATACAATTGTTAGTTTTTTAAATATAATAGTTTTTTGGTATTTTTTTCGAAATTTTTGCGTTTTTAAGCCCTTCCCTGGCGAATAACTCCCGTTCCTGTTGCGCGAACGGGTTCAAATCTTCACAGTAGACGGGACTCCGCGCAGGCTACGCGTGTGCACCCTCAAAACAGAGCCGCCCATACAAAAATTGACCACCCGACAGTAAAAAACTGTCCAAATCACAAAAATTCTGCCCGTTTATTTAGTGTTTATCCCGTTTTTCGCCAATTTTCCAAGGTAATTTCCACGTCACTGGCTCCAGCGCATCGGTCGAACTCCCAGGAGTGAAACCGCAGCGATATCCGCAAAAATCCCGTGGGAATTGGTGTAGAAACAAGCAATTTTAGTAAAATCACCGTACATAAACGCATATATCTATATATAGGTAGGTTGAAAAAGTTTACCTCAGTGAGCACTTGAAAATACTTTGTTGAAACTTTGACGTAATTTTTACACCCTTATAAGGTACCGTATATACAAGTGCAATACACCGTTAGACGCGGCTCCGCGAGCCCTGTACACTCCCGTAAATATTTCTGGAAAATCTCAAAAGGGAAAATTTTTATTAAAGAAAAACACTTTTCCAAATTTTTACAAACTTTAAAATTTAATAACTTTGTCATTTTTAGTCATACAATAAATCTAGGGACGCCGCTGGACGCGCCTGAAGTTGCTCCACCCGAGTCCTGAAAAACAAAAAGGGATACAATTGTTAGTTTTTTAAATATAATAGTTTTTTGGTATTTTTTTCGAAATTTTTGCGTTTTTAAGCCCTTCCCTGGCGAATAACTCCCGTTCCTGTTGCGCGAACGGGTTCAAATCTTCACAGTAGACGGGACTCCGCGCAGGCTACGCGTGTGCACCCTCAAAACAGAGCCGCCCATACAAAAATTGACCACCCGACAGTAAAAAACTGTCCAAATCACAAAAATTCTGCCCGTTTATTTAGTGTTTATCCCGTTTTTCGCCAATTTTCCAAGGTAATTTCCACGTCACTGGCTCCAGCGCATCGGTCGAACTCCCAGGAGTGAAACCGCAGCGATATCCGCAAAAATCCCGTGGGAATTGGTGTAGAAACAAGCAATTTTAGTAAAATCACCGTACATAAACGCATATATCTATATATAGGTAGGTTGAAAAAGTTTACCTCAGTGAGCACTTGAAAATACTTTGTTGAAACTTTGACGTAATTTTTACACCCTTATAAGGTACCGTATATACAAGTGCAATACACCGTTAGACGCGGCTCCGCGAGCCCTGTACACTCCCGTAAATATTTCTGGAAAATCTCAAAAGGGAAAATTTTTATTAAAGAAAAACACTTTTCCAAATTTTTACAAACTTTAAAATTTAATAACTTTGTCATTTTTAGTCATACAATAAATCTAGGGACGCCGCTGGACGCGCCTGAAGTTGCTCCACCCGAGTCCTGAAAAACAAAAAGGGATACAATTGTTAGTTTTTTAAATATAATAGTTTTTTGGTATTTTTTTCGAAATTTTTGCGTTTTTAAGCCCTTCCCTGGCGAATAACTCCCGTTCCTGTTGCGCGAACGGGTTCAAATCTTCACAGTAGACGGGACTCCGCGCAGGCTACGCGTGTGCACCCTCAAAACAGAGCCGCCCATACAAAAATTGACCACCCGACAGTAAAAAACTGTCCAAATCACAAAAATTCTGCCCGTTTATTTAGTGTTTATCCCGTTTTTCGCCAATTTTCCAAGGTAATTTCCACGTCACTGGCTCCAGCGCATCGGTCGAACTCCCAGGAGTGAAACCGCAGCGATATCCGCAAAAATCCCGTGGGAATTGGTGTAGAAACAAGCAATTTTAGTAAAATCACCGTACATAAACGCATATATCTATATATAGGTAGGTTGAAAAAGTTTACCTCAGTGAGCACTTGAAAATACTTTGTTGAAACTTTGACGTAATTTTTACACCCTTATAAGGTACCGTATATACAAGTGCAATACACCGTTAGACGCGGCTCCGCGAGCCCTGTACACTCCCGTAAATATTTCTGGAAAATCTCAAAAGGGAAAATTTTTATTAAAGAAAAACACTTTTCCAAATTTTTACAAACTTTAAAATTTAATAACTTTGTCATTTTTAGTCATACAATAAATCTAGGGACGCCGCTGGACGCGCCTGAAGTTGCTCCACCCGAGTCCTGAAAAACAAAAAGGGATACAATTGTTAGTTTTTTAAATATAATAGTTTTTTGGTATTTTTTTCGAAATTTTTGCGTTTTTAAGCCCTTCCCTGGCGAATAACTCCCGTTCCTGTTGCGCGAACGGGTTCAAATCTTCACAGTAGACGGGACTCCGCGCAGGCTACGCGTGTGCACCCTCAAAACAGAGCCGCCCATACAAAAATTGACCACCCGACAGTAAAAAACTGTCCAAATCACAAAAATTCTGCCCGTTTATTTAGTGTTTATCCCGTTTTTCGCCAATTTTCCAAGGTAATTTCCACGTCACTGGCTCCAGCGCATCGGTCGAACTCCCAGGAGTGAAACCGCAGCGATATCCGCAAAAATCCCGTGGGAATTGGTGTAGAAACAAGCAATTTTAGTAAAATCACCGTACATAAACGCATATATCTATATATAGGTAGGTTGAAAAAGTTTACCTCAGTGAGCACTTGAAAATACTTTGTTGAAACTTTGACGTAATTTTTACACCCTTATAAGGTACCGTATATACAAGTGCAATACACCGTTAGACGCGGCTCCGCGAGCCCTGTACACTCCCGTAAATATTTCTGGAAAATCTCAAAAGGGAAAATTTTTATTAAAGAAAAACACTTTTCCAAATTTTTACAAACTTTAAAATTTAATAACTTTGTCATTTTTAGTCATACAATAAATCTAGGGACGCCGCTGGACGCGCCTGAAGTTGCTCCACCCGAGTCCTGAAAAACAAAAAGGGATACAATTGTTAGTTTTTTAAATATAATAGTTTTTTGGTATTTTTTTCGAAATTTTTGCGTTTTTAAGCCCTTCCCTGGCGAATAACTCCCGTTCCTGTTGCGCGAACGGGTTCAAATCTTCACAGTAGACGGGACTCCGCGCAGGCTACGCGTGTGCACCCTCAAAACAGAGCCGCCCATACAAAAATTGACCACCCGACAGTAAAAAACTGTCCAAATCACAAAAATTCTGCCCGTTTATTTAGTGTTTATCCCGTTTTTCGCCAATTTTCCAAGGTAATTTCCACGTCACTGGCTCCAGCGCATCGGTCGAACTCCCAGGAGTGAAACCGCAGCGATATCCGCAAAAATCCCGTGGGAATTGGTGTAGAAACAAGCAATTTTAGTAAAATCACCGTACATAAACGCATATATCTATATATAGGTAGGTTGAAAAAGTTTACCTCAGTGAGCACTTGAAAATACTTTGTTGAAACTTTGACGTAATTTTTACACCCTTATAAGGTACCGTATATACAAGTGCAATACACCGTTAGACGCGGCTCCGCGAGCCCTGTACACTCCCGTAAATATTTCTGGAAAATCTCAAAAGGGAAAATTTTTATTAAAGAAAAACACTTTTCCAAATTTTTACAAACTTTAAAATTTAATAACTTTGTCATTTTTAGTCATACAATAAATCTAGGGACGCCGCTGGACGCGCCTGAAGTTGCTCCACCCGAGTCCTGAAAAACAAAAAGGGATACAATTGTTAGTTTTTTAAATATAATAGTTTTTTGGTATTTTTTTCGAAATTTTTGCGTTTTTAAGCCCTTCCCTGGCGAATAACTCCCGTTCCTGTTGCGCGAACGGGTTCAAATCTTCACAGTAGACGGGACTCCGCGCAGGCTACGCGTGTGCACCCTCAAAACAGAGCCGCCCATACAAAAATTGACCACCCGACAGTAAAAAACTGTCCAAATCACAAAAATTCTGCCCGTTTATTTAGTGTTTATCCCGTTTTTCGCCAATTTTCCAAGGTAATTTCCACGTCACTGGCTCCAGCGCATCGGTCGAACTCCCAGGAGTGAAACCGCAGCGATATCCGCAAAAATCCCGTGGGAATTGGTGTAGAAACAAGCAATTTTAGTAAAATCACCGTACATAAACGCATATATCTATATATAGGTAGGTTGAAAAAGTTTACCTCAGTGAGCACTTGAAAATACTTTGTTGAAACTTTGACGTAATTTTTACACCCTTATAAGGTACCGTATATACAAGTGCAATACACCGTTAGACGCGGCTCCGCGAGCCCTGTACACTCCCGTAAATATTTCTGGAAAATCTCAAAAGGGAAAATTTTTATTAAAGAAAAACACTTTTCCAAATTTTTACAAACTTTAAAATTTAATAACTTTGTCATTTTTAGTCATACAATAAATCTAGGGACGCCGCTGGACGCGCCTGAAGTTGCTCCACCCGAGTCCTGAAAAACAAAAAGGGATACAATTGTTAGTTTTTTAAATATAATAGTTTTTTGGTATTTTTTTCGAAATTTTTGCGTTTTTAAGCCCTTCCCTGGCGAATAACTCCCGTTCCTGTTGCGCGAACGGGTTCAAATCTTCACAGTAGACGGGACTCCGCGCAGGCTACGCGTGTGCACCCTCAAAACAGAGCCGCCCATACAAAAATTGACCACCCGACAGTAAAAAACTGTCCAAATCACAAAAATTCTGCCCGTTTATTTAGTGTTTATCCCGTTTTTCGCCAATTTTCCAAGGTAATTTCCACGTCACTGGCTCCAGCGCATCGGTCGAACTCCCAGGAGTGAAACCGCAGCGATATCCGCAAAAATCCCGTGGGAATTGGTGTAGAAACAAGCAATTTTAGTAAAATCACCGTACATAAACGCATATATCTATATATAGGTAGGTTGAAAAAGTTTACCTCAGTGAGCACTTGAAAATACTTTGTTGAAACTTTGACGTAATTTTTACACCCTTATAAGGTACCGTATATACAAGTGCAATACACCGTTAGACGCGGCTCCGCGAGCCCTGTACACTCCCGTAAATATTTCTGGAAAATCTCAAAAGGGAAAATTTTTATTAAAGAAAAACACTTTTCCAAATTTTTACAAACTTTAAAATTTAATAACTTTGTCATTTTTAGTCATACAATAAATCTAGGGACGCCGCTGGACGCGCCTGAAGTTGCTCCACCCGAGTCCTGAAAAACAAAAAGGGATACAATTGTTAGTTTTTTAAATATAATAGTTTTTTGGTATTTTTTTCGAAATTTTTGCGTTTTTAAGCCCTTCCCTGGCGAATAACTCCCGTTCCTGTTGCGCGAACGGGTTCAAATCTTCACAGTAGACGGGACTCCGCGCAGGCTACGCGTGTGCACCCTCAAAACAGAGCCGCCCATACAAAAATTGACCACCCGACAGTAAAAAACTGTCCAAATCACAAAAATTCTGCCCGTTTATTTAGTGTTTATCCCGTTTTTCGCCAATTTTCCAAGGTAATTTCCACGTCACTGGCTCCAGCGCATCGGTCGAACTCCCAGGAGTGAAACCGCAGCGATATCCGCAAAAATCCCGTGGGAATTGGTGTAGAAACAAGCAATTTTAGTAAAATCACCGTACATAAACGCATATATCTATATATAGGTAGGTTGAAAAAGTTTACCTCAGTGAGCACTTGAAAATACTTTGTTGAAACTTTGACGTAATTTTTACACCCTTATAAGGTACCGTATATACAAGTGCAATACACCGTTAGACGCGGCTCCGCGAGCCCTGTACACTCCCGTAAATATTTCTGGAAAATCTCAAAAGGGAAAATTTTTATTAAAGAAAAACACTTTTCCAAATTTTTACAAACTTTAAAATTTAATAACTTTGTCATTTTTAGTCATACAATAAATCTAGGGACGCCGCTGGACGCGCCTGAAGTTGCTCCACCCGAGTCCTGAAAAACAAAAAGGGATACAATTGTTAGTTTTTTAAATATAATAGTTTTTTGGTATTTTTTTCGAAATTTTTGCGTTTTTAAGCCCTTCCCTGGCGAATAACTCCCGTTCCTGTTGCGCGAACGGGTTCAAATCTTCACAGTAGACGGGACTCCGCGCAGGCTACGCGTGTGCACCCTCAAAACAGAGCCGCCCATACAAAAATTGACCACCCGACAGTAAAAAACTGTCCAAATCACAAAAATTCTGCCCGTTTATTTAGTGTTTATCCCGTTTTTCGCCAATTTTCCAAGGTAATTTCCACGTCACTGGCTCCAGCGCATCGGTCGAACTCCCAGGAGTGAAACCGCAGCGATATCCGCAAAAATCCCGTGGGAATTGGTGTAGAAACAAGCAATTTTAGTAAAATCACCGTACATAAACGCATATATCTATATATAGGTAGGTTGAAAAAGTTTACCTCAGTGAGCACTTGAAAATACTTTGTTGAAACTTTGACGTAATTTTTACACCCTTATAAGGTACCGTATATACAAGTGCAATACACCGTTAGACGCGGCTCCGCGAGCCCTGTACACTCCCGTAAATATTTCTGGAAAATCTCAAAAGGGAAAATTTTTATTAAAGAAAAACACTTTTCCAAATTTTTACAAACTTTAAAATTTAATAACTTTGTCATTTTTAGTCATACAATAAATCTAGGGACGCCGCTGGACGCGCCTGAAGTTGCTCCACCCGAGTCCTGAAAAACAAAAAGGGATACAATTGTTAGTTTTTTAAATATAATAGTTTTTTGGTATTTTTTTCGAAATTTTTGCGTTTTTAAGCCCTTCCCTGGCGAATAACTCCCGTTCCTGTTGCGCGAACGGGTTCAAATCTTCACAGTAGACGGGACTCCGCGCAGGCTACGCGTGTGCACCCTCAAAACAGAGCCGCCCATACAAAAATTGACCACCCGACAGTAAAAAACTGTCCAAATCACAAAAATTCTGCCCGTTTATTTAGTGTTTATCCCGTTTTTCGCCAATTTTCCAAGGTAATTTCCACGTCACTGGCTCCAGCGCATCGGTCGAACTCCCAGGAGTGAAACCGCAGCGATATCCGCAAAAATCCCGTGGGAATTGGTGTAGAAACAAGCAATTTTAGTAAAATCACCGTACATAAACGCATATATCTATATATAGGTAGGTTGAAAAAGTTTACCTCAGTGAGCACTTGAAAATACTTTGTTGAAACTTTGACGTAATTTTTACACCCTTATAAGGTACCGTATATACAAGTGCAATACACCGTTAGACGCGGCTCCGCGAGCCCTGTACACTCCCGTAAATATTTCTGGAAAATCTCAAAAGGGAAAATTTTTATTAAAGAAAAACACTTTTCCAAATTTTTACAAACTTTAAAATTTAATAACTTTGTCATTTTTAGTCATACAATAAATCTAGGGACGCCGCTGGACGCGCCTGAAGTTGCTCCACCCGAGTCCTGAAAAACAAAAAGGGATACAATTGTTAGTTTTTTAAATATAATAGTTTTTTGGTATTTTTTTCGAAATTTTTGCGTTTTTAAGCCCTTCCCTGGCGAATAACTCCCGTTCCTGTTGCGCGAACGGGTTCAAATCTTCACAGTAGACGGGACTCCGCGCAGGCTACGCGTGTGCACCCTCAAAACAGAGCCGCCCATACAAAAATTGACCACCCGACAGTAAAAAACTGTCCAAATCACAAAAATTCTGCCCGTTTATTTAGTGTTTATCCCGTTTTTCGCCAATTTTCCAAGGTAATTTCCACGTCACTGGCTCCAGCGCATCGGTCGAACTCCCAGGAGTGAAACCGCAGCGATATCCGCAAAAATCCCGTGGGAATTGGTGTAGAAACAAGCAATTTTAGTAAAATCACCGTACATAAACGCATATATCTATATATAGGTAGGTTGAAAAAGTTTACCTCAGTGAGCACTTGAAAATACTTTGTTGAAACTTTGACGTAATTTTTACACCCTTATAAGGTACCGTATATACAAGTGCAATACACCGTTAGACGCGGCTCCGCGAGCCCTGTACACTCCCGTAAATATTTCTGGAAAATCTCAAAAGGGAAAATTTTTATTAAAGAAAAACACTTTTCCAAATTTTTACAAACTTTAAAATTTAATAACTTTGTCATTTTTAGTCATACAATAAATCTAGGGACGCCGCTGGACGCGCCTGAAGTTGCTCCACCCGAGTCCTGAAAAACAAAAAGGGATACAATTGTTAGTTTTTTAAATATAATAGTTTTTTGGTATTTTTTTCGAAATTTTTGCGTTTTTAAGCCCTTCCCTGGCGAATAACTCCCGTTCCTGTTGCGCGAACGGGTTCAAATCTTCACAGTAGACGGGACTCCGCGCAGGCTACGCGTGTGCACCCTCAAAACAGAGCCGCCCATACAAAAATTGACCACCCGACAGTAAAAAACTGTCCAAATCACAAAAATTCTGCCCGTTTATTTAGTGTTTATCCCGTTTTTCGCCAATTTTCCAAGGTAATTTCCACGTCACTGGCTCCAGCGCATCGGTCGAACTCCCAGGAGTGAAACCGCAGCGATATCCGCAAAAATCCCGTGGGAATTGGTGTAGAAACAAGCAATTTTAGTAAAATCACCGTACATAAACGCATATATCTATATATAGGTAGGTTGAAAAAGTTTACCTCAGTGAGCACTTGAAAATACTTTGTTGAAACTTTGACGTAATTTTTACACCCTTATAAGGTACCGTATATACAAGTGCAATACACCGTTAGACGCGGCTCCGCGAGCCCTGTACACTCCCGTAAATATTTCTGGAAAATCTCAAAAGGGAAAATTTTTATTAAAGAAAAACACTTTTCCAAATTTTTACAAACTTTAAAATTTAATAACTTTGTCATTTTTAGTCATACAATAAATCTAGGGACGCCGCTGGACGCGCCTGAAGTTGCTCCACCCGAGTCCTGAAAAACAAAAAGGGATACAATTGTTAGTTTTTTAAATATAATAGTTTTTTGGTATTTTTTTCGAAATTTTTGCGTTTTTAAGCCCTTCCCTGGCGAATAACTCCCGTTCCTGTTGCGCGAACGGGTTCAAATCTTCACAGTAGACGGGACTCCGCGCAGGCTACGCGTGTGCACCCTCAAAACAGAGCCGCCCATACAAAAATTGACCACCCGACAGTAAAAAACTGTCCAAATCACAAAAATTCTGCCCGTTTATTTAGTGTTTATCCCGTTTTTCGCCAATTTTCCAAGGTAATTTCCACGTCACTGGCTCCAGCGCATCGGTCGAACTCCCAGGAGTGAAACCGCAGCGATATCCGCAAAAATCCCGTGGGAATTGGTGTAGAAACAAGCAATTTTAGTAAAATCACCGTACATAAACGCATATATCTATATATAGGTAGGTTGAAAAAGTTTACCTCAGTGAGCACTTGAAAATACTTTGTTGAAACTTTGACGTAATTTTTACACCCTTATAAGGTACCGTATATACAAGTGCAATACACCGTTAGACGCGGCTCCGCGAGCCCTGTACACTCCCGTAAATATTTCTGGAAAATCTCAAAAGGGAAAATTTTTATTAAAGAAAAACACTTTTCCAAATTTTTACAAACTTTAAAATTTAATAACTTTGTCATTTTTAGTCATACAATAAATCTAGGGACGCCGCTGGACGCGCCTGAAGTTGCTCCACCCGAGTCCTGAAAAACAAAAAGGGATACAATTGTTAGTTTTTTAAATATAATAGTTTTTTGGTATTTTTTTCGAAATTTTTGCGTTTTTAAGCCCTTCCCTGGCGAATAACTCCCGTTCCTGTTGCGCGAACGGGTTCAAATCTTCACAGTAGACGGGACTCCGCGCAGGCTACGCGTGTGCACCCTCAAAACAGAGCCGCCCATACAAAAATTGACCACCCGACAGTAAAAAACTGTCCAAATCACAAAAATTCTGCCCGTTTATTTAGTGTTTATCCCGTTTTTCGCCAATTTTCCAAGGTAATTTCCACGTCACTGGCTCCAGCGCATCGGTCGAACTCCCAGGAGTGAAACCGCAGCGATATCCGCAAAAATCCCGTGGGAATTGGTGTAGAAACAAGCAATTTTAGTAAAATCACCGTACATAAACGCATATATCTATATATAGGTAGGTTGAAAAAGTTTACCTCAGTGAGCACTTGAAAATACTTTGTTGAAACTTTGACGTAATTTTTACACCCTTATAAGGTACCGTATATACAAGTGCAATACACCGTTAGACGCGGCTCCGCGAGCCCTGTACACTCCCGTAAATATTTCTGGAAAATCTCAAAAGGGAAAATTTTTATTAAAGAAAAACACTTTTCCAAATTTTTACAAACTTTAAAATTTAATAACTTTGTCATTTTTAGTCATACAATAAATCTAGGGACGCCGCTGGACGCGCCTGAAGTTGCTCCACCCGAGTCCTGAAAAACAAAAAGGGATACAATTGTTAGTTTTTTAAATATAATAGTTTTTTGGTATTTTTTTCGAAATTTTTGCGTTTTTAAGCCCTTCCCTGGCGAATAACTCCCGTTCCTGTTGCGCGAACGGGTTCAAATCTTCACAGTAGACGGGACTCCGCGCAGGCTACGCGTGTGCACCCTCAAAACAGAGCCGCCCATACAAAAATTGACCACCCGACAGTAAAAAACTGTCCAAATCACAAAAATTCTGCCCGTTTATTTAGTGTTTATCCCGTTTTTCGCCAATTTTCCAAGGTAATTTCCACGTCACTGGCTCCAGCGCATCGGTCGAACTCCCAGGAGTGAAACCGCAGCGATATCCGCAAAAATCCCGTGGGAATTGGTGTAGAAACAAGCAATTTTAGTAAAATCACCGTACATAAACGCATATATCTATATATAGGTAGGTTGAAAAAGTTTACCTCAGTGAGCACTTGAAAATACTTTGTTGAAACTTTGACGTAATTTTTACACCCTTATAAGGTACCGTATATACAAGTGCAATACACCGTTAGACGCGGCTCCGCGAGCCCTGTACACTCCCGTAAATATTTCTGGAAAATCTCAAAAGGGAAAATTTTTATTAAAGAAAAACACTTTTCCAAATTTTTACAAACCTTAAAAATTTAATAACTTTGTCATTTTTAGTCATACAATAAATCTAGGGACGCCGCTGGACGCGCCTGAAGTTGCTCCACCCGAGTCCTGAAAAACAAAAAGGGATACAATTGTTAGTTTTTTAAATATAATAGTTTTTTGGTATTTTTTTCGAAATTTTTGCGTTTTTAAGCCCTTCCCTGGCGAATAACTCCCGTTCCTGTTGTGCGAACGGGTTCAAATCTTCACAGTAGACGGGACCCCGCGCAGGCAACGCGTGTGCACCCTCAAAACAGAGCCGCCCATACAAAAATTGACCACCCGACAGTAAAAAACTGTCCAAATCACAAAAATTTTGCCCGTTTAGTTACCGTTTATCCCGTTTTTCGCCAATTGTCCAAGGATCGTTCCACGTCACTGGCTCCAGCGCATCGGTCGAACTCCCAGGAGTGAAACCGCAGCGATATCCGCAAAAATCCCGTGGGAATTGGTGTAGAAACAAGCAATTTTAGTAAAATCACCGTACATATACGCATATATCTATATATGGGTAGGTTGCAAAAGTTTACCTTAGTGAGCACTTGAAAATACTTTGTTGAAACTTTGACGTAATTTTTACACCCTTATAAGGTACCGTATATACAAGTGCAATACACCGTTAGACGCGGCTCCGCGAGCCCTGTACACTCCCGTAAATATTTCTGGAAAATCTCAAAAGGGAAAATTTTTATTAAAGAAAAACACTTTTCCAAATTTTTACAAACCTTAAAAATTTAATAACTTTGTCATTTTTAGTCATACAATAAATCTAGGGACGCCGCTGGACGCGCCTGAAGTTGCTCCACCCGAGTCCTGAAAAACAAAAAGGGATACAATTGTTAGTTTTTTAAATATAATAGTTTTTTGGTATTTTTTTCGAAATTTTTGCGTTTTTAAGCCCTTCCCTGGCGAATAACTCCCGTTCCTGTTGTGCGAACGGGTTCAAATCTTCACAGTAGACGGGACCCCGCGCAGGCAACGCGTGTGCACCCTCAAAACAGAGCCGCCCATACAAAAATTGACCACCCGACAGTAAAAAACTGTCCAAATCACAAAAATTTTGCCCGTTTAGTTACCGTTTATCCCGTTTTTCGCCAATTGTCCAAGGATCGTTCCACGTCACTGGCTCCAGCGCATCGGTCGAACTCCCAGGAGTGAAACCGCAGCGATATCCGCAAAAATCCCGTGGGAATTGGTGTAGAAACAAGCAATTTTAGTAAAATCACCGTACATATACGCATATATCTATATATGGGTAGGTTGCAAAAGTTTACCTTAGTGAGCACTTGAAAATACTTTGTTGAAACTTTGACGTAATTTTTACACCCTTATAAGGTACCGTATATACAAGTGCAATACACCGTTAGACGCGGCTCCGCGAGCCCTGTACACTCCCGTAAATATTTCTGGAAAATCTCAAAAGGGAAAATTTTTATTAAAGAAAAACACTTTTCCAAATTTTTACAAACCTTAAAAATTTAATAACTTTGTCATTTTTAGTCATACAATAAATCTAGGGACGCCGCTGGACGCGCCTGAAGTTGCTCCACCCGAGTCCTGAAAAACAAAAAGGGATACAATTGTTAGTTTTTTAAATATAATAGTTTTTTGGTATTTTTTTCGAAATTTTTGCGTTTTTAAGCCCTTCCCTGGCGAATAACTCCCGTTCCTGTTGTGCGAACGGGTTCAAATCTTCACAGTAGACGGGACCCCGCGCAGGCAACGCGTGTGCACCCTCAAAACAGAGCCGCCCATACAAAAATTGACCACCCGACAGTAAAAAACTGTCCAAATCACAAAAATTTTGCCCGTTTAGTTACCGTTTATCCCGTTTTTCGCCAATTGTCCAAGGATCGTTCCACGTCACTGGCTCCAGCGCATCGGTCGAACTCCCAGGAGTGAAACCGCAGCGATATCCGCAAAAATCCCGTGGGAATTGGTGTAGAAACAAGCAATTTTAGTAAAATCACCGTACATATACGCATATATCTATATATGGGTAGGTTGCAAAAGTTTACCTTAGTGAGCACTTGAAAATACTTTGTTGAAACTTTGACGTAATTTTTACACCCTTATAAGGTACCGTATATACAAGTGCAATACACCGTTAGACGCGGCTCCGCGAGCCCTGTACACTCCCGTAAATATTTCTGGAAAATCTCAAAAGGGAAAATTTTTATTAAAGAAAAACACTTTTCCAAATTTTTACAAACCTTAAAAATTTAATAACTTTGTCATTTTTAGTCATACAATAAATCTAGGGACGCCGCTGGACGCGCCTGAAGTTGCTCCACCCGAGTCCTGAAAAACAAAAAGGGATACAATTGTTAGTTTTTTAAATATAATAGTTTTTTGGTATTTTTTTCGAAATTTTTGCGTTTTTAAGCCCTTCCCTGGCGAATAACTCCCGTTCCTGTTGTGCGAACGGGTTCAAATCTTCACAGTAGACGGGACCCCGCGCAGGCAACGCGTGTGCACCCTCAAAACAGAGCCGCCCATACAAAAATTGACCACCCGACAGTAAAAAACTGTCCAAATCACAAAAATTCGTGCCCGCCCATGCCCACCCTTAATTGATTTTTTATACGGAACGAAAAATTTTTATTGTCTTAATCGACGACGCGGGCACCGACAATCAGTTATATATACATATTGCTGTATTTTTAAGTGACATTTTGGCTTCTATAGCCAAAATTGACCACCCCGGGCATTGCAAAGACAGAATCGTGCACTCAAAGTGCATATTGACTCACACGCCCCTATACAGCGTGTGATTAGCATATCTTACATTTACTTTATTTTAACATACACAATTTACACCTTACTATACACTTATTATACCTTGTACATTATTATAATACCGATTTTTGATCTTTTACCCGGCTGCACTCTATTTTATTTATTCGCTATCTAATACTCCTCTCAAGATGTACTTGGCAAGAACGCCCGCCAAAAAGACCCCTACCAGTCCTGTTGTCTCTCCACCGGCCGAAGCAAAGGTCCCCTCTCCCACGGCTTCCTCGAACGTGAGGCGGAGCGTCGGGGAGTGGGAAAACGCAAAACCATCGTCGAGCCAGCCCCCTTCATCATCAGCCGCTCGGTCACCCAAGAAGGCGGCCCCGGTCGCGGCGGCCCTCTCGCAGCCTACTAGGAAGCCTGCGCAACCCTCGGACTGTAAAGTCGTGCTGCGCAGAACATCCGTCGAGACGGCGGGAGGATCGCCGGGAACGGGCCAAAAACAGCCCCAAAAACCCACCGACCGGGTCACCGAGGCGCGGAACTGCCTGCTCCGCGCGAAGTCGCACCTGGGCGACTCTAGAAACCTTCGGGCTGACCTCAAAGCCGGGATAACCCAGGCCGTGGAGCGGCTGTATCAACTAGTTAAGGAAGAGGCGGCGGCCGCCGCTTCGACAAAAGGGGTACAGGTTGAAGTGGCCGCCAGTAAGGCGACTCCGCCCCCGGAAACCTCTCCAGCTGTTGACTCGCTGCTCGCTTCACTAGCGGAGCATAGCGCGTTGGTGAAGGAGAGCGGCGAGGAGATGAGGAGACTCCGAGTGGCGATGGAGGGACAGCGGGAGCACGTACAAAAGCCAGCAACCTACGCGAGCGCGGCGGCGGGTAAGCAGTATGTACCGACGCCACCTTTACACTCGCTCATAGTCAGTTCCGACGACGGCAACGATACCAGCAGTACCGTCGTCGATAAAATAAGAATCGCTGTGGACGCCAGGGAGACGGGCATCCGGGTTGATAAGGTCCGGAAGACCCGAGACCAGAAGGTCGTAATAGGTTGCCGGACCCGGGGTGAACTGGAGGCAGTCAAGAACAGACTGGGGGGCTCAACGGCAGGGCTAAAAGTAGAGGAGGCGGTTAACAGGGATCCCCTGGTGGTGCTGACGGACGTTCTGTCATACAACACGGACGACGACATCACCAGGGCGATCCTCAAGCAGAACCAGCATCTCCTGGGCGAGCTCAAAAAGGACGAGGTGAGGGTTTCCGTTAAATACCGGAAGCGAGCACGCAACCCGCACGAGAGCCATGTGGTCGTGCAGGTCTCCCCCCCGGTGTGGCAGATCCTGACCAAGGCAGGCCGTGCACATATCGACCTGCAAAGGGTGAGGGTCTACGACCAGACTCCCCTTGTGCAGTGCACGAAATGCCTTGGTTACGGCCACGGCCGGAAACACTGCACCGGGACGGAGGATCTTTGTTCGCATTGCGGCGACCCTCATTTGAGAGCCGAATGCCCGTCGCACCTAGCCGGTGAGCCCCCCAAATGCTGTAATTGCAAAAAAGCCGGCCATGATAATCTGGCTCACAACGGCTTTAGCCTGGACTGCCCGTTACGCCGGCGGTGGGACGCAATAGCGCGGTCCACCGTCGCGTACTGCTAAAGGCGCCACCGCGATAAACGCGTCCACATCAGTTCCCACCTGGGACAAAACACTGTACAGGGCAATTTTACAGCCGCCAGATGTCCGCGATACCCCGACTTCCGTTTATAAAGCCGCGCGCGCGATGTCTGTCCTCAACCTGGCGGAAACCTGGGACATAGGTCGTAGTACGACGGCCTCGGGCCGCACCGCCACTACCTTCAACGTGAAGCTGCAGGAAGGTGAGCGAACACACACACAACGGACGACGAGGCTCTCAAAAAAGGCTAACTGGAACCAGTTTCATGAGAAACTGGCCCAGTTAATGAAGATTAACAAAGCAGCCCGTCGGACGCAACACCAATCAGGAACACTCAACCACTCCAAAACACTATAAACACATACACAAACAACATACATAACATGCACTGAACACATTCCACTCACCAAAACACACACATCGCTCACCTTACGTTGCGTTGCGGCCCGGGGAGTTAGCTGCCCCGAAGACCGAGTCTGCCGCCGGGAGTAAATGACAGCGTCGCGCGGCCCCTCCCAAAAAGGCCGGGGCGATTACAGGTCCCGCACAAAAAAGGAGGAACATTCTGGGGAGACTGGGAGGAGCACGTGGTGCATTGGAGTTCTAGCTTCATCTTATATATCTATTTTTATTTATTATAAATACATAACCAATTTTTGACCAAAGGAAGGGCTCAGGGCAGCGCAATGTATTGGCAATCGCTAAGTGTTTGCGCCACCCCTGAGAAAGACGTGTCGGCAAAAATATATAATATATATAGCACACTACACACATTATATACATCCAAAATAGCCAATATATATAAACACTATTTATTTATTAATTATCTATTTATTTCTAAAAGGAAGGCATACAGATGGGCTCAAGGTAGCGCAAAAATATTGAGTGAGATCAAGAGTTGCGCGACCCTTGAGCAAGAAAAGTACAGTACACATATAAAAGACATACAATTATAACAACAATAGTGAAAAAAAAATGGCTACATTATTAATAGAGAGTATTATATATATTATAAATATAGTACAAAACACACACATGCATATATTATATATATAACCATAAATATAGAAACTAGTCACAGGAACAAATTAATAGTGAGCAAAGACTGAACAAATAAAAGTTTAATAATAAACCAAACAAAAACAAAACCGCAAACAGATAGACAAACAATATACATTTATGAAACTAAAAACTGTAGACACAAACCAAAGAAACAAAAAAGGTAAAGAAAATAACCGACAAACAAACAAACATACAAAGCAAAGAAACAAAAAAGCAGAATACAAATAAAATCAGAAACAAAATCAAACAATAATAAATAAAAATCAAACGAACAAACACATATCCAATTTCGGACAAAGTACAAACAAAACAAACGCAACAATTAATAACAAAAGGCAACAAGGAAACAAAATAAACTACTAACAATACATAAGCAAAATAATAATAAACTAAACAGGTAAATGACAGAAAAATCAAAGGATTAAAAGCACAAATATTTAAACAAAGTACAAACAAAACGAAAGTAAAAACTAACAAACAAAATAAAAATATACACAATTATGATAAGAAACAAAAAATCTGATTAACAACGCCCCTGCTCAAGGTAGGGAGTGGAGAACTGAACAACACACAAAAAAAAAAAAAAAAAAAAAAACCTAACCTAACCTAACCTAACCTAACCTAACCTAACCTAACCTAACCTAACCTAACCTAACCTAACCTAACCTAACCTAACCTAACCTAACCTAACCTAACCTAACCTAACCTAACCTAACCTAACCTAACCTAACCTAACCTAACCTAACCTAACCTAACCTAACCTAACCTAACCTAACCTAACCTAACCTAACCTAACCTAACCTAACCTAACCTAACCTAACCTAACCTAACCTAACCTAACCTAACCTAACCTAACCTAACCTAACCTAACCAAACGTTGTTACACCCTTATTTGGTACCGTATATACAAGTGCAATACACCGTTAGACGCGGCTCCGCGAGCCCTGTACACTCCCGTAAATATTTCTGGAAAATCTCAAAAGGGAAAATTTTTATTAAAGAAAAACACTTTTCCAAATTTTTACAAACTTTAAAATTTAATAACTTTGTCATTTTTAGTCATACAATAAATCTAGGGACGCCGCTGGACGCGCCTGAAGTTGCTCCACCCGAGTCCTGAAAAACAAAAAGGGATACAATTGTTAGTTTTTTAAATATAATAGTTTTTTGGTATTTTTTTCGAAATTTTTGCGTTTTTAAGCCCTTCCCTGGCGAATAACTCCCGTTCCTGTTGTGCGAACGGGTTCAAATCTTCACAGTAGACGGGACCCCGCGCAGGCAACGCGTGTGCACCCTCAAAACAGAGCCGCCCATACAAAAATTGACCACCCGACAGTAAAAAACTGTCGAAATCACAAAAATTTTGCCCGTTTAGTTACCGTTTATCCCGTTTTTCGCCAATTGTCCAAGGATCGTTCCACGTCACTGGCTCCAGCGCATCGGTCGAACTCCCAGGAGTGAAACCACAGCGATATCTGCAAAAATCCCGTGGGAATTGGTGTGAAAACAAGCATTTTTATCCAAATTACCGTACAGCTACGCATATACCTATATATAGGTAGGTTGCAAAAGTTTACCTTACCAAGCACTTTAAAAATCTTTGTCAACGTTGTTACACCCTTATTTGGTACCGTATATACAAGTGCAATACACCGTTAGACGCGGCTCCGCGAGCCCTGTACACTCCCGTAAATATTTCTGGAAAATCTCAAAAGGGAAAATTTTTATTAAAGAAAAACACTTTTCCAAATTTTTACAAACTTTAAAATTTAATAACTTTGTCATTTTTAGTCATACAATAAATCTAGGGACGCCGCTGGACGCGCCTGAAGTTGCTCCACCCGAGTCCTGAAAAACAAAAAGGGATACAATTGTTAGTTTTTTAAATATAATAGTTTTTTGGTATTTTTTTCGAAATTTTTGCGTTTTTAAGCCCTTCCCTGGCGAATAACTCCCGTTCCTGTTGTGCGAACGGGTTCAAATCTTCACAGTAGACGGGACCCCCGCGCAGGCAACGCGTGTGCACCCTCAAAACAGAGCCGCCCATACAAAAATTGACCACCCGACAGTAAAAAACTGTCGAAATCACAAAAATTTTGCCCGTTTAGTTACCGTTTATCCCGTTTTTTCGCCAATTGTCCAAGGATCGTTCCACGTCACTGGCTCCAGCGCATCGGTCGAACTCCCAGGAGTGAAACCACAGCGATATCTGCAAAAATCCCGTGGGAATTGGTGTGAAAACAAGCATTTTTATCCAAATTACCGTACAGCTACGCATATACCTATATATAGGTAGGTTGCAAAAGTTTACCTTACCAAGCACTTTAAAAATCTTTGTCAACGTTGTTACACCCTTATTTGGTACCGTATATACAAGTGCAATACACCGTTAGACGCGGCTCCGCGAGCCCTGTACACTCCCGTAAATATTTCTGGAAAATCTCAAAAGGGAAAATTTTTATTAAAGAAAAACACTTTTCCAAATTTTTACAAACTTTAAAATTTAATAACTTTGTCATTTTTAGTCATACAATAAATCTAGGGACGCCGCTGGACGCGCCTGAAGTTGCTCCACCCGAGTCCTGAAAAACAAAAAGGGATACAATTGTTAGTTTTTTAAATATAATAGTTTTTTGGTATTTTTTTCGAAATTTTTGCGTTTTTAAGCCCTTCCCTGGCGAATAACTCCCGTTCCTGTTGTGCGAACGGGTTCAAATCTTCACAGTAGACGGGACCCCGCGCAGGCAACGCGTGTGCACCCTCAAAACAGAGCCGCCCATACAAAAATTGACCACCCGACAGTAAAAAACTGTCGAAATCACAAAAATTTTGCCCGTTTAGTTACCGTTTATCCCGTTTTTCGCCAATTGTCCAAGGATCGTTCCACGTCACTGGCTCCAGCGCATCGGTCGAACTCCCAGGAGTGAAACCACAGCGATATCTGCAAAAATCCCGTGGGAATTGGTGTGAAAACAAGCATTTTTATCCAAATTACCGTACAGCTACGCATATACCTATATATAGGTAGGTTGCAAAAGTTTACCTTACCAAGCACTTTAAAAATCTTTGTCAACGTTGTTACACCCTTATTTGGTACCGTATATACAAGTGCAATACACCGTTAGACGCGGCTCCGCGAGCCCTGTACACTCCCGTAAATATTTCTGGAAAATCTCAAAAGGGAAAATTTTTATTAAAGAAAAACACTTTTCCAAATTTTTACAAACTTTAAAATTTAATAACTTTGTCATTTTTAGTCATACAATAAATCTAGGGACGCCGCTGGACGCGCCTGAAGTTGCTCCACCCGAGTCCTGAAAAACAAAAAGGGATACAATTGTTAGTTTTTTAAATATAATAGTTTTTTGGTATTTTTTTTCGAAATTTTTGCGTTTTTAAGCCCTTCCCTGGCGAATAACTCCCGTTCCTGTTGTGCGAACGGGTTCAAATCTTCACAGTAGACGGGACCCCGCGCAGGCAACGCGTGTGCACCCTCAAAACAGAGCCGCCCATACAAAAATTGACCACCCGACAGTAAAAAACTGTCGAAATCACAAAAATTTTGCCCGTTTAGTTACCGTTTATCCCGTTTTTCGCCAATTGTCCAAGGATCGTTCCACGTCACTGGCTCCAGCGCATCGGTCGAACTCCCAGGAGTGAAACCACAGCGATATCTGCAAAAATCCCGTGGGAATTGGTGTGAAAACAAGCATTTTTATCCAAATTACCGTACAGCTACGCATATACCTATATATAGGTAGGTTGCAAAAGTTTACCTTACCAAGCACTTTAAAAATCTTTGTCAACGTTGTTACACCCTTATTTGGTACCGTATATACAAGTGCAATACACCGTTAGACGCGGCTCCGCGAGCCCTGTACACTCCCGTAAATATTTCTGGAAAATCTCAAAAGGGAAAATTTTTATTAAAGAAAAACACTTTTCCAAATTTTTACAAACTTTAAAATTTAATAACTTTGTCATTTTTAGTCATACAATAAATCTAGGGACGCCGCTGGACGCGCCTGAAGTTGCTCCACCCGAGTCCTGAAAAACAAAAAGGGATACAATTGTTAGTTTTTTAAATATAATAGTTTTTTGGTATTTTTTTTCGAAATTTTTGCGTTTTTAAGCCCTTCCCTGGCGAATAACTCCCGTTCCTGTTGTGCGAACGGGTTCAAATCTTCACAGTAGACGGGACCCCGCGCAGGCAACGCGTGTGCACCCTCAAAACAGAGCCGCCCATACAAAAATTGACCACCCGACAGTAAAAAACTGTCGAAATCACAAAAATTTTGCCCGTTTAGTTACCGTTTATCCCGTTTTTCGCCAATTGTCCAAGGATCGTTCCACGTCACTGGCTCCAGCGCATCGGTCGAACTCCCAGGAGTGAAACCACAGCGATATCTGCAAAAATCCCGTGGGAATTAGTGTGAAAACAAGCATTTTTATCCAAATTACCGTACAGCTACGCATATACCTATATATAGGTAGGTTGCAAAAGTTTACCTTACCAAGCACTTTAAAAATCTTTGTCAACGTTGTTACACCCTTATTTGGTACCGTATATACAAGTGCAATACACCGTTAGACGCGGCTCCGCGAGCCCTGTACACTCCCGTAAATATTTCTGGAAAATCTCAAAAGGGAAAATTTTTATTAAAGAAAAACACTTTTCCAAATTTTTACAAACTTTAAAATTTAATAACTTTGTCATTTTTAGTCATACAATAAATCTAGGGACGCCGCTGGACGCGCCTGAAGTTGCTCCACCCGAGTCCTGAAAAACAAAAAGGGATACAATTGTTAGTTTTTTAAATATAATAGTTTTTTGGTATTTTTTTCGAAATTTTTGCGTTTTTAAGCCCTTCCCTGGCGAATAACTCCCGTTCCTGTTGTGCGAACGGGTTCAAATCTTCACAGTAGACGGGACCCCGCGCAGGCAACGCGTGTGCACCCTCAAAACAGAGCCGCCCATACAAAAATTGACCACCCGACAGTAAAAAACTGTCGAAATCACAAAAATTTTGCCCGTTTAGTTACCGTTTATCCCGTTTTTCGCCAATTGTCCAAGGATCGTTCCACGTCACTGGCTCCAGCGCATCGGTCGAACTCCCAGGAGTGAAACCACAGCGATATCTGCAAAAATCCCGTGGGAATTGGTGTGAAAACAAGCATTTTTATCCAAATTACCGTACAGCTACGCATATACCTATATATAGGTAGGTTGCAAAAGTTTACCTTACCAAGCACTTTAAAAATCTTTGTCAACGTTGTTACACCCTTATTTGGTACCGTATATACAAGTGCAATACACCGTTAGACGCGGCTCCGCGAGCCCTGTACACTCCCGTAAATATTTCTGGAAAATCTCAAAAGGGAAAATTTTTATTAAAGAAAAACACTTTTCCAAATTTTTACAAACTTTAAAATTTAATAACTTTGTCATTTTTAGTCATACAATAAATCTAGGGACGCCGCTGGACGCGCCTGAAGTTGCTCCACCCGAGTCCTGAAAAACAAAAAGGGATACAATTGTTAGTTTTTTAAATATAATAGTTTTTTTGGTATTTTTTTTCGAAATTTTTGCGTTTTTAAGCCCTTCCCTGGCGAATAACTCCCGTTCCTGTTGTGCGAACGGGTTCAAATCTTCACAGTAGACGGGACCCCGCGCAGGCAACGCGTGTGCACCCTCAAAACAGAGCCGCCCATACAAAAATTGACCACCCGACAGTAAAAAACTGTCGAAATCACAAAAATTTTGCCCGTTTAGTTACCGTTTATCCCGTTTTTCGCCAATTGTCCAAGGATCGTTCCACGTCACTGGCTCCAGCGCATCGGTCGAACTCCCAGGAGTGAAACCACAGCGATATCTGCAAAAATCCCGTGGGAATTAGTGTGAAAACAAGCATTTTTATCCAAATTACCGTACAGCTACGCATATACCTATATATAGGTAGGTTGCAAAAGTTTACCTTACCAAGCACTTTAAAAATCTTTGTCAACGTTGTTACACCCTTATTTGGTACCGTATATACAAGTGCAATACACCGTTAGACGCGGCTCCGCGAGCCCTGTACACTCCCGTAAATATTTCTGGAAAATCTCAAAAGGGAAAATTTTTATTAAAGAAAAACACTTTTCCAAATTTTTACAAACTTTAAAATTTAATAACTTTGTCATTTTTAGTCATACAATAAATCTAGGGACGCCGCTGGACGCGCCTGAAGTTGCTCCACCCGAGTCCTGAAAAACAAAAAGGGATACAATTGTTAGTTTTTTAAATATAATAGTTTTTTGGTATTTTTTTCGAAATTTTTGCGTTTTTAAGCCCTTCCCTGGCGAATAACTCCCGTTCCTGTTGTGCGAACGGGTTCAAATCTTCACAGTAGACGGGACCCCGCGCAGGCAACGCGTGTGCACCCTCAAAACAGAGCCGCCCATACAAAAATTGACCACCCGACAGTAAAAAACTGTCGAAATCACAAAAATTTTGCCCGTTTAGTTACCGTTTATCCCGTTTTTCGCCAATTGTCCAAGGATCGTTCCACGTCACTGGCTCCAGCGCATCGGTCGAACTCCCAGGAGTGAAACCACAGCGATATCTGCAAAAATCCCGTGGGAATTGGTGTGAAAACAAGCATTTTTATCCAAATTACCGTACAGCTACGCATATACCTATATATAGGTAGGTTGCAAAAGTTTACCTTACCAAGCACTTTAAAAATCTTTGTCAACGTTGTTACACCCTTATTTGGTACCGTATATACAAGTGCAATACACCGTTAGACGCGGCTCCGCGAGCCCTGTACACTCCCGTAAATATTTCTGGAAAATCTCAAAAGGGAAAATTTTTATTAAAGAAAAACACTTTTCCAAATTTTTACAAACTTTAAAATTTAATAACTTTGTCATTTTTAGTCATACAATAAATCTAGGGACGCCGCTGGACGCGCCTGAAGTTGCTCCACCCGAGTCCTGAAAAACAAAAAGGGATACAATTGTTAGTTTTTTAAATATAATAGTTTTTTGGTATTTTTTTTCGAAATTTTTGCGTTTTTAAGCCCTTCCCTGGCGAATAACTCCCGTTCCTGTTGTGCGAACGGGTTCAAATCTTCACAGTAGACGGGACCCCGCGCAGGCAACGCGTGTGCACCCTCAAAACAGAGCCGCCCATACAAAAATTGACCACCCGACAGTAAAAAACTGTCGAAATCACAAAAATTTTGCCCGTTTAGTTACCGTTTATCCCGTTTTTCGCCAATTGTCCAAGGATCGTTCCACGTCACTGGCTCCAGCGCATCGGTCGAACTCCCAGGAGTGAAACCACAGCGATATCTGCAAAAATCCCGTGGGAATTGGTGTGAAAACAAGCATTTTTATCCAAATTACCGTACAGCTACGCATATACCTATATATAGGTAGGTTGCAAAAGTTTACCTTACCAAGCACTTTAAAAATCTTTGTCAACGTTGTTACACCCTTATTTGGTACCGTATATACAAGTGCAATACACCGTTAGACGCGGCTCCGCGAGCCCTGTACACTCCCGTAAATATTTCTGGAAAATCTCAAAAGGGAAAATTTTTATTAAAGAAAAACACTTTTCCAAATTTTTACAAACTTTAAAATTTAATAACTTTGTCATTTTTAGTCATACAATAAATCTAGGGACGCCGCTGGACGCGCCTGAAGTTGCTCCACCCGAGTCCTGAAAAACAAAAAGGGATACAATTGTTAGTTTTTTAAATATAATAGTTTTTTGGTATTTTTTTTCGAAATTTTTGCGTTTTTAAGCCCTTCCCTGGCGAATAACTCCCGTTCCTGTTGTGCGAACGGGTTCAAATCTTCACAGTAGACGGGACCCCGCGCAGGCAACGCGTGTGCACCCTCAAAACAGAGCCGCCCATACAAAAATTGACCACCCGACAGTAAAAAACTGTCGAAATCACAAAAATTTTGCCCGTTTAGTTACCGTTTATCCCGTTTTTCGCCAATTGTCCAAGGATCGTTCCACGTCACTGGCTCCAGCGCATCGGTCGAACTCCCAGGAGTGAAACCACAGCGATATCTGCAAAAATCCCGTGGGAATTAGTGTGAAAACAAGCATTTTTATCCAAATTACCGTACAGCTACGCATATACCTATATATAGGTAGGTTGCAAAAGTTTACCTTACCAAGCACTTTAAAAATCTTTGTCAACGTTGTTACACCCTTATTTGGTACCGTATATACAAGTGCAATACACCGTTAGACGCGGCTCCGCGAGCCCTGTACACTCCCGTAAATATTTCTGGAAAATCTCAAAAGGGAAAATTTTTATTAAAGAAAAACACTTTTCCAAATTTTTACAAACTTTAAAATTTAATAACTTTGTCATTTTTAGTCATACAATAAATCTAGGGACGCCGCTGGACGCGCCTGAAGTTGCTCCACCCGAGTCCTGAAAAACAAAAAGGGATACAATTGTTAGTTTTTTAAATATAATAGTTTTTTGGTATTTTTTTCGAAATTTTTGCGTTTTTAAGCCCTTCCCTGGCGAATAACTCCCGTTCCTGTTGTGCGAACGGGTTCAAATCTTCACAGTAGACGGGACCCCGCGCAGGCAACGCGTGTGCACCCTCAAAACAGAGCCGCCCATACAAAAATTGACCACCCGACAGTAAAAAACTGTCGAAATCACAAAAATTTTGCCCGTTTAGTTACCGTTTATCCCGTTTTTCGCCAATTGTCCAAGGATCGTTCCACGTCACTGGCTCCAGCGCATCGGTCGAACTCCCAGGAGTGAAACCACAGCGATATCTGCAAAAATCCCGTGGGAATTGGTGTGAAAACAAGCATTTTTATCCAAATTACCGTACAGCTACGCATATACCTATATATAGGTAGGTTGCAAAAGTTTACCTTACCAAGCACTTTAAAAATCTTTGTCAACGTTGTTACACCCTTATTTGGTACCGTATATACAAGTGCAATACACCGTTAGACGCGGCTCCGCGAGCCCTGTACACTCCCGTAAATATTTCTGGAAAATCTCAAAAGGGAAAATTTTTATTAAAGAAAAACACTTTTCCAAATTTTTACAAACTTTAAAATTTAATAACTTTGTCATTTTTAGTCATACAATAAATCTAGGGACGCCGCTGGACGCGCCTGAAGTTGCTCCACCCGAGTCCTGAAAAACAAAAAGGGATACAATTGTTAGTTTTTTAAATATAATAGTTTTTTGGTATTTTTTTTCGAAATTTTTGCGTTTTTAAGCCCTTCCCTGGCGAATAACTCCCGTTCCTGTTGTGCGAACGGGTTCAAATCTTCACAGTAGACGGGACCCCGCGCAGGCAACGCGTGTGCACCCTCAAAACAGAGCCGCCCATACAAAAATTGACCACCCGACAGTAAAAAACTGTCGAAATCACAAAAATTTTGCCCGTTTAGTTACCGTTTATCCCGTTTTTCGCCAATTGTCCAAGGATCGTTCCACGTCACTGGCTCCAGCGCATCGGTCGAACTCCCAGGAGTGAAACCACAGCGATATCTGCAAAAATCCCGTGGGAATTAGTGTGAAAACAAGCATTTTTATCCAAATTACCGTACAGCTACGCATATACCTATATATAGGTAGGTTGCAAAAGTTTACCTTACCAAGCACTTTAAAAATCTTTGTCAACGTTGTTACACCCTTATTTGGTACCGTATATACAAGTGCAATACACCGTTAGACGCGGCTCCGCGAGCCCTGTACACTCCCGTAAATATTTCTGGAAAATCTCAAAAGGGAAAATTTTTATTAAAGAAAAACACTTTTCCAAATTTTTACAAACTTTAAAATTTAATAACTTTGTCATTTTTAGTCATACAATAAATCTAGGGACGCCGCTGGACGCGCCTGAAGTTGCTCCACCCGAGTCCTGAAAAACAAAAAGGGATACAATTGTTAGTTTTTTAAATATAATAGTTTTTTGGTATTTTTTTCGAAATTTTTGCGTTTTTAAGCCCTTCCCTGGCGAATAACTCCCGTTCCTGTTGTGCGAACGGGTTCAAATCTTCACAGTAGACGGGACCCCGCGCAGGCAACGCGTGTGCACCCTCAAAACAGAGCCGCCCATACAAAAATTGACCACCCGACAGTAAAAAACTGTCGAAATCACAAAAATTTTGCCCGTTTAGTTACCGTTTATCCCGTTTTTCGCCAATTGTCCAAGGATCGTTCCACGTCACTGGCTCCAGCGCATCGGTCGAACTCCCAGGAGTGAAACCACAGCGATATCTGCAAAAATCCCGTGGGAATTGGTGTGAAAACAAGCATTTTTATCCAAATTACCGTACAGCTACGCATATACCTATATATAGGTAGGTTGCAAAAGTTTACCTTACCAAGCACTTTAAAAATCTTTGTCAACGTTGTTACACCCTTATTTGGTACCGTATATACAAGTGCAATACACCGTTAGACGCGGCTCCGCGAGCCCTGTACACTCCCGTAAATATTTCTGGAAAATCTCAAAAGGGAAAATTTTTATTAAAGAAAAACACTTTTCCAAATTTTTACAAACTTTAAAATTTAATAACTTTGTCATTTTTAGTCATACAATAAATCTAGGGACGCCGCTGGACGCGCCTGAAGTTGCTCCACCCGAGTCCTGAAAAACAAAAAGGGATACAATTGTTAGTTTTTTAAATATAATAGTTTTTTGGTATTTTTTTCGAAATTTTTGCGTTTTTAAGCCCTTCCCTGGCGAATAACTCCCGTTCCTGTTGTGCGAACGGGTTCAAATCTTCACAGTAGACGGGACCCCGCGCAGGCAACGCGTGTGCACCCTCAAAACAGAGCCGCCCATACAAAAATTGACCACCCGACAGTAAAAAACTGTCGAAATCACAAAAATTTTGCCCGTTTAGTTACCGTTTATCCCGTTTTTCGCCAATTGTCCAAGGATCGTTCCACGTCACTGGCTCCAGCGCATCGGTCGAACTCCCAGGAGTGAAACCACAGCGATATCTGCAAAAATCCCGTGGGAATTGGTGTGAAAACAAGCATTTTTATCCAAATTACCGTACAGCTACGCATATACCTATATATAGGTAGGTTGCAAAAGTTTACCTTACCAAGCACTTTAAAAATCTTTGTCAACGTTGTTACACCCTTATTTGGTACCGTATATACAAGTGCAATACACCGTTAGACGCGGCTCCGCGAGCCCTGTACACTCCCGTAAATATTTCTGGAAAATCTCAAAAGGGAAAATTTTTATTAAAGAAAAACACTTTTCCAAATTTTTACAAACTTTAAAATTTAATAACTTTGTCATTTTTAGTCATACAATAAATCTAGGGACGCCGCTGGACGCGCCTGAAGTTGCTCCACCCGAGTCCTGAAAAACAAAAAGGGATACAATTGTTAGTTTTTTAAATATAATAGTTTTTTGGTATTTTTTTTCGAAATTTTTGCGTTTTTAAGCCCTTCCCTGGCGAATAACTCCCGTTCCTGTTGTGCGAACGGGTTCAAATCTTCACAGTAGACGGGACCCCGCGCAGGCAACGCGTGTGCACCCTCAAAACAGAGCCGCCCATACAAAAATTGACCACCCGACAGTAAAAAACTGTCGAAATCACAAAAATTTTGCCCGTTTAGTTACCGTTTATCCCGTTTTTCGCCAATTGTCCAAGGATCGTTCCACGTCACTGGCTCCAGCGCATCGGTCGAACTCCCAGGAGTGAAACCACAGCGATATCTGCAAAAATCCCGTGGGAATTGGTGTGAAAACAAGCATTTTTATCCAAATTACCGTACAGCTACGCATATACCTATATATAGGTAGGTTGCAAAAGTTTACCTTACCAAGCACTTTAAAAATCTTTGTCAACGTTGTTACACCCTTATTTGGTACCGTATATACAAGTGCAATACACCGTTAGACGCGGCTCCGCGAGCCCTGTACACTCCCGTAAATATTTCTGGAAAATCTCAAAAGGGAAAATTTTTATTAAAGAAAAACACTTTTCCAAATTTTTACAAACTTTAAAATTTAATAACTTTGTCATTTTTAGTCATACAATAAATCTAGGGACGCCGCTGGACGCGCCTGAAGTTGCTCCACCCGAGTCCTGAAAAACAAAAAGGGATACAATTGTTAGTTTTTTAAATATAATAGTTTTTTGGTATTTTTTTTCGAAATTTTTGCGTTTTTAAGCCCTTCCCTGGCGAATAACTCCCGTTCCTGTTGTGCGAACGGGTTCAAATCTTCACAGTAGACGGGACCCCGCGCAGGCAACGCGTGTGCACCCTCAAAACAGAGCCGCCCATACAAAAATTGACCACCCGACAGTAAAAAACTGTCGAAATCACAAAAATTTTGCCCGTTTAGTTACCGTTTATCCCGTTTTTCGCCAATTGTCCAAGGATCGTTCCACGTCACTGGCTCCAGCGCATCGGTCGAACTCCCAGGAGTGAAACCACAGCGATATCTGCAAAAATCCCGTGGGAATTGGTGTGAAAACAAGCATTTTTATCCAAATTACCGTACAGCTACGCATATACCTATATATAGGTAGGTTGCAAAAGTTTACCTTACCAAGCACTTTAAAAATCTTTGTCAACGTTGTTACACCCTTATTTGGTACCGTATATACAAGTGCAATACACCGTTAGACGCGGCTCCGCGAGCCCTGTACACTCCCGTAAATATTTCTGGAAAATCTCAAAAGGGAAAATTTTTATTAAAGAAAAACACTTTTCCAAATTTTTACAAACTTTAAAATTTAATAACTTTGTCATTTTTAGTCATACAATAAATCTAGGGACGCCGCTGGACGCGCCTGAAGTTGCTCCACCCGAGTCCTGAAAAACAAAAAGGGATACAATTGTTAGTTTTTTAAATATAATAGTTTTTTGGTATTTTTTTTCGAAATTTTTGCGTTTTTAAGCCCTTCCCTGGCGAATAACTCCCGTTCCTGTTGTGCGAACGGGTTCAAATCTTCACAGTAGACGGGACCCCGCGCAGGCAACGCGTGTGCACCCTCAAAACAGAGCCGCCCATACAAAAATTGACCACCCGACAGTAAAAAACTGTCGAAATCACAAAAATTTTGCCCGTTTAGTTACCGTTTATCCCGTTTTTCGCCAATTGTCCAAGGATCGTTCCACGTCACTGGCTCCAGCGCATCGGTCGAACTCCCAGGAGTGAAACCACAGCGATATCTGCAAAAATCCCGTGGGAATTAGTGTGAAAACAAGCATTTTTATCCAAATTACCGTACAGCTACGCATATACCTATATATAGGTAGGTTGCAAAAGTTTACCTTACCAAGCACTTTAAAAATCTTTGTCAACGTTGTTACACCCTTATTTGGTACCGTATATACAAGTGCAATACACCGTTAGACGCGGCTCCGCGAGCCCTGTACACTCCCGTAAATATTTCTGGAAAATCTCAAAAGGGAAAATTTTTATTAAAGAAAAACACTTTTCCAAATTTTTACAAACTTTAAAATTTAATAACTTTGTCATTTTTAGTCATACAATAAATCTAGGGACGCCGCTGGACGCGCCTGAAGTTGCTCCACCCGAGTCCTGAAAAACAAAAAGGGATACAATTGTTAGTTTTTTAAATATAATAGTTTTTTGGTATTTTTTTCGAAATTTTTGCGTTTTTAAGCCCTTCCCTGGCGAATAACTCCCGTTCCTGTTGTGCGAACGGGTTCAAATCTTCACAGTAGACGGGACCCCGCGCAGGCAACGCGTGTGCACCCTCAAAACAGAGCCGCCCATACAAAAATTGACCACCCGACAGTAAAAAACTGTCGAAATCACAAAAATTTTGCCCGTTTAGTTACCGTTTATCCCGTTTTTCGCCAATTGTCCAAGGATCGTTCCACGTCACTGGCTCCAGCGCATCGGTCGAACTCCCAGGAGTGAAACCACAGCGATATCTGCAAAAATCCCGTGGGAATTGGTGTGAAAACAAGCATTTTTATCCAAATTACCGTACAGCTACGCATATACCTATATATAGGTAGGTTGCAAAAGTTTACCTTACCAAGCACTTTAAAAATCTTTGTCAACGTTGTTACACCCTTATTTGGTACCGTATATACAAGTGCAATACACCGTTAGACGCGGCTCCGCGAGCCCTGTACACTCCCGTAAATATTTCTGGAAAATCTCAAAAGGGAAAATTTTTATTAAAGAAAAACACTTTTCCAAATTTTTACAAACTTTAAAATTTAATAACTTTGTCATTTTTAGTCATACAATAAATCTAGGGACGCCGCTGGACGCGCCTGAAGTTGCTCCACCCGAGTCCTGAAAAACAAAAAGGGATACAATTGTTAGTTTTTTAAATATAATAGTTTTTTGGTATTTTTTTCGAAATTTTTGCGTTTTTAAGCCCTTCCCTGGCGAATAACTCCCGTTCCTGTTGTGCGAACGGGTTCAAATCTTCACAGTAGACGGGACCCCGCGCAGGCAACGCGTGTGCACCCTCAAAACAGAGCCGCCCATACAAAAATTGACCACCCGACAGTAAAAAACTGTCGAAATCACAAAAATTTTGCCCGTTTAGTTACCGTTTATCCCGTTTTTCGCCAATTGTCCAAGGATCGTTCCACGTCACTGGCTCCAGCGCATCGGTCGAACTCCCAGGAGTGAAACCACAGCGATATCTGCAAAAATCCCGTGGGAATTGGTGTGAAAACAAGCATTTTTATCCAAATTACCGTACAGCTACGCATATACCTATATATAGGTAGGTTGCAAAAGTTTACCTTACCAAGCACTTTAAAAATCTTTGTCAACGTTGTTACACCCTTATTTGGTACCGTATATACAAGTGCAATACACCGTTAGACGCGGCTCCGCGAGCCCTGTACACTCCCGTAAATATTTCTGGAAAATCTCAAAAGGGAAAATTTTTATTAAAGAAAAACACTTTTCCAAATTTTTACAAACTTTAAAATTTAATAACTTTGTCATTTTTAGTCATACAATAAATCTAGGGACGCCGCTGGACGCGCCTGAAGTTGCTCCACCCGAGTCCTGAAAAACAAAAAGGGATACAATTGTTAGTTTTTTAAATATAATAGTTTTTTGGTATTTTTTTCGAAATTTTTGCGTTTTTAAGCCCTTCCCTGGCGAATAACTCCCGTTCCTGTTGTGCGAACGGGTTCAAATCTTCACAGTAGACGGGACCCCGCGCAGGCAACGCGTGTGCACCCTCAAAACAGAGCCGCCCATACAAAAATTGACCACCCGACAGTAAAAAACTGTCGAAATCACAAAAATTTTGCCCGTTTAGTTACCGTTTATCCCGTTTTTCGCCAATTGTCCAAGGATCGTTCCACGTCACTGGCTCCAGCGCATCGGTCGAACTCCCAGGAGTGAAACCACAGCGATATCTGCAAAAATCCCGTGGGAATTGGTGTGAAAACAAGCATTTTTATCCAAATTACCGTACAGCTACGCATATACCTATATATAGGTAGGTTGCAAAAGTTTACCTTACCAAGCACTTTAAAAATCTTTGTCAACGTTGTTACACCCTTATTTGGTACCGTATATACAAGTGCAATACACCGTTAGACGCGGCTCCGCGAGCCCTGTACACTCCCGTAAATATTTCTGGAAAATCTCAAAAGGGAAAATTTTTATTAAAGAAAAACACTTTTCCAAATTTTTACAAACTTTAAAATTTAATAACTTTGTCATTTTTAGTCATACAATAAATCTAGGGACGCCGCTGGACGCGCCTGAAGTTGCTCCACCCGAGTCCTGAAAAACAAAAAGGGATACAATTGTTAGTTTTTTAAATATAATAGTTTTTTGGTATTTTTTTTCGAAATTTTTGCGTTTTTAAGCCCTTCCCTGGCGAATAACTCCCGTTCCTGTTGTGCGAACGGGTTCAAATCTTCACAGTAGACGGGACCCCGCGCAGGCAACGCGTGTGCACCCTCAAAACAGAGCCGCCCATACAAAAATTGACCACCCGACAGTAAAAAACTGTCGAAATCACAAAAATTTTGCCCGTTTAGTTACCGTTTATCCCGTTTTTCGCCAATTGTCCAAGGATCGTTCCACGTCACTGGCTCCAGCGCATCGGTCGAACTCCCAGGAGTGAAACCACAGCGATATCTGCAAAAATCCCGTGGGAATTGGTGTGAAAACAAGCATTTTTATCCAAATTACCGTACAGCTACGCATATACCTATATATAGGTAGGTTGCAAAAGTTTACCTTACCAAGCACTTTAAAAATCTTTGTCAACGTTGTTACACCCTTATTTGGTACCGTATATACAAGTGCAATACACCGTTAGACGCGGCTCCGCGAGCCCTGTACACTCCCGTAAATATTTCTGGAAAATCTCAAAAGGGAAAATTTTTATTAAAGAAAAACACTTTTCCAAATTTTTACAAACTTTAAAATTTAATAACTTTGTCATTTTTAGTCATACAATAAATCTAGGGACGCCGCTGGACGCGCCTGAAGTTGCTCCACCCGAGTCCTGAAAAACAAAAAGGGATACAATTGTTAGTTTTTTAAATATAATAGTTTTTTGGTATTTTTTTTCGAAATTTTTGCGTTTTTAAGCCCTTCCCTGGCGAATAACTCCCGTTCCTGTTGTGCGAACGGGTTCAAATCTTCACAGTAGACGGGACCCCGCGCAGGCAACGCGTGTGCACCCTCAAAACAGAGCCGCCCATACAAAAATTGACCACCCGACAGTAAAAAACTGTCGAAATCACAAAAATTTTGCCCGTTTAGTTACCGTTTATCCCGTTTTTCGCCAATTGTCCAAGGATCGTTCCACGTCACTGGCTCCAGCGCATCGGTCGAACTCCCAGGAGTGAAACCACAGCGATATCTGCAAAAATCCCGTGGGAATTAGTGTGAAAACAAGCATTTTTATCCAAATTACCGTACAGCTACGCATATACCTATATATAGGTAGGTTGCAAAAGTTTACCTTACCAAGCACTTTAAAAATCTTTGTCAACGTTGTTACACCCTTATTTGGTACCGTATATACAAGTGCAATACACCGTTAGACGCGGCTCCGCGAGCCCTGTACACTCCCGTAAATATTTCTGGAAAATCTCAAAAGGGAAAATTTTTATTAAAGAAAAACACTTTTCCAAATTTTTACAAACTTTAAAATTTAATAACTTTGTCATTTTTAGTCATACAATAAATCTAGGGACGCCGCTGGACGCGCCTGAAGTTGCTCCACCCGAGTCCTGAAAAACAAAAAGGGATACAATTGTTAGTTTTTTAAATATAATAGTTTTTTGGTATTTTTTTCGAAATTTTTGCGTTTTTAAGCCCTTCCCTGGCGAATAACTCCCGTTCCTGTTGTGCGAACGGGTTCAAATCTTCACAGTAGACGGGACCCCGCGCAGGCAACGCGTGTGCACCCTCAAAACAGAGCCGCCCATACAAAAATTGACCACCCGACAGTAAAAAACTGTCGAAATCACAAAAATTCGTGCCCGCCCATGCCCACCCTTAATTGATTTTTTATACAAACGAAAAAATTTTTTTCATCTAAATCGACGACGGGGGCCACGACAACCCGATATATACATATATTGCTGTATTTTTATTAGACATTTTGGCTTCTATACCCAAAATTGACTGCCCCGGGTATTATTGAGATAGGACCGTGCACCCAAAGTGCATACTGACTCACACGCCCTTGTGCAGCGTGTGATTAGTATCTTTTAAATATATTATACACATTTTGAAAATTTTTATACAATATTTTATATTATATACCAGTTTTGTACTGACAATTTTATTTTATTGCGCCGTATTTTAATCTAGTGCTCGTTAATACTCCCTAATAATGTACCTCGCTCGAACCCCCGCTAAAAAGACCCCCACCAGCCCCGTTGTCTCTCCAACGACTGAAACAAAGGCCCCATCTCCCACGGCTTCCTCAAACGTGAGGCGTAGCGTCGGAGAGTGGGAGAATGGTAAAACATCAGCAAGCCAGCCCCCTTCATCATCAGCCGCTCGGTCACCCAGGAAGGCGGCCCCGGTCGCGGCGGCCCTCTCGCAGCCTACCAGGAGGCCTGCGCAACCCTCGGACTGTAAAGTCGTGCTGCGCAGAACCTCCGTCGGGACGGCGGAAGGATCGCCGGGAACGAGCCAAAAGCAGCCCCAAAAGCCCACCGACCGGGTCACCGAGGCACGGAACTGCCGGCTCCGTGCGAAGTCGCACTTGGGTGACTCACGAAACCTCCGAGCCGACCTGAAAGCTGGTATCACCCAGGCTGTGGAGCGGCTGTACCAGTTGGTGAAGGACGAGGCGGCGGCCGCCGCTTCGACGAAAGGGGTGGTAGTCGAAGTGGCCGCCAGTAAGACAACTGTGCCTTCGGAGATCTCTCCAGCCATCGACTCGCTGCTCACTTCACTAGCGGAGCATAGCGCGTTGGTGAAGGAGAGCGGCGAGGAGATGAGGAGACTACGGGCGACGATGGAGGAACAGCAAAACCAAGTCGGAAAGCCAGCAACCTATGCGAGTGCAGCGGCGGGTAACCGAGCTGCGCTGCACTCCGTTGTTGTCTCCTCAAAGAACGAGGGAGAAACTGGGGAAGATATTTTAGAAAGGGTCAGAAAGGCAGTGGATGCGAAGGAAGGATGGGTACAAGTCGAAAGAGTGAGGAAAGCGAAGGATAGGAAGGTTATTATGGGGTGCAAGACGCAGGAAGAGCGAAGAAAAATAAAAGAGAGGCTGGAAGCTGTGGGAGAGCACCTCGTCGTCGAGGAAGTGGCGAACAAGGACCCTCTTCTGATCCTAAAGGACGTCTTGGTGGTACACACCGATGAAGACATCCTCAGAGCAGTTAGGAATCAGAACCGTGGTGTTTTCCAGTGCCTCGACGACGCGGATAATAGGATAGTTATAAGATACAGAAAAAAGGCACGAAATTTACACAACTGCCACATTGTCCTAAGCGTCTCCCCAAAGATTTGGAGAAGGGCCATTGACGCCAAGAAAATGAAAATAGATCTCCAAAACGTCCACGTAGAGGACCAGTCGCCACTTGTGCAATGCACCCGTTGCCTGGGATACGGTCATGGCAGGCGTTTCTGCAAAGAAGCCGCAGACCTGTGCAGTCACTGCGGTGGCCCGCATCTAAGAAGCGAGTGCCCGGAGAGACTGGTTGACGAGCCTCCAGCATGTAGAAATTGCATCCTTGCAAATAACCAGAATCGCGCACATAACGCATTTAGCATCGATTGCCCAGTCCGGAGAAAGTGGGACGCATTAGCCCGAGCCACCGTGGCATATTGCTGAGGTTGTCCCAGTGCATACCCCTGGCTGTAAAATTATACAGGCCAACCTACAGCGAATGCAGCTAGCGACCACCGAACTGCTCCTGGAAGCTGTAAAGCGTAAAGTCACCATAGCGCTCCTCCAGGAGCCATATGTTGGAGGGGTGAAAAGAATGCGTGGATACCAGGGTGTACGAATTTACCAGGGCTCTGAAACTGAAGAAGGGACTGTGAAGGCGGCAATTGCTGTTTTTGACAATGACCTCGACATAATACAGCACCCACAGCTCACCACAAAAAACATCGTCGTGGTGGGAGTTCAAACCAGAGCCTGGAGAATCACCCTGGTATCTTATTACTTCGAGCCGAACCAACCCCTGGAGCCCTACCTAGAGACCCTAAGAAAAATAAGCCGCGATACAGGGAACTCAAAAATAATTATAGGTGGCGATGCCAATGCCAAGAGCCCGTGGTGGGGCAGCTGCAACGAAGATAGCAGGGGAAAACAAATCTGTGGAGCCCTGGGTGAACTGGGACTGAATGTGCTAAACGTGGGAAACACCCCCACTTTTGATACCATAAGGGGTGGAAACAGGTACACCAGCTTCGTGGACATTACGGCTTGCTCGAATGATATGCTTCCTCTGGTGGACAGCTGGCGGGTGGACGAAGGCCTTACTAGTTCGGACCATAACGGCATAACTTTTACAATAAAATTAGAAAAGTCTAAGGGAACCAAAATTGAAAGGACCACACGAATTTTTAACACAAAGAAAGCTAATTGGGGTCAATTTCGTGAGAAATTTACCCAAATTGTGCAAGATAAAGAATTCGAGAACTGTCTAGAAAATTTAAATAGTACTGAAACATTAGAGTCATTAGTAAATAAATACACAGAATCAATAACAAAAACATGTAAAGAAACCATACCTTTAAAAAAGAAAACTGAAATACTCACCATGCCGTGGTGGACCAAGGAACTTGCCAGGATGAAACAGTCAGTTGCCACCAGTAGACGTAGAATCAGGAACGCAGCGCCGGTCCGCAGACCCCAGGTCGTCGACTCGTATCTGAAAAAGAAAGAGGAATACGAATTAGCTGAGAAGAAAGCCCAAACTGACAGCTGGAAGGAGTTCTGTGGGAAACAAGACAGGGAAGGAGTCTGGGAGGGCCTTTATAGGGTGATGGGAAGAGTCTCGACAAGAGAAGAGGACCAACCGCTGTCAACAGACGGAGTACCCCTCGACGCGGAGGGCTCGGTGAGGCTATTGGCCGAAACCTTTTATCCCGAAGATAATCAGGAGGACGACAACGCGGAACACTGTCAAATAAGGCAACAGGCAGAGACGATAAATGACTGGAGACATGATGAGATGCATGACCCAGCGTTTACCTTAGGCGAGCTAAACAGAAGCGTGTCGTCTTTTAACCCCAAAAAAGCACCGGGAGCCGACGGTTTCACCGCAGATATCTGTGCCCAAGCCATATCCTGCGCTCCGAAGTTTTTCCTGGCTGTTCTAAATAAGTGTTTGACCCACGGCTACTTCCCTAAGATCTGGAAGAGGGCAACAATAGTTGTGCTCAGGAAGCCGGGCAAGGATTCGTACGCACTTCCCAAGTCTTACAGGCCGATTGGGCTTTTGCCTGTCCTGGGTAAGATCTATGAGAAGATGTTGGTTGCTCGTCTCAAGTTTCACCTGCTTCCAAGGATTAGTACTCGCCAGTACGGTTTTATGCCCCAAAGAAGCACCGAGGACTCCCTCTATACTCTCATGCAGCACATCCGCACAAAGCTGGACCAAAAGAAAATCCTTGTCCTAGTATCACTAGATATAGAGGGGGCTTTCGATAGCGCTTGGTGGCCTGCTATCAAAACACGTCTGGCTGAGGAAAAATGTCCAGTGAATTTGAGACGGGTAATCGACAGCTACCTTAGTGACCGGACCGTGGGTGTGCGGTATGCCGGGAAAGAGTACAGCAGAACCACCAGCAAGGGCTGCGTTCAGGGATCGATCGGCGGGCCCATTTTATGGAATCTGCTCTTGGACCCAATCCTCAAACAGCTTGAAAGGAGAGGCGAATACTGCCAGGCCTTTGCCGACGACGTGGTGCTAGTGTTTAATGGAGATACAGCTGGAGAGATAGAGGGGCAGGCCAATGCCGCTCTCGAACATGTGCGGACGTGGGGTATCCAAAATAAGTTGAAATTCGCACCGCACAAAACCTGCGCGATGGTAATGACGCGGAAACTAAAGTACGATACCCCACGTCTGACCATGGGAGGGATCGACATCGGCATGTCCAAGGACGTCAAAATATTGGGGCTCACTATAGACGCCAAGCTGACGTTTAACACCCACGTGGCTGGCGTCTGTAAAAAAGCCATAGCCCGATACAAACAGCTGGCCAGAACAGCACGAATCAGTTGGGGGCTGCACCCGGAAGTGCAAAGAGTTATCTACACAGCAGCCGTCGAACCAACCGTGCTATACGCCGCGAGCGCATGGGCTCCAGCCGTGGGAAAGTTAGGGGTGCAGAGGCAGCTGAACGTGGTGCAAAGAGGTTTCGCTCAAAAATTATGCAGAGCCTACCGCACGGTCTCCCTGAACTCAGCGCTGATATTGGCTGGAATCCTCCCCCTCGACCTACGCATTCGCGAAATGGCCTCGCTATATGAGGCCAAAAGGGGAAAGCCCTTGCCAGCGCTGGGGGACCGGGAGGTCGAGCGGATGGCTTCGGCGTTAGAGGCCCCACACCCGGCAGAGCAAACGAGCCTGGAGTTCGGCAACCTGATGGACGAGGACGATTATAAAAACCACAAATTTGATGTGCGAATATTCACAGACGGCAGCAAAATTGAGGGCAGGGTTGGCGCGGCGATTTCCCTTTGGAATGGTGCCACAGAAATCAAAGCCCTCAAACTGACACTGTCGTCTTTTTGCACCGTCTATCAGGCAGAGCTCCTGGCTCTATGCAAAGCAGCAGGAGAAGTCCTCAAGCGGGAAGAGACCACGTTCGGCATTTTCAGCGACTCAAGGGCGGCCCTCCAAACCATCGCTAGCCCATGCTCCCCCCACCCCCTGGCCGTGGAAACAAGAGACATTTTACAACGCTGCAACGTGCAAAATAAGTGTGTCTCCTTATTTTGGATAAAGGCCCACGCAGGACTGGAGGGAAACGAGAGGGCCGATCATCTGGCGAAGGAGGCCGCCTTGCGGTCGAAAGGGCGACCTGACTATGACTTGTGTCCCGTGTCATTCGTCAGGCGTATTATTCGTTCCGAGACGCTTGGCGAATGGAACGGAAGGTACGGCATGGGTGACACAGCCTCTGTCACAAAAATGTTTTTCCCCGACGCGATCGCGGCCTATACCACGGTCCGAAAAATGGAGCACTCTGGCATCACCACTCAAGTATTTACGGGGCACGGTGGATTCTCCGCATACTTGAAACGTTTCAGGTGTAAGGAGGACTCATCGTGCGCCTGCGAGCCTGGAGTTGAGGAAGATGTGCCTCACATTCTCATGGACTGTCCCATATTCGCAAACGAAAAATTAAAATTCGAATCAAAGGCAGACGTAAAACTTAGCTTAGAGAACATACCGGCCATCATAAGTAATAAGAAACTAAGAGAACAATTTTTAGAGTATTGTCAAAAAATAGCCGCCCAAGTTATAAAAAGAAATAAAGCTTAAAAGAAAAATAAAGATAATTTTACATGTATTATAATAATACATATGATAAAGTTATCACCGTGGATATTCAATTAGTAAAGTATAAAGTAGTAAAAAATAGGTAAACAAATGAAGCAAAACAAAGTCAAAACGCGTATATAATATAAAAATTGTAATTCCTTTCAAAAATAAAAGTAATCAAACATTTATGTAAAGCTTCGGGAGGGGTTTTTAGCCGGTAAAAGTCCGGCACTGCCTGGGTCCTCCATTCCCAGGCGTCCTATGAGGATTTTCCCCTGCCGATGCTAAAGCTATCAGTAATAAAAAGAGCTCTGACCATGTTAGAGGCGATTGTCATTATTATAAAAAAAAAAAAAAAAAAAAAAAAAAAACCTAACCTAACCTAACCTAACCTAACCTAACCTAACCTAACCTAACCTAACCTGAGCGAACCTAACCTGAGCGAACCTAACCTGAGCGAACCTAACCTGAGCGAACCTAACCTGAGCGAACCTAACCTGAGCGAACCTAACCTGAGCGAACCTAACCTGAGCGAACCTAACCTGAGCGAACCTAACCTGAGCGAACCTAACCTGAGCGAACCTAACCTGAGCGAACCTAACCTGAGCGAACCTAATCTGAGCGAACCTAACCTGAGCGAACCTAACCTGAGCGAACCTAACCTGAGCGAACCTAACCTGAGCGAACCTAACCTGAGCGAACCTAACCTGAGCGGTTGAAACTTTGTCGTAATTTTTACACCCTTATAAGGTACCGTATATACAAGTGCAATACACCGTTAGACGCGGCTCCGCGAGCCCTGTACACTCCCGTAAATATTTCTGGAAAATCTCAAAAGGGAAAATTTTTATTAAAGAAAAACACTTTTCCAAATTTTTACAAACTTTAAAATTTAATAACTTTGTCATTTTTAGTCATACAATAAATCTAGGGACGCCGCTGGACGCGCCTGAAGTTGCTCCACCCGAGTCCTGAAAAACAAAAAGGGATACAATTGTTAGTTTTTTAAATATAATAGTTTTTGTAGTATTTTTTCGAAATTTTTGCGTTTTTAAGCCCTTCCCTGGCGAATAACTCCCGTTCCTGTTGCGCGAACGGGTTCAAATCGTCACAGTAGACGGGACTCCGCGCAGGCTACGCGTGTGCACCCTCAAAACAGAGCCGCCCATACAAAAATTGACCACCCGACAGTAAAAAACTGTCCAAATCACAAAAAATCGTGCCCGCCCATGCCCACCCTTAATTGATTTTTTATACGGACCAAAAAATTTTTATTGTCTAAATCGACGACGGGGGCCACGACAATCATATATATACACGTATCGCCGTACTTTTTACTGACATTTTGGCTTATATAGCCAAAATTGACTGCCCCGGGCATTACTGAGACAGAAGCGTGCACCCAAAGTGCATTTTGACTCACACGCCCCTATACAGCATGTGATTAGCATATATAATATACACTTTACATTTTTATACTATATTTCATACTATACACCATTTTTTATTGACACTTTTTTATTGCGCCACAATTTAATTTAATTTAATATATTTTAACACTCCCTCGAAATGTACCTCGCCCGAACCCCCGCTAAAAAGACCCCCACCAGCCCCGTTGTCTCTCCAACGACCGAAGCGAAGGTCCCCTCTCCCACGGCTTCCTCAAACGTGAGGCGTAGCGTCGGAGAATGGGAGAACGCTAAAACGTCAGCTAGCCAGCCCCCTTCATCATCAGCCGCTCGGTCACCCAAGAAGGCGGCCCCGCTCGCGGCGGTCCTCTCGCAGCCCACTAGGAAGCCTGCGCAACCCACGGACTGTAAAGTCGCGCCGCGCAGAACATCCGTCGAGTCGGCGGGAGGATCGCCGGGAACGTCCCAAAAGCAGCCCCAAAAGCCCACCGACCGGGTCACCGAGGCACGGAACTGCTTGCTCCGTGCGAAGTCGCACTTGGGTGACTCACGAAACTTACGAGCCGACCTGAAAGCTGGTATCACCCAGGCCGTGGAGCGGCTGTACCAGTTGGTGAAGGAAGAGGCGGCGGCCGCCACCTCGACAAAAGGGGTAGTGGTCGAGGTTGCCGCCAGAAAGACGACTCCGCCGCTTGAGACCCCTCCAGCGATCGACTCGCTGCTCGCTTCTCTAGCGGAGCATAGCGCGCTGGTGAAGGCGAGCAGTGAGGAGATGAGGAAACTCCAGGTGGCGATGGAGGGACAGCGGGATCGCTTGCAGACGACGACAGCAACCTATGCGAGTGCAGCGGCTGGAAAGCAGTTTGTACCGCCGCCGCCGCTGCACTCGCTCATAGTAAGCTCCGACGACGGCAACGACACCAGCTGTGCCGTCGTCGAAAAAATCAGGATCGCGGTGGACGCGAAGCAGACGGGCATCCGGGTCGACAAGGTTCGGAAGGCGAAGAACCAAAAAGTGGTTATTGGGTGCCGGACTCGTGGTGAGCTCGAGGTGGTTAGAAACAGACTGGGGGGCTCGACGGCTGGGCTCAAAGTGGAGGAGGCGAGGAACAGGGATCCCCTGGTAATGCTAGCGGACGTGTTGTCATACAACACCGACGACGATATTGCCGGGGCGATCCTGAAACAGAACCAGCACCTCCTGGGCGAGCTCAAGAAGGATGAGGTGAGGGTCGCCGTCAAATACCGCAAGCGAGCACGGAACCCGCACGAAACACACGTGGTCGTGCAGGTCTCCCCCCCGGTGTGGCAGATCCTGACCAAGGCAGGACGTGCACACATAGACTTGCAAAGGGTGAGGGTCTATGACCAGACTCCCCTCGTGCAGTGCACGAAATGCCTTGGGTTCGGCCACGGCCGCAGGCAATGCACCGGGAAGGAAGACCTTTGCTCGCATTGCGGCGACGCTCACCTGCGAGCGGAATGCCCGTTGCACCTGGCCGGTGAGCCCCCCAGGTGCTGTAACTGCCGGAAGGCCGGCCACGATGACTTGGCCCACAACGCCTTTAGCCCGGATTGTCCGTTGCGTAGGCGGTGGGATGCGATAGCGCGATCCACCGTCGCGTATTGCTGAGGGCGCCACCGCGGAAAACTCGTCCACTTTTGTCCCCCCCCGTGAAGAAACCGTGAGGCATGGGTTCGTCCAGGCAAACCTGCAGAGGATGCGGCTGGCTACGGACGAGCTCATGCAGGAAGCCGCCGGTCGCAAGCTCAAGGCCGCACTGCTCCAGGAGCCATATGTGGGTGGGGTTGGGCACATGAAAGACTACAGAGGCGCCAGGATCTTCCAGAACACAAACCGGCTGGAGGGCACTGTAAAGGCGGCAATAGCGATCTTCGACCAAGACCTAGAGGTCACACAGTGCCCGGAACTCACGACCAATAACATCGCGGTCGTGAAAATCTGCACTAGTGCCTGGAAGATCACACTGGCCTCCTTTTATTTCGAGCCCAACTCGCCCATAGAGCCATACCTGGAGCATCTGAGGAAGATCGCGATAGCGAGCCCGACACACCTCCTGATCGGGGGGGACTCAAACTCTAAGAGCGTCTGGTGGGGGAGCGACGAGACTGACCGTAGGGGCGAAAATCTGGTGGGCGCTCTCGACCTCCTAAGTATGCAGGTACTAAATGTCGGCGACACCCCGACCTTCGAGACTGTACGAGGGGGAAAGACGTATACCAGCCACGTCGACGTCACCGCGTGCACGTCCGATATCCTCGACCTGGTGGAAAACTGGAAAGTTGATCAGGGTATGACGAACTCGGACCACAACGCTATAACCTTCAACATAATGTTGCAGAGAGGTGAGCGAACACAGACACAACGGACGACGAGGCTTTTTAATACAAAGAAGGCAAACTGGAGCCAGTTTCGTGAGAAACTGACCCAGCTTAACGCAGAGCATCACATCAGCCCGTCGGACGTAACACTAATCAGCAACACTCAGCAACTGGAGAACACCATCTACACATACACAAGCAACATACACAAAGCATGCACCGAACACATACCACTCATAAAAACACACACAACGCTCACCTTGCCGTGGTGGTCCGAGGAATTGTCTGCCCTGAAGAGAGAAGTTGCCACCAGGAAGAGACGTATACGCTGCGCGGCCCCCTCGAGGAAGGCCGGGGTGATTGATAAGTACCTGCAGAAGAAGGAGGAATACTCCGCCAAGGCCAGGGAGGCACAGACTGGGAGTTGGAAGGAGTTTTGCGGGAAGCAGGACAAGGAGGGGCTTTGGGAAGGTATATACAGGGTAATCGGTCGCACGGCGAAACGGCACGAGGACGTTCCCCTGAAGCACAACGGAAGGTTCCTGACCCTGAAGGAGTCGACGAGATTGCTCGCCGAGACTTTCTACCCGGAGGATCGGGAAAGCGAGGACAACCCAGACCACCGCGCCACTCGACAGCGGGCCAGCCTCGTGGACGGGGAACATGATGATAACCATGACCCCCCGTTCACGGAACAGGAGCTGCGAGTGGCGGTGGAAAGCTTCAACCCGAAGAAGGCCCCGGGTGCAGATGGCCTCACAGCCGACATCTGCGCGCGAGCGATCTCGCAGGACTCGGGAACCTTCCTGGCTCTCGCCAACATGTGCCTAAAACTTGGCCACTTCCCAAAGCCCTGGAAAGAGGCGGCCGTAGTTGTCCTGCGGAAACCCGCGAAGAAGGACTACTCCCAGCCCAAGTCGTATAGACCGATAGGTCTTCTCCCGGTCTTGGGAAAGATACTGGAAAAGATGGTCGTGGGGAGGCTCAAATGGCACCTCCTCCCGAATATGAGCGCCCGCCAGTACGGATTTATGCCACAGAGGAGCACCGAGGACTCCCTCTATGATCTGATGACTCACATAAGAGGAAAGCTAAAGCTCAAGAAGCTCATTACCGTGATCTCGTTAGACATAGAGGGAGCCTTCGACAGTGCCTGGTGGCCCGCTATAAAGGTCCGGCTGAGGGAGGAAAACTGTCCCGGCAACATCAGGAAGGTCTTGGGCAGCTACCTCCAAGACAGGAGGGTGGAGGTCAGATACGGCGGGGAGGCACACTCCATAAGCACGAATAAGGGGTGTGTCCAGGGCTCCATAGGAGGCCCAATCTTATGGAACCTCCTCCTCGACCCGCTGCTCAAGGGCCTGACGGAGAGGGGCGACTATTGCCAGGCGTTCGCCGATGACATAGTCCTGGTCGTGGATGGAGACACTGCGTTGGAGGTCCAAAGACAGGCCAATGCCGCCCTCGCCTATGTTGGGGAGTGGGGCGTCAGAAACAAACTGAAGTTTGCACCCCACAAGACACAGGCAATGGTGGTCACAAGGAAGTTGAAGTATGACGTTCCGCTCCTTAGCATGGGCGGGGTCGAAATTGCCATGTCTAAGGACATCAAAATCCTCGGCCTAACTATCGACAGCTGCCTGACATTTAACACGCATATATTTAATATTTGTAAAAAGGTGGTGAATATATACGGGCAGCTGTCGAGAGCTGCCAAGATTAGCTGGGGCCTTCACGCAGATGTCATCCGAGTAATCTACACCGCTGTTATTGAACCGGTAATTATGTACGCGGCGAGCGCCTGGGCGCCGGCAGTGGGGAAGCTGGGAGCTAAAAAACAGCTTGGTTCCATCCAGCGTGGATTCGCGCAGAAGCTCTGCAAAGCCTACCGCACGGTCTCCCTGAACGCAGCGCTGCTTCTGGCTGGGATACTGCCCCTCGATATTCGCATACAGGAGGCAGCAGCGCTGTACGAAGCCAAGAGGGGGGTACCCAGGCCGGACCTCGCGGGCGCGGAGATCGAGCGAAGGGCGGGGCACGCCGAAAATGGACATCCGGCAATGCATATGCACCTGGAGTTCAAAAGCCTGATAGACCAAGACGAACTCGACGCCAACAGTGACTTCGCTGTCAAAATTTTCACCGATGGCAGCAAAATTGACGGCAAGGTGGGCGCCGCAGCCTCATACTGGGAAGGCGATGCGGAGACCAAGGCCGTCAAGCTCAAGCTGCCATCGTACGGCACCGTCTATCAGGCCGAGCTCCTGGCCATATGCAGAGCCACGGATGACATTGTTCGGGGTGCTCAGCAGAGCTTCGCAATTTATAGCGACTCCAGGTCAGCGCTGGAGGTGATTGTGAATAATGGCTCCCCGCATCCCCTGGCGGTCATGGCCCGCAAAAACCTCCGCACTGCCTTCGGCCAGGGCAAAGCTGTGTCTCTGTTCTGGCTGAAGGCCCACGCGGGGCTCGCGGGCAACGAACGCGCCGACTGCCTAGCCAAAATGGCCGCCCTTCATTTAAAATGTTCTCCCGACTACGACAAATGCCCGGTCTCATTCGTCAAGGGGCTCATCAGACGGGGGTCCCTTGTCGAATGGAACCGAAGGTATCAGTCGGGAGAAACAGCCGGGACAACCAAGGTCTTCTTCCCCGACGCTATTGCCGGTCACAGAATCGTTCGCAAAATCCCTATGGATGGCATAACCGCACAGGTGCTGACGGGGCACGGTGGGTTCTCAGAATACCTGGCAAGATTCAAGTGTAAGGAGGACCCATCGTGCACCTGCTCCCCGGGAGTCCCAGAAACGGCCCTGCATGTCTTGCTCGACTGCCCGATTTTCGGTCGAGCAAGATATGACAGCGAACAAGAGCACGGGGACAAATATACCATAGAAAGCCTCGCCGAGACAATGGGGGACTCGAAAAGGAGGGAATCATTTTTAAAGTTTGCAAAGAGGGTAGTGGAGGTCGTGGCGGGCAGAAATAGATAGTGCTTGCACTGATTGCGCCGGTCAGCCGCGGCTTCCATACAAAGACAATATAAATCAGGGCGCCTTTTTAAATTTTATACAAGAAATTAACTATATTATTAAAATGAAACAAACACACACACAACACACATAATAAACTATAAACATATATTAGCACATACATAAACACTATATATATACACCTATATATCTAAAACCATAACGTATTAACTAAATTATTATATCGGAAAGTATACCTAACAGATTGGCTCAAGGTCGCGCAATGTATTGACAAACGTCAAGGGTTTGCGCGACCCTTGAGATAGAATTGGCTGGCAAAATATATTTAACATACATATACTAAAGACACATACAGTACACTACAAACATATATAATAAATAATGTATTTTATATACCAATACATAAACACATACATTTACTCAAACTGATACACTATTTATATATAACAAAAGTAAGCGGAACGTAACAGTTGGGCTCAAGAAAGCGCAAAGATTGATTCATCAAGAGTTTGCGCGACCCTTGAGAAGGAAAAATTAAAACTGATTCACAACGCCCCTGCTCAAGGCAGGGAGTGGAGAAAAGACAAATATAAAAAAAAAAAAAAAAAAAAAAAAAAAAAAAAAAAAAAACCTAACCTGAGCGAACCTAACCTGAGCGAACCTAACCTGAGCGAACCTAACCTGAGCGAACCTAACCTACCAAGAGCATGAAGTTGCTGAGTTGTCCCGCGCTGCTAAAGTGAGGTGGAGATTAAATCAGGATGTCATCCACGTAATATACACAGCCACCATAGAGCCGATCATCACATACGTGGCTGGCGCCTGGGCCCCCGCCACCACTAAGCTATACGGAAGGAGCTAGGCTCTGTCCAACGAGGTTTTGTCCAGAAGCTCTGTAAATCCTACCATACTGTCTCTCTCAATACAGCGCTGGTACTCTCCGGGATACTTCCTCTAGATCTCCGCATACAAGAGGCAGTCACTACGTATGTAGCGAGAAGAGTGTCATCACCCGATTGCCCGATTTTTAGTAGGGAACGCTACAAAGTGGAGTGTGAACTAGACATGAAACTGACAAGGGACAGTGTGAGGAAAGTGATGATAAGCAAAAGTCGGAAGATATTCTTGACGTACTGAGAGAATGTGGCCACAGGCGTAATAAATAGAAAGAAAATGTAATAAAATCTACGTTTCCTCTATATTTTGTCTATAGATAAGAAGCATAGGAAAATAGTATAGAAATAGTTTAGCCATAGTAAGCAGTAGCATAAAAAATAAAATAAAAATTAGAATAAAATTGTAGATGTAAGCTCCCTGTATGTTAAGTTAGTAAGTATTAGAAATTGTAAAAAGAAAATAGAAAATGCTGTAGTTATTTATTTCCTCATTCTCCATTTACAAATGAATATGACGACAACAAGTAGCTAGTATAAAAATGTGGGAATAGAATTTATAGGCGCCATAAACATGGTGGTTTTGGCAAAGATATAAAAAAAAAGAAAACCTGGTTGTTAACAACGCAACGGTTCCCCGCATCCCCAAAGAATAATTAGTCTTCAGCAGAGCTTCGCAATTTACAGCGACTCCAGATCTGCGCTAGAGATGGTCGTAAAAAAAGTAACGAACCTAACCTAAGCGAACCTAACATAACGTTTAGTGATTGTCATGATGACAATCACTAAACATCCCACCTCCAATCAAACAGGACTATATCGACGCTCTATTTCAGAGTGTTACTGAAGTAATTAACAAAAGAACAAAAACAATTCTATTAACTTACTGATAGGTGATTTTAATATGGGTAGTATTCATTGGGAATATAATGCGGAGTCTGGTCTTATGGTTCCCGAAGGAACTAGTAGTAATCAAGAAAATAGTTTTTTAGATATGATAGCCTTTAATAACCTCAATCAGTGCAATAAAATAGTCAATGCATCAAATCGTATTTTAGATCTCGTTCTTAGTAGTGACAACAACACAGTGCAGGTGTCTCAAGCCACAAGTCCACTTATACCAATTGATCCTCATCATCCAGCGCTAGAAATCTTATTTGCGACTAATCATGGTAATCCTCTAGTGCAAAATAAAGTTCCATATTTAAACTTTTATCTATGCAATTACGAAGCTGTTAACGCTGCATTAAGTAAAATTGTATGGTCGGATAAATGGAAATCTATTGCTAATATTAATGATATGTTACAGGCATTCTATGATATTCTAATGCCAATTATTAAACAGTATACGCCGATTTCTAAACCACGCGATGAACGTTATCCTGTATGGTATAGTCGTGCTTTGCTAAAAGTCATTAAAGAGAAAGCTAAATATCATAATCTATATAAAAAATATGGCAACCCTAGGGATAAAATCGCGTATGAGTGCCTGAGATTACGATGCAGTGTTCTGATTAAAGACTGTTAGAAATTTTTTAAAAAGAATATTGGAAATCATATCCGTGTCAATCCCAAGCATGTCTGGAGGTACCTAAAGAATAAACGTATGGGTAATAACTACATTCCAAACAAAATTACATTAAGCAATGCTAGGTCTGCCAGAGGCGGTCAGGAAATTTGTGATCTGTTTAGTGATCACTTTCAATCTGTCTACAGAGTAAATAATAGATTACCTTCACCAATGACAGTTTTACCCAATTCTGACAAAAGTAATATATTCAGTAATTGTATACTTAAAGCAAAAGAAGTGTATGATTACTTGTCTTCGCTAGATTGCGATAAGGGACCCGGACCTGATTCAGTCCCTCCCCTCTTTCTTAGAAAATGTGCGACAAACTTGGCTGAACCTCTGACTACAATTTTTAACTATTCTTTGGCACAGGGCATTTTCCCTGATCAGTGGAAATTAGCACACATTACGCCAGTCTTTAAAGCTGGCAGTGCTCATGATGCTACAAATCATTGAGTCGCTTGTTCAAAAGAAAATGTTTTCTCACTTTCAAAATGAGCTGGATGATAACCAGCACGGTTTTCGCCCCAAAAAGTCTACGCTGAGTAATCTGGTCGAATATGTTTCTTATGTATCATCTGGTTTGGATGACGGAAGAGAAGTTCATGCAATATACACAGACTTCAAAAAGGCCTTCGATTTGGTTGATCATGACTTACTGATCGCTAAACTGGAAAGTATGGGTGTTCATGGGTCATTGTTGCGTTGGTGCGAATCATATTTAAAAAACCGATTACAGTTGGTATATTTAAAAGGCTTTAAATCCAAACAATATTATATACCCTCAGGTGTGCCTCAAGGTTCGCACCTGGGACCCCTATTCTTTCTTGTTTTTATAAATGATCTGGGCAGTGTAATTGATTCGAAATACAAACTTTTTGCAGATGACTTAAAAATATATCGAACTATATACAGTGAATCAGATATCTTTCAACTTCAATTGGATTTGAATAGCGTATATAGCTGGTGCGTACAAAATAACATGGTACTCAACCAAAATAAATGTTATTTCATCAAATTCAGTAGAAAACGGAAAACATGTGAAACTTGCTACTCAATTAATAACAGCCCACTTCAAGAGGTTAATACTATTAGAGACTTAGGTGTCCTGTTGGACAGTGGTTTACATTTTAATAATAATAATAATATAATATACCATCACGCCTGTTTTCCCCGAAGGGTTAGGCAGAGGGGTTTACATTTTAGGAACCACTATGATCTCATGATTAGTCGGGCATCAAGACTGTCGGGCTTTATAGTCAGAGAAATGAAAATTTTCAAAGAACCTACTCTGACCATATCTATTTATAATAGCGTTATTCGTAGCATTTTAGAATATTGTAGTACGGTATGGAGCCCATTTTATCAGGTACACTCGGATAGAGTTGAGCGGGTTCAGAAAAGATTTTTGTATCACTTATGCTACTCGGACAATAAATGTAATGTTTTAAATTCATATTACTCTAGACCAGAGGTTCCCAAACTTATTGTGTCTACTGCCCACTTTGAGAATAAATTATTTTATAGCGCCCCCCTATTTCCGTGACCGTTTAGAAATTAGTCATGACGGGGGGGGGGGGGGGAGGTTCCTCTACTAAAATCAATCAAACAACGCCTTCCGCCTTCTTCCCTTCTAAGGGTGTCTAAGAGTCCTCCTAGCTAGATGAAATTAAAAATCGCTCCCCAAACCTCTACACAACGCCCCCATTTTTTCTCTGGGTCTCTTACCGCCCCCCTTTAGGCCTGCAGCGCCCACAAGGGGGCGTTATCGCCCACTTTGGGAAAGGCTGCTCTAGACTAAGTCACTATAAAATGAAATCTTTAAGCGCACGTAGGAAATCTTTAGATTTCATGTTTTTATTTAAATTAATCAATGGTTTATTAGATTCTCCCGAGCTTTTACAAAAAGTACAGTTTAGTGTCCCACGTAGCAGCAGCCGCTTAATTAACCGAAAGACGTTCATTCTACCTCATAGTCGAACTAATATCGGTCACTTTTCACCTTTATGCCGCATGCTTTCACTTGCCAACTCCATTCGCGGTGAAATAGATATATTTGCTGGTTCCGTAGCCTTACTAAGAACTAAACTCAGAAACATAATTACTTAATGATATACGTGTACTCTTTGTGTGTTTCCTTCAATTTTTTTTTTTTTTTTTTGTTTCCTATTTTATTTCATTTTATTTAATTTTATTTGTAATTATATAGAAAGCCTACCCAAAGTGTGCATGCTGGATTCACATCTAGTAGATATCAATCTTATGTATGTTAATCAATTACTTTATTTTTATTGCATGTGTGATTGTATATCAGTTTTGTGAATTACAAAAAAAAAAAAAAAAAAAAAAAATTACCCAGTGGTTAAGGCGCCCGCCTCACATGCACGAGGTTCGCAACCGGGCACGGGCAACTACCAATGTGAGTTTTTCTAAGTCCTATGTACTTTCTAAGTTTAAGTGTGGTTTCTAAGTGAAGTGCAATGAGGTTGCATCCCATCTGTGGGTTGTCTTTCGATGGAGTGTTTAAACAGGCTCTGTTTTGTGTACCAGGGTACTACTAGTATTAGTGCCTGGGTGGGAGTCGGTGACGCAGTGCGGTCAGAATACTTGAGAAAGCGGTGCAAGACATGGCGGTCTGGACGGCAGGAGGACGGGCTGCATGTCAACTGAAGCTGCCGGTTCACTCTGAGAGTGGTATTTTGATATGTGTAAAGCTATATAACTACAGTAAAACCATGAGTTACCTTAAGACTTCGCCTACGTTTGGACATCCGACAAATATATACGTAATATCGTTAATCAAAGTTAATAAGTACTGACTGTCTGTTTACTGATATTATTGTTTAAAACACATTTATTATTATTTATTATGTAAATGAAATGAATGAGTCTGTCGCTTTTTTGTCTGACATGACGCACTAAAATGATTTCATAAACCACGTAAATGTTACGTTTACTCGTATCTTAGTGTGCGTCATCTGATACATGCCGAGTCCCGCATGTATTTCTGAACCTTGGAATTTAAAAGTTGGTTGCTAACTGAAGGTTATGTTAAAATACCTGTATTCGCATCATAATGATGACTAAAATATTATAATAGGTATGTAAGGACTTTGGCAGATCAAATACTGAACTACGGACACGCACACACACACACCTACATCTGATTACATGTAGGACATGGTCACTCGCAACCAATACACGCACACGAGTAGGAACTGTGTATTGAAGGATATCATATAGCTATCTCTCAACTGCTATGAGATGAAAACTACATTTGTTATTAGCATTTTTATTAAGCAGTATGTTTTTAGGGTTCCGTAACCAAATGGCAAAAACGGAACCCTTATGGATTCGTCATGTCTCTCTGTCTGTCTGTCTGTTCGTAAGTCACAGCCACTTTTCTCCGAAACTAAAAGAGCCACCTACGCTGTTGAACTTCGTAAGTAGATGTTATTCTGTGAACCGCATTCATATTTTCACACAAAAACATTAAATTTTGGGGTTCCCCATACTAAAACAACCAACCCAACTGAAACTAATTTTTTTTTTCATCAAACCCATTTGTGTGGTATTTATGGATAGGTTTTCAAAAATGATATTGAGGTTTCTTATATCATTTTTTTCTAAACTGAATAGTTTGCGCAAGTGACCCTTCCAAAGTGATAATAGATTGACAAATCTAAAAAAAGTTAAAGTTACGCAAAAATAATGTATGAGAAAATTGTTCCTCTTTAAATATACAAAAAAATAGTCCGTGGCAGTACATACCTGACTTTTAAGGTTGACTCACTATAGCCATTTTTATAGCCAGTTTTAAAATAATGCCTTATTTGCGAAGGTGTTTTAATGAACATAGTATGTCCTTATCAACAAAAATATGTTATTCATCACAAGTGTTTAATTTTGAACAAAATTGTCCTTTAATTACAATGAATATCATAAGAGATCTCACAGTTTTATAATAACTTCGCAGCAAAATAATGACTCTGCGAGACATTCAGTAGCTTATACCTCAGAATAATAGACTGTAGGCTACATAACATCGCGCTATGAGCCACGGGAACGAAGCAGTAACCAAAAACCTAACATAACGCGGGTGAAACCGCGGGGCACATCTAGTATCAAATAAAACACTTGCACGAAAAACGAATCTTCTCGATCTCACACAATTGTACACACATTACACCTACATTCATATCAAATAATCCGCGACGAACTTCGTACAATCGAACATACAACTTCATTTAAATAAATCTACATACAACACAAAAAGTAACAAGTTTAAGCTAACGACTTCACGTGCACCAACTAATTACGGCAAAAAGTTATTGGCTGAGGGGTACAACTATTCAATAATTGACCGGAGGATTTATTAGGCAAATATATTTACATGTAAGCATGCATCTCATTTTAAATGAACTGTTATTTAGGTTCTTGAAAGAATTCTTTAAACCTAAACCAAGCTAAGGTATAACTGTACTCCGAGTTGATTAAGGTTCACAGTCAGTATATTACTTTCCGATTATACTTCGTTTTATTTTTATTTCTTTCTAAAATTGTTATTTTGTAGGAACATTAGAAAGAATTATACATTGTGAACAAACTTGTTTTTCATAATAAAACTGTAATAATAATTGTATCCATATCGTAGTGTTGTCGCCAGTTTATTTGATATGCCCTCGTGTAGGCAAAGGTAGAATGGGACTTACGTGAATGATTACAGTGATAGTTACGTGCGCGGCAAGTGACGTCACATGTTACTGCACTACATGTGAATGTACTGCGCGCACAGAGGTCGCTCGGTGTACCGGTGCGCCTGGAGTGTCAGCTAGTGCGGGGTAAATGAAAGTCGGACATGTTAACATTATCATATATTTACTTATCATCGAAAACCTTGAGCAGTGATTAATTAAATATATTTAAAATTAAGTTTGTGAGACGCGCGCCGTGTGGGCGCGTGTCGCGTGAGACGCGTGCGCGGCGTGTGGCGCGTGCGACTCGTGTGGCGCCCGGTGTGCGCTTGGCGTAAACTGGCGCAAATGTACCACCGCTAGTTGAATGTCTGCAGGAGTCGGGGTGCGCGACACCTCGACACGCTGCCCTACAATAACCTACTACTAGGTACAGTCTTATCAGGTTGTGATTGTCTTTGTGCACATTCGGGCGGGAAGCACCGCGAGTGCATTGTTTCCTACGTGCTGCGTGTAGCTCTGTCAGGATGACTGAGAGCAAAGACGAAAGTAAGGAAGTGATTGTTACACGTAGACGTTTATGATAGGAGTGTGAATAGTGTACAGCGCAGGAGGCTCCGGTTAGCTGGCGGGGTTGCTGCCGCGCCGTCAGATGAGTGCAGTGCGGCGGCCTGCAGGGAGCAGTCCGCGCGGTGTCAGCGGCGACGCACTTCGTTGGCGGCGTCGTCCGCGGCGGTGGTGGGCCGCGCGGTGGTGGTGGTGGTGGGCGGGTCCAGGCCCTTGATCTCGAAGGGCCCGCGGAACAGCGGCCGGAACAGGCGCAGGAACGTCTGGTAGCGCACCGCCGAGTTCTGCAACACAAAGCGTGTGAGTCGCGGCTCACGGGGCGCGCAGCGGGCGCGAGGGCGGGGCTCACCTGGATCACGTCGCCGATGATCTTAGTAGTGCGGATGAGCAGAGACACGGACGGGCCAAACAGGCTGCCCGGCAGGTCCAGGCTGACCTTGTTCCGGTCGAACACCGGGATGTCGTCTGCTGCCGCGGCTTGGCGGCGGCGGCGCGGGCCCCCAGGCGGGCTCCGCGGGCCCCCAGGCGGGCTCCGCGGGCGCCCAGGGCTCTGCGACCACGATGGGGACCTCGCCAGCTCCCGGCGCCTCCACGTAGTGCCACTCTGTGACAAGGAGGCACTGAGCATCGCCTCGCGTCGCTCGCGCCTCGCAGCCCTCGCCTCACCTCGCTGTCTTGTGTGTGTGTTTGCGATGTATGATTGATGCGAATACAATGTTTATAACTCACCGTCGGCAGAGCGCACCTCGCGCACAACTACGAGTAGGGGTGGCGCGCGTGTCGAGTGTACTAGTACAGGACTGCTGTGATGTTTATGAGTACAAATGGTGTCGCACGCGGCGCGCGTCTTTACGTTTGTCGAGTATTCAAACATTACATTATGCAACTGCGTTAAGTAATCAAATACCTCCACTCACCGGTTTATAAACCGCGTGATACTAACATTTTGTCTTAACAATGATTTTTATGACCAACTCATACGAGCGGCTGATGATCAGAATGGTGTCAGGTGTAGATTCATAAACATGAATACTACAACGTCCGTATCGGCGGTGACCTCCGCATGGCAATAGGTATACGAATAGAATTGAAACAAATACATTTCTGAGTCACATTTATTACAAAGATTTGAACTAAGATAGGTACTAGGCACAGAGTCGGACAGCCTCAGAGGAGGCGACAGTCGGAGAAGTGAGTGGTGACGAAGTGAGGTGCGTGTGTGTGCGTGCGGCGCCGCTACGGCGCGCTACGAGGGCTACGGGCTACGAGCTACGTGCTACTACGCCGCGGATGCGGTGCTGCATTGCATCGCGCGGCTTCTACGTACTACATGATACTTTCCTGTTAGTAGGCGACACAGTGCGACGCAGGCGACACTGTGAGCTGCTTCAGTCCGTCACCGGTGCTATCAACACTTTATACAGACACGTATACACAGTGCACAAACACAGTGTGCGCGCGACAGTGCAGCACGCCAACGTGCGGGAGCCGACCTTCGACCAAGTGCTGTCTACTGTTAACTACGATCAAACGATCGAGTTGTAAACATCTCTATCTAGATACCAAACTTTTTGCTTTTTAGTCTAATGTTTATTCAAATATTTGTTTTAAGATATTTTTTTTATTTATGACTGGAATCTTGCAATAGGTTTTTAATAGAGATGCAGTGAATAGTTGTTTGGCCGGATACCGGCTATTCGGCCTGACCACCAGCCGAATATTCGGTATCCGGCCGCCGAAAATTCAGCCGTCCTAAAAATGCTGAAAATCTTGTTTTTATACATCATAATTTACCTTTGGTGGATTTCCAATATTAAATTAATGAATATTACTATTACTAGTTACAAATAAGTACATTTTTTAACTATCAGTATTATCTCCAAGTTACTTTAAATAATTGATTTATTATAAAAAGTTAAAGTTGTTTAAAATAATAAAAAGCTTCAATTACAACTGTGGCTTTATTTAGATTCCATTTATAAAATCTACCAAGTTTACTATCCGGTATCCGGCCGGATAGTACATTACCATCCAGTATCCGGCCGGATAGCAAAAAAGGGCTGGATAAGCCGGATACCGGAAAGTAACCGAATATTCGGTGCATCTCTAGTTTTTACCCGACTGCGACAGAAGGAGGGTTATGTTTTTCGAGAGTATGTATGTATGTATGTATGTATGTAGGTATGTATATATATATGTATGTATGTATGTATAATTGTTTGGCACGCTCTGCAGCCTAAACGGCTCGATGGATTTTAGCTTGAGAGGTGTCGTTAGATTCGTATTTACTGTGAGAGTGACACTGGGTATATCAAAATAAAAAAAACTAAATGGTGGATTTTTGGCGCCAAATTCAAATGTTTGGATCGCTCTGCAGCCTGAACGGCTCGATGGATTTTAGCTTGAGAGGTGTTATAAGATTCGTATTTACTGTGAAAGTGATACTAGGTACCTATATAAAAATAAAAAAAAAGTAAAAAATAAAAAACAGTAATTTAAAAAACTAGAAAACCCGACTGCTTTTCTGAGTAATTATGAAAAAGCCCTAAAACAAGAACGTCGTTGTACCCGATTGCACTTAAAATTGTAGCAGTCGGGACCCATTCTAGAAATGGAGGCTTAGTAAATTGTTGATAGCACATACCTATATTACATTGCAGATGGTCCCGAATGGGTCCCGACTGCCACAATTTTAAGTGCAATCGGGTACAACGACGTTCTTGTTTTAGGGCTTTTTCATAAATACTCAGAAAAGCAGTCGGGTTTTTTAGTTTTTTAAATTACTGTTTTTTTAATGTAATATCCTGCCCTAATGCTGTTCGTACGCTAGCAGTAAGTGGGAGGCACGCGTGCGGGACGCGGCGTGCTCCTCGCAGGACAGCTACACACGCGCCGCCACGCGACAGTCCCGGAGTAACCGGGTGTTTGTCGTTATTAGCCGGATGCTTTACCATCCTGTTTTATTAGCAAACTATAATAACAGATATTGAATACGTTAATTATAATGACACGAATATTTGGTTTGAGTTAAATAACGTAATATTTGACTGGTTTAACTGGTCGAGGTAGCGCGGTAAGCATCTGTCTCCGGGGCAAGCTTCGCTTTATGACATGGCTAGAAGATGACATATCCGACGTAGAAGTATGTCACAAGTGATGTGGAGTACACACAAAGGTATTCCGAGCATATATACAGGTGTGTACACTAATATTACAGTGAACGAGTAAGTGATGAAGAACCTTCAGCGGCAGAGACTGCGGCAAATTTGAGTTGAAAGCAAGTTCTCTTGTACTTAGTAGTAATATATACACACGTCACAGTTGCTGCGCTTTTTCCGTTGATTGTGAGGAAATAGTTTAGTAATGGATCAACAGCAATGATGGCCACTCCCCACTCGCACGTAGCATTGCGTTGCTGCGCGCTGTGGAGTGGCCGAGTGAGCTGCCCTCAGCCGGCGGAGCTTCACTCGACACGGTGCATGTGGCTACTTGTGAACATATCTAATATTCATGTGCTCAAGCCGCGCGTGCCGGAGGTCGCGCGCGGGGGGAGCGCGGTGCGGGAGGAGGTGCGGGCGTGCGACCTTACGCCGCCGGTGTAGCAATACACATACACATTAGTATATTATGTTATTTGGCCACTACTCACTACCAGCGACGGATTAGGCAATAAAGCTAAGGACAAGCGGTGACTAGATACGACAGGGACTGGCTCGGAGCGCGCCCGAACACGCCCGAACACGGCCGAGCGCAGCCGAGCGCGGACTAGAAGAACTGACTACGGATACTTATAAATGCTCAGTGGCAAGAACTCGACGAAACTACTCTTCTACATTATAATAACATGCAACAACGATCACAGCATGCGGGGCGGGCACGCCGGCACGTCGCCGACTATATCGCTACAGGAGACAAAAGATAACAAAAGGGATGGAACCAACCAATCGTCACATACAACTGTAGTAGAAACATTTCTAGAAATCGATGGATGTTTTCGAATGTATTGAATCAATAGAAAATAAAGTACTACCTTCAAGTTGATGAGACGAGTGTGGCTGCATCTCTATTGCTAACCGCGCGCATGTCGGAGGTGAACGAGTAACGCCAGGCGGCACAGGCGGGTGAGGCATGCGGACGTGCAGCGTGCAGTAAAACAACACAGCTTCCGAGGAATCGTTTAATATCACCATCGCTCACCTAAACCTATTTACAATATAAATACAAAACGTAGAGGGAGGCGGCGCACCGCCGGCACTGGGGGGGGGGGGGGGGGGGGACACAGGAGCGGCCGCGGACTGTACAGGCGGCCCGGGAGAGGGGGGGGGGGGGACACGACGCGCTCGCAGCCTCAGATGGAGTCCCGGCCACTGTCTGGTCCAGGCGCAATGCTTAACCGAAGAGAAGCGTCGTCCTCGACCACGGTCCTGCCGCACTAGCTAGTGTTGCCGTGGCCGCGGACTCCACCTGCGCCGCCCGCGTCAGGGGCTGCGGCGATCACGCGTCGTCCTCCTCGGAGGAGTCGATAGTCTCGACGGTGCCTCCGGCGCCGGCGCCGCCCGACGACGAGCCCGACAGCGACGTGACGAGCGAGATGATGGAGCCGAGCCCGCCCCCACCTGAGCCTCCGCCGCCGGACGCGCCGCCCGACGCGCCGCCCAGCAGCCCGGTCACCGCCTGGATCTTGGGCCCCAACAGCTGCAGCTTGGGCCCGATCACCTGCCCCACGATGCCGCTCAGTGACGCCAGCCCGTTCTGCGGCGCCTCGATACCGTACTGCTTGTTGAGCTCGATGTTCTGGCGGTCCAGTGTGTCCACGAAGCGCGTCTTCGCGTCAATCAGCGAGTTGATTTTCTACAACAGAGAGCGAGCCAGTGACGCACCGGTCGGCGGGCGAGAGACGAGGGGTGAGGGGTGGGGGTGTTGGGGATCAGTACTCACCCCGAACACGAAGCCGAGCACGGCGTTCTTGATGCCGAACTTGGCCTGCGTGGGTTCCTCCAGCTTGCGCTTCTCGCGCGCCTGCTCGTCGCCGGCGCCGTCCTGCACACACACACACCGCCGTCACTACACTACACTACACACCACGCACCACTAACACTAAAGCACTCCGCCACCACCGCGTCCCGCCACCGCCACTCCACCGGGTTACGTTAGCTTATGTTACGCGGCGACACTCTCGCACGCTCGTCGTGTTCGCGCGCGCTCCCAACCAGCTGCCAGCTGCCGCTTCAATATACGCCAAGCGAGTAGGATGCCAGATTTCTTCATCGAAATATTGGTAGCGGTGAACGGTGCCACCTCCCGCAGCAGCAGTTAGGGGTAGCTTCCATGATGACAGTCAAAAGCATTCGAAAATAAACTAAGTAGATACTTAAGTTGGACAGTCAACGTGCGCAATTGTAAAAAGGGAAAACTGGAGAACTGACACCAATCAAAGCCAGTAAATGTCACATGTACTCTGGGGAGCCTGTTCCCCTGAGACCCCGGCGGCGAACAGAATAACAGATCCTACCACACTAACTGCAAGTACAATTTACTCAGTCGCTTGTAACGGCACAGTGGCGTTCCATTACATCGCTGTATTGTATCCTATATTTAATGAGATGTACGTATGTGTGTGTCGCTATAGATGTTTGAGAGCAAGACAAAGACAATCACAACGATTCGCGCTACAGGGCGGTGTTGTTGTGTGCCTTGTTTACACGAGGCAGAGGCAGTGGCTCGCTCGAGTGACATGGTGTGCGTCGCGTGACGGACTCAGCACCGGTCGCCGAGACACACGAGAGCGTGCTGGCGGCGGGTCGAGGCCGCCCGCCTCTCGCGCGCGGTGTCGAGGCCTACGCTCGCGCAGCATCCCTAACGGCATCAATTGGCCGGCTTGCAGGTGCGTCTGCACACCGCGCGACTAGTGAACGTCTCCGAGGCCACACGAGCGCGACGAGCGACACACGAGGCACCGCAGTGACTGCCAGCTGCTTGTACCTGCTTCTCGAAATACGTAATGATGAAACATAACCAGACACATGATAGGTCGTATATCGACATCGCCGCGGACGATTCGGCCGCCTTTCTAATCTGTTGGAGCTGAGCGCAGCGGAGATACGACACATAATATGCATGCACCGCGCCGCCGACTGGGAACCAGAGGCGGAAGCGAATGCAGCCGCCGGTGGGGGGGGGGGGGGGGGGCGTGGGAGCGAGCGGCGTGCGATACTAGCTGCTTGCCTCGCTACCATTATAATATGCGCGGTTCCGAAATGCACAAAAACGTACTACCTGTAGCTCCGGTGTGTTGAAACTATAACAATTGGTAGTGGAGCAATACCCAGAAGAAACCACGTACCCGCGCGATCCGTGCGAGCGGCCGCGCCTGCTCTCGGCACCATCAGCGCCTGCCAGTAGGGCCCGGCGGAGCTGCCGGCGCACTCTACTCACTCTTGGTGCGTGCACACTGGTCAATGATTGTAATGAGCCTCCATCTGATCAGAACGGAGGAATCTGTCGGCGCCGCAGCCCGCTGTGCACGTGAGGCACGCTAGCGCTGAGCTCGTAGTGCTCAGCTGAATGCTTCCTCTACATATATTTGTGTGCCGACTGCTATGCATGTACCTACAGTAATGACTCGTGGTATCGAAGAACATTCCTGAAATGCTTTAATTACTTTCATTTTATAATTTTCCGCCAAGAGTGACGTCTATGATTCAAGATTAATTTACTGAGGAGTCTCGTCCGTGTTAGAGTCACAGAGACTAACATGCTGTGTACCAATCAATGTTTTTAAAATACATTTGTAAGTAAGGGTTCCGTATTTTCCTTTCTAGGGTTCCGTACCCAAAGGGTTAACGATACCTTCTTACTAAATGTACCAGTAAGGAGCATTTAAATGATGGTAAACTGATTTGACTTAACTTGTGTAATAAAGCTACAAAGAAAGCACAAACACCCAAAACTGATAAATGATCGACCCGCGGTGAACGTGTCTATATAATCTATCTACATATAAATTGACTAGCTTTTACTCGCGACTTCGTGCGCGTTAAAGTTGATTATCGCACGGGAACCGTACATTTTTTCAAGATAAAAAGTATCCTATGTGTTATTTCACACTACAATCTATCTCAGTGCCAAATTTCATCCAGATCCGTTCAGCCGTTTGAGCGTGAAGAAGAGACAAACTTTCGCCTTTATAATATAAGTGTGATATGTACGGGTTTGCTCGTGCTCGGTTACAGCAAATGTGATTTTATAGATAATGGTACGGAACTCTTCGTTCACGAGTCCGACTCGCACTACGCTGGTTTTTAATTACAGGAAAGCACTACTATGGAGAATTGAGTTGAGATTATTTTAGAATATTTTTCCGACCAAAATAAAATAAAGTAAAATTCGGTGAAATATCTATACCTAAGTGTACAGATGTTGAAGAAGTGTACCTGTTGCGTACAGATACCATAACAAGTACCTATGGCAGTTCCCGACAGCGCAGGAGACAGGATGGACACACACACAGACACGCGTATTGTGCAGTCTCCAGTACGGCGCGTAGGGAGCGACTTCCGACATTACTTTTATTATCTTAGCTGCATCTACATAGTTAGTGCCGTGGTGTTTACTCGAGTCTTCATTCTAAGGATAAGTTCCGACACCAAAAACAGGGAACCAAAGATCAGACTCACGGCGCGGTGAAGTCGCGAAAAAACCGTAAACCTTACCCTAACATTCGAATTACATGTGTCGCGTACGTTACTGAGACATGTGAAGTGCGGCACACACACACATGCGCACACCCCCCACACATGTGAGTGTTATGTCGGTGCGAGGGAAGGATATATGCGCGCCCTCTTAATGCTGCTCTTTGTTTGACATCGTCACGCGAATAAAATGATATAGAGTTGAGAGAGGACAAAGGTTCGAGCTTATGCTAATGAAAACCAATCATGTAATAAGTGGTGAGGTGATGTCCTTGAGCACGCGCAGTGCGTGCACATTCTAGCGAGCGCGCGCAGACGAGTGCGCGCGCCCAGCGGTCGGCCACACTCGGTGGCGGTCATTAAGTTAAGTATTGTACGTAATGTTCATGAGGGCGACAGAAGGCAGTGTAAAGTGCTCATTGCACGCTGTGAGTATCAGAAATGTTAAATGAGATGTAAGCGTTAAGATGAGTGAAGCGAGTCGAGCGAGGCGGGCGGGACTGCGACGCGCTGCAACAGACACACAAAACGAGCGGCGCGGCGCGGCGTGACGCGGCGCGGCGCGTGCGAACCGGGGCAATGTCGGCTGCAGCTCCCACAGCGCGTTACATAAAGGCGCGCCGCGGGTCGCGTTACGTCAGCCGCTGCTTACTCTGCATTATGTCGGACTGGACACTTGACCCGGTCACCCGCCGGCCACCGGCCGCATCACGCGTGCGCCGCTCGCCGGGGGCGCGAGGGCGCGGGGGCGCGGGGAGCGGTACGTCTCGTAGTAAGCATTAGTAATATGTACAGCGGGTCGCGCTAGGTCAGCGATGTGCCAACACGCGACCTATTGCGATAGTCGCTGAAATAACATTAGCTCCAAACGTGTGCACAGCGAGCGCGACCGGCCCAGCTCGCCTCTCCCGAGGAGTGAATGCCGCACACGTCGGAGGAGGTCAAGCGTCTTCATAGTAAAGTGGTCGCGGTGCACCCAGTGTCCCGACACAACACAGCTCTCTAGCTTTACGTAAACAGCGTGAGTAGGAACTTATTGAACAGCGCGTGTGCAGCGCGGGCTGTGGGCCGTCGGGACAGTGGGTGCGTGTACTAGCGAGTAGGTACCTCGATGGGCTGCAGCGCGTCGTCGTCGGCGAGCTGCCGGCGCACGCGCAGCGCGGACGGCGGCGGGGCGGCGGCGGCGGCGGCGAGCAGCGCCAGCAGCGCGAGCGGTGTGAGCGAGCGTGTGGCGACCATCGTGCGGGGAGCGAGAGAGCAGACTGGCGCTGGGCCGCGGCGCCGGCGCCCGCCGCTCGCCGCCCCACACCACGCGCATGCGCCGCGCGGTGGGGGCGCGCTCGCCACACCTACAGGAATCATTGACAGCACTCAGCACGTGTTGAGGACATGTACACTCACCAGCTGTAATGAACTCCGAGACGATAACAAAGATAGGATTTTCAATAGCAGTCCCTAAACTGTACGATGGTATGATGTCATGCCAGCCTTCTGTGCGGCCCGGAGACAACTGCTATTGACAGCGCTGCTATACTTCAGTGACAGACATTTGAAACGTTTGCGTGAATTACGTTGAATCTGAGTTTGGATCAATGAAACAACTAATTAGGTCATTGTATGTCAGATCTTATTATGGCATTGCTGGATATCGCGGTAGGTAATGTATGCGCTGTAGTAACGCGGTCGCGTCACGCTCTGCAGAGACAAGTCGGAGGCGCGCGTTGATGTCTTTTGTACGAAGCGTATTGTTTGCGCGCACTTGCACGTTGCTGTTGATGGTTTATCGAACATTGTGGGGCCGGCGAGCTGTGGCTCTCTTCCGCCAGTTCGTGAAGAGCTCAGCGGCCGTGTGTCGTGCAGCGGCTCCCCGCGCCCTTCTGTTGTCACCACAACATGAGTCATACGCCCTCCGACCGTTGAGCACATTCGAAAGACACATCGAGAGACAGTCGATGTATTGCCACACCCGACAACTACTTTATTCAATATACTATTTTTAGTGTGAACATTAGATAGCAAGGCTTGTTTTGTTTGGTTCGCACATGTGAGCGCTAGGGCGCGCTGGTGTCGCAACTCGTCCTCCGCCAGTAATGTGTGCATTAGAGAGATATGTAACATTATAGTAGCGAAGTGCTAATTACGTGCGGCGCAAGGTCGCTACACTTCGCTTTCAACGTAAAGCGCAAGGAAACGTCCTTTCTAAGGCGAGTATGGCGAGCGGGGCGAGTGGGGCGAGCGGGGCGAGCGGGGCGAGCGGGGCGAGCGGGGCGAGTGGGGCGACGGATATGTAGTGCACAAAATATATTCTTGCCACGAAAACATCGGATGATTTGTTACTAAAAACTGATAGGTACTAAGAGTGTACGGCTCCTCAGGCCACACAGACAGCTATAAAACTGTTTGTCAAATAAGATGTGGCTGTTAGTTCCGGAGATTCGGTGAGGCCGCAGAGCCGCCGCCGCGCCGTCTCGGCGGGTCGGCCGGGCAACTCATGAGGAAGCCGATCAGGCGCTACATAACGATTATGCCTTTATTTAGTACATATGTAAGTAAATGCACAAATATTGCAGAGTTATGAGCTAACATGCATAAAAATGGTGAGAGTGGCGAACTTCCTCCTCACGTCGATTTAAATATACATGCATAATGTTAGAGATGTGTGTGACGTGACGACACTTTCGACACCGTGACGCGCATCACAAGGCGGCCGCCGCGCCTGCCCCACGCGCTACAGTTTGTACTCCACTAGTTCATTGTGGACAATAACTAGCACATGTCAAAGGCGAAGACTAAAGTCAATCGTCCAGACGCGCGGCCGGCATGCACAGACTAAACGGGGCACACAAACAATATTATGATATGTTTTAGTGTTACTGCAACATAACGTACTCGTATATTGCTTTAGGTCGACGGTCACCTCGTACTCGTCTCCACTAGTCATTAGTTACGATGAGTTCACTGGCTTGTATCAATTATACCCTTTGGGTTTTAATTACGCAATAATTTATTCGAATGTCTTGTTGCACGAATTTCGAGCTAAACCGTGTCGTAAATAACTCCTAAAGTATTTGAATGTCAGCCGGTACTGCCGGCAGATGAATAGACCCAGTAGAGACACAGTAGTGCGACCATTTCTTACATTATTCAAAGTGGGCACATCAAGCCGTGCGCGCGCAACGTGTCGCGTGTGCTCGGCCCCGCGCGTCACCTGCTCCCGAGCATCTGTATCTGGTGTCGTTCGAGGCGCACACTACAGACGCGAGGGCTGGCAGATGCTGGCAACTAGATTCAATATTACTAATTTATTTCATGTAATTGTCATTCCAAAGCGTTCCTTTCAATGGTCTACACCAGCCACGTTTGGCACGCAGTCATGCGCGGCGGCACTGATGCCCCGCTAGCGGCCTGCGCGCGTATCTCGCCACCAGCATCAGCTATTACCGCGGCTTATCACATCAATTACGTACTCATTATCGCATTACCAGCTCCGAAGTGTACACAGCTATTCGTTTGTATGTACAAGGACGATTAAAACATTGCTGTGTGTGCTTTATTTGTAGTTTACATTAAATTCTATATAATTGCGAGCACGCGACCCCGCCGTCGATACCGAACACACATAACGCTCGAGTCGGATCGATTTGTATCGAAGTGACCTCTCTGTTAGATAATGTGTTACAATGGCGACGCGAAAGGTTGAGGAAACCGAAACCGGCCCATTCCTACGATGATGACTTACTTATTCAGAAATGATTGTTTACGCAATGTTCGCCCCACATTAGCTAATTGAACCCGGTAATAATAACCAATGTGCTGGACATTGCAGCAACACCGAGTCATGACACACGTCATCCTCACTTCGCGGTAGTGATTTGAACTCGTTACGTAAGCAGCGGCTAATCCTAACTAGGTATGTGTCTAATACCATTAATATGAATAAGAAAGTTCGGTGGTTGTGACACGCCGCCGACTGCGCGGAGTGCGATGAGCACACACCGGCCAGGGCGCGCAGCGGACGCACTGAACAGCGCGGCGGGCGCGTGGCTTCTCCGGGGACACCACAACTCGCGGCTGAACGGGCGCGCGATTACTTTGCTTCTGCGCTCCCTCCAAAAGTCCTGGTCGTAAGTCGGGCGCCGAAGACCCAGTGTTGCCACATAGGTGGAATTTTTGGAACTCTATTTAATGCAATTAATGACAGGAGGACAAACCACACAATACACTCATGATGTATTTAGCTCCGACACGACAGTGAGTTCAGTCCCCGCTCACCGACCACACGGCGCGGTGGGTCTCGCGCCTGTCTCAGTACTCTTCGTCTTCTCGCTATCATGTAGCGAGCATCACGCCGGCAGGTCGCACGGCAACTACCCTCCCTCTGCGAGCCAGGCGCGGGGGTGCACAAATACAACTCAAACTAGACTTACACCCCGCAAGTGTTTAAAGCCCTAAACAACAGCATCGTATATATCTCCCCCGGTATACCTCGATGTTGTTGGTAGCACAGGGATGCCACACCACCAACACCCAAACTCCACGCTACTACTGAAAAATTCCTCATAGAAAAACCCAGTAATACTTTTGGTCCGACCCCTAGGTCAGACCAAAAGTGTGGGCCGATTTCGATTCCTAAATGGAACCCAGGCGCCCTCGTTCAGCAGTTTAGCTTGTGGGCACTGCACTTGCGGGCACAATACCGTTATATTATAAATATACCAATGATTGGTGGGAAGGCCAGCGAGATGTGAGTGTGAGCCAGCTCGCGGCGTGTCGCAACACGCCCGTCCCCCGCGTCGACACATGTGCACACTCACCGCTGATGCTGACGACGCCACAGCGAAGTGTGACACACCGATCAATAGCTTGTAACCTACTGCTAGCATTGGGAAACCCTGCACCAGCCGTCACGTGCACGACACGCGCCCGTCGACTCGCCACGGACAACTATACTTCAGCAAACCCAAAGGAAGGTTGTGATTTAGCAGCGTTTGTATGTTCATGTGTTTGTGCACACCTCCTACACTGTTGGTCGTATATTAACAATCGTTGGAAGCTTCACGATGTTCCGCTGGGTGATAGGGTGTGCATGACGTCACAGTAGATTGCCTCTTACAGCGAACGTTAAACGCGTAATCAAAAAGTATTTCATTAAAGTCAGATCACGCGTGGTGTAAGTACCTCAAAATTACAATTTAAGAAAGAAAAGCACAAATGAATGATTACCTAATGGATGTGTTTATTATAATCCATGGCTTTTAGTATTGTAACATTTTTTTTTTTTTAATGATGTCGCTACCATCGGCATTGCGTTAGCAAACTTACGAATTAATAATGATGAGTATGTTGTGATGGCTCAGTGGTTAGGGCCTTTCATGCAGAGGTTGTAATAATTTCGAAACTCAGCAAGTTTGTGATTTTTCAATTTATAAATAGGTATTTATTAAGTTGATCTTAGTCACCACTGTCATCGTGGAAGACCTAAGGCTGAAATCACCATTCCGCCTCGAGCAAGGGTGGTAAGCCAAGCCTTCTGTGTATGCGAAGAGGCTTGCCCCCGCGGTGGTACTACAACAGGCCGGTATCATGATGTGTGTACGTACAGCGCCACTCCCGGGCTAGCTCTCAGATCCGGGACGGTCGCGCGCACGCCAGTACCCGGAACCAGGACAATGACTCAACCATTGTGACACGGTGACTTGAGCTTGATTCCACGGAAAATAAATTACAAACAAAAAGCAATATTGCAATAAATTAAATATTTCACACTTAGGGAAAACCAGAAACATATCAGTAGTACAAGTACAGATAATACGCCCCGCTGGTGGCGACTGGTGAGCGTCGCATTCTGGGTTCGATTCCCAGGTCGGGCAAAAAGTATTATTGGGTTTTTCAATTCGGAATTTGTCAGTAGCAACCTGTAGTTTGAAAGCTGGTTGTGTGGTGCCCCGTGACTCGGAAAGTATGGACAGCGTTGGTCCTACGAATGATCTCTTCAGCCTTGTCCTTGTCGGATTGCCGTCTCAACGGACTATTAAAGCGAAGAATGAGAGTGCTCCTGAGTTTGTGCACTATAATATCTCCGTTGTATTTGGCTGGTTGGCAGCACTGGCCGTGCGTGTCGTGCATGCCTTGCGTGTCGTGCATGCCTTGCGTGTCGTGCATGCCTTGCGTGTCGTGCATGCCTTGCGTGCGTGTTGCATGCTTTGAAAGAATAACATGTTTGTGTGTCCTTGTGTGTAAACTGACAACTCAAGCTGACCAACTCAGTTAAATACTTTAGTCCTTCATTAATATTAATGTCGCCTGCATCCTCTTCAATAAATGTAATTTTTAAGCATTTCCTTACAACATTAAAATTTACGCTCCTTTGATCAAACCAGATCATCGGAATATTGACATTGAATGATAATTTGTTTTTTTTTATTGCAACCGCCAGAGCTCGCAGAGTGCTACAGGTCGCGGCGCACGAGTCGACTGCTGCCGAGGGTGGAAGGCAGTCCCCGCGCTCAGCTGCCGGCGTCTGCTGCACCGAGAGTGCAGCGGCCGACTATAAGCGCGCATTAGGGCGCGGTGTCACAAGCGCGACCCTCGTGCTGCAGCACTAAGTGTGTCGGTGGAGCGCGGCGCGCCGAGGTTTCGTTCCAGTTATCTATTTAGTGAAAAATTTCACAAGCGCAGCGGTCAGCGCGCCACCTTGCCGCGGGTCACGCATTAGACACGCACACCGCGACCTGCGACCCGCGACCAACATATCCGACAAACCCAAATAATGCTTATCCTCGTTTAGAGTGGTATAGTTGTACCATGAACATTAACATCCTCCCTACTACGACCGGCCGCCGCACTCTCGCGGGGTGGCCGGTTAGCACTACTATATCCTCATAATTAAACCGTCTGCGAATGTGACGTAACACTTACGTGAAGCTAGTGCGGTGGAATTATACAAGTCATCCACTTGTAAATTATACAGAATCGAGGGCAGTATTCCGGACGCGGCGGACACTGAGCGCTCTCTCGCTGCATTCGGGCGACACGGCGACCGCGACGGCCACAGATCGGAGCACCGCGTGCGCATGTTCATGTCATTAGCTCGAATGCACTGGAGTCACGACCGCCGCTGCGCATGCGCTCCTGCACTGCTGCTGTCATTATACTATGTACTGAGCTGCATGTGCTCTCCCGCACAGCGCGCCGCTAACATTTTGACTTGGTTCTCGTGAATTAATGAAACATTTGTGTGGCACTGTAACTGTCTCGTTAGCCTAGTGGTCCTAAGTACGACTGCTACGCTAGAGGTCCTGGGTTCAATTCCCAGGTCGAGGAAAGAGTGTTATTGGGTTTTTCCATGAAACCTTCAGTAGCAGCTCGGAGTTTGGATTTGTACCCGGTTAATGACAATAGGCTCGCCCCCAATTACGTGGGACCTAAATATACCGGCGAACTGTGGGTGTACATTGGTAGTGCTCACAGCGCGGGCGGCCTCGTGGCTCACCGGACCCACGTGGAGTGTCCTGTGCGGATGCGAGGCGAGGCGCGGTCAAGGCGCGCGGAGGTTGCGCCACCGGCCGCGGCCGCGAGGACAGAGCGACAACCTGTTTACTATGAATTAGGTTAACTTACAGAGATTTGTAGGTGCCTGGGGCGGCCGTCAGAGGTCGCATGCTATTAAATCAAATCACGCAAATATGCACTTATTGCACGCTTCGATTGAGCTCATTAATTATTTTCACATTGAGCGGTAAAACGTCAGCTCTGTGAAGCTTGTGCTCGGTGTGAAGGTTGCGTTCACATTCATATCAACATTTAAATGATGGTTTAGGTAACGTTGTTGTTTGGGAGCACCACAGTAGGTTACAAAATGTAATGAAATATATCGTATTAAGTAATTGTGGTTACTGCTCAGTCACGGTTGCGGTCAGTGCGCGCACTAGCGCCACCGAGCAACCGGCTAAACACGAACAAGGAAAGGAGTAAGTGGCCCTACTTGAACTGCCACATCACGGCGCATCCGATGCAGAGCCACACCATGCGCCGGTCAGCGCCGCCGCCCGCCGCGCCCGCCGCCTCGCTCCCTGCGAGACGGTGACATACTTACCTATACCAAACTGACATCCACACTCATATTAGAAATAAATCCGAAAGTAACTCAATCTGTCTGTCTGTTCATTACCTCATCACGTCGAAACCACTGAACCGTTACTAATGAAAGACAAAGAGGTGCTGTGTCGATTTTTTTTGCACGGATCTTGAAAGTGTCTGTGGAAGCAGCCGGCCAATCCCGGCAGCGGGTTTCTGAGTTCGCACGATGTGACTTCAGGAACAGTGGGTACTTACTTAGTGGCTCGACAGCGAGTCCCGCAGCGCGTGCGCCGGCCGGACTCGGCCGAGCCGCACTCTTATTGCCTACCTACTTTACATTGGCTATAACAAATCTAAATATATGTTCCATGATATTAATGAGCCGTAAACTGAGAAAACTAAGCCAAGGCGCACCCGACCAGTCGCCGGAGAGGGGGGGGGGGGGGACGCACAGTCGGTGAAACCGACACAAAGAATGACGATGTCACGAAATTAAGTGTATTATTATCTGCGAAGAGCAAAAAGCTAAGCACAGCGTAACGCCGACTGGATAATGACAGGCGAGCGCTGTGACAGCGAGCGAGCCGCGGCGCCCGCGCATGCGCCGCACTGCCCGGCGCCATTGTTACACTTGTTAGTCAATAATAACAGCTTTTCTCTTTAGCTTTGAATAACGAGTAGCACTTGATGACAACATTCGTGTGCATGTAACATTCGGATTGTCTCGTACATTCACTACTGCTGAGTGGCACTTCGCCACTAAAGAAAGCAGCCGCGTGTGGCGTGGCGTCGGCTCGCTCGGGGGCTCTGCCGGCGCGGACACGTGCTTTGTGAAGCACGGGGGTGTCACACCAGCTTCAAACTCCGTGCTGCTACTTAGACATTCCCAATGGAAAACCCAGTAACACTTTTAGTCAGAACTGGGATTAGACCCCAGGACCACACGCTCTACAGTCGCGCTTGCGGCCACGAAGCCAACGAGATAGTCAAACGTGACAATAAGGAATGCGTTATAAAAGTCGGAGACAAAAGCTTGCCACTAAGTGACTTTACAGCAATGTTAATTGACGTGACATATGACACGCGCCGCAAATGTCGCGCCGGGACCTTCGGCGGCAGTGGCGGGCGTTGCGTGCGCGCGCGACCCGCGACCTGCGACCCGCCGCCTCCGTCGCGCTCGCTCGACGTGTTCATTACATTCGCTAATTATTGCGTAGTCTCAGCAAATGATTAACGATGACTTATCTTAGACGGGGTCGAATATACAAAGTTACAAAGGGTCATAAAATTACAATATTTTATTAAGCAAGTGAGCGGGCGCGCGGTTGCGACACTGAACAGCGCTCAGTGCTGCGCGCCGGGAGCTGCGTCTGCCTCCCGCACGGTCACAGCCGGGCACGCCACCGCGGGAGCTGCCGGGACCACCTCGAGGAAACCAACAGCTAATTAAACATTGTATTTGTTAAACGTATGCGCACACTTTGATAGTTACGTCTGTGCCCCAAGTAGTGGGGGTGATCCTCTTGTCGCGAGTACAAATTGCCACTTACATCGACCCGGAAATGGATCACCGGAGCCATCGTCAGCGACGCGCCGGCGAGCGCATCGTGTGACTGACCGGTCCGGTACCGCTACCGCCGCACTGGCGAGCTCAGCCACAGTTCCGCGCGCATGCCGGGCGGCGCCGAATACTTGCACTTGTATAGCAATCGTTGATCTCTCGACACACAGAGCTGATCAGTTGCGCAAGCACCGCGATGGAGCCTTTTGGGAGTTTAAACTAGATTATTAGTTTATAACAGCACTCATAAGTTCATGGTGACGCAACAATTGACAAATAATTCCTACTAATACCTACATGGTACACTAGAGGCGCAAAAAAGGCTCCACTCTAAATAGACCTAGATAGTAGCGTTACGTCACAGCCGCGCGTCGGCAGCTCTGCGCGGAGTGCGCCGCATGCACGCAGCGGCACGGCGGCGCGGCAACATGTGCAGAGTGGTGCTCGAGTGTGCCAAAAGAAACAAAAAAAGAAGTTCAAAAACTAAAACCCGACTACAAAATCATCACGTTCTAAAAAGTATGAAACAAGAAAACATTCTCATCTGAAAGCCGTGGTCGCATGCCACTTTGCCCTAAACTTTAGTGCTAAAGATTAATGTTCTATTACTATACACATACTATTTTACCGGAATAGGTGGCATACGACCACGGCTTTCAGATAAGAATGTTTTCTTGTTTCATTCTTTTTAGAACGTGAATTTTTTGTGGTCGGGTTTTAGTTTTGGTACTTCTTTTTTATTTAAATTATTTTGTGGTTCAAATTTAGACATTTATGGAATAATCTGGTAGGTCTCCTAAACAAAATATTGGTTAGTTAGCTTGCTACACATAGTTTTATGATGTGCTCAGGGTGCCATGTAGAGGCGGCGGAACGGGGGAGGGAAAAGAGAGTCCCCCGTCCCAGCGGCCGCCGCGGTAGACGCTCCGGGCGTCGGGAGTCACGAGACGACTCCCGGCCACCGTAGACGCGGGTCTGTGGGCGGTGAGCAATGGGTAGCTCACCGTTCGCGCGTCCGTACGTTAACTAAGTAGCGACAGATCGTGTCGACGGCGCGTTCGTGTTCCACGCGCGCCTCAAAGAGATGTCAGCAAACTTGGAAGGGGCCACTGAGGGCCGATGCCTGCCGGGGCTGCGGGTTGTTCGAAAGAGATACCGCGCCCCCGGAACACAAAGGCACATAAAGGAACATAGACAGGTTTTAGTCAGTAAAAGTCTGAGACTCCCCCCCGCCCCGCCGAGGGCGGGGGAAGTTATTTGATGATGTCCCGTCTTAAAAAATGGTTGCCATGTACAATTTGCTATTACAATATATATATATATGTTTGAAATGTGCTAATTAAACCCTTTAATTTTATATGCAACACGACCATATTTAGAAGAAAAAAAATATTTTTTTCGTATCTTCATGACCCCTAGTTAGCGCCACATACATTTTATTGCAACATAACGTAGCTTAACCAGCAGATACTCAAGCCGCTTCCAATGACACCTCAATTGTCAATTTACGATAGATGGTTTAGAAGTTATGAGGGAACAGATGAACATCCATACGCACACACATACATACATACATACCGGTCAACCTGATAACCCTCCTTTTTGCTTCGCCGTCGTCGGGTAAAAATAAAATAAAATAAAAAATCAACAGAGGCCTAGTGTGTAAAGTTAAAAGGTAATAACAATAAACTATTAATAAAAAAATTAAAACATAGGGAGACAGTTTATATCCTTCTTATTTAGTTTATGAAATATTTTTTTATATTGGTTCAATATTAGAGAAGGAAATTGGATAGAGCCAACTTTATACTGAGTCTATTCTATCGGATATGCAGTTATTCTTATAATAGCGATAGTTTCTTCTAGTACCCAATTACCAAAACAATCTCCGCCCGTGTTTTCTTCTAATAAGACAATTCGGGTTTTACTTAAAGTCCGCGTCTGTCACTCGCACCTGTGACAATCTCTTTCTTACACCCGAGTTGTGTTGCTACCGGCCGCGTACTGTCACTACTTGGAATTATTTTATCTCAAGTCGTTAACATGTATTTCAAAACTGAGTTTCGAATCGCGCAATCAAGGGTGAACATAATTTGTGATTATACCTGTAGCTTTAGCGGGGTGGGATCGGAACTTGCTTGACGCGATTCGGAAGTGTCATTCCCTATCAAATCATTTACTAAACAAAACAAATTGGATAAAGTCAAGCAAGACGCGGTGTTGTTGACGTAGGTCGTGTCGGTGACGTCGAGCCGCAGTCGCGCAGCAGTGAGTGCAGGCGGCGAGGTGCTCAGCTCGCCCAGCCAGGGACCACATACTCGTAGTAGTGCAGCATGGCGCGCTTCGCGATACCAAAGCTCCGTGTGCAGGGGACGCGGACGGGAAAAACCGCGAGCCACCGCGGAAAACTTACAGCGGTGTCCGGTGAGAGGCATGGCGCGGGGCGGCGGTGGGGGGCGCGGGCAGGCGCGGCGCCGGCGCCGGCCGCTGCGGCACTCGGTCGTGCGCGCCCGCTCCGATCGCTCGTGTCCCCGGACCTCCCGCGCCAGCAGTGCAGCTCCCGTACGTGTCCGCCGCCTCGCCGCCGCTCGGTAACGTACCCGCACACACACACTTACACTCCGCACAGCACGCGCGCTTGCATAAGCGCGATGTTTCCGCCTCACTACCCGTTATGAAACCGAAAGTGAGCCAGTAGCCGCCGCGCCGCGCGCCGCCGCTCGGCACCCGGCCAGGCGGCTGCGGCTCCTGGAGCTCGGCAGCTCGGCAGCTGAATGTAGTGCAACTGAAGTCCATTGCCTCACCGGCGCGGCGCAACCTCGCCGCCCGACATTGGGCGCGTTTCGACACTCAATATCGATCTATGGCACGATTGAAACCGATTTCGATAACATTGAGCCAAGTCGCTACTATATTGTGCGCTACCTTTTCGATAGTTAATTAAGTTAATAGATAGGAACGGGAGCGTTGTGGTGTGGTCAGCTGGCCGATGTAAACAAACACGTCGCGTCGCTCACGTGGAGGCGGCGCGCTCCACTCGGTCGCGACGCGGTAGGTTTCCTCGTACACAAGTGGGTCGCTTGACCATTACATAACGGACGGCCGAGCGCTCCAATCATTTCATGTCATCTTATCTAACATTCTATATTTTGTTTAGAAAAGAGTGCGTTCGGGCTCGGAAGGAAAGTTACGTTACCACCGCGGTCAAGGTCGTCTGAGCGAACCCACCCCGCCCCCGCCCCCGCCCCTAACCGCTCCATCCCTCGCAACAAAACTGAAACCTACGACTGCGAACAACTGAATTAAGATTGTTTGCTCACCATAACATCCAATGCATAGCCTCTTGCCATAGTCCCAGTGTCCCCCGCGGGGGCGGTGCCTCTCGTCGTTCGCGTAGACTCGCTTGTGTTGCTCTTCCACACGAATGTCAGCTATGTTTGCATTCTGGCATGTATCTATGAGCTTCCTCATCCAGGTCGTGTTCCTCGTGTCCCGGGCGCCTGGTGCCCCCGCTGCTCTCTGCACTTCCAACCTTGCCGGACTTTACAGATCTAGATGTCGAAACGTATCATTGATATTTGGCGCGAGTCAGCTTTTAAGACAGTGGTCCCAAGACAGCGTAATGGATTAGTTCCGCTTTCGGTTGCACTTGAGACCTGCGCTGGAGCAACGGCCCGGAGGTCAGCAGGGCGGCCGCTCCGCGCCCGTGCTAGTCGCGGTACCAATGTGCACTCCACTGTGTCCTCTAATTCTCTGTATTTCAACATTGGCCTATCCATCACTTGGTCTGTAGGTACTGTCGGCTCGACCTTCCATGATGTGCTTGCATTGATCCTGTGGAACGACTGATGACTTTTGACTTTAAGATGTAGAACTTTGTAAGTGAAAGTGAACGCCTTGGACAGTACACCACACAGTCTTGAGCAACTGCGAGGAAAAACAAAATAATGTTATTAATCTAGTGTATGAAGTTATGTCTAGAAGTCACGCAAAAGAAACAACAACCATAAATGTACATAATGGGGGTTCAAAGTTGTCTAGCACGTGACAGTTTGGCGTTCCCGTGGTCTGTCAGATGACACTCGTGTTTATCCAGTGTATGAAGCTAGTTAGAAAGTAGTTAGCAGTTCGCACTTGCCCAGAGCAGGTTGTGGGGGCCCCCTGCCCCAGTTGGCCCCGGTCCGGGGCCCGCACGCCGCGACGGGCGTGTCTCACGTGCTCCGCACGTATCCGCCCTCTGAACCGTTGCCTAACTGGTACAGAACGCAATTACGTTCCATGTCAAGTGTTGTCGTGTGCCGTACACAATATGATCGTTACCTATTCCATTAGTGCTCACGATCAACCTCCTTTACAACTTTTCTGAATTACCAAAGGTACTCGTAACTGAGCGCTACTACTCCCTTTATATGTCGTCATCATGAGTCTATTGCAGCTTCAAACTTCAAAGCTCAGGATTGCTGAAGCTTATTAGAGCCATTACAATGCCGCCCTGTATACATGCTACTAGAGTAGGGTTCTCTAGTGTCACCTAACTTTTTTATCCATAATTTAAAGTGCCATAACTTTTGTTGTCCTAATCATCATTTGTCCGAATGATAACTTACCCGAACTTCACCACATGCTATAAAATTTAAATCCCTAAATATGTCTTAAATCCGTTTGTCATAAATATTACAATGAATAATATACAAAAGACATAAAACCGTTTTCAATAAAAGTTATGAGTCCTAAATTCAAATGGCATGTATTTAATAATTAAAATGGGTAGCGAACATAATAGGTTGGCAGCTATAGTGAAGTAGCATTATAAGTATAAAGTAGCAGCTTTGTATTAAGTTGTAAGCTTTGTTTAAATATACATTCGCAGTGATGTTTTGGCGTGGCAACTGAATTTATTGTTAGGCGACAATTCATGCATGCATGCATGCTACTTATTTGCCATACATAGATCCAGAGATTGCCCTAGGCTTAAAAGGCACAGCGTTTACGAAGGGTTTACAAATGATGATGATGATGAACCTAACCTGTCCGAGTCGGGGTGTCCCAAGTTCCGAGTTCCGTCTCTTTCATCCTATAGTTTACATTTAATAGAGTTGCCAATAATACAGTGTTTAATATCCCACTGTTTATAAGGTCATTATTTTTAATACCTCACCTATAAAATCCGTACTAATATTATAAATGCGAAAGTAACGCTGTCTGTCTGTCTGTCTGTCTCTTCTTCACGCCTAAACCACTGAACCGATTTCAATGAAATTTGGCACAGATATAGTCTGGGACCCGAGAAAGGACATAGAATAGTTTTTATCCCGAAAATCCCCCGGGAACGGGAACTATTATCCACGCGGACGAAGTCGCGGGCAAAAGCTGGTACACAATATTTAACAAAATACTTAGGACATAATATATGACTTTAGGTCATGTAAAATTAGGAGATTCAATTATTATAGGACTCGATATTATGACAGAATACTTTTAGAACTAAAGATATATATGTTAAACAAAATTTTGGGATTTTGAACATTATGGTTACTGAAGTTTATAACAAACGTGTTATGGATAATGATTTTCGGACAAACAATTTTAGGAGAAGAAAGGGAGTACCTACTCATAGCGCTGATAGTGTCATCTTTCATTTTCTTCGGTGGTCACTGTATACGGTAACGCGATTGTAACTCAACACAAAGTGCTGACGAGTGCTCACGGTTCCGTACAAAATAACTTTCGGATTTGCTAAGTGTATTACACCTGTAATTTGAGCTATTGGTACACCGCTAAGCAATCAATAACACGGTTTTTTCGCTCTTAGTATCGACTGCAGCTGCGGCTACGCGTGACCAAAGAAAGACATAAACGCACACAAGCCAAACAACATGAAAACGTGTCAATACATGAAACAATACCAGCAGGTTCAGTAACTCGTCTTACGAGCGGTACTACTTCAAACTCGCTGAACACCTTGACATTAGTGCGGCCAGTGTTACCCCCGCGGCTGTAGTACATGCGGGTACCACACCCCATAGCCGCACTGCGCACACTGCCCACCGGAAAAAGAACATGACATTGAACAAACAAACAAAAAATAAGTCTCCAAACCGATTCCAGTCACGGCGGCTTATCTTAATGCAGACCGACCATGTACGCAGGAGATAATTTGATAATTTCAATACGACACGACCGGAGAGAGATCAGGCCCAGGACCAACGGCTTTACGTGCTTTCCGAGGCACGGGGGTGTCACACCACCAACTTCCAAACTCCGGGCTGCTACTAAGAAATTCCTGATGGAAAAACCCAATAACACTTTTTGCCCGACCTGGGAATCGACCCCAGGACCCTTCGCTCAGCAGTTGCGCTTCCGACCACGAGACCAACGGGCAGTCAACATCATTGCTGGGAAGCAAGCTTAATTTTTGTTGTAAAAATTAGTGTTTTTTTTAACATGTGCACGAGTCGTGAGTTCGTTGGGAATGGAGGATACATGTATGTGTATGGCGAGTGCCGCCCGCGCCCGCTGCGTGAGCCGCGGTCACACTACCGAGAGTCAGAACACTATCCGCTGCCGACGAGCAGGCCGCTAGGCGCGGCGCAGAGCTAGGTCACCGCGGGTCAGCACTAGCGCGCTCGGGGGCAGTCTGGTGTCATTGTCATTATTTATTAATCGAACTAACGAAGTGTAAACGAGAACAAGGATAGGCGGCGGAGGTCGCGGCGCGTTCTCTCGCCGGCGGCCGCGCGCTGCGTGACGTCACGGGCACGCGCGCCGCCCGCCTCGCCACTTGCGCACGCACCGCGCTTGTTGTCACACCGGTCATGGCTTTATTTTTACGGTTTTCTTGACTCCACTACAGTTGGTTTCTATTGCAATTCCCAAGAAGCCAGAACTATATCATTTTATTATGACTGAAATGTGAATAGATCAAGTTTTAGGAACAATCGCAACCTAATCTGCTTCTATTCGTCAAAAATGCTTCTAAATTACCTTTTTTTTTACTACTACTAGAAGTAGAACTGGCTTTCTGGTATATTACCAGATGTACGCTAATCACTAACGTTCAAGAGTGATGGTTTAAAATATATGATAAAGGATACTATCATGAATCACCTATAACAATACTCAGTACATGAAGTAAGTGGGGCGACTCCGTTCAATATGTTGCTGATGAAACCTTTTGGTCGAGTGGTGGCGCACCTTCTAGAAGGAAGAGTGTTACAAGAGACCGCTTTTACTACAACAACATTAGCAATGAACATTCAACGCACATGTTTGTTTCCTTTGAGTCGGTTGACCTGCGGGCGGCGGAGCCACAGGGCAGCGGTTGTATCGGCTACAAGGCAGCAGCACAACAAGCAAACATTGTCGAGCAACTACGTTTACTGCGCCTCGTAGTACTGTTTCATAGTGGAAACCTTTGTGCAGTGTACACAGTGTAATGTAAGCCGCTACTTTGACGTAACTATATCTCGTTGTCATGTGTATGTGTGGCTATTGTTTGTGCGCATTGTATTCATGGAACATGTAAGACTAATCTGTACGACAGCCGAGCTCAAGTTATGAAAGCAGAAAACGCAGCGGTAACGCACCGACACGCACACAGTGGAGCACATCCTTGCATAACATACAGAGGCATTGCTGACCCTATGTTTAAAACCTGACTAACTGAAGAGTCGTGCCCCGGTGACCTCGTGGCAGTGCACTCGCCACACTGAGCACCGTTACCGCGCGCATGTGTGCGTGTGTCGTGACCTTGTAGTGAGATGCGGAGTGCACGCAAGAACCAAAACAAGTGACTCACAGAAGTTCCACTTTGTACGAAGCAGAATAACAGACTTGTGAATATGTATACAAGAAGAAGCATGGAGTTCATTGAAGCGCCGGCGAGCACGTGCAGCCTGTGTGTCGTTGCACCTACTAGATGGTGTTAGCCGCAGGGGAGCTGTCCGTCTCCCCGCGTCGCCGGGCGCGGCCCTTCTGCGTGCTGCAACTGTCTACTGCCCGCCGCCATGTACGTCTGTCGCTCGCTGAGCGCATGCGCGACGACCCCGGCCGTCCTTGAACTTGCGCATCTCGCGTTATTGTCGTGTACCGTGTGACATGCCCTCTCCCCCCCCCCCCCCCGACCCGCGCGCGTCACGCACCGACCACGTGCGCTCGTATGTGCTGAACACTCGAACATTAAGACATGGAACAATGTCGCGGGATATTTACTTTGTTTTCAATTTGCGATTAGTCACGCTGGTTAGGCCACAGGCGCACTCAAACTATCTGAATAGGCATCCATTATTAGTTATTACGTTAATGAACCGCGTCGGCGATGATGTCGCCACTTTATTGACCAACGAGAACAAATCGATCGGTCGATCAATCTCGCGAATGTCATACAGATCATGTGCAGTAGTTGCGTGACGCAACGCGCACCACGCGTGTTGCGCAACGCGCGCCGTGGGAACTCGCCGGGAACATGCGCGCTCACCGTCTTTATAGTATTGCGGCTAGTGAGTTTGTAATGTCATTAGCTCGAATAATTGTTTATGATCTGAGCCGAGTGTACGGCGAGCACGCCACCCGCCGCTGTTGCGACACGCTCGGCACGTGCACGAGAAAGTGACAAGCGAGTACGTCCGACCAGCCGGGACACTTGGCACACACGTTCCTCGGCTCCAACGTTGGGAAAGAGCTTATGATGACTCGTACAAGTGGGAGCGGCGACCTGCCCCAGCTACACGTACTAGTGTCGAAGCGGAGCGGTGTCGCAGTTGCGTCAGTTCTGAGTGTATCGGTGCAACACTCGCGGAACCTTTGCGAGTGATAGTAGAACAGAGCACCGGGGCGCTATCTCGTCGGAACACATGATCGATGAGCCGGGCCGCGGCTCCGCGTTGCACCATCCCGGCAATGGAGCCGCATCAGCGGTTACATAAAGTGTGTCTCGATATGTAATCAATAGTGCGCTCTCAATGGAAGTGGGAGGGCACGTTGCGCAACACGTCCGCGGCACCCCGACCCCTGCGGGAGGGTCGCAGTGCCTGTGGCACGCGCCGCGTGCGCCGTGGCGTGTTCCGTGTTTACTTTCACGCTCTGCTAACTGCTTAACATTCGCCCAGCGCAAACATTGTCAGCATGTGACGACGCGCTAACTGGCCGAGCACACAGCGCACACTAATAAGGAAATCGCACTTTGAACTTTATAATGGCTTCGGAATACGGAATAACCGCCAATACTAAATGCTAAGTGTTATCGTGTAATGAGATATAAAATGTAATTATGCGAAACTCGTAATGAATTCTACAGAGTGTGTTGACTTCCTCGTCGTCATAATACAACATGTGTCGGTGGCCCGCAGCGCGCCGCCCGACCTCACACAACACAACTGCACAACACTGTGTACAGCTCACGACAACTGCTGAGGGAAACAATAACACTCATTTGGTTCAAGGCTGTCAATTAATCTATTGCACTCGTTTTCCAACTATTGCGCAATTTTTTTTTAAATATCCAATGATTATTTTTCCGTTTTCAAATGATTTTTTATAATTTTCGGTGCCGTATAAATTTGTAACAGCTCAGTAAGTGAAATGATTGATGAGCTCCGACCGATGATTCAAAGCCATTGATTTCTTCGAGTGGTGGGTGAGGCATCGTATGATAATGTTGAGCGGTGTACTGGGGGGCCGTCGGCACGCGCGCCGCCTACTGGTGGACTAGTCACCACTCATTTAAGTAAGGTTATATTACTAGCTTATATTTTGTTTACTACAAATAATTAACGCATAACAATGACAGATCTGGATTCAGTCGCGGATTCTGAACAATATAGTTAAAGGAAGTGCGCGTGTCACGCTATTACATGTATTTACGTAAGTAATCTCCGGCGCAGGCGGTCACCGGCAGGAAGACGCGCCGCGACCGTGACAGTAGGCGCAGCACGCCGGGTGCGCGGCGTCATTACCAGGTGACATTGAGTGCACTCAGCGGATCGATAAAGCATAACGAACTGCCACCTCGACCGGATCTAGGCACAAGTTGCGAAATGAAGCGCAATGATATTACCTGCAGAGCTGCCCGGTCGCCAACAACACGAGCCGCTCGTTATGTCACCGCCGCCCGCCGGCTGTTGTTTTGCTCCCGATTATTCAATCAGGCATACAAACTGCTTTTAAATCTTTCACTAAATCCAAACTCAATAGCGGAAGCCCAGACCGTCTGCGAGCACTTTTACAAAGCGATTATGTCTATAAACAATGACCTGCGTAATTTCAATGAATACCGGTTAATGTGTTTAATGACAAACCCCAGCGATGCATTATTTTATTTTTTATTTTATTTTATTTTGGCAACAAACAGTCATGTACTTACAAACAATATTATAAATGAAAGAATTGGTTCCTTACAATATACCTATAGTGCCGACAATGTGGAATACTTCTTAAAATATGTACAATAAACTCCTGACAAGGAAAGACGTGCAAGAAATACATATTATATTAATATTTGTATCAGAAGTAATATTCAGTGCAACTTAATTTACAAAATAAGGTGATGATAGATAAAGTAAAAAATATGTGATAAAATTATGTGATATATATCTACTTTTAAGTTTTTGTTTTAGGCTATTAAGAGAAATGTTAAAAAAGATTTATGTCTTATAACTGTAACAACGTGCAGGCCGCATGCAGCGCGTGCGCCGCGCCGCAGCCGAGCGGCTGCCGCTCGCCGCGTCACACTCACGAGTAGCGCTCATCATCGTGACACAGATAAATAATTAATGAAGTACTTTACCTCAGAGGCCGCGGTTTCGTACACTATTTGGCAATTTGGAAATAACGTTTATGAAACGATTTTTAAACATTTTCATTGAAATTAATATTTTATTTTATTTAATTTTATTCGCTCAATTGGCAATGTTACAAATAACTTTAGTTACAAATTCATAATCGTTTCCTTAGTTTGGAGTTTCCGATTGAACAATTATAAGCTACTAGATGGTTTCGCAATGTCAGCTCTGCTCGGTTACTCCACCGCGGCAGGAGCAGGGTAACTAACCTTTGTGGAGAGTCACAAGAGACAACAGAGTAGTAAGATGTAAGGAGGTGAAGCTTAGAGCCTGTCCAGATGAGGCGTTTTACGCGCGACTCCACTCGCGCGTAGGCCCTCGTTACCTGAGGTAACGCGCGAGAGCATCTGGACGGGATGTATGTAGCTCTAGTATCTCGAGTACGCGCGAGTGCTTACGCGCGAGTGGACTCGCGCGTGAAACGCCTCATCTGGACAGGCTCTTAGAATAGTACTGCTCCGCGAGTTGAGCAACTGTGTGTGTGTAGTCGGCGGCGTGCGCGTGCGCCACTTTCGCCGACGGAAGGAGGTCGCGCGCGCCCTGGCGAAAGGAAACGCACACAGGCGCGCCGTGTCTGTGTACGACGACGCACACAGCGACCGCGAGTTACGTATATTAATGGGCACATTAAGTTCGCGAACACATCTCATAACACGCGCAATCGCCTCCGCTATGCATGCGGCCACTGCGCACGTGTGCGTGTGTCGCGGTGTGCGTGTGTCGCCGTGTGCGCGTGTCGCCGTGTGCGTGGCGGCGGTCAACGTGCCACATTAACATTTGGGCCTTTGGCGAACTGTTGGGCAAGCGGTGTCAGCGCGTGCTCCGGCCGCCGGACACCGGACGTCGACCAACATGACAGGAGCGAGATAACAGTGTATAGAGTCGCACTGGCGGCCGCATGTACCGCGGTGTCCCCTTCCGTCTGCTCGCCCGCCTCCCTGTTCTGGCTGCCCGCAGGTACTCCTCTGCTCTACTGCGCGGCTGCGCAACTGGCGCCCGCGCTGGGTCAAGGTCGCGGCGCACAATTACTTGCGCTTTCACACTGACCGCTCCCGGCACAGCTGTACTACGAGCAAGCCTTCCACTTACTCATTCGTGGAACTTCGCAGTTTATTGTTACAAGCGTGCACTAGTGACATGTTATAAAAGGTTACTGTGACATGTGTCGTTACTATGTCTGCCCTAGTAGTGATTGAAGTCTGTAGAATCAATTTATTGATTTAATAAAGCGCTACACAAACACGTTGACCTCCGCCGTCAGTCTGTGCGAGTTGTTCCTTCGATAACAATAATGTGCAATTGCAGTCAATAAATGCTGTTTAAACTCAAATGTCAACACATCGGAGAACATTCGAGTGTGAAACACTAAAGCTACTATCATTTATTTTAAGTAATATTTCCTTGACTTACATCATTGAAGTTCACTTTCAATGTGATCAAGTTGTCGCACACTATGTTTCTTAACACTTCACTCTCACTTGGCCTCCAATTGAATTCAGTTACTGCCCAAATAACAAAATAATTTTGTAAGGACTCGTGTCGAGTAGGTAGTGGCCTTGCGCGGGCGCCGACCCGCCGACACGCCTACACAGCCTAATAATGGCATCTAGCTATCAGATGACTACGCCGAACGCGTACATACGTAATGATACGAAACCCAAGCGCAGACTCGTAGCAAAGTGCTACGGCGCTACGATGGTTCGTGCGTTGATGTCTTTTACACGGGGAGTTGGGACTGATTTCTAGCTTCGTAGCAATACGGCAAACCAGTTATTATTCTCGTGGAAAATGTTTAGAGCGTGATTCGTATCTGTTCTACGTTAGTCGAGTGGTGTTAGTTAAACTCACCGTTTTAGATTATTAACTGAGAGTGTTCTAATGACACAGCATTTGTGTATGTGTGAGAACTGCGGTGGGACACTAGTAGTGCGCAATGGGAGCACTTCTTGTGGCAGTCTATTCGGCGCACAATGCGCGTGCGCATGTTGATAATGTTCACGTTTTTCTTCGCGTCGTGTCAGTAGTAACAGTGTGGGAACTTGTGCAGTCAGCGTGTGGGAAGCTCGGAGCACGCGCGCGGTGCATGCTCGTCAGCAGTCCGCTGTCCATGTCGCTACACGCTCGTGTCCGCGCAGTATGTGTCGTTGTGCCGCACGTGTGTACGCCCTCCACACTCAACGTGACGGATGAAGCATCCGAACCCGCCAGTCGCGTGACACTTGCGCTTCCAATCTAAAGTTGAAAATCAATTGCATTAAACCAGATGACAGCAAGTGCAACATACGGATAACCAAAGCAGACAGACAAGCGCGTGACGCAACAGACGCGGACGAACAGCGGCTGAACTGTGAGCGGTGTTGCACCACGCGGCCGCACTCGGTTGCAACAACGTGTCACAGCAACGCGCCACGCCGCTCGCTAGTGTTGCGCGCCGTGCCAATACTAACGAGTGCAACTTTTACCGGCGACCTCGGCGCGCCATTCACTGCACATATTCACCTTTTTGGAAATATGCCTAATAACATGTGAACGTTAAAACTGTAGCAGTGTGGGCACAAGCGACGGCCCGAGGCCAGGGCGGCGCTCCGGGCCGGCGCAGGCCGTGCCGGCGGCAGGCGGTGCCGGCGGCAGGCGGTGCCGGCGCCGGCAGCGCACGCGGCGCTGAACAAACATGTCGGTCGCATTCCGCGCGGCATCCGGCGCGGCGCTTGTGAAACGTCTGCGCACGCGCACTCGCGCGGACGCTTGCCTCACCGCGTTTATTTATAAACTTTATGAAGCGTTAACACCTCAGAACATATGCGCAACGTTCACTTCAATTACTACATTTATATTCTAAATTATATTAACTTCTGCTACAAACAATTGTCATTGCGCTTTTTAATCCAGTTGTGCAAACGCATGATATACAAAACATAAATGTTCGTCGACGCATCGTTGCAGATCAGAATGATTCCATGATAAATTGATGAAAGCTCAGCCGTCGCGATGTGCCGCCGCCGGCCGCGTCTCCTGGCGCTCGGCGCGAGACGGCGCGCGCGCTGGTTGCGTCACAGCTCGCCGATGAACCGCGGCTCCGTTTAGAAAGTACTGAACCTGTTCGTACTTATATTTGTGTGTGGTTATACCTGCTCAGCATTGCGTCACACGACTGTCGTCAGCATCAGCTCGCTCTCGCTCTTGCTCTCGCTCCCTGCCTAGCGCACTTCCCACTTCCCTCTACGCCGGCACGGGTCTGCGCATGAGAGGACCTGCCGCATGTTGTCCCAGGAACACACAACTTACGAGCCGTTGAGTACCCACGCTGTTCGGCTGTCTCGTGACGGAGCAGTACATACTACATACTATTAAAATGGTTTCCCGCACTGATCTTATCTTTAGTCGTCATTGATGACACACAGTATCTCTGCGCGACTGCAGTATCGTGGGAGCGGTATGGCCGTAGTAAACGCAAGGCAGAGCTTGCGGTCCGGGCAGTAGTGTGCGTGAGTACGCAAGCTCTTTGGGAGCAAACGTGTAGGTATAGAAGCGGTCGTCGCTTGTTGCGAGAGGTGGTTGTCCTGCGCCCGCTGGTGACGTCACTCGCTTGATGATTGCTGTATAGAGTGGTGCAGTGGGCGTCGTCGAAGGGCGCCCGAGGACGTTAACATTCTCCAGATTTGGGTTTTTTCCTTCATGAGTCAGCCGCCACCGCCGCCGCCGCCGCAGTGAAAGGGTGTTGTGCAAACTGCTGGCAGCTGCGCCCCCCGCCCCCCGCCCCCCGCGCCCCCGCGACACTTGCATTTATAGCCGCACTATAAAGTTCACAGTCCCGGCTCGGCCTGCGATGTAACTCCGTAGGTTAAGCAATCCGCTCGCTATTTCAGAATATCAAACAAACTTAGAACATACTACTACGTATTTACATAATGTTATAAAACCAAATCGAACAAAAAATTTAATTGTTTTGAAGAGACGTAATTATCTACGAACGGTGCATTTTTTTGCTCTTTGTTTCCTTGTTCTAAAAATAGTTTAGAGTAAACTTGGTGATCTCACATCAATTAATTGTTTAACAGAAGTTGAAGCGCTTCGTTCGCATGATGCTTCGTACGATGTGACGTACTGCAGCGCGCGGTCACCGACCTGCTTTGTGCAACTGTCCGCCGCTAATTATCAACAAAGTAGTGTACTTAGTAGGTAATAGCCGTGGAGCAAAGGTCCCGGTGCTGTCGCCGGCCAGTGGAAGTGCCCCGAGCGCCCGACACGACCGACACGCGACCTTCGCAGCTGCAGTGGTTTAATTGCGACACGAATGAAAGCCTAATGCGACTTTAATAAGACCAAATCGTCAATAACGGCTGAGTGCGAAACTGGACGCATTAGAGACGAGCGCACAGCTACGCGTGTCGCAACTAGCTTACACAACGTAAGTGTGGCTGTGCAGCCGCTGCCAGGCGCGCAGCGGGCAGGCCCCGCCGGGCTGCAGGTGACGGCGGCAGGAAACGCCGGGCGACGAGCGAAAGTGTGCACCAGGCCGCCGGCGTGACGACACGCTAAGGTTAAACAATATCCATAAATTAAGGTCATATTTAAATAAATATTTCCCGCTTGTTGCAAATTCACGAACATAAGGAAGTGTTGTGAGTAATTGTTTTTAAAATAACTGTCCGCCAAAAGGCAATACGTAGAAACCTTTGTCAGTGGCGTGCGGCAGCTCGCGCCTGCGCACGTGACGCCTGCAGCCCGGCACCCGCAGCACATGCTTCTCCCTTTGACGCTTTCGACATAACAGCGTCACACATGTTCGTCTATAGATTGTCGCAGAAACCAAAGTATTTCAGTTTCATCTTTTAATGCCTATTCATTTAGTACATATATAATGGTGTAGCGCAGGGACAGCACTGCATCAATATAAAGAGCAGTGCTCAACATACAACAACTAAAATAATTGATATGTATTTGCATTGCACTTTTTTTTTTTTTTATAGACGGGAAATCATCAAATAACTTCCCCCGCCCTGGGCGGGGCGGGAGGGAGTGTCAGACTTTTACTGACTAAAACCCGTCTATGTTCCTTCATGTGCCCTTTGCATTCCGGGGGCGCGGTATCTCTTTCGAACAACCCGCAGATTTGCATTGCACTGAAGAGTTCTGTTAGAATGCTGCAGCACAATGTACGACATGCGAGCTGACGAGCTGCGCGCTGCCGGCACAGCGGGTCGACGTGATGCGACCCGCCACCGGCGCTCTCCGGTCCGGTATTTGGTCGGACAAAGCAGAGCCGTACTTTATCGGAGACGGTCGCGCTAGTTCAGCTCCGCGCGGCGCCGGCACCGGCTTCGCCGCAGTGCGCTGCGCCACGCGGCACGTGCGCTTTGAGCTGTAATAAACCGCATCGTGCTATACTTCAACAACAACATTACGAAAAAACAAACCGAGCTATCAGATTGTTGCAACTCCACACGCAGATGCCGTAATAACTTAAAGAGCTATGGAAACGTTTGAGCCGCAGCGGCGAGCGCGGCTCACACTTAGCATCATTTATTACGCTTTAAAACATATAGTTAAAATAATGGTAGTTGGCAAATCAAATCAGTGGAGCGTTATTATTTTACAATTAGGGGCGGCGAAGTGCGCGAGACTTCGCCGCGAGTGCGAGGACGCGGCCTCCACCGCGCGCTGCGCCGGCGCCGCGCGCGGTGTCTCCGCCGACACGCCCATAGTGCGACACATTGTTAACGTTTACTATCGTAGTAAATTGTTTAGCATTGTAATGAAGTTCCCAAGCCGCTATCTCGTGCGCATCATGCGCTGGCAGACGTTACGTAACGTGTCGTTATCTGCGAGCCGCTCGTGGAACAATACAATTTGGTGGCAGATGACCACAGCGGCCGACAAGGAAATACAATAATTATCGTTTTGTCTTGAACAAAGTGCACGTTACATGAGCACGCTAATATTGCACCACATCGAGCGCCCAATTCGCCGGCGCGGGCGCAGAACAATCGTCGCTTTCGCAAACGTTACGTGCGGGACGCGGAACTAGCGGCGATTGTGCACAATGCCAGCATTCTACACAATTAGTGTAATTGTAATGATTACATGTCGTTAGAGTGTCGTCGCCGCGCCCCCTCGCGCACTGAGCAGTGCTCGCGCGGAGCAGCACGCCGCGCCGGAGCTACTGCAGCGACTGCTCGGAAGAGGACTCACATGGGTCCTCCCTGAGCGCGCGGGGGATTGATTGGTAACTTGTCTCTAGTCGTGTGGCCGACAGTCGAGACGCATGCGGATGCTGTTCCCCGCATAGTTGTTATTTAAGAATAATAACTATGAGTAACTGTTTCGTTGGTCTCGTGCTCGCAAGCGCGACTGATGAGCGTGGGGTTCGATTCCCAGATCGGGCAAAACGTATTATTGGGTTTTTCCATTAAGAATTTCTCAGTAGTTTGGATGTTGATGGTGTGACACCCCCTTGCCTCGGAAAGCACGTCAGGCCGTTGGTCTCGGCTGTCATTCGTAGATCTTTCACAGTCGTTACGCCCGGATAGTCAGAAGTCAAGAAGTCTGACAACACTGGTATTCAGCTGCTTCCGGTTAGACTGGAAGCCGACCTCAACATAGGGGGGAAATAGGCTAAGCACATGATGGATCTATGAGTGCGGCGAAGCGAGTACGCGCTAAACTTAGAACGGCTGAGCTATGGCTCAGCCGTTCTAATTTTAGAGCAATTTAATATGTTTATGTAATGTAGAGGTAGCAATTTAAATATCGTATAGGTCATTAATTTAGCAACAGCGCAGTAGTAAATTGATAGATATTTACTACCTGTAATTGAGGATCTCGGCTCTAAATCGATTGAAATAATGAGCACCGATATCAGCAGCGGTTGCAATACACGTCGCATCATTGCGAGCGTTGCCACATTTATAGTAAAGAGTGCGCACACTCAGATGCTAACTGAAGTACATAACGATGATTACGGGTAATGCTCCATGACGTGACGGGTAGCGGGTAGGGCCGCACGCAGCAGGGCCCCACACTGCACCGCTCGCTTGTACACGCTGCGGGGCCCAAGTTGGTCCCCGCAGGCAGCTCGTAGCCGCGTAGCAGCCGGCTACGCGCTACGGGACTACGCCGCCCGCGTGCTACGCCTGCGATCACGTAACCAAATACACATTATGTAAATGAGCTTAATTCGACGTTGTGTAAAACTGTCAGCTTTAGTATCTGTTTATTTGTCAATAGAATTAATTATATAGTGTTGCTTAACAAATTCTTTTCACAAAAAATATTGAATAGCAAATAAATTAATTAAGACGTTTCGTAATGTAAATCTCGTCATTAATCGAATATAATGAAAGGCCATGGCCGGCTCGTGCCCCCTGCGCCCCCCGCGCCCCCGCGCCCCCTGCGCCCGCCCGCGCTTCCAGCAGTTAGCAATGACAACGTTAGTTAGTAGGGCGCCACCACCCGCATTACGTTCCTGTTTGCACGTGTTTACAATTATTATTATTATTAATTGTCCTTTAACAATGTCTAGTAGTAACTGTTACTGACTGTAAATGACTGCTATTTGCTTTACAATCACGATTTAATAATTTAATAGTAAAATAAAAAATGCTGGTAATCTGTTCGTAATGAGCTATTATAGTCATTGATTGGTGCACGTGTTCCGCTGTAGCTCAGCAGTGACACTGAACAGCCGCGGCGAGCGAGCAATTACTGCTCATCTGCTGGCGCACACAATGCGCACGTGTCTGTGTCCGCGACGCACGCGGGCGGTACCTCGACTGCTACTCAGTGTATGGTGTGAGTGTGGCGCGCTCCTCGGTGTAGGATGACGACTTGAGGAGGGCCCACTTATGCCAACTCAGTTATCGATGTAGTAACAGATACCAGGAAGGAAGTCGCATGTATCGCGCGCGTCGGTCGCTGATGTGGTGATCTGGCCGCGTCCGCCGCCGCCGGTGTCGGCACCTCCGGCCGCGCAACCTACTGCGCAAGCGTTTGCCTCACCGCCAGATAATTTCACTTAACTAGTTCATCAATCTATTCCGTTTGAAATGCATCGCCTTACGACACCCGCAGCCACGTCCGAGCACTCGCAAGCGCGCCGGCTCCTGCTCGGCACACTACAAGCAGCAGCTACTACTGCAAGTAGCGTTCAGAACAATTAGTCCCCGCGGTGCTCCCGCGCTGAACTCGCCAGCCCCCCGGACCCACTCACTAAATACTTGTAGCTTGTATCAATAACAGTATCAAGTGTTGTCTTCGTCATCTCATACGTAGCCTCGTAGCGTTCGTTTACGTTTGTCCCCGCTGCACACGTGTGTGGCTCGCTCGCTGTTGATCCACTTGTCGCGAGTGCAAGGCTGGAACTACCGCAGAAACTGGAATGGAAGCTGATTTGCATAATGCAAAGTGTTGATATTGAGCAAGCTTTACCGCGCTTACGAAATATAATATCATATATTTAAAATTCAAATGTTACCTTACCGAGACGTGACCTAATAGCAAACACTACAGTTCACACACTGACACGAGTGCGTATCACACTGTCCATGTGTTGGAATCACAAGACAACTACGCTGACCCAGAGGTCGGGCCATTGCTGCACAGCAAGAAGTCCTGGATTCGATATCCAGGCGAGTCAGGCTTATAAAGAGCGGACGTTAAGGGGTGAAAGGCATCATTAGCAGCGACTGGACGAGATGACTCAGCACATCCTTTCAGGCTCACTAGAAGGTTCACTGCAATACTTGATCGAGCCGATGTCATTGAGTCGCTCGCTACCTATGACGCTGTTAAGTCGTGGCGCCTTACAACTAACAAGCAATGCTCAATGCTAGGTGACCTACTACTTGCACAATACGCAGCCAAATATCCGTTTTCGTCGAGGGGCCTCGCGTCACTTGCGACACAGCGCCCTGACATTCTCGTAACATCCTCGTTCTGAACAAAGCTTTACCCATTCATCCCAGCAGTAGCAATGTTCGTGGAGTTAATGCCGTCTCCCACAGCCTTCTTCGAGGTCGCGTGTGCATTACAATAGCGAGGAGTGAGCACGAGTAACGAGCTCATCTCACACAAATGGACAGCTACGTGTAATTACAGCGCTATGTTCAACTATAAACTGCGCGTGCCACGCACAACATGCTCACTGTAATTAGTCGTTTCATCATTACATAGATTTTTTTTCGAAATAATTGCTTAGATTAGCTAGTTTGTAGCTCGTTACAAGTTACAACGAGTCCGCCGTTACGATAGTTTACCGTGATTGAGGCAACCGCTATGAGCGGCCGCGCATGCATTGGCTCCAGCCCGTCCAGGCATGCACTTATCATTGTAAAAGGAACGATTTCGCCTTCACCTCGAACGAATTACAAGTAGTAGGTCGCAGTCGGCGGCCGCCTGATCGGCGAGCACAGTGTTGCAACAGTTAATTACTGTCGGCAGTAATGTAATGCTCCGCGAGTTTACTATCGGTAAGGACGCGCCCTTGCCGCGGCCGCGCATTAGGCACACGCGTACTTCCTGTGTCGAAATCATGATACAATATTAGTTGTTCAAGCCAAGCCAGTCGTGAACATCATCAAAAACATGGTTGTTTGTGTGTTTGATGGAGTTCTTAAGACTCAGGTTCAGCATGTCGTGAGACAATGGCCCACTGGGCGCGAGCGACGCGCACGCCGCTCCTTGCGGTGTGCGCGGGAGTGGCAACAATGGCCGCTCAATGATCACTTAGCGACTGAACCTGTCGTGTTACACGGTTATTACAGCCGCAGGTTCACACTTCACTGGTTTCCCAACTCAGTAGAATGTAGTACGTCGATACTTATTATTAGCCAAGCAGGCGTCTGTTTTATGTTTTTGACATATTGTTCAATTTACGACTTTTAGTTTTGATGAACGTTAATACGCAACTTATAGCGCGGCTGTGTGAGTGCGGTCTCACAGCGGCGACCGCGATCGATTGCCATTCTCACACTAATGATTGCCTAACAGTTCTCTCACGGCCTTTTTCTTTTGAAAAGCAAAGCAGCCAATATGCTTAATTAGAATGATTATAAATCAATTATGGGAATATTTGTACAACTCTATGTAAGGGGTGATTAAGTGACCGATTAGTTGTCTGAGCGCGAGCAGAGCAGAGGTCGCGGTGCGCCGGCGCAACCTAACGCGCCCTGCATACACAACTAGCACACACATCACACACACACACCCACCCTTACTCACACTCGTGCGGGTGTACCGAGCGGCGACTGTATTGCTTGTTGTATTTGTTGATGCGTTTCGTGTCGGGGTCCTCCGGTCCGAGCTTGTTCTCATTCTACAAACACAGAAAAAAATGTGGTCACCGCACCAAGCTTCTCAGAGAGTGGAACAAGCGCAGGTACCGGCTCCACCCCGGCGGACCCCGAACTGACCAGCTATGTGTCCCGCAGGTCCCAACCAACAGTTTGCAACGGTGAGAACCAATAGGAAGTGCGGTGCTAGTCGAGAACAACGTGAGCAACACAAGCATGAAGACGTCCGTGTACATAGTGGCGCTGTGCGCGCTAGCCATCGCGCGCGCCGCGCCGGCCGCCGAGCCCGCGCCCGCCGCCGACCCCGACGACCGGCCCGAGATCATCGAGATCATCGCGCCCGCCGCCAGCGCGCAGGTGACTAGCCCGCCGACGGAGGCGCTCGCCGGGTGACGGGTCAGCGCCTCGCGTGACCCTAATCACTTCAATCCATCAATAATATAATAACGTAATTGCTGCGCTTTGTTCACGGCGATACCCCGACATTAATAATAATGAAGGATTCGTCAATCTGCCCACGTCGAGGCTGCGACTTTTCGACACCGATGAGGAGGCCACGGTGACGCATCGCAAGCGCGCGATTCTTGTTTAACTTGATGTCAAGCCAGTCACATCACAAACTGTCGACGACCGTCCGCCGTCTGGTTGCACCCTTACTCTTCCTCGAGCTGAAGCTGTCTTGTAATGTAACACTACTCACGTTACAGGAAACGCTAGCGACGCTGAACCTGGGCGCGCCCGGCTCTGAGCTCAGCGAGAGGAACAAGCGAACCATCGGCATCCTGCGACAACTGTTCCCATCCCTCACGCAGGTAAACCATGCCGGCTCCGGTCCACGCCTTCTGTAGGCTACAGTGTTACTAACAACCAGTAGTTAGAGCCCCTTAACATACACAGGATCCTATCTAGCCCTTCGGAGACGTTCCGAGGCAGTCGAGCAGGCGGCGAGTGCCGGTCACTCCGCGGACTTTCGTGTGTTGTGTGAGGTCGCTGTGGGCGACGCTAAGGGCGGTGTATGTTCTAGATAATCGAACAGAAGGTACAGCAACTAACGAGCATGGTGCTGCAAACGTTCGGGCCTGTGGTGCTGCGCCTGTTCCTCGGCGGGCGGAACAACGGCGGCAACACCGGCGGCGGCACCGTCGAGCTCGACGACGACGACGACGACGATGACGATGAAGACGAGCCGACCAGCACCACCGCCTCGCCGCGCCCGCTCACCGCGCCCATCGCCGGCTTGCGGCGCCGGCGCGCGCTCTACCTGCTGCCGGTATGACGTCACCGACCATGCGCACCTCAGCCTGCCCCGAGACGGCAGTGCGGGCGCGCGCAGACCGCGCGCCTCCATCGTCATCGCATCGTCACTCACGCATGGCCACGTCACGTCACACTAACCATCACCGCCCGCCACCCCCGCCGCCGCTCACGCCCGCTCCCTTTGCAGAACGCGCTCGCGGAGGAGAACCAGCTGCTGTCCGGCGCCGAGTCGCAGCAGGCGGAGGTGCGCGTCGCGTTCGGCGACGGCGCGCCCGCCGACCAGCAGGCGGCCGCCAGCGACGACCAGCAGACGGCTGCGCAGACCAACGCGGCCAGCATCGACGAGATCACGCTCGACGACGCGGACAACAGCGAAGAAAACAGAAATAAGAGGTGAGCACGCACCTACGCGACGGACCTTAACTCATTCCTCACTTTAGCTTGTATTTACTACCATTGCGTGTCTTTCACTTCCCCAGCGATATGCACGTATAGAATCTACAGAGTCCGAAGGGTAAAACATTTCGGAATCATTTGATACAGGGTACTGACTATGGTAATATAAATAATTTATGGCGAATAATCAATTGATGTTGGTGTAGCGGATTACGCGATGCGCGCGTGCGGTTATTGAGTCGCAGATTGCGCTACCTCGAACAATACCCAGGAGTGAGAGCTGCTATTGTAGGTTTTTGCGATCATTTTCGCACGTTTCAATTTAGTTTGGCAGCGAGGCGTAGCATCATGTAACTGTTATAGCACATTACGCGTCAGGTGATGCTAACGAGCCGAATGTTCCAGATTCCTGAGCTTCGGCGGCAGCGCCGGCGGCGGCGGCGGCGGCGGCTCGGGCAACTTCCTCTTCGACATCGTCAGGGTAAGACTCGCCTCACGTTGCCTTTTACTCTAATCATTTCCTCTATAACTGTCTACGTTAACACCTCCATGGTATGATATTATCATCAGTTAGGAACACAAAAACAATACGAGTAGGTACCTCCTGCATACTAGTCGTGGACGTGCGGACATAGGTATATATGCGGCGTGCACTCGGCGCGTGCACCGCGCGATAATTGCGCGACAGTTGCGAGTGAGAAGATTTGTTTTCAGCGCGCACCGGAGGCGATGGCCCGCGCGGCCGGCACGGCGTTCCGTCTGTTCGCAGGCACGGACTCGCTAAACGTGGGCCTGACCGCCTCGCACACCGCCACCCTGGACCCTAACGACCCACAAGTATACACATAACATTGTGCACCACTACATAGACTACACACACCACCAAAACTTAGCAACGTCGCATCGACACTCGTAGTTCTGCACCAAACAGTTGTTCAGCTTGGTCGCTGCGACGGAGTGGTCCCTCGCAGCGGCCTCACGACACACCTCGTAGAACATAGTACGTCGGAGACGATTGTGGACGTAGAACACAGTAGTGTCAGTGAGCATGACTCGCGCAACCCACCCACTCCCATCATACAATATATCTCTCCCTGTCCTTCCCTCCCTAGTTAGCCTGCACATATAGATTACGTATCAGAGATTAACACTAACACGAAACGGGGCGATTTTCAAAATTTTTGTTCAGCTCCAAAAATATACAATCAGCACGCTTATCTCTTTAGAAGAAGGTAAAAAAAAATGAAATAGCTTTTCGGTTGTTTTTCACGGCATAGCAAAACAGGATAATAACACCGAAAACGCTGATTATGTCATTAAGCGATCTGCAGCCTGGACAATACTAACTAGTGGACATTTCCACACAAGATGTACAGAAGTTTTGAAAAGTCAGCATTATAAGTAGAGTGATGCCGTGTGGAGTTCACCACGCCGCGCGCAGTCGTCGTTGTTGTAGCTAGTCTTGCAGATTAACATCGTTGTCAGATCAAAGCGTAGATTTGGCGAAGGTTGCTGTAATGTCAGTTGCTTTCAGAGGCTTTCTGCAATTGGCGCAAGAGTCGGGGGCCGCCGGCGACTTGGCACATGCTGTACATACACAGCAGCGCCGCGCTCGTCACTGTACTAACGAACGTGTTGTGTTTTGTCTTGCAGCTGGTAGCCGGCTCGTCGTCCGGTTCGTCGGGCGGCGACGCAGGCGCGGGCGACGTCGACGACGCCGGCGCCGCCAAGGGCGACAACCTCACGGAGGGCGTGCCCGGCCCCATCACGAGGCTGTTCATCATCGCTAACCGCGGCATCGCCAACCTCATCCAAGACCTCATCCTGCGTATCGCGCAGACCTCCGAGAGAATAGTCAACTTCAAGGCGCGACTGATCACCTCCATCATTTAATGCGCAAGCATGTAGAACAATATCCTAGTGTAGATAGTAGTGTAGAGGCCAGCGGCGCGGGCCCGGCGCGGAGAGGGGCCCGCGCCGCGAGTGCGCGCGCGCCGCGTGACGTCAGCGGCGAGTCGCGCCGGGCGGGGCGCGCACGGGGCGGCGGCGTGGCGCGGCCCGCGGACCGCCCGGCGCCGCCGCCGTTCCTGCTCAAGCTTTTTTTTATACCGCGATATTCTCGATTCGTTTTTACGTTTGTAAATATGTATTATAGCGGAATTTTGTATAAAATAAATAAATAGTTAAATTATTGTATCTTTTACTTTTAATCTCTAGGCCGTGGGAACCCAACGAATGTGGCAGAAGAATTAAAAGATTTTTTTTAAAAGAAATATAGAAAAAACGGTAATTTAAAAATCTAAAAAACCCGACTGCTTTTCTAAGTATTTATGAAAAAGCCCTAAAACAAGGAAGTCGTTGTACCCGATGGCACTTAAGATTGTAGCAGTCGGGACCCATTCCGGACTATCTGCAATGTAATATAGGTATGCGCTCTCAAAACCTACACTAAGCCTACATTTCTAGAATGGGTCCCGACTGCTACAATTTTAAGTGCAATCGGGTACAACGACTTTCTTGTTTTAGGGCTTTTTCTATACTAATATTATAAAGAGGTAACATTTGTTTGTAAGTTTGTATGTAGGGGGTAATCTCTGGAAGAAATGAACCAATTTTAAATATGTTTCACTGTTAGAAAGCTACATTATTCGTGAGTGCTATAGGCTATATAACATCACGCTACGACCAATTGGAGCGGAGCATCAATGAAAAATGTGGCAAAAACGGGGAAAAAATATTCTTTTTAGGGCTTTTGTTGCGTGCGCTGCGTAAACGGTTAAAGTTACGCAAAAATAATGTACAAGAGAATTGTTCCTCTTAAAATATTCTAAAAAAAAGTCCGCAGTAGTACATGCCTAACTTTAAAGGTTGACTCAGTATAGCCATTTTTATGGGCAGACAATTTGTTTTAAAATAATGCATTATTTGCGAAGGTGTTTTTATAAACATAGTATTAATCCTTATCAACATAAATACGTTATTCATCACAAGTGTTTAATTTTGAACAAAATTGCCCTTTACATCATTTAATTTCAATAAATATCTTAGGAGATATCACAGTTTTAAAATAACTTCGCAGCAAAATAATGACTCTGCGTGACATTCCGCAGCTTTTACCTCAGTTGCCTCAGAATAACAGATTATAGGCTACATAACATCGCGCTTTGAGCCACGGGAACGGAAAAGTAACCAAAATCCTAACGTAACCTGGGTGATACCGCGGGGCACAAGGGGGTAATCTCTGGATCTACTGAATCGATTTAAAAAAATACGTTATATGTAAGTGTTTTAAGGTATTTTACATCTCGCTATGACACACGGGAACGGTAACCCGAGACGTATCCTAGAGGGTGAAATAAGCCACGCGAACGAAGTCGCGGGCAACAGCTAGTCATAAATACTTAGAAAAGCAGTCGGGTTTTTTAGTTTTTTAAATTACCGTTTTTTATTTTTTTAGTGTTTTAAAAAAGAAATTAGTATACACAGTACCACTCTTACAGTAAATACGAATCTACCGACACCTCTCAAGCTAAAATCCATCGAGCCGTTCAGCCTGCAGAGCGAGCCAAACATTTGAATTTGGCGCCAAAAATCCGCCATTTTGTTTTTTTTTTTATATTCCCAGTGTCACTCTGACAGTAAATACGAATCTAACGACACCTCTCAAGCTAAAATCCATCGAGCCGTTCAGCCTGCAGAGCGTGCCAAACAATTATACATACAAACAAACATACATACATACAAACATACCCTCGAAAAACATAACCCTCCTTCTGTCGCAGTCGGGTAACAAACATACCCTCGAGAAACATAACCCTCCTTCTGTCGCAGTCGGGTAAAAAGCAGTTTGTTCACAAAAATTATCCCTTCATGTGTAGAGGGTTAAAAGAGGATGCTGAGGCTTCAATAGTAAACTGTTTTATTAAAATCTATATTCTAAGTATCAAAAAAATCTAGATCCCAACTACCCAGGGGTAGCCCTGCTGGAGCACGTTGTATACTAAATAAGTGTAGGCGGCACACGTCATCGGCTGCATCCCCAGCAGGCATAGGGTCAGGTAAAGTGATGTTTCTCTTATAAAGTTGGAGGATCTAACTGCCATACTCAGAGACGTTTAACGGTTACTTAAGTCGCTCCTTAGTAAAGATTTCCAAGCGAAATCTTTACTAAGGAGCGACTTAAGTAACCGTTAAACGTCTCTGAGTATGGCAGTAAGCCTAACTTTAGGAGTTTGATCCTCGTAAGTAAACGAAGTCGCATATTCTGCTTTCTTATGACTTCTTAGTGGTGTCTTGTTAATTTACATAACATGACAGTTCCTTCATGGATTTGGATGACAGGAAGTTGATACAAAAAAGCGAGAAATAAAAATGTTTTTACAAAAAAGACAACGGCCTTCAAAAACTAAAAAGAGAAAAATAACTTTAGCTTTGGAATCGGTGGCAATACAAAACAACAAACAGAACCAAAGCCGCCGACTTCCAAAGCTAAAGTTATTTTCCTCTTTTTGGTTTTTGAAGGCAGCTGTCTTTTATGTACAAAAGTTTTTTTTTTTATGCCTACTTAGAAATTGTAATAGCGTACATAGTGCTACAGTTGCACCGCAGAAAAAAAATGTCTTTGAAACGGGTAAATGACTGCTTAAAATTACAATAAAATGGAGTATATTTCAGTACAATATATTTATATAACTTTTCATGTTAAAGTTGATAAAAATACCTAAAATCTATACTGGTCGTGGCAGAAGGGTTCTACCTAGCGCGGCCACGGTCGATATGTTTTAACAGCGAAAACATGTGAGTACATTTTTTTAAGTCCTTAGTACAATAAAGTACTCATTTTTTCATGAATATGTACCATCCATATCATAAAATTAAGGTAATCATCCATGGTCGTGCTGGAGAGGATCATACTACTTAAGGAGCCCCGTTATTTGTGTGTAAGTGAAATCTTGGTGGTCGTTAGCATGTAGCTACCACGAATTGGGAGGAGCACTAACTTTTTATCACGACAGAGGGCGCATAAGCAACTGTACCCTGTTTTGACATAACAGTTGTCAAATCGTATGGTTTTTTGCATTCAGTAAATATTATTATTTATTTTTTCCCTAATCTTGAGAAAGATGCCTCAATGTAGTGCGTTAAATTGTAAAAATAGAGGAGTACATTTGTTTCCTAAGGATAATAAACGCAGAAAACAATGGGAATCGGCGTTACGTATTAAAAACCTTAAGGCAAGTAATACTGCACGCTTGTGTGCTGCGCATTTTACTGAAGACGATTATCATGGGTAAAGCAAGTATACAGGTAAGTTCTTAATTCAATAAATATATTTCTTACATTATCTACTATCTTATGTATATAGAAAACAGCTTCTTAAAGATTTATTATTTGAATATAGGTACCTACTTTTCAAAATAATCCTGTATGACCTCTCTTTTGATCATTGGTAGAGGAGTATCTGCATTTATATCTATGAATGTGTTTGTAGGTGGACACTGGTACACGGAGTCCTCGTGGATGTCGCAATCGGCACCAAAATTTTGATTCCGGTCATATGATTCTAATCTACAAATAAAATAGGATAGTTAGTCCATAGAAACAAAAAAAAAAAACCTTACAAATCAATTATAACCTCAACCATTTTAAGTCTTTACCTTTCAATCAAATCGGCCTTTTTACCGGCAGTTGTCGCATTCCTCTTACGTAAGTCATCTTTAAGTTGAGGGACAGTCAGAAAAGAGTACATTTTAAATGAATTTAACTTAGAATATTAACGAAAAATCAATCACAATCTTGTCTTGACAAGTAAACACGGTACAGTTGCACCTGGCGCCATCTATACTCAGTTTTGCCTGTGGCTACTCATTGAATCGGTTAGTTAAGAAACCAAACAAGTCAGGTTTTTTCACATATAGCAATATCGAAGGTATTCTAGAAAAAAAAACTCTAAAAAAGTAGGTATATAATCTATAAGTAGGTATATAATCTATATATATGCATTGACACCTGAATGTCACCGACATTACAACAGTGACATTAGTGAAAAGTGACACTAAAAATGTCATATGTCAATTGACTCCGTCAGTTGTCAATAATTGTCATGGATGTGTCATGCATGCCTCATGAATAAATAATAATAAATGATGCTGGTATAAAATGCCGTGAACAGTCTTTAAACCGATGTCAATAATAGTTTTATCAACTTAAATAACTATAAAAAATCATTATTTTATCTCATGGAATTGAAAAACGCTTAAGTAAAATATTTGATATGGCGCTATACGAAGGAATAGCTTTAATACAAGAAAAGCAGGCCGTCGTGTTGGACCTCGGTACCGATTACACAAAGTAAGTTTCCTCGTATTTTTACCACAGCTCATATTTAATATACGATTAGATAATCTATCTGCCAAGGTCGGTCAATATCCCAAAACTAACGCAACTATTATTATAAGTCCACACCAAACAAGAAAAAAGTTAAAACCCAAACAGTGACTAGTGCACGTCCACCAAGTTCCTTTCAAGCCAAACAATTGAATAGGTAAACCAGTTTAGGACAGCTGATCAATAAATCAGTTATTAAACTAAACATAACAGAAAGGATTATTTTTATTACAAACCTTAATTTGTTTTGCCTTGTTATTATGTGGTCCCATATTGTAACTAAATTCTAGACCATACCTACATACATACACAAACTCACGCCTTTTTCCCATGGAGGTAGACAGAAACTACATAACTCGACCTGCTACAATCCTTACATATTCCTTTCGCATATATCATCCTATATCTGGTCATAAGCATGCCAGTTACGGGTACTCACCCTCTCCAATAAGGTCAGGGTAGCTCTTCCTAGGGCGCCCCTCTTGGTGATGCCATATAAATTCTGTTTGTAAGGCGCCTTTCACTCATCCTTTCAACGTGACCGAACCATCTAAGCTTATACTATTTTCAACCTTTGTGATGTTCTGATACTTACAAAAACTACAAAGTGAAAAATAACTTTATTCTTGGAAGTCGACGAGTAATAAACTATGTTCTGCTATTTCAAACAGACACTATTTACCCAACTATGGCGAAGCAACAAGGAGGGTTATGAGTTTGACTGGTATGTATGTATGTATGTACATATGTATGTATGTATGGATGTTCATCTGTTCCCTAATAACTTCTAAACCATCTATCGTAAATTGGCAATTGAGGTGTCATTGGAAGCGTTTTGATTGTCCGCTGGTTATAGGCTACGTTATGTTGCAATAAAATGAGGGTAATGAGGGTAATAAAATGAGAGGTCATGAAGTTACAAAAAAAAATTTTCCTTCTAAATATGGTTGTATTGCATATCAAATTAAAGGGCTTAATTAGCACATTTCAAATATATATATATAGCAAATTGTACATGGCACCCTAAGCACATCATAAACCTATGTGTAGCAGGCTAACTAACCAATATTTTGTTTGAGAGACCTAATAGATTATTCCATATATTGTGTCTATGTTACAGTTCCAGTAATATTACGTATATTTATAAATGTCTAAATTTGAACCCCCAAATAATTTAAATAAAAAAGAAGTTCAAAAAAAAGAAAATTCACATTCTAAAAAGCATGAAACAAGAAAACATTATCATTTGAATGCTGTGGTCGTATGCCACCTATTCCGGTAAAACAGTATGTGTAGTAGAACATTAATCTTTAGCACTAAAGTTTAGGGCAAAGTGGCATACAACCAAGGCTTTCAGATGAATGTTTTCTTGTTTCATGCTTTTTATTATATAACGTGATTTTTTTGTAGTCGGGTTTTAGTTTTTGAAGTTGTTTTCTTGACTGTGCACAGGTTCGGGTTCACGGGGGAGGCGGCGCCGCGCTGCATCGTGCGCTCGGAGTTCTGGTGCGCCGCCTCGCGCCGCCACCGCCGCGTGCACGACTACGCCTCGCCCGACGAGCTCTACGACAACCTCGTGCACATGCTGCACCTGCTCTACTTCAGGTGCGCATCCCCACTCTCTTACTACTGCGCAGGGTTGATAAAAATCATGCTTTTTATAAAAAAATCTAATAAATCATAATCTGATTTATTAGATTTTTGATTTGACTTAAATCGGATTTATTTGATTTTAATCAGATTTTTTTAATAATCGGATTGTTATCAGTATGAAAGACAGTTACTTATTAACGAATAAACATATTTTTTGTTAAATCAGCATATTAGTTCTTTTATTACTTAAGTCATTTGTTTATTAAAAAAACGAAGTAGCATATTAATTTTTAAATATTAAATGAAATTCTTAAAAAATTACATTAACGAAAATCAAACAATTATATTCTTCAAAAGGTAATTTAAAAAAAAACACTTCCATTTTGTTATATTTAATATAAAATAAAAATTAAAATAAAAAAAAGTCGATTCGAATAAAAAGAGAGGTTTGAGGCGCGAAACCTCGGTTCGGGGGTCTAATGGTATATAGGCATATTAGCGATGCACACGTATGTGTGTGCCGTAGTTTATATCAAGGGAAGTAAGTCCCTTGACACTTTTTGGCTGTTTTAGTTGCAGTAAAAAAGTACTAATTTAAATCATCTTTTTTTTCAAAAAATCATTTGATTTTAATCGCGATTTAAATCACTGATTTAATCAAATTATTCAAATCATATCATCCCTGCTACTGCGTCATTGTGCTCGCTCCCTAACTAATTACACATGTTGGCACAGACACGTGCTGGTGAATCCCAAGGAGCGCAAGGTGGTGGTGGTGGAGTCTCTGCTCACCCCGACCCTCTTCCGCGAGACGCTGGCCAAGGTGCTGTTCACTCACTACGAGGTAAGCACCCGCTGGCTGCTGCTGAACATCACACTGTAGGCTCTTCAGTAGTAGTGTGTGGTTAGCTAATAAGGAGTATTTGTTTGGCTGGTCAGGTGTCGGGCGTGATCTGGGCGGACAGCGGGCGACTGTGCGCGCTGACGCTGGGCACGCCGGTCGCGCTCATAGTGTCCATCGGCGCTAAAGAGGCCGAAGTGTGCGCAGGTACGAACAGTTTGGAAATCTAAAACACACTTATGTTATTAAAAACGGTTGTAAAATATTTCTCCAGCTTTGTACAAAATATAGAAGAAAGAAAATTTTCAAATATCGTAATTTTTCGGAAAAATATGCCCAAATGTCCATACACTAACGAGAGCTGTCTTTGAATAGTCCAGAAATAAATTGTAACATTTACAAAGACGCCTGTTAAAAAACGGTAATTTAAAAAACTAAAAAACCCGACTGATTTTCTAAGTAAAATAGCCGAAAAAGCCCTAAAACAAGAAAGTCGTTGTATCCGATTACACTTAAAATTGTAGCAGTCAGGACCCATTCTGGACCATCTGCAATGTAATATAGGTAAGTATGTGCTCTCAATACACTAAGCCTCCATTTCTAGAATGGGTCCCGACTGCTACAATTTTAAGTGCAATCGGGTACAACGACTTTCTTGTTTTAGGGCTTTTTCCTAAATACTTAGAAAATCAGTCGGGTTTTATAGTTTTTTACATAACCGTCTTTTTTTTTTAATGTACCCATTGTCACTTTCACAGTAAATACGAATCTAATGACACCTCTCAAGCTAAAATCTATCGAGCCGTTCAGGCTGCAGAGCGATCCAAACATTTGAATTTGGCGCCGAAAATCCGCCATTTTGTTTTTTTTAATTTTGATATACCCAGTGTCACTCTCACAGTAAATACGAATCTAACGACACCTCTCAAGCTTAAATCCATTGAGCCGTTCAGGCTGCAGAGCGTGCCAAACAATTATACATCCCTCCTTCTGTCGCAGTCGGGTAAAAAAAGGACTGTAACTAAAGTGACTGTCAGTAAAACTGGAAGCAAAACAATATTTTAAATATTTAGCTATCTTATGTTTTCATATTAGTATCATAGTTGTAGAAAGTGTGGCATCCCATTGACGGAGTAATCCGCTGTGCCGGCAGTGGTGCACTCGTGCGTGGTGCTGCACGCGCTGCAGTCGCAGCCGCTGGGAGCTCGCGCCGTGCACGCGGAGCTGGCGCGGCTGCTGGACGAGCAGCTCGCCGCGCCGCTGTGCCTGCCCGAGCGCGTGCTCGAGGACATCAAGGGTGAGCACCAGCCGTGCCTTTGTCATTACCAGAAAAGATGACCTATTGGCTCTAAAATATTTACCTTGCCTTCACGTAAGCCAGCGGTCGGCAACCTTTTGGCAGGCAAGGGCCACATGGTGGCAAAATGAGGTAATGGCGGGCCGCGCTTTCACATAATTTTTAACCGACTTTAAAAGGGAGGAGGTTCTCAATTCATCTGTATGTTTTTTTTTAATGTTTGTTCTGCGATATTTCCGCCAATTATGATTAGAATTTGACGATATTTATTTGTTTGGTAGGTCATGCATCTGAAGTGGTCCCATAATTTTTTTATCGATATTTAATTTCTTGCAGGAAAATTTGAAATTTTCCTATTGCTTAATTCTAGCTAAAAAAGCAATAGGCCTAATTGGCCTATTGCTTTTTTAGTCGTCTCTAATGGCAATAACCATATTTTTTGATAGGTCAACAACAAGGGCTAAAGAAATTTTTTGCAGCCGCTGAGGACGATACAGAAGGAATAAGAGCGGATTTTTTAGCTGAAAAGGGTACACCTTTTATAGCAGTTTTTTAGTCATAATTTTATTATGCATAACAACTGATAGCATAAACCTCTTTTCGCAGAAAGTCATTTAGCATCACTTACTTGGCATACATTTATAACTCATAATTTTGTATGGCAGAATACTCATATCGCATAAATTTCATTTCCATAATAATTAAAAAGCAGAACCATCATATCGCAGAAAATTCACAGGCAGAATCGTCTTTTGGCATACATTTCGTATCAAAGTCCCTAGAGATAGATCCAGAGCCCTCGAGGCTCAAAAAGCATAATCGGGGAGCCGCCCGCCACGCGGGGCTCAAGAGTTTACAAAAAAAATAACCACGAAGTGGATGGCGGGGTCTGTTCGCTTGCTTCGCTCGCTCTCTAGACTCCGCCATCCCTTTCTAACCTAACCTGTCCGAGTCGGGGTGCCCCAAGTCCCGAGATCGCTTCGCTCGCTCTTTATAAAAGTTATACTAAACGAAATTATACGAAATTATAAATATGCCAAAGGTAATTATGCCAAATAAAATTCTGCCATCTTAAAAGTATGCCATTTTAAATTCGGACATAAAACGTTCTGCCAAAACATAATTATGCTATAAAAATATTATGCCTTAAAAACGTTCGTCGAAAGAAGTTTATGCGAAGTGAGTAATCACGCCTGTATTCCCCGAAGGGTTAGGCAGAGGTGTACCAATGTACACCCACAGTTCACCGGTATATTTAGGTCCCATGTAATAGGGGGCGAGCCTATTGCCATTACCCGGGCACAAATCCAAACTCCGAGCTGCTACTGAGAATTTCATAGAAAAACCCAATAACACTGTTTGCTCGACCTGGGAATCGAACCCAGGACCTCTAGCGTAGCAGTCGTGCTTAGGACCACTAGGCTAACGAGGCAGTTGTCTGATACTCAGTCCAAAATAGAGTATTCATGGTTTTAGTTTAAGGATAAATGTCCCTTACACCCGATATGGGTATTATTTGTGATGCACATACTTTTTTAAATGTAAATTCTATTAATGGGTACGTAGCACTACCTCAACGATAAAGTAACAATAAATGAAAAAGAAATGTGAAAAAAATAAAAAACGGTAATTTAAAAAACTAAAAAACCCGACTGCTTTTTTGAGTATTTATGAAAAATCCCTAAAACAAGATAGTCGTTGTACCCGATTGCACTTAAAATTGTAGCAGTCGGGACCCATTCGGGACCCTGCAATGTAATATAGGTATGTGCTCTCAATTCACTAAGCCTCCACTTCTAGAATGGGTCCCGACTGCTACAATTTTAAGTGCAATCGGGTACAACGACTATCTTGTTTTAGGGATTTTTCATAAATACTCAAAAAAGCAGTCGGGTTTTTTAGTTTTTTAAATTACCGTTTTTTATTTTTTACTTTTTTTAGTTTTTATTTTGATATACCCAGTGTCACTCTCACAGTAAATACGAATCTATCGACACCTCTCAAGCTAAAATCCATCGAGCCGTTCAGGCTGCAGAGCGATCCAAACATTTGAATTTGGCGCCAAAAATCCGCCATTTTGTTTTTTTTATTTTGATATACCCAGTGTCACTCTCACAGTAAATACGAATCTAACGACACCTCTCAAGCTAAAATCCATCGAGCCGTTCAGGCTGCAGAGCGTGCCAAACAATTATACATACATACATACATACATACATACATACATACATACATACATACATACATACAAACATACCCTCGAAAAACATAACCCTCCTTCTGTCGCAGTCGGGTAAAAATTATATAAAACTTAAAAGCGAACTTCAAAGTTCTTATACAGGGTGTTTGGTGCATCGTGTGCCAAATTGAAATGGTCGACTGAGAGGGTCATCTGCTATCCTTTCAGACCCCTAAACACTTCTCATGCCCTGTGTATTATTTTTCATCGACTTTTTAAAGTTTTATAAAAAAAAATACCAAAATTTTACATTCAAGTACATTTTTTTTCAAAATACAGAGTCTGTGGAAATACGAAATAGATGTCTGGCCTGCATTCGCAATAGAGGCCAACAATCTATGCAGATTATGCAAAAAAATATGAAATAAATGTTAAAAATGCATTTTTTATTATTTCTAGTACCCCCTCCCCCAAAAAAGAGAGGTACGACACAGATTTTATCTTATAAGAGTGAGATAACATATTTAATACGTTTTTTAGGTGTTATTTATGCAAAACAAAATTTTTAAACCATCATTTGGAATTTTGTATTTTGTGACTCGTTTCACAATTCTAGCGAATTCACGAAGTTGTAAAAAGATTTTTGTGGCATGTGGTACATCACTAGCAAGAGGATAGACTAGAGAATTTTTGACGAAGTCCTTAGATCCCGGTCTCATTTGGTTTTTTTTTTATAGCCATGTAAATAGCTGTAACATGGACAGCTTTAATTGAAGTCCAAAACTTTGCGAGTAAATAAATAAAAAGCTAGATGGCTAATGTCACTAATTTTGAATTTAAAAGTACTGTAGTACAATGCACATCTAAATAAAATTAAAATACAGAGTCTACGACGTGTACTTTTGAAAAAAAAATGTACTTGAATGTAAAATTTTGGTATTTTTTTTATAAAACTTTAAAAAATCGATGAAAAATAATACACAGGGCATGAGAAGTGTTTAGGGGTCTAAAAGGATAGCAGATGACCCTCTTAGTCGACCATTTCAATTTGGCACACGATGCACCAAACACCCTGTATAACCGTACTTATACACATTTGAGTGTAACGTTTGAGACTGTATTTGAGTGATTATTTTCTTATACGCTAGCTTACGCGCCTAAAATCATTAATTTAGGTAAAATGTAAGAATTACAGTTTAATTTTCAAAACTGTCGCGGGCCGCAAGTAGGAGTGCCGCGGGCCGCATGCGGCCCGCGGGCCGCGGGTTGCCGACCGCTGACGTAAGCAGTGAAGGAATTTCTAAACGCAGTAACGTCTTCTATGTACTCGTAATTTAACACGTATTTTTCGAAATGGTATATAAATATGTAAAACAAGTTGATCAGGCCAACGTTGTTTTGCCATATAAATTGTTTTACGGGTCAATAAATACTTTATGACCACGATTGTTAGGTCTACCGTAGATACATATAAAATTTAATAAAAACCGTCAAGCCGTTTCGGAGGAGTACGGCAACTAACACTGTGACACAAAAAAAATCTATATTTTTTTCCTGTATTAGCCCATCAACAGTTGTTAGTACAGCAGAGCTTCCCTGCCTGGGCGCCGGCGGAATAGCGCTCAGCTGCGTTGTGGCGGGGGTGTGGCTATGATAGCGAGATATAAAAAATTAATTCAATAACAAGATCGCTTATGCTGTTTAACAAGTTACAAAGACGAGGAACGACAGAGTTTGCATCATGTACTGTTCTGCGGAGTGGAGGATGTAAAGGAGTCATAAGAGCACGAGGGAGTTTAGCAGGAGCCCTACACTGAAACTTGGATAATGTTGTAGATTGGATAGGGGAGAATCAATTTTGCATCAAAGTAGCTTATACAAGAATATAGGAATATAGAATCAATGGTTAATTGGTTATTCTATATTTCTCCAATAAGACCATCTTAAAGTAAGATAGTCGGGCTTCATATGATCGTATGTTTTTCATATCGCTTCAGTCGAAGGATATGCGTGAAGTAATGAGGTCTCCAAATTGTACGGCAGTATTCTAAGATAATACAAGCGATACAGTTGTAATGTAGTGATATTCTAAAAAGTAAATAGCGAAATCACTTCTGAATCCGCGGTGAGATTTTAGTTTCGTATTCTTATAATCACTGGCGTATTTAGAGTTAGTTTTCAGGGAGGATTAGAATTAAGATATCATGGTCGATGCGACGCAATACGGTCAGGCGGAAGGTGAGCCCTACAGCTTCGGGTAGGTACAAGACTATTCTGGAGTGGGCACGACCGGTGAGAGATCAGGCGCAGGACCGACGGCGTACGTGCTTTCCAAGCCACGGTGGTGTCACACCACCCATTTCCAATCTCCGGGCTGTTACTGAGAAATTCATAACGGAAAAACTTAATAACACGACCTAGGAATCGAACCCTTTCACCTTATGGTTTCAGTGAAGACATGTTTCGTCCCGCCCCGGGAGCGCGCGCTGCAGTGGCGCTCGGACTCGCCGCCGAGCCCGGCGCGGGCCGTGCGCTACGGCCGCGTCACCGTGCCGGGCCGGGCGCGCGAGCTCAGTGCCGAGCCGCTGTTCGCGCGCGACGCGGAGCAGGCGTCGCTGCCGGACGCCGTGCTGGCGTGCGTGGCGGCGTGTCCGCGTGACGTGCGGCGTGCGCTGTGCCGCAACGTGCTGCTGGCGGGCGGCGGCGCCTGCCTGCCCGGCCTGCGCGCCCGCCTCGCCGCCGAGCTGCGCCACCTCGTCACGCAGCCGCCCTACAGGTGCCCGCCTCCATACGCGTCGAGTTAGCTCATAGCATAGACTCTGAACACCCAAATAATTTGTGTCGCGTTATGTCTGAGCACGAATGAGGGCTTTAAGCTTTGATGAATTTCCAGCTCGAGCCTGCACATCACGGAGTTCAAGTTCCACAGCGCGCCGGCGCAGCTGAACGCGTGCGCGTGGGTGGGCGGCGCGGTGCTGGGAGCCGGCGAGGCGGGAGCGGCGCGGGCGCAGGCGCGCGAGCAGTACGCGCGGGAGCCGCGCCTGCGGGACTGGGCCTGCCTGCTCGACAACACGCCGCCCACCCACCCGCACCGCGACCTGCGCGACATGTAGCGCGACACGCGCCACGCGACATGTAGCGCGACACGCGCCACGCGACATGTAGCGCGACACGCGCCGCGCGACATGTAGCGTTTAGGGAGAGACACGCTTCGCTTACACTAAACACTCGTCGGTGTTATAATACTAACGTACGAACTATATTTTAATTATAATCTAGGTTTGTAAGTTCAATAAATAACTTATTTTTCAACAATGTTTTTTCGTTAATTCCATTGGAATAGTAAGGCTCAACTCACACTGGCGCAGACTCAAAGCGACGCAACACGTCTTGTTTTGCACAATCCACTCGACTCCAGCCGAGCGTCGAAGCGCGAATGCGCGCGTCATAGCACGTCGACTCGCGCTTCCATATTTACATAGCACAGTACGTAAATAATAATAGAACAATAGAGATGAATATGCTTCAGGCGGAAAAATATGGCGCTTCACGTCGCTTCGACTCTGCGCCAGTGTGAGTTGAGCCTAAGCGACGCACCCGGGACAGGATAACCGACTGCATCGCTTTCTGAACTGAATGCTCCTAAGACCTAGAGATAAAGACATTTGTATTTATAGGGCATAATAAACATAATTACAGAGAAGGCACGAGCCTCTCCACCTTTGCTCAAGATGGATTGGCGATTTCATACATACGGGACTTCCAGTCGCAGAAAGCTATTGGTACATGTAGATGTAGTTATGTTCTTTTAATTTATTTTTGAAATTTTGGTCTGTTTGTTTGTATGTACGCGCATACTTTCAAACTACTGCGCTAATTTCAACTCGGTCGGGTTCCGTGAAGCGGTGGGGGGGGGGGGGAGAAGGGCCCATCATCCCGCTTACCGGAAATGCATTTTTTTTTAAATGCGGTAGTTGTGTCGTAACAAATTAATGTACATTCTGGGGAGTGTAACTAAACGCAATTTTATCACATTGACAGTTGTCAACTTTCAAAGTGACAATATTGCGTTACGTTTAGTTTCACGTAGGTAACTCATATTATTTTTGGTCTAAATAAATTAGTACCTAACCTAAGAGATAAGATTTTTCTTTTTTTAGATAATAAATGTCCGGCAAAAAAATGTTCTAATATTCTCACATTTCCTCCAGCGAGGCGGCACGTTTCTAAACCCAACCCGTTAGGCAGAAACAGTATGCACACTCTTAACAAATACTGGACCGATTTGCACAACTGATTGAAAATTAGGGATACCCTTTAATATGAACATTGATATATGGTGCAACCTCCACGGTGGCCCGCCAAATTCAAATATTCTTACGTTTTTTGCAATTTGCAAGTCAGTATTAGGTTTAATGTTGGTTAAGGCTGTATACAGAAAGAAAGCTGGAAACTTATATGCGCTTACCGGCGCTTGACAGCGCTGGTCCGTTCTACACAAAGGAAAGTTGAAAGTTGAAGCAGACCAAGCAAAATGTGAGAGAATTTTAAATGGCAGCGCCCAGCGCTGACCAGCGCGTTTTGAAGCTTGTCGGAACTTGTCGACACCGTTCAGTGCTTATTGGCGCGCGTTCATATATTTTCCTGCGCGGGTTACCAGCGCTGTCAAGCGCCAGTAAAAAACTATATTTAAGAGGGCTCCCATCAACGAACGTGTTCATTTGTCGTTTTTTATATTGATAATGGGAACAGACTTGAAATATTCACAGAATTTTAAGTTATATATTCACTTTAAAAATAAATACCTAATTGAATTAAAACAAAACAAATATTTAAGGGGGGCTCCCATGTAACAAGCGTGGTTTTTTTTGCCATTTTTATAGATAACAGTACGGAACCCTTCGTGCGCAAATCTGACTCACACTTGGCCGGTTTTTTCGTTCGTAAGGTCGCTAGAATCCAAAACCTTAAAAGAATTGTCTGTAGCGGTTTTGGAATTAGCGATCTTAGCAACAAACATATACAAAATATATTAACTTTGATAAAATTTTCCTTACTGAATATTTTGAATCAATATTCGGATACATCGACTAAAAATTATCGATATTTCGGTACTTTTTCAACAAGCCAGGACCTATAAAATTGTTATCTAAGTTAAAAAAAATTAAAAAGCAAATTTTAGGTATAACTTTAAGTTATCACAGTTTATGAAAGCGTTCATGAAAAAAAAATATAATATATTATTGCGCGGACATAATAATAAACAAGTGCTGTTGTTTATAGCCTAGGTCTAGACGTGATCCAGAGAGCTGACAATGAGTACAATTTATCCACATTATAAAAATTAACAAAATTTTTAGTAAAAGTTCAAAAAATGTAAAATAAAAGAAGTAAAGAGATATCAAGATGCTCCAAGGATAAGTCTAAGGATATCAAAGTAAGTAAGAAAAGAGGCAAATTAAAAAAAAAGAGACCAGGTCGCCGGAATGTCAGTTGTCAGTTTCATTTTGTCACCTGTCATTGAGTCAATTTCATAATTTTGTGTCATCGTCGGTGGAAAAATCTAAAAATAATAGAAATTACTGCAAGTTTTGAAGACTTACAAATTTCTGAAGTTTTTGCCGACCTAAACGAAACTCTAGCATCATGTCGGATATTAAAATTGTAGCAGCGAGCATTGTAAACTTCTTAAAGCGGCAGCTAGAAGCAGACTCGCTCAGCGTGGATTCACGCGAGAGTGTGGAGGTTGGCGTGCAGTGCATCGAGACTGCCTTCGAGCTGGGCCCTGAAGATGCAGCTCGCGGTGTGGACTTGCTGCAGCTAGTGCGTGCTCAGACGCGCAGTTGTGCGCCCCTTAACTCGCCCCCAACACGCTCTGAGGCCGAGAAGCTCAAGAACGAGGGCAACGAGTTCATGAAGAGCGACCGCCACCGGGAGGCGCTGGAAAAGTACACGCGGGCCATCGAGCTCGACCCTTCCAACCCCGTGTACTTCTGCAACCGCGCCGCAGCGCACTTCAAGCTGGGCGAGAACGAGGCGGCCGTGACGGATTGCACGATGGCTCTGACCCTGCAGCCCGACTACGGCAAGGCGCACTCGCGCCTCGGCCTGGCGCTCACGGCACTGGAGCGCCACCGCGAGGCGCGGATGGCGTACGCGCGTGCTGCTCAGCTGGAGCCCGACAACGAGTCGTACCGCCAGAACCTGCGCCTTGCCGACGAGCAGCTGGCCGCGCACGGGGAGCGGGCGCCGCTAGACCTGGGCGGCCTGCTGCAGAACCCGGCACTGCTCAACATGGCTACGGAGATGCTGGCTGACCCCAACATGCAAAACCTAATCTCCGGACTTATGAGTGGCGGCGGCGGCGGCGCGGCAGCGGGCGCCGGGGGGCCCAACGGCGGCGCGGGCGCAGGCGGCATGTCCGCTCTGCTGGAGGCGGGGCAGGCGCTGGCGCAGCACATGCAGGCCGCCAACCCCGAGCTGGTGGAGCAGCTGCGGCGCCAGGTGCGCCCGCCCGGCCCCAACCCGCCGCAGTGAGCCTGCGCCACTAGCCTCTAGCAAGTTGTTCCTCGGGGAAGATTGTTTAATCTTTTAAGATGTAATATAATTTTATTTTATTCACACATGCTGATTTTCCGCTTGATAGTGGGAATGGATTGACTTTTACTTTCATTATAAGACACTACATGTGCCTGTCACTTTTATAACATTTGGCTGATGACTGACTTGTCAAATTGATAGTCTGGCACTGGTGCCTCCTGTTCATAAATGTATATATTATGATGGAATAAGCCTTTGCCATGTTGCACTGGTATTTTAATAATTGTTTATGTTATTTTTTATATCCGATAGAATAATTTAATAACAATGGAGGTACTTGGTAGCATTATATGCATTTATTTATCAGCAGATATTATTTACCCACACAGGATTCAATAAATAGTTAGACTTAAAATTGTATAAAGTGAGCTCCCATATGGAGCGATGCGTGTAGGCCATGCTCAGGTGCCACGTGTGATGTAAAATATTATATTTGAACTATGTGCGGTATGTTAAACGAGAGAGAAACGTCAAGGGAAGTTTATCTCTATGACCCAAATTATTAAAAGCTAAGGTTTCAATTATTGGTAATGTTAATAAATTTATTTAAATAATATTTCTTCTTCTTTGTAAGCAAGCACTTTATGGCAGTGAAATTTTTCTGGAATTACACCGTCGTAAGTGGCTATACTTTTCCTGTATTCTTTGGCTCAGTACCATATAACCCTATTATAATCAAAATTGCAACTTTAGCTACTTAAGCAATAGACGGGGAGCAGGGAGGTCATTTTTTGCAAATTTTGAGCAACATAATATATTTAAGACAATCTGACCAACATTTTAAAATAAAACTATTTTAAGAATCCTTAGAGGGAACTTTTTTAAATTATAATGTCTAACACCCAATGCTTCATCATTTTAACTTTTTGAACGCCACAGTCATGTGAAGATGACAAACCAAAATGCGCCCAGCGCGCTACGGTCACGAACCAATGACAGGCTATTATACGTAAATAAAACTCATGAAACAACATCGATATAATTCCGAACTCACTACTACTTTGTAGGTACCTATTAAATGATGTATTCTATTCATAGCGAGGCGCTGAGGGCACGATTTTGCTTTATTGACGTGGCAGTCAAAGGAAAAGTTGCTGAACTTTCTGCGCCAATTGACTTCCCAAAAAATTCATAAATACATCATTATTTATATCTTGACAGATGGTAAACTTAATAGGGTCAGTAAGATTTAAGATTGTGCGAAAACTCCTATGTTTGATAGGTACGTCTTGAAAAAACTCCTTTGTGACAGACATATAAAGGGTTATTCAATTGCAAAATAAAATCTGCGATCAAAAATGCACTTTACCAAGAATCCATGACATGGGGAAAGTCCTTATTTAAAAAAAATGATAATATACAAAGTAGACTTGGCCATCAGAATGCATTATTTATTATCGTTAATTTGTTCGTATTATAGTTTAGCTTTTAAATGCATAATAGATGGTAAAAACCACAAGTTGCTAGCTTTGAATAATTGCAAACCTACAGTGATCATTCTCCCTCGGTGAATGTAGATAGGGGGCTACAAACGCTGTTGTGATGACGGCTCACTTCACCGGAAGATGCTGCACTTCTTCCGCTGCGGGCGGAGTCACCTGGGAACCGGTCCCAGGAGCCCGCGCGACCACGACACGGAGGCTATTTGAGATTGAATCTATAATAAGTGCTAGCAGCTGCACCAGACAGCGTCAGAGCGGGGGCACACGATGCGTTGCGGCGCACAGTGGTCCGGATTTTCAAAAAGGCGGACATAGGATCGAAAATGCATATCTAACTAAACAAAAAATTGATTCGTATAGGAAATTTAACGCTGATTAATACTTATTACTACAACTTTTAAAAAAAACTGCGCCTTCAAGTAAAAAAAAAATATGAAAAAAAAAAATGTATGGGAGAAAATCTATTTTATTTTTTTTCTCCTTTCAGTATCAAAGTATAGCAATCAAACCTTATATTCTGGTAAGTACTTGTTGTCCTTAATACGATGACATATAAATTGCTTGCGTATCCCTGCGGCCTTGGCGCCTACGATGCCTCAAAGTTTAAAATTTTAATGTTGAATTATCTTCATATTATTAACGAGTTTTTCAATTTAAATTAATCCAAAATATCATTTTTTTATTATATAAGAATTAAAACATACGCATTCAAGCATTTGGCAAGTATTCGTTTATTATATTATAATAAAAAATAGTAATAAAAATCTTCAACAGTTATGTAATTAAAGACACGTGCTGATTCGTTGCCTATTTGTAACTGACTGAAACGACTCCTGTGATAAAAGAATCATTTACCCCCACCACCGGAGATTTCAACGACGCTTATTGGCTGTTGAAGATGTGGTACTAATTTTGTCAGTCACTACTTGCGAGCCGGTGTTTGTTATTAATATCTGTGCATGAAACAATTAAAGGCATTTGTTTCTCAACCCTTGAGGAAGCAACATATCTAATTATACGTGTGTGTGTGTGTCTGTGTAGTGGTGCATATTTCCGTTAACTATTATACTGTATTTATAATAATTTTTTATTGCTTTTTGTTTTTGTATTTAAGTAGGTTAAGTAAGTTTCTTTATGTTATGTGTGTCGCTTTCGCCCGAATAAAAAGTTTTTCTTTCTTTTTCTTTCTTTCTTTCTTTCTGTGTGAGAGTTTAGTGAGTTTCGTTATGGCTGCATTTGTTACGAACTTGGACATTTTTATGTTCCTCCGTGTTGAAGGAGACATGAAAAATTGTACACATATCTTACAATATGGACTTTGAGATGTGGATTGCACGAGGTGCTAACAAGCAACTAAAAGCTGCGAAGAAACATTTGACACAAGAAGAATTCAAACAGCAAATGGGAATACTTGTGGATTTTGTGAAGCAAGGCTTTGGAATCACAAACGACGGAAACACAGCTAGAAGGTTTTTTAGAGATTATGAGAAATCTGCCGAAATAACCAATATTGACAAAGGCCTACTGAAGCATTTTGCGGTTATTCTTCAAACGATTTCATCAGGATGTGCGATAGATATTGAAAAATTCAGGACTTATTGCAGAGAAACAGCTGAGATCTTTGTTCATCTATACCCATGGTTTTATATGCCCGCAAGTGTGCACAAGCTACTCATACACGGTGCAGACATTTGTCATCACTTTGGCCTCCTACCAATTGGCATTCTTTCCGAAGAAGCGGGAGAAGCAAGAAATAAAGAATTTCGAAGAATTCGTGAATATCACACAAGAAAATTTAGCAGGATGAAGACCAACGAGGACTTGCTCCATAATTTTTTAATTAGTTCAGACCCATATTTATCCCATATTCGACCAAAATACAGCAATTCAAAGCAATTTGATTTTTTTCCAGATGTTAAAGAGCTTTTGTTGCTGCCTGAGGTAGTAACAGAAGAAATCGAAAATATGGATCTACAGGAGTTGCAGTCTGAAGACGATCCATTAATGTAAACGTGACAGATTTAGTGATGTAATTTAACGATTTAGTGTTGTTATTGTTTGACTTGAGTTTGTTAGTTTTAGTAGTTGAGTTGTAGTCCTTTTCAGGACTTGAGAAAAAGCCCTTTTCAGGGCTACATCCATTTCTAATTGTTTCTTTTAATATGGGTCACGCTAGTAGTATAACCATCAATATCAACCATGATTTTATCAATAGGAAATATCAACAGATGAAAGAATAAGCAACAGATAATGATAAAAAAAATAAGCATAAATGCTTATTTTATTATAACATCATGCTTTATATTCCCCGAAGGGTTCGTCAAAGGTATATAATAGTACACTGTCATTTCGCCATTTATATTTAAGTCCCATGTAACAGGGGCTAATACACGGATGGGGCGCGCGGGGGGCTTGTGTTATTAAAAATGGTATTTTGGATTAATTTAAATTGAAAAACTCGTTAATAATATGAAGATAATTCAACATTAAAAGGTGATGGCTAAATGACTGCCCCGGGGCAGTCAAGCACTTGAAATGTATAAGAATCTTACATATCCTCATGATATTTAAAAAATCATTCATGAATTATGTAGTGTTTAATACTTTCCTAGCACTTTCGTGAACTATTAAACATAATAAAGTATCTCAATTGCTTTTTAAGCTGTTTTTGTTTGACAGACCATGTTTGACATTTCTCCACATTGGAAAAAGAATAAACAAACCGTTGCTAGGCAACTGATTTTTTGGCAGTTAGAGGCAGTTGTAAACAACCTTTTCCAGTCATGTGTTATTTCCATATACATTAATAAACCTAACATGGCTAGTACGTGCTCTAAATGGGAGTTTGTTTGATTGTTATTTGAAAAAGCCGTCAGAACCGTATAACTCGACCTAATTATATAGCCTCGTTTCGTTAGGAAAAGAAAAAAAAATTCTTGCTTTTTTAAAACTATAACACACAGAATTATGTAAACACCATAATGCAATAATCTTAAAAATAAATCTTAAGGAATATTGCAAGTAAAAAAAATAAAAAGTATTTTTGTATGTTGACTTGATGAAACGAAGCGTGGGTCTTCCACACTTAATAGCATTATAATAACGCACATAACACGCGATTAATTTTAAAAGTAAATTAACGTGAAGTATGCTGTATTATAACATATATCGATTTTATTTGAGAAGAAAATCCTAATTAGCAAATATGTTTTGAATACCTGAATTTTGTGATGAAAAACTTTTTCATCACAACCATTCGCTTATACATATACAACCTCATTTTCGTTTTAATTTTATTCTTTTTCGAAAATGTCAAAGTGTCATTTGGAGAAAATTATATACTGTCACACACAGCTTCTTTCCTTTTTAGGCAATATTATTTTACCATTTTTTATTATTCCCTAAAAGTACCTGAAACTTGTTTTACATGAAATACTAATATTTAGCCATCCAGCATTACATTGTGCTAGGTACCATATTTATATATTACTGTGAGGCAGTGGGGCAGTGGTCGATACTTCCATTTAGCCATCTCCTTTGAAACTTTAAAGCATCGTAGGCGCCAAGGCCGCAGGGATACGCAGGCAATTTATATGTTGTCGTATTAAGGACATCAAGTACTTACCATAATATAAGGTTTGCTTGCTATACTTTGATACTGAAAGGAGAAAAAAAATAAAATAGATTTTCTCCCATACATTTTTTTTTTTCATATTTTTTTTTTGAAGTGAAGGAGCAGTTTTTTTGAAAAGTTGTAGTAATAAGTATTAATCAGCGTTAAATTTCCTATACGAAACAATTTTTTGTTAAGTTGAATATGCACTTTCGATCCTATGTCCGCCTTTTTTAAAAACCGGACCACTGTGCGGCGGCGCCGCACTGTAAAGATTTCACCGTACCGACCGACCGACGGGCACACGAGCGGTGCGGCGCTGCAACGTTGTTATGTAGCAGCGCCAGCAGCCTCTGTTGTTGGCCCTTCCTTGTGATGCATAAACAACTGAGCGGTGCCGCTCCGACGTCGCAACGCATTCAGCCCTCCCCGCTTCGTCTCGGTGGTTGCAAATCCGGTGCGTCGCCGCAGCGCATCGTGTGACATGCCACAGATATTTTCTATGTAAGACGACGCAGCGACATCGCTCCGGCGCCTCTCCAGTACAGGATGTCAGTACAATGAGAGGTCAGCTCAATATACGAAATAAAAACCACCAAATGCTTTCTTAACTATTTATTACACTCGTATGTGTAATTCTTGATAATTGTAATCAATTTACATATCTTTATGTACATACAGTAGCAAAATGTAAAAACACAGCGCGAGTCTCCGGCGCATCGCGGCCCGCGGCAGACACTGCACGCGACTGTACCGGCGCCGGCAGCGAGCGAGCGGCGCCCGGGACTCGCTGATACCAAAACATCTACCCGATATAAAATTCTGTATTTACACAAACCCCTCACAAGTGCCAAGCGCGAGTTAGTATTCGACTCTACGCAGTCGTAGCGCACTTTACCTCCCCCCCCCCCCCCCTCCCTGGTGACCCGACCGTCTTACAAAGCTGTACATCTAATTATATTAAAGCAAAGGCACCGTGGATCATCGATAGTCCCATATTACATAAATGCATTTAGTGTAAAGTATCTCTCGTGAAGTATTCATCGCTATGAAGAAGGAACAATATAAATATGATTACAACGCGTGTGCGGGTCGGAGCGCACTCTCGGGCAGTACCCGCGACCGCTATACTAATGTTACCCAGAGCTCTGGTAGGAACCACTAACTACTGCGCCGCCGCGCCAGTGCTACATGCCATGAGGAATACGACAACAGGCGAGTGTTGCGTGCACGACTGCACGTGCACACTACATGCGTACTCGGCGTGTTCTCGAATCGCTCACGAGGAAGTCACTCATTCATTACAGATGATTACACACCTACAATTTTGAGAAGTGTATGATGAAAAATTATAAGTATCTAAGATATCGCAACAACAATCACAAATCGACTACAAAATAATTTTATGAACATTTATCAAATAAAGATGTACTTAACATATAACGTTTATGATTAACAAACAATCAATAATTTAAGCGGCGAGTGATCTACTAACAGTAAATTAAGTAAATAAAGCTAAAACATTGGATGCAGCTATTTGATCAATCATTCAAGTTTAAACTAGTTCATTCATTAAATAATAACAACTTACAAATTGAATGTAAGCTAATAAATAATATTTTAGAATTTGTAAGTAGTAAATATTTATCTTCAATACTTTATATTATAATGCTACAAATTAATAAAGAAAATAATTTTGTAGAATAATATAACATTATACATATAGCTGTATGTGACAGCTTCACATTGCGTCCGTCGTCGTGTGGATGGACAACGTGTGTGACGTCATAAGATGCGGGTGTGACGTGCGGCTCGGATCGTAGTGAGCGCGACACTCGGCAGCGCCGCCATCGCGTTCGTCATGACCCGCGCCGCACAGTCGCGTGGCGCGGCCCCCTCGCACACAAAGCTAGCGTGTAGGCATGGCGGCCGACAGGAACACCCTCGCACACAAAGCTAGCGTGTAGGCATGGCGGCCGACAGGTACACACACGCCATGCGACCACCTCAAGCGCGCCTTCTCTTTGAGAGACGGTCACACACGTGAAGTGATCGCACGACTGACACGCACGCAGCCTCTAGGACACCTGCTCTACGCGACTGACAACGGAACGCAGCGTGAACATAACATTCATTAGTTGCTAATCCCTTGGCGTTCATTCCACAAAAATATCATGTTTTAGTTCCGGCAAGAATGAACGTCAATGGATGGGCCGCTACTGTGACATCAAATAGATTAGCATAAGCCTCAAATTCGCTGCCAAAATATCTTCGATTCATCGATCATTCATATATCTGTCTTACAAATAAATCGCTCCGCGATTGCAAAGGCTCTTTAACTTGCATATTAACATACAATTGTTACAAAAAATTTATTCCTATATTTTCTAATCTTTGAGAAAAAAACAGTGCTCAAAGTGAGGATTGCACAAAATCAAGATGTAATTCAGTTAAACATCATCGGTCGTTATAAAAAATAATCGAAGTTCGATAGAATTCCTACTTTGCGTACATTCGAGAACAAAACTCGAAGGTAGTATGGAAACATCCTAATGTTTCCCCTGAACAGATTGTGTGGTGCCATAATGAATCGAAATCCGGTACATGATGTGAGAGTCGCGCAAGCCGGTGCCGAGGCGCTCAGTTCCTCTTGGAGGGCGGCACGAGGTGGTTGGGCAGCTCGGAGGGCAGGTCGTGCCCGTCGATCTTGACGTGGATGAGGTGCATGGCGAGCGCGAACTCGTCCTCGTCGAGGAAGCCGTCCTTGTCGATGTCCGACAGCTTCCAGATCTTGCCGAGCACCGAGTTGGGCAGCTTCGACTTCACCATCTCCGTCTTGGCGGCTGTCAACAAACGCCTCCAGGTCAACTTGGGAACGTGCTGCGGTAACGAACGTGGATAGCGTCACTCCTGACGGGCTGAGACCACTGTAGCTACACCAGTAACTAGAGCAACCAGACGACGTGACCGACTGATCGGACCCACCCGACCACTGACCCGCGAGTTTCTGATAACCACTTTCGTTGCCAACAGAATCACAAAGGAATAAAGCGTGAATATACAACGCGCCCACGTTAGTTGGTTCAGTTTGTTAAACATAGTTAGAATTTAAAAATGATAATGCAATGAGAAAGATTATATCGTGAGTAGAAGCGTGACGATAAAGAGTCGAGATAGCACGGTATTGGGAAACGATAGCGGAGTTAGATAACACTGATGGCGAAACGTTTAATACCACGGCCGAGCAATACTCCTTCCCTGTACTACGCTAATATTTGGCGCCTACGGCTTACATGTCTAATACTTAGATAGTAACAATACACCCACAACTATCAGCTACAATAAGGAGAGAAGAGAGACAACGCGATGGAGACTAGAACAAAATAAGTCAATAACTGCTCTAAAAACTCCTGGCATGCATAATTATGAATTTTAACTGTAATGCGTAGGCATGGAGCTCGTCAGTTTCTCTATGACGTATTTGAGGATGTGAACGATATTGTCTCGATAGAACAGCTCGGCGACTGACTGTATCCTCACAGCCTGCTGGTCCGGCCCGAAGGCCACAAGCTTCGCCTTATCCAGCCAAGAGATCGGAGACCGGTCCACGTGAAACTCGATGTACCTCTCACCCGTCAGGACATAGACTAGCGATACGAAAATAAACTCTGCTGTTATCAACAGCGTCACTATGTTCAAGGACAGAAGAACTATGAACTTGACCGTGTAGAACAACGATCGCCAATAGCCTGCGTTACCCTCAGGTACGTGCACGCCGTCGAGTGGCGCAGATTGTGACTCGGAGCTACTGTCACACACACTACTGTCACAGTCGTCACTTTTATCGACATTCCTATCGTTATAGTCTGGCTGACCCGATCTGTCACAAGTTTTAGTTTCCACCCATTCGGGATGGTACCTAGATTTCCTGGACTCCCACCTGTCGCCTGCGCCGTCGATGGCTAACGTATCGTTCAGGCTATGCATAGAGACAGCAGGTGATATGGGTTCACTGACGCTCGCGACTTGTGCTTCGCGAGCGTTCAGCACGAACTGCGCGATCAGTTTACAGTTTTCTGTGGAACTAGAGAGAGAATCTACGAGTTTCGCGAAGCTATCAGCATCCTTTTGGTCATTCTCGCTATCTTTCAGACGTTTACACAAGTCAGCGATGAGAGAGCAGTTTTGTGTAGTAGAGAGCAGCGCCTCGAGGGCTTTGTTGACGACGAGGTGGCCGCGCAAGTGTGGGTGTGTGTTGAGCAGGTGTGTGAGGGTGCGTGTGTCGGAGCGGGAGAGCGTACCGGCGCCGGTGACCTTGCCGTCGATGGGGTTGAGCGACAGGAAGAGCTGGTCGTATCGCGGCTTCTCCTTGCTGCAGATCCACTCGGGGTCCCCGTGGCCCGCGTCCACGCCCTCGCCGCGCCCGTAGCCGAAGGGTGACACCTGGTCTTCTACGCCTTCGAACGCACCACCTGGAATGTAACGTTCCGAACATGAGTGGTCGATCAGGTTTACTTAAAACACATCGGTATCAGAAGTCAAATAAGTATTTTAATGTGCAAGAAAGCCGTTTACCTCCCCTGCCCCAGAGACATTAGGTCTCACCAAAGTTGTTCTAAGGGAGACGTATGTCAAAAAAAAGGAAACTTTAGGATCACTTCGTTATCCGTCTGTGTGTCTGTCAAGCCTCCTTTTTTCAGAAACAAGTCGAGTTCCTACAAACTTAGAATGAATATCAAATATTTTTGGAATATGTAAAAACAATCAAGCTTCTAAGTCAACGCAATTTAAAAATATACTTCTCAAGCTATTTACTTCTCATATTTTTTAAACTCTCAAATAAATCAATAGTAATGGTCGTCTCGTTGACCTAGAATCAGGAATCATCATTCATTTGCAAGAAGCGTACCACGGAAAAACTTCAAAAAAAAATTAGGTAGGTTTATGTAATTGAACATAAGTTTGCAATTGCGGCATTAACAGTGATGTAGGTATGGAAGAACATTTAGTATAACTGCAAAGTTGGTTACAAATGCCACAATGCGGAATCGAAAATTCACAGAGCGTTGTCTGATATTTTACAAATATTTATTCACCAAGAGCCTAACCCAGCTTACTTTATAAAATACTTGCGTGCAAAATAATCGGCCTTCCCTTCACTTTCTACTTGAGAGACGATATCCAATAATGTTACTAATACTGCTAATACCTTACCTTTTTATCTACCATTATATTCTGCTTAGCCTTTTCCTAACTATGTTGGGGTCGGCTACCAATCTAACCGGATGCAATGTGTCAAAAAAGCACATAATATAGAGTAGCTTAAAATGAATGATTTACACTACAAACTGTGTTGTCATGTCACTGATGGCCGAATCCACACTGATATTGATAAATATATCAAGGTTAGGGGCGTAGCGCTTTATTAATCAGTGATTCCCACCAGAAATAACAGTATTTGTAATTAGCAAAAAAATACTGCTTCAATATAATTATCAAACAGTAAAGTAGGTTGACTTATTTTAAAAAATCGGCTCTTTGGAAATCCGGAGGTGGGTCAACTAACTACTTAGTACTAACTTGTAAGATTACATTACAGGCACGGGAGACTAAATGAAAGCAATCACATTCGTCTCTTGAAGAGCTTGCTTCAAATGAAATAGTTAAGATAGATGTTGAGGAAGCTACTGATGGCGCCTTCGGTCACATTGAATCCGCAGAATATCTTAAAAGGGTGGCTCATCTGTAACCGCGCTGTAGTCGCTAAGCTAACATACTTATATACCGATATTTATTTATTTATTATATAAGTAAGTCATTACAAACCCCGGTTTTCCCACACAAATATTACAAATGCATAAGTCTATTCGTTACCTCATCACGGCACACCACCGATCCGACCTTATGTTTGACAACGAGTTAGCTTGGGTTCTGGGACAAAGGAATAGGCTGCTGGTATCCTGTGTGCGTTAACCGACGTTACTTTAATATGAGTACAGAGCTAGTATTCAGTAGCGACAGTCGCGGTACGAGTTGTGTCGCACCTCACTCAGCGAGCCCAGGGAGCACTGCCGGCGCTAAGAGCCACAACGTGTCGGTATCCGGCGACACTTTATATTTTTTAATTACCTCATAAATAGAAGAGTGTAAAATGTTGACTATTTTATTTGTTAAACAGTAGTTTAAGTTGATTGTGTCCTCCGGCTCGATCTCATGGCGACATGGAGAGAGCGACTGTCGCAACCTCGTGTAGGGCACGCCTTGATTGAGGCGGTAAGTCCCCTCTTTGAGGAGTGGCTAGAGCGGCGCTACGGCGCCCTCACCTACCGCCTGACGCAGATCCTCACCGGACACGGAAGTTTCGGGAGGTACCTGCACCTCATCGGGCGGGAGGAAACGCCCGGGTGTCACCACTGCGAGGATCGCCCCGAGGACACGGTGGAGCACACATTGGCGGTGTGCCCCGCTTGGGCGGAGCAACGCCGAGTCTTCGTGGCGGCCATCGGGCGGCGGCGACCTCTCGCATCCGGCACTGGTTCAGGCCATGGTCCGGAGCGAGAGGGAATGGGAAGCAGTCGCCTCCTTTTGCGAAGCTGTAATGCTAGAGAAGGAGGTGGCGGGACGGGAGAGGGAAAGGAGAATCCCCCGTCCCAGCGGCCGCCGCGGTAGACGCTCTGGGCGTCGGGAGCCGCGAGACGACTCCCGGCCACCGTAGACGCGGGTCTGTGGACGGTGAGCAATGGGTAGCTCACCGTCCGTACGTTCACTGAATAACGACAGACCGTGTCGACGGCGCGTTCGTGTTCCACGCGCGCCTCAAAGAGATGTCAGCAAACTTGGATGGGGCCACTGAGGGTCGATGCCTGCCGGGGCTGCGGGTTGTTCGAAAGAGATACCGCGCCCCCGGAACGCAAAGGGCACATGAAGGAACATAGACGGGTTTTAGTCAGTAAAAGTCTGACACTCCCTCCCGCCCCACCCAGGGCGGGGGAAGTTATTTGATGATTTTGATTTCTATAAAAAAAAAAAAAAAAGTTGATTGTGTCAGAAAACATTCTTAAATAACTAGCAAACAAGCTGTTTAAATGAATGAATACATTTTATTTTTATTGTTATTTTTTTTTTCTGGGATGTCCGGGATAAATACTGAATTTCATCCAAATGTCCGGGGTTTTTGAAGTGTTTGTCCGGGGTCGGCAATTTAGGTGATGGCAGCCCTAGCTCGGACCGACAAACGTGTCGAATGCATTATTGGCATTTGAATTTGAATAGCGCCATTCACTAATGTCCCCCGACCCGCTAGAAGTCCCCCGACCGACGCAGCGACGCTTATCTTAAAATACTAATAGGTTCTTTTAATTAGTAAAAAAGGCCGAGAGAAACTTTTTATTTTTTACTATTTAGAGCATTTTTTTTGTGTCGATGTTTATAATTTCTATTGTTGACGTGCTTAGTCATAATCAATAAAGAAATGAAAACAGCAGGAGCATAATATTATTATTGCGCGTTTGTTTGGACGCGCACTCCATTCGCGGGGCGTGGCGCTAACCGTGCCGGAGTAAGCAAGCACACCTCACTCATCAGCGGTAACTCGCAGCGGCTGAAGCTGTTGCTCCTGGCTGCTACGATCAATTGTGCTTCGCGCGGCTATTTAATTATTGACTGCAGTGTGGCAAAACGGCTAGAGCAAGCCGTTTTGCATTGTATTGTACGAGTATGTTCTAGTTGACCAGAATGTTAGTACCTACACCCGGCGGAAAATGCTTTTTTTTTTCTTTATAGATACACTTATAGTTTAAAATAGCTAGGTAAGTATTATATTATATTCAAATCATTCTGCTCTACTCATAGGTCGAGCTTCAAAACAAAATACACTTATGTAATAATAATATGTATAAAGAAGATCACGCTTGACCTCGTGGATGGTCAGACAGTTCCAATAGCGCCGGCTGTTAAGAGCAAGACACATGAGCGCGTGTAGCACCTCACTAAATCATAGTTATTGTGAGCGTCGGCCTTAATTGTCAGCACACGTAGGTATCGTTTGCATAGCAAGTGTATGTAACGGAGATGATCTGTACTCGACCTACTTATATCTACTATTGTCTACTTTAAGGGCTCGTTCACAAAGACGCGGCACGTGGAGCTTACGTAGCGCGATGCTGCACGCGTTTCTTGCTTCGGTGAGGCGGCGCGTGGAACGTGAAAGGCCGCGTGTCTGCTGTGCGTGCGCCCTCGCGACCAACGCCACATACCAAACGATCGCTTCTTTAGGAACACTCATTGATGGCCTGTCGCATCATCGCATGGGACACACGCGTGACGCGGCGCGCCATGTGCCCGCAACGACCCCTAAGGCAATATATTCTATCCTATCACATAAGGACAAATATAAAGTAGACGCTGCGGCTTCGTTCGCGATACACATCACTGATGATAACATAATATTATTATTACCTTAGCGTTTTAGTGATTTTAGAGTTTTCTTACATTGTTACGAAATAATTTTATCGATTTCAGCTTGTGGGTTTCTGAAGTGGGAGGAATTTTCTTTCTTTTGGAATCGACGGTGATCGTTAAGATTTAGAGTACCTACTTGGGTCTGTAGGCGGCCGGGTGACGTATATAGCGGCATCAGCGGCGTAGTGGGAAACTTAACAGGAAGGGAGCGAACCCTGCCCCGAGCTGGAGTAGAGGTTTATACGTAGCTGGACATCTCACCGATTGTACCTACCTCCCTCTCTACTTTATTACAACTAGTGAACTTCTTCCGTGAGATTTATTTCACCCGAGTTAACTTTCGTCTTTGGTTACCGCTCCACTCCCGTGAGTCTAAGCGTGATGTTATATAGCCTATGAATATAAGCCTGACATACTCATAAAAAAACGTGGCTTTTTATGGGTAAAAGAATTTTCAAAATCGGTTCAGTAGATCCAGAGATTACCCCTACAACCTCACAAACTTTACCTCTTTATAATATTAAGTGTAGATAATCCCAGTTGTTTAAATACAACTCTCAGATACTATGTCCTGAGCATGAAAAGGCGATCAGTAATTGATGTCTGACTGTACGACACACTCAACTCATTTTTATTATGAACAGTTTAGTATTATGTGACTTTTCAGGGTGCCGTACGTCAAAAAAAAAACCACATTTATAGGATCTCTTACAAAAATATTCGTTGTTACTATTTGGAGCATCCGACTTGAGCGAAGGCGAGGGCTGCCCTCAGCTTGCGAGTCCTACTCGCACTTGTCCGGTTTTTAATAATACCACCCATTGCAGAGCACAAGTGGTTATATGTGACAAACCCTGGTGTTCTCATAACAGCAACATAAATTACAACAAACAAAGGGCATGACGAAAAGTTGTGTGAAAAAATAATGTCAAACAACAATAATATTAAGTTTAGTACTGCGCTCATAAAAACAACAATCGGCTCAATAACTGTAAATTAAAGGCGAGGACGTTATTGATTGCCATATCTGTGTTGATTGCTGTGTCAGCGCTCAGCGGCGCGGAGCGCACGTTTTTATGTGGCGACGCAGCAGTGCCATTGTTCCAGCGCACTGCCGGCTCGTGTGCGCCCGCGCCACTGTTACCTCAAGGATCGCCACAATTGTGTGCATGTAGGTCACCGCTTACTCGACGCAGGCAAAAAGCGCAGTCGAGGTGAGTTCCATCGTTATTATTAGGGTTTTTTCACTGAGCGCCATCAGAGCGTCGCTCGCACGGACTAGTGCTGCGCGGTGCTGACATCGTGCTACGAGCATGTTCTTATCCGCGGCGGCCAATCTCACCCAACGCCGGGTAGGTACGCAGGAGATCAGTAGTGCACGAACACAAGATCACTCCCTCTTCCCTCACTCTCGCTACTCTCAACCCAACTCTCAACCTTTGCGACGAAAAGTGGTTACACCACCAACTTTAAAAAATCCTGGCTCCTTTTAAGACAATTCTAATGAAAAACCTTAATAACAGTGCCCAACCGGAAAATCAAACCCAGGACCCCATATTTTATTTATTTGATGGCCACACTCACCAGCCGTGCTTGCGACAACGATACCACGCACGTAAATCAATAACCTACTAAATAAACCACTTTTATTTCTCATTATCATTCCAACTGCCTCGTTGGCCTAGTGGTCCCGTGCGCGACTGCTACGCTAGAGGTCCTGGGTTCGATTCCCAGGTCGAGCAAAAAGTGTTATTGCGTTTTTCTATGAAATTCTCAGTAGCAGCTTGGAGTTTGGATTTCTGCCCGGTTAATGGCAATAGGCTCGCCCCCTATTACATGGGACCTAAATATACCGGCGAACTGTGGGTGTACATTGGTACACCTCTGCCTAACCCTTCGGGGAATAAAGGCGTGATGGTATATATATATAATATATATATCATTCCAACAGCGCTTCTCCCATTCTTAGCAGCTACTAGTTACTTAGTGGATCGACGCCGTGCATTCTGCCAACGACACGCCCGAAACATTCGTTTTATTATGGATAAGAGAAGTACTCGGTCTTCTTCTTCATGGTGTGGGCAGTAAGGTGTAACGACCCCACACACCCTAGTGTCAGTTTCTAAACCGCCTCAAGGGCCGCTGACATGGCCGATGGCCCATGGACCGATGTCAGTGATGTCCAAGATAAACTTAGAAAGTATATACTCGTATGAATTAGAAAAAGTCACATTGGTACTTGCCCGTGCGCGGTTGCGAACCCACAACCTCGTGCTAGAGAGGCGGGCGCCTTAACCGCTGGGCCATCACGACACATTAAGTACTCGGTGAGGAGTATATTTTATAGATTATGCCATAATGATGTAGTTGTCACCGGAAAATAACAAGATCCGTAAGTTTATCAATTTACTAAGAAGTTTATAAACTTTCGTAAGATTCTAAACGGGAGATAAATTGTAATATTTTACGTCCACATCTTTGAAATACGTAAAATAACACACTGCTCTCTGATTGGTCAATGTTCATAGTGGCAATGCTTGTGTCCAGTTGGCGGCCGCGAGGAAGGAGAAGTGACACGTGACAGCCAACCAATCAGATCGCGCGTAGCGTTTGGTTACTGCTTACTTATTATTTTACGAGTGTGTTCAGTAAGTTTATCAATTTACGAAAATGTGGACGTAAAATATTACAATTTATCTCCCGTTTAGAATCTTACGAAAGTTTATAAACTTCCTAGTAAATTGATAAACTTACGGATCTTGTTATTTTCCGGTGACATAGTTCCCAGCACCAGGCGAGCCAGATTGTGAGCCAGGCCCGGTGTACGTGACGTGCGCACGCGTCAAGCACAGCGTTCACAACAATAACATGACTGTTGTGTATTTAGTTGCTTCTCCTGCAAAACATTAAAGCTTCAGTTTTGTTCAGGAAGCGTTTCGCTAATATTTATTAAACAATTCTGTTACGTACTTCAAACAATCCAAACCATTCTCATCTGGTTAGAAAATAAGTATGCATGCACACTACACGCGCATTGTGTGAACCGCGTCATTTAATAAGTACTCGAGAGGTGCTAAAGCAAATGTAATGGCATACCGGCGCATGCTCCGTATCACGCAGAGTAGCAAGTGCTGGCAACAAATATGTGCCGATGAAAAGAATTGCCGCGATATTAACACAGATTACTAAATAGTTAGATATTAAGAATAAGAATTGTTTATTTGCATAACATTCATTACAGTTTAAGTGAAGCCCTGACTCCAGAGCTAGATATATAATATCTGTATTTCAGGAGTCAGTTTCTTCTTCCTAAATATATGGTGCTTATAGTATGCAATCATTATTAAAAACAACTAAAAAATATTATGTCACAGTATCGCCCATATACGACGTGTCCGGGAAAATATAGATTAAATACGGTATAATATTCATGAAAATAAATAACTTCTACCATAGGACCAAAGAAAGCAGCCATACGCCGTGTTCATATTGCTCGACAAAATGTAGAGAACAGCTGATTGTTTTTGTTGTTTTCGTTTTGCAGCTACAAGCTACTGCTGGTACTGCTACTGTTGTGGCTCGTTATACCGCATGCCGGCAGTACATCAAGTGGAACAAACACTTCGTGATGTTCAAATGCATCACCAAATGTTAGAGATTTACTGCGGAGGCATCTCTCTGTCTGGCGCGGCCGCTACAGTCACTGCACGGCAGTCCTGTCGGGTAACAGCCCACCTTACAAGCAGAAACCTATATTATGTGTCCTTACAATAGAATGTTGTGCAGGCGCGATCGTGATGGCAACCGACGCAAGTGGGCCGTTCTCACGGCGACAAGTGACATCAGTCCCTAACTATTGTGTGTCGATGTGAAACCGACGCAGCTGTGAATGCAGAGCGTATCCCACACAACTCATGTAATAGTTAATGGCGCACTAATCTAGATCGCGTTTCATGCGAGTGAAAGTGCAGGAAGCGCGACGCTCGCGTACGCGGCCGGCAGCCGGCGGGCGGCGAGTGCCGGCCGCGACCACCGGCGGTGCCACATGACCACTGTGTCAATACACTGTCCACACATCTGTCATTTACAATGTGCGATTGTACGCTGTATATTCCTCGCTTTTCAGCGCTCGATACCTAAATAAATCATTATTGTGTATGCAAACGATGGGTCCATTTACTAGCAATGAAGACAGCGAGTGTGAAAACTTATCAGAGGAAAAGGAAGATGTATATAAATATCCCACAGGCGACCCTCCCGATTAGATAAAGCGCCACAAGGGCCGCAACTCTGATTGGAAACTTGATTCGACAATAACAAATAAACTCATGTGCAGTGAATCTAAAAGAATCCGCCGTTGCAATTGAGCAGTAGCCACCGAATGCCGTAAATCCGCGACGAACGCTGGTGGGACTGCCATAATAACCACGCCTGCCACATAGATTGATAATTATTTTGTTTGCGAAGGTTGTTGCCCTTATAAAATTTTCTGGTACAATCAGCCACCCACATTACAATAACGGTGGTTTTTGTTTTGGATACCCTGGGCCAATATAGCATGTGTATATAGTATGTATGATTTAGTAATAGGTCAAGAAAACTGCGATGTCATAGTCAAAGCAAATCGAGTTATCACAAGTTAACACTGCTTTCAGAGCCGTTGGACAAACAACTAATATTTAGTGGGCAATAGTAAGACGCTGCCGTCACGAGCAGAGGACACTAGGAAGAGACCTTGATTTTATCACTGTTTTACATCATGAATACGCAAACATTTCGGAGCAAAGAATGTGTGAAATAATACCTTGTGTTCCTGGTTGTAAGCTTGACACTTTGGGTTCTGTGTAATTTGACAGACATTGAGTTGTTTTATTTACCCGTACATAAGTTTAGGATACACTACAGCTACACGAAGGCGTGGTTTCAACACTACCTACTAAACTCTTGTGTCGTTAGAACATACAAACACACAAAAGTATAGTTTTAAACAAATTAGTTTTTTTCGCTGAAAGGTGACAACAAATTAATAAAAATAAAAATGTATACATGGATAGAAGCACCGGGTGTGCCGCACTGCGCAGGCGCCCCGCGCTTGTCTCTACATCCCATTCGTCGTGTCGCCGTCGCATCATCGCATGGGGATACGTCTTTCCTTTGCGAAACGAACTAGGTAATTTGGGTGTTGCCCGGTGCCTCAAGGTCTGAATCTAACGCAGGATACCTGTATCCTCGCAGTAAGGAGGATGTGCATCCGCCGCCTCTGCCCACGCGCCGGTCGGCAGCGAGCGGCTGACCGCTGCTTCAAGGGCACTTGGCTTCATGACGCGACCTTGGAGATCATTGAAGGACGCCTTGATTGTATAATGAATTCATGAAGAGACAAAATATTTATTTGATGATTAGGTACCGACTGCAGAAATTCATTTGGAAAACAAACATTTGTCAGGAAATTAATTAAGAACCAATAATTCAATTTAGCACAGATTGCTTTACTAGTCAATTTTTTGTTTATATTAGATAAGTGCGATAATGAACAACGTTTTGGCCGCAAGGTCTCACTTAAACCATGGTATTTAGGTTAGTCAATTATGCTTGGAGTATTATTATTTGGACTGCCCCGTTGGTCTCGTGGTCGCAAGCGCGACTGAGGAGCGTGGGGTCCCGGGTTCGATTCCCAGGTCGGGCAAAAAGTGTTATTGGGTTTTTCCATTAGGAATTTCTTAGTAACAGCCCGGAGTTTGGAAGTTGGTGGTGTGACACCCCCGTGCCTCGGAAAGCACGTAAAGCTGTTGGTCCCGGCTGTCATTCGTAGATCTTTGACAGTCGTGACGGATAGTCAGAAGCCAAGAAGTCTGACAACCAGTCTAACCAAGAGGTATCGTGTTGCCCAGTTACTGGGTTGTGCAGGTCAGATAGGCAGTCGCTCCATGTATAACACTGGTATTCAGCTGCATCCGGTTAGACTGGAACCCAACATAGTTGGGAAAAGGCTAAGGAGATGATGATGAATTATGCTAGGAGTATTCCCAACCGATTAACTAAATCTCTTTAAATCTTTCCTCCTAGGATATAGATAAAATCCACAAAATAGGTGATCTACAAGAACGTACCGTACTTACCGTTGTTCTAACTGTCGGGTGTTTAGATGAATTGTCAAGCAGAGCATAAAATAATGATGAGTTGGATTATTAGGCGAGGCGAGGATTCTATTCTAAGGACAATGGCTGCATACGGTCACGCGCACATGCGAGGCACGCCGCTTTCAATTCATTAGGTAGGTACTTATAATCACCATCGATCGCGCATCATCATGAATTCATAACAGTTATTATATTTTATTAGCATCACTTTTAAAAACCGCGGACAATAACTAAAACACAGACTCAAGAATCTGTTGTCGAGTTAGCGACCTCCGGAGCCGGAGCTCGTTGCTGTCGGATCGGAGCTGAGCGTCAAATGAAACACTACGCAGCACAAGACAGGCGCAGCTAGATCAGTAGGGAGCAACAATCGGACAGGACGGGCAAGAAATGTTAATTAGGAAATAGATAAGTTCTCCACAGTGCCACTGTTGTTTTGTACCTACTTGACGACATTGACAGGGGGGGCGCGCTATGCCATTACACAAACGCAGCGAAAATCAGACGGAGAGTTTAACTTCCGTTACATTCAATTCTATTATATTTATTAACTCATATAAACAGCTAATATAGGTAGGACACACCATTGACCTGACCGTGTAATCATAAATCTTTTATTTCGCGAGACATATGTTACAATGGGTGTTAAGTACAAGAAAGTAGTGCTTTACACTGTACACATCTCTTGTATATGTAGTAACGAAAGCGCTTGTGTTTGAATTAGAATTGGATTTTCAACCCGCTACTAAAGGTATTTTTATGAAATTTTCTTCCTCAAACAAGTGTCTACGTTAGTGAATGATTGTTGACTGTAAATAAGTTTAATTCATTTCGTAGCGAACAACCTTTTCCTTTTTTAACTTTCACTATCCGCGAAGCAGACAAAACAATTGGAAACGTCTTCATTTCTATGAAGTACAATTACGCGCAAGCGTCAATTTATCGCCCGAAATGTATTCAGGGAAAGATGATTGACCTCACCTAGCGCCCTTACTGAGTTTACAGAAACAAATACGGCATGATATCGGTCCGACATCGACATACAGTCCTACCGAAAGGATAAACGTACAATATCTCGAGTGACGGGCGCGCTACCTCTCAGCTTTTCAATCAAATGCGCTGCAAGTGGCTAGCGTTGTGATGTGCCACTCCGCGCGTACCCATCGCCATTCTGCGCACGCGCGGCACACATAGTGCATAGTTTCCAAACCTTAGCATACTACACCAATACGAGCATCGATTTCATTTGTTTGTGCCATCTACTTTTACCTGCAAAACGAAAGTAAGTATGACAAATAATAATTAGCAACCATAAAAATGCCGAAACACATAGCACAACGGTACTAAGTTACTAACGCAAGTAGCTCAGAACCTATACACGTACAGGACATAGAATGCGATTTTATTGGGATTAGTTGACAAAGGCTAAAAGAACAAACGACCGATCGAATATTGTTGCTAGTGGGTGCTTCAGTCGATGTGTTGTGTCGCGATGCGAGCACAATGCCTCGCCATTGAGTGACAAGTGGGCCGCCGGGCACAATGGATGCTGCTCAGATGCGTCTCAATGGGCGGCTACATGGGGTGATGTCACAGCGGATGCGGAACAAAGGCCGCTACAATTAGCGTCGCGTGTGTGCGCCCGCGCATCGGACGTAAACAGTGAGCGTGCGCCATGCGTAGGTACCTACACAAATTCGTGGATCTAACAAATTCACTGAATCGAAGCGATCACTGGTCCCACTGAATGAGCTGCCTTCCTGTTGATTACTATAGGTACTGATCAACGTGGTCTGGTCACTCCCGCAACCGCGGCTGTTCGTTTCTCCTGAACTTTACGTAGATATGTACATTATACATATTATGTATTAGACCATGAGCTATGTTGTGTGACGATGTAGTTTCAAATGGTTATCTTCGGATCAGCTCGGTTATTTTCGGTATAACTTGCAAACTGTGGCAAACAACAATTGCCCAACAATGGTGAGACCCACCTCTTATGATAGCTGGTACTTCATTTGTAGCAGCTGAGTTCTAATACAGCGCGAAAATGGTGTTTTGATAACCAAAAACATTAATGTTTATTTAAACTGAAAAATATGTTTGTAGGTACTTTATGATGAATCCAAGCTCCATGCATCCTGCCGGGGCTGCGGGTTGTTCGAGAGAGATACCGCGCCCCCGGAACGCAAAGGGCACATGAAGGAACATAGACGGGTTTTAGTCAGTAAAAGTCTGACACTAAGGGCGGGGGAAATTATTTGACGATTTCCAGTCTTCAATAAAAAAAAAAATGATAGTTTTTTTTTAATGCTGTACTACACAATACCATTTCCGCGCTAGATTTAAACTTAGCTACCGTTGGAAATGAAGTACACTATCAGCTTTCATCTGACATGGGTTTCTGAATACTTTCATCACTGTTTGGGCTCAAGGTTCGTACCAACCAAAATGATCATGGTCCTTTGTGTGTGTGATTTGCGCGATGTCAGCTGTCAAATAAGAGCTTTATATAATTCATTAATTAATAATTACCTATGGTTCTAATTTGACAGCGGACTTGCCGCGTCGCAAACGCGCATATTGGCGAAAAAACAAGGATCAAATATGATTTTAATTGAGTGACAATCGGTAAGTAATGAACCATTAATGAGGCAATATATCGACAACCGTTTGTATGTTACATGCCTTTACATGTTATGGTACGTTTACACGCTTGCCAAGCGTTGGCAAGCCTCGACAATCGCAAGCATGTAAAAAGGGCGTTTGGCTTGGCTTGCGTGAGCTTGTGGGTGCTTGCTTCCGATCCAGTCGAGTGTCGGTTTTTTTACGCAGATCAAAGGGCGTTTGCGGCAAGCGCCTGCGACGTATTTACACGTTTTGGTCGGCGTTTAGTAGCCATTGTGATCTCGCGGCGAGTAAACGCTTCCTTGGTTGTAGGTACCTACCTACAAAAAAATGAGTTGCTGGTCCAATGAAGAGTCTTTCGTTTTTGGAACATTACCAGATGGAATCCTGCATCTGGAATCCGAAAGATGCGTTAAACCAAATGTAATAGCCGTCACAAGTTCGGTGTCCGCCATGCTTGGATGTATGTTGCAGACTGACGCATTCACAAGCGTGTAAACGCCTTTCAAACGCCAAACGAGATTTGTGGAGGCTTGGAGCTGTTTACCGTTTGCCAAGACTTGGCAAGCGTGTAAACGTACCATTACATAACGTGTCTGCCCGGCGCGCGGTGCGGTTGCGAGGAAGTGGCGATGTTGCGCCGGCGCTGCCTTGCGACACTTCCCCACACGCGATGTCTCCACGATACACCGCCCGCCGACTTATCGGCCTCTAATCTAGTATTTCTTGCACTTTAATGAACTATAATAAAAATTGATTTTCCTACACAGTTACACCACAGTGAATTAATTGCTAATGCGAACGATGAACTGCTATAACAGTTTCACACAAACATGCAACAAGCGAACAAGACAGTACCTAGGTACTCATTGACGTAAAAAATGTCTATGTACGTAGCTCGGCCTACTATAATTCCGGATCACTGTGAACTCATGTAGCACGTTATATTCGAAAACTAAAGTCAGCCTTTAGGTAGGTACAACGTATAATAAGGTTGTAATATGAAATATTGATTAAAACAAACACAGGTGGTAATGGAGCCGGCACATCGCGTGTAGGTCGCGGCTCGCGGCTCGCGAGTACAACAACCTCCAGTGACTAGAACATGGCTCATGCCCATTTTCCATTGTAATCATGATTAATCTAGAGCTAACGAGCGCGGCCGGCGAAAGTGCCGGCAGCGCCGGTCGCGCTCCCATTGCCGTGTGCAAACTGCACGGCACACTGACTCACCGCCACCAGTTTTGATACATGCCACTGTTTCATTCGAGGGCCTTGACATTCGCATTGAATTCTACGTTCTGTCAACTTGTGTCCTACTTGTAGCCAGTTTCGTACGAATAGAAAGAGTGCAAAACGTTATTTCCTCTCGGTGTCCATAAGGTAGAGTGGTAGGCCTTAAGTCGACTTTCGTACGGTTGTTTATTCCTTGTGAGTAAATTAATATTATAGATAAGATTTGGTAGGTACCTTAATAAAAAGTAATTAGTCGGGCACAAACTCGGCGAGCATAGTTATTTGGTAGTGGCGCGTTTGAAAGTGAGGAATAAAGGATGACGGTGGTTCATTAACATTGTCGACTCGGCGTGCCCTTAATTTCGTTTCCGTACAATAAAGCAGCGAGTCACCAGACGCGCGCGTGCGCCGCCCGTGAGGAACCGCACTCACTTGACGTTTTAACAACTGCCTGATGGATAATAATTATAAATCAATTATTACAATAACTAATAATGCAAGCCATCCAAGTGCTTATTTGGTAAAGAACACGAATATTCCAAAGTTTTAATAGAAACTACTTTAGCATGCAAGTTACAAATTCTTTCAGGTACTGTCTGTACAGTATTAAAGCAAATGTCAAGACAAGAAACAGGATGACATTCCATTTATGACTTCGGAGAAAAGGATAAGAAAGGAAACGAGTTGAAAAGGAGTTATAGTTAGGAGTAGAAGACTAATATAGTGTTGCCAGTTAAATAACTCTGATACACACTCTTTACTTCACGACTGGCTCTTCAAAAATAAGGAGGATCGTATGGTTAGTAAGCTGTCTACCATGACACTATGGCAAATAATGATAAACTATTACTACGTAGGTACTTACAGTGAAGAAAACCCTTATTGTCAGGCAACTCTGGTCCTTAAACTTCTACTGTACTACAACAGGAGACAAACGACACACCCTGCGATCAAAGGCCTGTGTTGGAAACATGCAGGCAGCAGCACGGCAGGCCCGGCCGGCTAGGTGCAGCAGCGATGAGCGTGGCCTTAACATGTGACCCTAACCCCAACGAGGACATCATTTATTGCTCATTTGTAATACACACATTAGCAGTATATTATAATACTCCGAGACCTACAAGATAATAACAATCAATAATATCCGGTATTACAACGTCGATGACAATTTCATTTATGATCACGTGGTACCGGAGTGCAATGCTGAGTCAGTAACGGTAGGTATCGCAAAAATATAAACCGACTACTTAGCTTCATTAGCGATGACTAACTGAATGATGACGCACAATACGAAGAAAATGAAGTAAGAAAAGTTTATGCGTGTTCTCACTAACACTAAGCGACACCTATTTGTAATCTAAATAAAAGCGCACTGTTGGCCGATAGTGGACAATCGAACTTATCCAACAGTGCAATAATATTAAGGCATTACATTTAGGTGTCGCCTAGTGTTCGTGGAAACGGCCAAGAGTGTGTAATTGTAAGCAGAGAGTGAGCGATGGGCGCGGCCGCCGCGGTACCCAGATATCAAAGATAGCTCCGTCGCAGCGCCGCGCCGCTATTACCGAACAGATTAGCTGCGTGATAACAACCTCAGCAGATAGCAACCACACTAATTGTACAACGTGTTTGTTACATTCATTGTTCAGCGCGAACTGACAATATCAACTTACAGAGTTGTGCACCACAGCTCGTAAATAATTCGTTAGTGCCCCATCTGATGATTCATGCTCCACCAATACCAATAAAATATCTAAGACGCTTCAAGTAATGATTTGATTGTTGTGTTACTAATTGCTGTTGTTGTAGGCGATGTACTAATAGTACGATCGACACAATGTTCAAGTGCGGTCTCCAGCGGGCACAACAGACAGCTTCCATGTGGCTGCAAGGTTGCACTAAGGGTCGGTTCTTAGCCCTTACATTTTCCTGTTGATAATGAATGCTCCTACAGCGGGAATTATAATCAGAGAAGACACTTGGAAAATTGGGCATTTTACTAAGAAAAAGTAGGTGGACTCTGGCAAGGTCACGGCGTTACTATGTATTGGGAATTTAGCAAGGACGTGGCGTTCGGTGCGCTGGAGTCAGCGAGCACGTCCGCGCAGGCGCACTGGGCCAGGTGCGCCGCGCGTCGGGGTTCACTCGCCGAGTAGGTAGGTACTAATGGAAACATGCAAATTCTTCGTGCTCACTATGATTCTAAGGAATTTTCCTTATAGTGCGGAGCATTAAAGCAACTAGTTCAAGAAACACTCAGTCGTGTTGAGGCGCCTCTTAGAAGAGGTTTAATGGGACTGGACTACTAGACTGGTACGTCCAGGTGAGTCCTGCGGAAGGATCGGAAGGATCGGTCGGAGCTCTACTTGAAGTTCCAGGGACCGCTACTGCGCCTGTAATGCTCAGCAAATGTTTCGGGTGCAAACAGCAGTGAGTAGAGACTGTAGTGTAGCATAGCAACACAGTGGAGGTCCCTCGAGTGTGCACTGTGACTGTCTGTGTCGCACGTGATACGCTCGGCCGGTGCGGGAGACAACACGGACTTAGCGAACGTTATTGCTAATCAGTTGCCGAATATAGCCAAGTGCTGGGCGACTTTCGGCACAGTACCTACGGCTTGATTTTCCGTAGATCATGTTTTTTTTTTGACGTATTCGTATCTACTAAACTAATTATGTAGGTAAGGTGAAACTGTTTGTTGTTTGTAACAGGTAATCTGCGGAAGTACCTACTAATCGCGCGAATAATGTCGTGGGAGTCGCAGAGCTAATGCCAGTTACCGCGGCCCGGGAACGCAAAGGGCAATAGGAGAAACACGGCCGGGTAAGTAAGAGTCTGAGTTCTGACACTCCCTCCCGCTCCGCCCAGCGCGGATTGATGAGTTCTCATCCTTAAAAAAATAAAAAGCGGCCGCGGTGCGATGAGGTTCAGTACGATTTTAGATAACATATCGATATCCAAATAATAATAACATGATGAGTAGGTACCTACCTACGTGATTTATTTAGTTGAGATGAAATGTTAACACTCTCCGTGTTAAAACTTGTAGGTAGGCATTAAATCGTTGATCATTACATGGGAAATTAATATGTGGTAATTATTTTTACAATAACAATGTTTGTTATCGGTACTCTATTCCATAACGTTAAATGACAAATAATGATTAATGAGTGATAAATTATTGTGTTCATTAGACAGGTACCCGTAATGCAGCACCCTATAATAACAGGCTGTCGGCGCGAAGGTCTTAGCTGTGCATGGAAGGTGACAAGGTGATGCACACATGTGTCGCGGTACAGACGAGTAGTAATCGATGCGTTTGTTGCAAACAACAGGCTCGAGACCGGCCGGCAGAGTAGCTGCGTGAAATAACTACCTACGTAACGCACGTTAGGAGCTGCTCGCGTTCGCAAGGAATCGCGCAGCACTTCCTGTAGTGCGATTCTCTAAAATGCAAACTCGTAAACGAGTCTCACTAAAGTGACCGCGCTCACTTCGATAACGAACCAACTTGTCATTGGTTTAGTATTCGTTCGCCGTTGGTGATGTCACCGGCGCGGCGTGGTCGTGTTTAACAGAATACCATTATGTAATCTCACTGCGGATTCAGCTTTCGGATTACGAAGTGAGGCTTAGAGAATCGCACTGCTGCTGTAGGCCTAGCCCGAGCGCGCGCACTCAATACATTCGTTAATTCTATCGAGTTTATAATTTGAAATACCCAGTAAGTATATTTTAAATAATGGATGATTATGAACAGTATCGTGCTTGTCGTATGAAATTAAATCACAATGCTATGAAATAGGCCTTTTTTTGATTAATTTAGTAAGAGAAAATATAAGTCAAGCTACAAAATAATTTATTGGCCACATGGTTAAACTTCTATTTTTATAACAAGACAAACTACTTAGACGAACTGTGGGTGTACGGTACCTACATTGGTATACCTCTGCCTAACCCTTCAGGGAATACAGGCGTGATGGTATGTATGTATGTAGAAGATAACTAGCGGATAAGATAGTATAATTTAGATGCTCGTTAAATGTGGCTGACTTGGTAATTTAGAAGGCAACATAGATTTTGAGAGGCAAATAATGATGTTAAAAAGAAGCCTGTTTCACCCATTTAGTAATACCTACTACTTTGATGAATATTACAAAGACTGGCTAAGTGCCAGCAGGACTCGTACACGAAGGGTTTCCCACCATCATACAATGTTTAGAACGGGTAAAATAAACGACGATTCATACCTACCTACTTACCCGTTTCTTGTAAGATGGGGACCTAACTTTGGTTTACACAGTATAGGTACAAACTGAAGATTTCAAATTGTGCCTGACCGCCCTATGGTTACCATATCTCAGGATTTTTGGACTCTTTTCAGGATTGCGGCTGGATTTTGCAAATCTCATGAAATCTCAGGATTTTTTGAATTTTCAATAAAATACAGCTTACATTTTAAAGATCTCGTTGATAAAAAATTAAACAAACTAAAAATAATCTTCCTTTTGTAATAATTGCACAATTAAAATCAGTAGGTACTTATTTATCCAAGTAGGTACTTAATCAGTTTTATCATACTTAATATGTGATGATACATTTTTAATTAAGATTTGAATTTTGATAATGTAAAGGATCTCAGGATTTTTCAATGAAAATCAGGCCTTTTCTCCGGACTTTTGATTTTTTCATCTGGTAACCCTACCTATGACTGACGGACGGACAGACGGCGAGGTCTTAGTAATAAGATCCCGTTCGTCACCCATTGTGTCCGGAACTCTAAAAAATAAGAATGATTCTGATATTTCTGATGGTGAAATTGTGTTACTTAATTGTAGGTATGTTTCTACAAAGTTAACGGAAAAATTAGGTACTGAATAGATTCTGTTCATTGTTCGACCGTAGCGCCTTAGCTATGAGTCCGATTTCAGAAAGGTGTCAATCGATTCGTCATTATGGCCCGGCTAGGCTTCATTTATTACAAATAAAATCAATATGGCGGCTGTTACATCCAAATATTTTTTGGAAAATGCGGAGTTTATTGATATAAATAAAGCTTTAAGAACCTAAAACCCGACTATGACATAAATAGTGTACCTACGTTATACGTAGCTAGATACCTACCTAACATGAAAATATTCGTGCACGTAGTCGCATACAGTGCTACTTCGTGTCGTCGTCATCTGCATAGGTACTACATTTAACCGACTTCAAAAAGAAGGAGGTTCTCAATTGTTCTGTATGTTTGTTACGCGTTTTTTCCGCCAATTGTGAATAGATTTTGATGATTTTTGTTGTCATACTTCAGAGGTGGTCCCATATAAATTTAATCAAAATCGGTTAAGTAGTTTCGTTTATAAATCTAGATAACTGAAAAAATACGTCACCAAGTAAAAAAAAAATGCATAAGTATTCTACTTTCTTGTGACTTTTAAGTGGTGCCTAGTAAATTTACGTATTGTTACCGTTTCTTCGTGAATTTGGATGACAGGACTTTTTATGTAAGTATAAAAACCTTAATAAAAACTTTATTACTTCAAGCACGATAAATATCAGCAATTAATTCATACTGAATAAATATTAGGTAGGTATGTGCGAACCGAGTAGGTACCTATTTCTAATAAAAACATCGATCGTATTCACGTTATGTTTTCCCGCGTGTTCGTGCTACGCCCTCTGATATGTTATACATTATAACACACGGTACATTACGATGTCCAGTTAGCCAATGTCTAACTCAGACCTCGGGATCTGACACTCATGCCTGTTTTCATTACTTAACTCTTCCACGAGAGCTTCACACAACACAACCTGGACCACTCGATCCGGTAGCAATCGACCCCAGGGCAAATGTACCCCGATAGCTCTACTCGCACCCACGATCTACACCCAACATGAAGCAAGCGGGGCTTTTAGATCTGAAATGTTTCTACAGAAAATCACAAGTAAAATTATTACAATAACAATATTATTGTAGTGTGCGTGTGCAGTGTGTCGGGCGCAGGAATCATTTTCCGGTGTGTCTAAATGCGGAATATTTCCTGTTCATTAGAATAAACTAAAGTGGTCAGGAAGGCCGTAGGTGATGATACGTGCAACCATCACTTTGTCGGACATTACGTCTTGTGATGGTGTTGAGTAGTGATAGATGATTATCATGTACCTACTTAGATGTCGCTACTCACCCATACTCTCCGGTGAGAATCGGTGGAGTCAAACTGGGATAAATTACAAGATTGTGTCGGCAGCAGCTAATTATAATTAGAGTGGACGAGACCGTGATAAGAGATAGTTCGCAGCGGGGACACTTTCGCCGAGTTCACCCGCTGTCGAGCGGCGACCGACTTCCCCGTTGTCAATTTGTCATCACTGTGCTGATATTATTTGCACCCGATTTAGTGTGGAACTAGTTTAGTCTGGGATCGAAAAGTAAATCGATATTATTATAACCGTATTGTTTACTTAAGATGCGCTAGATACTTTTTACATTTTTAACCCCCGACGCAAAAAGAGGGGTGTTATAAGTTTCACGTGTCTGTCTGTCTGTCTGTCTGTGGCATCATAGCTCCCGAACGGATGAAGCGATTTCAATTTAGTTTTTTTTTGTATGAAAGGTGACTTACGTACGAGTGTTCTTAGACATGTTTAATGAAAATCGGTTGAGCCGTTTAAAAGTTATGGGTGTGAAAGTGGGGAAGAAAAACTAAAAAATGATTTGTCATGTGGGTTATTAAATTATTAGGAACCTATGTACTTATAGCTTAACAAAATCAACATTATAATAAGTATGTACCTATAAAAAGTATAAAATAAAAATTAAATTAAAAATTTAAAAAACCCCCGACACAAAATCCTAAGCTCCCTTTAAAAAGTAAAAAAATAAAATACGTCGCGTTGGGGGACCGCTTGGGACGGTCGTACCCTAAATGCAACATCGGTCCCCCAACGCGACGTATTTTATTTTTTTACTTTTTAAAGGGAGCTTAGGATTTTGTGTCGGGGGTTTTTTAAATTTTTAATTTAATTTTTATCTAAAAAGTAAGTGTTATTATACCTACGTTTTTTTTTTGTTACCCTATTTGGTCCCAATTCTGAGCAAAGAAGGTCTTCCACATCCTACTTCTACTTTTCCCTTAGTATGGTTTTATGCATTTTTTTTTTGTTTAATTTAGGTACCTACCTATACCACAGATTAACTAATCGTTCCTACGGCCAAACAAAGTTACACAAAGTAAATCCCATATAATTACAAATATAAAAAAATATTCCGCGCGGGAATCGATTCCGCGATACGCAATGCTATTTATTTAGTACTGAGTACACAAGCCGTGGCTACCAATTTATGATTATGAATAGATGTATCCTTTTGTTGAACACATCTACATTAGTTTATTTATTTGGTGATAATTTTCCGGATTATACGTCGCATAGCCATGTGCTCCTGCTCACTGACGATCAGCGTCACCCACCACAGTGAGCATGACGACATTACCAAGTGGCGGCGTGCCTCGGGGCAGTTGCTTCATCCACAATGTAGCTAGCTGCGTATTTCCAATTTCCGATCATGAGGTCAGACATCATAAGTTAATAACTTCTAATTATAGCGCTTGCCTAACGCATTTTACAGTAACGTTAGCGAATTCCCAGCAAATGCGTTATCACACTGATAAGAATTATATTCAGGTCAATATCTCGTGATAGTATGTGTGTACCTTGCTCTTAAAGGCCGATTACTTGCTCCTTACGTAAATATGTACGCTAAGCGCCATTATTTAGATATATGCATGACACAATAATTTAGGTTCACAAATAAATCCGCCTCGCCATCATGTTGTGGTCGAGTGTGTACGTGGCCTAAGGTGTGCTTGTAGCCTCGTCAACCAAGTGATAAGTGCCGCTCCTACATTATTACAAGTATGTCGATTGTAACGCTGAGATAGTAAGTATTTAGCTGAATATTTTACCCACTTCAACACCTACTACCACCATTTTCATTGGAAAAATGATTCAGGAAATTATTGCAAAATTAAGTAAATTGATGACGGCTTCGCCTTCATATGATAAACCATACCTATTATATGACTCTTCAAATGCATTCATTGCCCAGAAATTTATTAAAAGCAATAACTCATACCTGCCGATTATTGTCCCAATTCAGGGCAAAGGCTTCTTTACTCATATATGGAATGCATGAGCATCAAAAACCACCCTTGATCAAGGCAGATTGGTGATACTAGACTTGCATTCATTACAAGATCAGGTTACCTCATGATGTCGTCCTTCATCAATCAAATAAAATAGAGAATATGACTCACCCTTTATGAGTGGTTCTGAGACGATGTTGACATCTTCCTGTGGGATCATGTCCATGAGGCGCGCGATGTCGGTGGCCAGCATGTGGTCCACCACCTCCAGCAGCTTGGGCTTCAGCGGGTGGAACTTCGTGAAGTCATGGTTAGCCAGCGTCTCCTGCATCTTCTTAATGTCAGGGAAGTCACCGGGAGATATCTGCTGCTCCCGCTGGATGCGGTCATAAACCTGCCCTAAATTCTTTATTAAGTCTTTCTTTTTACCATCCTTACCAAACATTGAAGGCATCTCTTTCCTTAACTCACTGACAATGTACGCATGAACCTTAGCGAGCCGAGCCCTCTTGATCAAATCATTCAGTTTTCGCAAGGCAGCATTTCGTGGAAGGGACTGCATATCTCTGAAGAGGTCTTGCTCTTCATCCTCAAATAATCTTCGGTTGACATCGTAGCGTAGTGGTTGGTCCCAGAAGGATCCTATGTACACACGGGCAACCTCCGGTGTCTGCAGAACTTTACCTAATGACCACATCAGCGCACCATACACGCGCATCAGTTGCTGGTGATCAATCATGTCGGCCTTGTTCAACACAATACGAATTTTGTCATCATGACCCCTGAGAGCCTCAATACTGCGCCTGAACTCATCTGATATATCGAGCTTGTGTGCGTCGAACAGCAGTATGATGCGGTCGACACGCTCGGCGAACCACTCCAGCACGCCGGTGAAGTCGTAGCCGCGGTCCACCCGCTGCTTCTCCCCCGACAGGATGCCAGGCGTGTCTACGATGGAGATGCCCTTGAGCACGGGCGAGCTCACCGTGGAGCACTGGAAGCGGTTGAGGAAGGCGTTACCGAACTTGCTGAGCGGCCGGAACTGTTTCTTAGGATCCACGACGAGCGCATTACCAGGGATCACGCCCTCCTTCTCGTCGTACATGACGGCGATGAATCTGTCGGTGGTAGGTTCCGGACCTATCCTAATTCCTGGGAAATCCCGCTCCAGCAGGTATTTGATGAATGTGGTTTTACCGGTGGAATACTGTCCCACGAGCAGGATCATGGGTTTCGCATCGAAGTCCGGCTCTTCGAGCTGCGGCGAGTGGAAGTCATGGAACTGGTAGTGCAGCTCCAAGGGTAAAAGTTTTGTTTTGTAAATCCTTTTGAGACCTTCCACGACATTTTCGATACTTTCGGATTTTTCACCCTCTTTCTTCAGCCAACTAAACATTGTGTATGTAAATGGGTTCGCTTTGTAATTACAATAAATAGGACGGCACAGGCACTACTTCACTCACTGTAACACTTCAAAATATTTTTACATACAACAAATACGATAACTAGATATGACCACCACGATCATCCTCCCCCACAAAAATGAAATGTCAAGTGACGTTGACGTGAGTGACGACGTGACCAATGCACTGAACCAATCACGAAACTTCTTTTAGCGACCATAGATTATATACTTACTTTAAACCATTGACTTCCATCTATTATCAAGCCATATCTACAAAACTGGAGGTCTACTCTTATTCAACGAAAAACGAAGTAATAATAAAAAATTGAGTGGAGAATCGCAAGAGCATTCGTGTTCGGGGGAAGGAAGTATTTCAGTAAGGTGCTGGTAGGGATCTTGACCGTACTTCCGAGATTGTCCTGATAGCCGTGAAATACCTCTCCACTCCTCAAGCACCTCAGTCTGTGTTGCCCTCTTGTCGCTACGTCACTACGTGCTAGCGGCCGTTTTAGGGGGCCCATTTATCGAGTGTGCTAGTCACCCCCTGCCATTTTATCTTTGTCGTAAAAACATTGATTGGCAGGGGCCATAGTCCTTCCATAGTGTCAGGAAACCAGACCATTTTAGCCACCCAAACCCATAGCCCTATTCTTAGTTTCCATATTCTGTAATAGTCCTGCGCCAGCCGGGGATTGTCCTTTTGTGCATTTGCATAGTGCAAACAGGGATAATTGTCGTCTGGTGTTCCATTTCATTGCAAAGCCATGTAAGGGGCCTCTGCGAGTTGGCTTCGGCTCCTCGTACGCCTTCCAAAGGTCCGGGACCCTAGGGTCCCAAGATACGTTACCAAATAAAAATAATGAGACTGTATAATTATCCCGCGGAAGTGTGGAGGTCGAGGCTTTTGAAATGCTAAGACCCTGCACAACCGTGAGATATGCAGTCTCAGGGAGTACTTCCAAGAAGCTGATGCGGGGATGCACCGAGATGTGGTCTCAGTGGACAAGGGCTTCACCCCGCTCTCTTTAGCGAACGAGAACTGGCGCAAACCTATAGTATTAGATACTAATGATCGCAGGGAGGAATGGAAGAGCAAGGAGCTTCACGGGCGCTACTACCGGGCCCTACATGGGCCGGATGTAGACTTCAAGGCGTCCGTATCCTGGCTGCGCGTTTAATTTTTTCGGCATGAATATTAAAGAAATATATAATAAATCACGTGTTCAATGTAAAATATAAAAATAAAGCAAAAGAGTTTATAAAATTTTAAGTTAAAATAAAAACCGTAAATAATTTTAAATGACATCATAAAAAACCCACACAATATAATTATTTTCATTTACGAAAATTATCTATGGTTCCGAACTTTCCACTACCTCGGTGGCCTAGTGGTCCTAAGCGCGACTGCTACGCTAGAGGTCCTGGGTTCGATTCCCAGGATGAGCAAAAAGTGTTATTGGGTTTTTCTATGAAATTCTCAGTAGCTGCTTGGTAGTTTGGATTTGTGCTAGTACATGGGACCTAAATAACGATACCGCCGAACTGTGGGTGTACTTTGGTACGCCTCTGCCTAACCCTTCAGGGAATACAGGCGTGATGGATGATGTTGGTGATGGCTCCAAACTTTTTGTGTGTCCGAAAATGAAATAGTAAGTACTCTATTTCATTTTCGAACACACACAAAAAGTGATCCTACTGGATAACTTACGAAATTTTGTTTCAATATCGTCATAGGCGTATATAGATAGGGGCCGTGTGGGCCAAGCCCACCCCAGAATGGTCTTGGGCCCACCCCAGGCTGTAGGGCTCACCTTCCGCCTGACCGTATTGCATCGCATCGGCCATGGCATCTTAGGGGCCAGGCCCCCCCTGAAAACTAACTCTAGATACGCCAATGAATATCGTTCGTTTCCGAAGTTTCGTTTTGAAGAAAGAGAGTAGACCCCCTGGCTACCGCTTTAAAATGTCAAATCACACAAAATTACCGCCACTTTAATAATATCATTATATTTTTTTCATTAATAATGGACAATGTTGTGTTGGTTTGAAGTACCATCCGGACTTTTATAGATCGGGCGATAAGTCAACTTACTTATAACCCATAAATGTTTCAATGAAATATCCTGTTACAAATAAGATTTACATGGAAAGAGGTACGGAGGCCAGCACATCAAGCTACCTCTATCTGTCAAATTTCTTTAATGGTTTTTCAACTTTATGACATGAAGTAAGGGTTCTTAATCAATTGGGAACATTTTACAGTTTGGGATAGCCTTATGTGCTGGCGTCTGTACTAAAAATTTAATGAAAACTTTTTTTACAAAGAAGACAATCGTCGTCAAAAACTGCAAAGCTGCAAAGTGAAAAATAACTAGTTTTGATTTTTAATAGTGTGGCGATGGCGGGCTTTTTACACAAAAAAAAGTCGGTGGCAATACAAAACAAAAATGAACCAAATGTGCTGACTTCCAAAACTACTATATTATTCACCCCGTTTGACTGTACCTACTTTAGGTACAGTCAAACGGGGTGAATAATATAGTTTAGTTCCAACATTGACACTAAATCGTAAATTCTAATCCAGATGAAACATTAGAGTTCTCTTTGGTAAAAAAATATATTATTTCGTAGTAAGTAAGTAAGTAAAAATCCCTTTTAAAATTTCCCGATTCACCCCGTTTAATAACTGTAACATAATTAGATTTTACCCATGTTTGTTCGGCCGGTTTCCTTAGAGAAATACAAAAGTTTCTTTCGGTGCAAGAAAATGTTATTGACAACACTGGTTCTGGCAGATTGGACGATTTAATTTCATTTTTAATGATTGGCAATCATGCCGTCGTCACTGTCAGTCATGCCAGAAATCATGGCCATGAAATGAATGAAAAATAGACCTCATAAGTCATAATAAGTCTGTCTGTGATTCACCTGTGATTGTATGGTTTTCACAATCATCAAGTAGTTAGCTCGTCTGTGATAAAGTACTGAAAAAATAATGACGACATTTCACGACGAAATAGAAATAGAAGACTTTGAATACGAGGAAGATGAGGATATGTATTATTATCCCTGTCCGTGCGGCGATAGGTTTCAAATTAGTAAGGTTAGAATTTTATAGTCTTATTGATTTAACTCTTGTTTAATTTGTTTTGGGGACTACTAACTGGCAGCAGCTTACAATTTCCACTTATGACTACCCACTGACCTTTCCATTACTTATGAAGAAAATCATTTAAATACAGTTATGCATAGAGGAAACAATGAAGATGTACTGACATGCACATTATGGTATATTTTCTAAACACATTTAATGTTTTCAGGAAGAGTTACTGGATGGTGAAGAACTAGCTACTTGTCCGAGCTGCTCACTCGTTGTCCGAGTTATATATGATTTGGTAAGTGTTTTATATCTATGAATTAACATATTTTAACTCAAACTTAAATCATCAGTTGAGGCAAATTATTTATAGAATTATAATATTATGTTAATAAAACAAAGGATTTAAATCCAGTATTCAATTAACTTGTCAATTTCATCACTAATTGTTAATAGTAGTATGTAGACACACATCAGGCAATCAATGTCTGTGTAGGGAATGGTACACAAATTCAATATCGACGGTTAATTGCATATAGGGCATAAGCGACACTTTGGTCGAAAATGAGATAAGTATGCCATCTTACTTAGAATTTTGCGCTCTTTCGAATGAGCTCACTCCTGTGTCTCTACTGTGCATTTTATGGTCGCTTACACCCATGACAATAGCTCATCACTTAAATTTTCATTTGATTTAAGCTACAAGATTTGGGGCCTTTTTTTAAAAAAGGCACTTATGTCCATGTAAAAACGATATCATTTGTGGTTAAGGGTAGGTTATGTCCTTTTCTTCGAGCCAACGTAAACTTAATGGGCGCTTATGTCTGTTTACTCTGCCATCCTTTGTGGAGTCTTATAACCCCACGAAATCCATATTAATGTATGTTGGTTATACCTTATTACCTCCTGATTTGACTAAATCAAATGTTACTAATCCCTGTTTACCCGACAGATTTTTCAGATAGCACTGTCGCTTATACCCTATTACCCATTATTATTTAAAAGACGATTGATTTAAGCGACATAAAAGTACTCCAAATCAATTCACCATGGCGCTGTTAAATAGTAGTGCATTTTTTAATCAATCAGTTTTTATTTTATCAAAATCTGTCAGTAAATAAAAAAGTTATGTCCATTTTTGTCAAATTTCAAACTTTAAACAGCTCTCCTGAACAATTAGGTTTTTGTCGCTTATCCCCTATATGCAATTAACCGTCGATATACTAACACAGATGCCCAAACAACTCTGTTCTACAAAATCCTGAGTGCATTACTAGTCAGTCTTGAAATGGTCCATTAATAATACAAAAAGGCAGTTGTGTAAGCAATCCAATACTTATTAGCTACCTAATAATCCTGATGGAAGGTTTTGGCTTCCATCTAACAAATATATTAATTATGTTTTCAGGAAAAGCTAAACGCAGAAAATGAGGAAAAGCACAAGCTAGAAAATAGCAGAGAAGCTGTGAGAGCATAAACCAGTGCTAGACATTGAAGCGGTAATTGTTGCTGCTGGAGTATTAGCACATGAGCCCTGTTGCAGAGACTCGGGCCCAGGAACAGATCTGTGATGTTTTTTAGGGATATAATACAGTTTCTGAGCTACGAACAATCTGTTTTTATTAGATAAAACTCCTTTATTTACTCATATTGTCTTTCTACTCAAACATGTTTCGGGGATAAAAGAAATTCCTTATATGGAATGAGACGAGGAATGTCAGCAATACAGCTAACTTTTAAGTAATCAACTTATAACTGATGACAAGTAATAATCTATTGCATAAGACTCCGGGAGCCTTATGTCATTTTGTGAAAACAAATATGTACTAACTGACCAAGATGTAAATGAAACAGCATTAAGTGGCAAGTGATCTATTTTACACTCCTTAAAAAATATGATAAACACATTGTCTTACATTTATGATAATAGTGTATAATTTGTTCTCTAAAATAATAATAATAATATTTAAATAAGTCACATTGATAGTACAATCAACTAAAACAAACTTGACTAGCTAGTATGGAAACTGTTCCTAAGCTCCACACACATAGGAGGCTCGAGCGAACTCTGCGCAATATTGTCTTCATAAGTTAACATGCCCATTCATTGGCAGTTCAAGTTCATTGAGAGCTGGCTCTGGTAATGATATGAGATCACTAAAAGTACTAAACTATGAGAAAGTTTCCATTTTGGCCAACTTGATGTTTGTTCAAACTGCAAATATATGGGGTGTAATTCAACAAGATTATAATACATAATCCACTCAACACTTGATTGTTGCTTAACAGTAAGTTGCAATAATCCAATATTATCCTATAAGTACATTGTGTGAAAGTTCATAGACAGTGATAATGTTGGGTATTGATAATATTACTAACAACATTTTAATGTTTCAAAACCATGCTTCTATTGTTCTCAAGACATTATTACAAATGGAAAATATATACATTAGCTTATTAGATTAATTTATGTGCTAAAATAATAAAAAATGTATGATGATATCGTGGGAACACGCGGGGCTTCGTGTGGCGTTCAACTTTAACGACTTGATTCCACTATATGTATATTTGAACACACAAGCTGCGGATTGGGGGGGTTAATAACGTCGATCTAATAAATTAGACTAATATTGTGCCTATTTAACAATCCAAAATATAATATATATTTTTAATATTTTTTTTTAATTGATACAAAAGGAATTGGAAAACTACACAACTAGGCAAGCGTAACATAATAAATAATACTGGAATGAATAGAAAAACAATCATACAATTGTAAGCCTGGTGGAAAATAGTCAAACTGATTAATAATACTACAAAAATAAATTATTCACCTCCTACTTATGTAAAGGATAAATATTTGTCATAGTAAAATATATGCTCAATGTGTCACATGCAAAAATATACTTATGTGCTAATAGGCTCACTACATTAGATCATACTCAGAGTAAACACTTGACTTTAGTGATGCTATGTAGTGATTGGACATAAGTAACGCTTCAAGCACAGTTCTGTCATAGAGGTCAGAGAGTCTGAGGGGCAATTTCGATTTGGTCAAAAAGTGCAGTTTTACATTTACATAATAAACTAAAGCAATAATCATATCACACGTATCGAGTCTCGAGTTCGGTCGTTTCTCACTGCGAGCCAACGTCGCCATCACCTACAAACGTCCTATATACTGCGCAAGTATTATTTTCGCCTTTCCGATTAGTTAAGATTTTGAAATCAAAAAATAAACGAGATCGAATTACCATTGGTTTGGAAGTATTTGACCAATGTATTGTAGGATTCTTACACAATGGTAGTTCCAGCATGTATGGCAAAGCATATTTTTATACTACAACATAATAGGAAAATACAATTTAACGCATTATGAAAAATGGAAGTTCAACCTTTTTTTTTTCTATGAGTAACGGAACCGTTATTTTTGTTTAAAATTGGCTTAACGTGGGCCTCACTATAGATTTAGTTTAAATGACGAAACGAAACACAACGCGTCTTCCGCGCCTGCAGCTCGGCGTGCGCCCTCACTATGCGGGGCGCGGGGGCGCGGGCGGGGGCGCGGCGGCGGGGGCGCAGGGCGCGGGGGCGGGGGCGCAGGGGGCGGGCGGCGGGTGGATGTTGAAGTGGCGCACGGCGGCCTCCAGCGCCACGTTGTTCCCGCTGAAGTACGCCGACACCGCGTTGTGGAACAGCAGCAGCTGCTTGTTCATCACCTTCACCTGGCACCGACACGTCACCAGTTCACTACATGCTCAACATTACCAATTATATTAACAGGTCAACTAATGTTATTTAAGCTCAAAAACGCGCCCACGCGACAGTGTACCAATGACTCGCGAGTCGGGCTTCGCCAGCGAGGTGCGGTTAGCAGTGAGCGTGTCGTAGCTATAGGTGAGAACACAGCGAGTATGCGACAGGCAGAGCACTGACCCTGTTCTCGTGCAGCAGCTTGAGCTTGACGGCGGAGTCGTCGCGCAGGCGCTCGTAGTGGCGGCGGTGGCGCTCGATGCTGGCGAGCAGCAGCTCGGGCGGGTTGCCGCCGCTGGCCTCCAGCTCGCTGCGGTACGCGTCGTACTCCACCCTGCACACGGGGCTCGTTCTACATATCTTGCACTTCTACCATTTTCAAATTCAATTTTCTCAGTCGGCGGCCCTTCTTGGAGCAACGACAGATTGACTAAAAACAGACTAGCTTTTGCCTGCGAGTAAATTATCCCATATGGGGGAACACGAACGAGATTCATGTGTTATATACAGGGTGATTTGAAATTGCTCGTATTCCTCTCGGGAGAAGAAACTATGACTAATTTAGAATGATTTAACCCCTATCACTTGGGGGCCGAAAATCCTCCATTTTCGAGAAAATCTACTTTGTTTTTATTTTTAGAAAAATCTGAATTTTGGTAATTAAAATTTAATAAAAAAAGACTTATCACTTTTCAGCCTGAAATTTTCTATGATCTGATAGCTTACTAATTGACCAACCTCTCTAAAGCTAAACACTGTGTTATTTACTGTTAGATTTTATGTTGTATGTTAAAACTTGCAATAAATTTAAAAAAAATCCAATAAGTGATAAGTTTTTTTTTATTAATTTTTAATTACCAAATTAATAAAAAAAAAATTAAAAATTAATAAAAAAAAACTTATCACTTATTGGATTTTTTTTAAATTTATTGCAAGTTTTAACATACAACATAAAATCTAACAGTAAATAACACAGTGTTTAGCTTTAGAGAGGTTGGTCAATTAGTAAGCTATCAGATCATAGAAAATTTCAGGCTGAAAAGTGATAAGTCTTTTTTTATTAAATTTTAATTACCAAAATTCGGATTTTTCTAAAAATAAAAACAAAGCAGATTTTCTCGAAAATGGCGGATTTACGACCCCCAAGTGATAGGGGTTAAATCATTCTAAATTAGTCATAGTTTCTTCTCCTGAGAGGAATACGAGCAATTTCAAATCACCCTGTATGTGTGTGCCAAATTGCAACCGTGATTTATTTTTTATTTTATTTTATTTATTTTATTTTAATAATTTTAGGAAAACTTACAGCTAGTCATTTCGTTCAGCTGTTCGAAACTCCGAGAAAAAATCAAGTTGAAAACAATAGTGACGGTGGTGAGAAGGTGGTGGCGCCACAGTGGCGTGAGTACCTGGCGGCCTCGTACTGTCGGATGGTGAGCAGCGTGTCCTCGATGGTCTTGTTGGTGAGCGTGTTGAGCGAGTTGTTGAAGAAGTGCAGCGCCGCCAGCAGCGTCTCGCCGTTCCGCGTCAGCGTGCGCTGCGTGTCCGCGTTGTACAGGAACCTGCGGCCACTCGCTCATTAGCACGTTACCGATTGATGGCTAAGTATGCATTTTAATAAAATATTTGAGGAGATTGGACAGGTCTGTGCCTAGTTTGCTACAGATGTTTAATTCATTTTTAAAAGAAAACTAATATGCTTATACTTGCTTGCTTCATTATCATTACATAGTATAAAACAAAGTTGCCCTTTTCCCCTTGTACGCGTTAATCTTTAAACTACGCAACGGATTTTGATGCGGTTTTTTTTAATAGATAGAGTGGTTAAAGAGGAAGGTTTATATGTATAATAACATCCATTAAATAGCGGAAAAATACTGTTATTTTTGAGGTTTCTAATGTGATGTCGTAAATAATTTCATTTTTTTCCGCTTACATTGCAAACGCTGGCTGAACCCTACGAGATTTATCAAAATAATGTACTAAGTATTGTACACATTGAAAAGGTCTACAGAAAACTCCGCGATGGTATATGTCTATCTCTTATGGATATCCCACAATAACACTTTTGTCATTTACTTTTTAATTAATTTATTAACTAGTTTTCGAAGCGATTTTAACCAATACAGCATTAATCCTTATCCAATTAAATACCTTAAATACATTGTTGATTTAATATAGATCTATAAAGCCTTTTACAGTGTATTTTAACTTCACTAAGAAGGGTCCAATTACGGCGAGGAATAAATAATATAGCACTAATATCGGTATAATAGCGTATATTAAATCCCAAGAACACAATAGGTTCACAATAGGCTCACACAAAAAAAAAAAAAATTCTTAACTCTTATACTTTTCGCGGTAACGAAACCATAGCGCGATCTAACTCGACGCCAACGCCATCTATCGAGCGCGGTGACAACTCTTGACAAAAATTAATATTAGATCACGCTATGATTTCGTTCCAAACCCCAACATACCGCCCACCAAGGACATGTTGACAAAATGTCCTTAACTACCGCCCACCGTGCCAAACATCTGGCTTTAAATATCAAGCCTAACCATGACCGGAAACCTTTAAATAAAGAGGTTGCGTCCTTGGTAGTAGGTTTTTAACACAATATAGGGTTTATCAGAACAAATATCATACTGTTGTTTTCACATAATGAATTATGATAAACAAATAAAAATAACAAATAAAACGAAATCTTAAGTACAACAAAATTTAAACTTAACCTTAACTTAACTGGTTACTGGCAAATAGGTAACACACACAATTTAGAGGCAGGTCTCTTAATAACTGAAGCCTGTGTGCGTATAGTTACGACCCGAGTAATTCCGTCAGGACCCGGATGCGTCTGTTCAACCTTACCCAAGAACCACTTGCCTGGAGGCAAACCGTCTTCCTTTACTAACACGATCTCCCCAACTGATGGTTCTGGATTTTTATTGGCCCATTTATGGCGTTGCAGGAATTGATTTAGGTAATCCTGAGACCAACGACGCCAAAAATCCTGCATCATCCTCTGATGAAGCTGCCAGCGTTTTAAGGTACTCACATTGGACCTTTCGTAATTTGAATCTGGTACTAAAACGGGTGGTTCTCCGATCAAGAAATGCCCTGGCGTTAAAATGACACACTTATCTTGATCCTCGACATACGATAAAGGCCTGGAGTTGAGGCAAGCCTCAATTTGAGCCAGCACTGTTGCCATCTCTTCGTACGTCAGTGTAGAATTTCCAATAACCCTTTTAAGATGGTACTTGGTCGATTTTATTCCTGCCTCCCATAGGCCACCAAAATTAGGTGCGTGGGGCGGAATAAAGTGCCAATCTGTGCCATTATTAGCGAGGTACTCTGCTAGTTCCGGATTGAGGTTGGACTTCTCTTCGTTAAATAAGTAGAGTAACTCGCGTGACGCTCCCACAAAGTTTGTCCCGTTGTCGCTATGTAAGTCACTGCATCGGCCACGTCTTGCCACGAATCTTTTGAAAGCTGTCAGAAAACCTCTAGTACTTAGTTCACTGACCGCTTCTAAATGTACTGCTCTAGTGACCATGCATATAAACAATGCTATATAGCCTTTATATGACTTATTACCTCGACCCTTTGATACCCGAATGTTAATAGGGCCGGCGTAATCTACTCCACTATATAGAAATGGTTTACTAGGTGTAACACGTGCCGAAGGCAATTGTCCCATTAACTGCGTTCTAACTTTAGATGAATATCGAATGCATTTAATACATCCTTTAACATGTTTTTTAACCAACTGCTTGACACCAATAATCCAATATTTGGAACGCAAGTATGTCACCATAAGTTGCGGACCACCATGCATCGTCTTTTCGTGAGCATCTGCCACTAATAGATCTGTCAGAAAAGAATGCTTTGGTAACAATATAGGATGAACTCGATTATAACTTAATTGAGCCATCTCAAGTCGCCCTCCAACTCTTATGATTCCCTTTGAATCCACGAAAGCATTTAAAGACCTTAAATTACCGGACCTTTTTCCTACTTTACCACTCTTTAAATCCTCCATTTCCTCGGTAAGTTCTTGTTGACATTTTTTGATACAAGTTTCTAGAGCATCTTCAAGTTCCAATTTGGATAAATGTCGTGTATTATGCTTGATTGTTACTGATCTCCTTAAATTTAAAAATCGCCGACAATAAGCAACAACTCGGACTAATCGACATAATGACGAAAACTTAAACAAACCTTCACATTCCAAAGAAGTCGTGTGAACTTTCACTTCTTCTAAGTGTGTGATAAGGTGTTTGGGCCTTTTGTACTCCACCACCAGCTGTCTTAGATAATCCGGCCCATTCCACCATAAAGCCGTAGATTCAAGATCAGCTGGGGAAACTCCGCGAGATGCACAATCTGCGGGGTTATGTTTCGTTGATACGTGAGACCAATATTTCGTATCTAACAGACTTAAAATCTCAGAAACCCGATTTGCGACGAACGTTTTCCAGCGACTCGGGTGTCCGTTGAGCCAAGCTAGCACTACCTCACTATCGGTCCATGCATGCCAATTGGCACGTGGTATGTTCAATACTTCTCCTACTTCCACCATTAATTTAGCAAGGAGAGCAGCACCACAGAGTTCTAATCGTGGAATAGACACCTGCCTAACGGGCGCTACTTTCGTTTTCGACGTGACTAATGAAATGTGAATATCCCCTTTGTGATCCACTACTCTCAGGTATACGACTGCCGAATACGCTAATTTCGAAGCGTCCGAAAACCCGTGCAATTCAGCCTTTAAATTGCTACTTTCCTGTTGCAACCATCGTGGGATTTTAATATTCACCAAATAGGCCAAACTATGGTGGTAAGTAATCCATTCTTGTACTAAGTTTTTTGGAATTTCTTGGTCCCACTCTAATCCCGCTAACCATAATTTCTGAATAAATATTTTGGCTAGAACAATGCTTGGTGCCAACCAACCCAAAGGGTCAAATAGACGTGATATCTCGGAGATAATTTTTCTTTTTGTTACAGTTGCAGCCAACGGTTGGAGTTCTACGGAATACTGAAAGAAGTCTTTGTTCGAGTTCCAGGTAAGTCCTAAAATCTTCGTTACATCATCCATTTTTATCCTTAATTCTTCCTCTGTAGTTTCCTTCTCATCCCTTATTTTATTTACTAATTGCTGACTATTACTCCTCCATTTTTGTAATGGAAAACCTCTCTTGCCTAACCCTTTGCTTAATTCCGTGTAAATATTAAAACAGCTTTCTATATTTTCAGATCCTGTCATCAAGTCGTCCATGTAGAAATCGTTTAGAATAATCTTGGCTATTTCGGGCTGATCTGAGCACTCATCGTACGCCACCTGTTGAAGTGACCGTACTGCCAGGTATGGTGCCGACGCCGTGCCGAATGTTACCGTTTCTAATTGATACACTTCTATTTCTTTTTCAGGACTGTCTCTCCAGAGGATCCTTTGTAGTACTGAGTCTTCTTTGTGAACTAACACCTGCCGATACATTTTTATTATGTCAGCTACAAGACATATTCGGTGCGTTCTCCATCGCATAATCGTATGACGAAGTTCCGCCTGCAATGTAGGACCAACTAACATACAGTCGTTAAGTGAAGCTCCCTTTGATCCCTTACAGGAGGCGTCAAATACGACGCGAACCTTCGACGTTACTTTATCCTCCCGGACAACAGCGTGGTGTGGTAAATAAATAGCTTTCGGATTATTCTTGTCATTTTCTAAAACCTTTTTCATGTGATTTAGCTGTAAGTATTCCTGGATAACTTTCGAATAATCTTCCTTAAATTTACTGTTTTTCCTGAATTTATTTTCTAACGACTTTAATCTTTTTTCAGCAATAACCTTCGATTCACCAACCTTGTCGACCGGGTCCCCCTCGTACAATGGTAGCCTTACTATATACCGGCCACTTTTGTCGCGTTCTGTTGTATCTGCGTAGAATTTTTCGCAGTTGTTTTCTTCCTCCGTTAGCATTTTCTTTCTCGATGGTTCTGCCTCTAACTCCCAAAATTTTCGAAGCAACTCATCGGGATCAAGACTTATATGCATCACGGTAATATGTGCAGGATAATTTGAGTGATCCAACTCAAAGGTACCCGATAATATCCACCCTAACGTGGTATTTTGTGCCAAGTAAGTTCCGCTTACGTTTCGTTTGATTCCTTCTTGGATGACCTGGCTGTAAACTTCAGCACCTAACAAAACATCAATTTTATTAGGCCTATCGTATTTTGGATCAGCCAAGTCATCATCGGCCAAGTCAACCCATTCTACCCTAGTTACTTTCGTAGCTGGGAGAAGGGCAGTGACCGACTTCAAGACGAAAGCATTGACTGTTATCTTGACCGTGGGATCTATTCTAGATCTCATTTTAAGGATTACAGTGGACTTGGCAGTCGCACTTTTTTCCCCACCTACCCCAATCACAGTTTGTCGCGATGAAGTTTTATTTAAACCCAAATATTGTACCACGGATTCTGTAACGAAAGAACCCTGTGATCCTTGGTCCAGCAATGCCCTAACTATTCGATACGAGCCGTCCTTAGATTTAGCCTCGATTAAAGCAGTAGTTAGTAAGACGGTTTTCCGACCGCCTCCTGTGGATAAACAGGAAACCAGTGGCTTGCTCGACCCCTCCGCTTGCGCGGCCCTTTCAACGTTACTAGTTTTATTATCCTCCTTCATCAACGATGAGGTTTCCTCGTGAGCCCTATTACTACCTTCGCCCATATCAGACCCAGAAACACCTGTTGGGTGTAACAAAGAATGGTGGCGGCGTTTACACACCTGGCACTTGAGAGTGTTTTTACAATGTTTAGCAGAGTGATTATTGTATAAGCAAACAAAGCACAAATTATGTTCCTGAGCAAACGTACGCCGAGCGTCATTAGACTCCTTTCCAAACTTAGGACAGGACGTAATTTTATGATCGGCTGACGAGCAAAACGCACATGCAACCGACTTTTTTACTACGTGAAACGACTGAGTCCCTTTTTGGTTTGAATGTCTGTCTTTGTTATCGACCTTATCTAAATTTTCTAAACCTCTAAAACGACTATTTAAATATTCCGAAAACTGTTTAAAAGTAGGTAATTCAGCACTTGCGTCTGAAGCCGCCTTAAGTTCCCAAGCTTTCCTGGTCTCTTTATCTAACTTTGCACTAATTATGTGTATCACAATCAGATCCCAGGAAGACACATCTACCCCTAAATTACTAATTGACTCTAAACATTCAACAGTAGTCGTAATAAGTCGCTTTATTTCAAATGCCGATTCAAACGATAATGTCTTTTGACTTAACAATCTTTTCATTATACTATTTGCCAGAAACCTTTTATTATTATACATTTTTTCTAACTTAGACCAAGCAATTTTATAGTTGTCCGATGTAACATTAATATTTCGTAACAACTGTTCAGCTTCCCCTGTTAAATGACCCTTTAAATAAAATAAGCGTTGTGCATCATCCAAAGATTTGTTTTCATGCACCAAACCCACAAATAAATCTTTGAATGTTTGCCACTCCGAATACTTTCCCGAAAAAGAAGGGATTTTTATTTCAGGCAACCTTACTCTACTGAGGTTCCCTTCTGTTTTAGAACAAGTATTAGAATCTGTACGCGAATCAGTAAACTTTCCTTCGGATAACATTTCTTTTAAATCACTTTTAAAATCCACATAAAATTCTTCGACTTCATCATAAAGATTATTTTTAACATAGCTCGAATTAGCCAATTCAGTCTTTTTTATCGTGCTTAATATTTCTTTATGATTAGAAGTAAATGCGTTCCACAATTGTTCCAAATTTTCAAGTCGTGTCTCTAAATATGATGTAGTTAAACGCTCTTTAGGAGCTTTCTTAAAATTTGATTTAGCCTTAATCATTTTAGAACTAACATCTTCCTGTAAACTACAGAACGACTCCATTTTGCAACAATTACGGCACAACTCTTATCAACACAATCAAAACACAAGTCACAAAAAAATAGATTTGTTTTATGTTATCCAACAAATCCCAAAAATTTTACAAGTGTTTGGAACACCCTTTGTTTGGTTCTAAAATCGGGCATGGATTCCCCGTCAGAACCACTTTTCACATAAATAAATTACAAGTCCTAAGCTAATAAAAACCATTAAAGTTAATGTTAAATTTAAAGTTCCAAGTATGTTTTTTCAAATTACGCGCACTTTTTGATTGATGTAATCTTCCTGATCTAAGTTATAATTCAAATGTACTCACGATTTTTTATTTTCACTCACTGACACTTTATTGCTGTACTGCACCCGAGCCACAGCCGGCACGCGTGCTGTACTGCACCACGAGCCGCAAGCGCCGTCTTCACAGCGCGCTGCACTGCACCATACAAGTGGCGCCCTCTATTCGACGAAATCCTCCCTCGCGACGATCCTCCGACTGCTGGGTACCAGGTTGGCTGCTTCCACGCTCCACCTGGCTGCTCCCGGCTCCAATCGGTTCCTCCTCCAACTCCTGGACACCTCACCTGGTGCCCGTTGAAGGGGCTGATCTGAACAGCGATCCACTGCCCAGTAACGACGCGAAGGGTGGTGATACACTACCACCTCTGGAAACCACCACACACACTCCCGACCAATCCGGCTCGAAGGACCATGTATTTAAACTTCACTAAGAAGGGTCCAATTACGGCGAGGAATAAATAATATAGCACTAATATCGGTATAATAGCGTATATTAAATCCCAAGAACACAATAGGTTCACAATAGGCTCACACAAAAAAAAAAAAAATTCTTAACTCTTATACTTTTCGCGGTAACGAAACCATAGCGCGATCTAACTCGACGCCAACGCCATCTATCGAGCGCGGTGACAACTCTTGACAAAAATTAATATTAGATCACGCTATGATTTCGTTCCAAACCCCAACAACAGCATATGATTTAAATGAATATTTTCGAAGATATTACAGATTTAAAAATTGCGGGACGTAGCGTTTGCGGCGGAGCGGGCCGCTATGTTTTTGTAGTGTATTTAGTATCATAGCATTGCACCCGTGCGAAGCCGGGGCGGGTCGCTAGTACTAATATATTATGATTTAATTTTTTTGTAAAAAAAAATGTTATTATTATTTATTCCCAGAAACTGGTAGCGGTACTGACTGGTTCTGCAGCTCGGGCGACTTCTGCGCGAGCTCGGCGAAGGCCTCGCCCAGCGCGCGCTGCGTGGCGGCGGCGGCGCCCAGCTGCGCCGTCAGTGCGCCCGACAGCCGCAGCACGCCGCAGTACTTGCGCTGCGTCTCGCGCAGCATCTCGATCTGCGCCTCCAGCTCTGCGGGGGGACACTCGCACTCAGCACGCACACACGTGTGAGCAACGCCTTAACTCTAGTTTTCAGCTAAGATAGGTTTCACCACAAAATGAACCCCACATTCACACAAAGTTAAGGCCCCATAAGCTAGTACTACCCCTTTCAACTCATCAAAACGCTTTTTTAATACTTATGACAAATAATAAATACAAAATACTAAAGGAATTGATAACAAAAATAGTGATTTCGGGTATGTTGTGGTCTTCTCTGGTCTTAATTTGTTATTTATAAATAAAACATATTTTGGTTCTTTCAGTATTTTGTATTTATTATTTGTCATAAGTATTAAAAAAGCATTTTGATGAGTTTTTGAACAAATTTGCTACATTCTCAAAGATTGGACATTTTGGGAGTTGGACATTTTGACCATTGGACATTTTGACCATTGGACATTTTGAGAATTGGACATTTTGACCATTGGACATTTTGGGTAATTGGACATTTTGACACCGTTGGACATTTTGAGAATTGGAAATTTTGCCCCTGAACGGTCTGCAGACCTGAGGAGAGTGATCATGAATTTTATTATTTTCATAAATAAATCTAGATATAGTGCTAGAAGGTTTTAGTTTACATTAACTGGAGCAACTTTCTGTCAGTCTATAATAATATTCATACCAACCATGACTTTGAAATTCCATAAAATTGTTAAAGCAGACAAAAATAGTGCCATGAGTAAAGCTGCATACACAGCCTTTAGGTAAAATAATTTCTTACCAGTATCCACAGTGCGCGAGCTCTTGCCCAGTTTCTCGTATAAGATCTGTTTGGTGCACTTGTAAGTGGAGACTCCCCAGTTGCGGATGGCATCTAGTTTAGACGAGCCGGCTCGTAGCAGTGTGCTGGAGCCGGCGCCATTCTGTGACACGTCTGGGGGAGCTGCCACAACACAATGTTAAGTTGATTAGAAATTGTCATTTATAGAGGTGTGGAGTTTTTATTTATATTTCTTTTCATAATATTATTTTCTTATTTACAATAAACAGATTTAAGTTTTGTCAAATTGATTTAACTTACAATCTATCAATTATTCACTTTCTTAATGATGTCAAACTAATGAAACATTCAATATTTGGGTTATTCAGCAAAAAATATCTTAAATGCAGAGCCTAAGTTTTACAATAAGATCATATAAAGTGATTAATTAACAAAATGAATCAGTGCAATAACCATCCAAAGTCATTGCAATATCTACAGAAAATGAAAAAATTTACATCAATTTTTTCAACCTACATCAACCCACATGGGTTGGTGTAGGTTAGGTATGTTTTGGCAGAATTAAGTCCAGTTTAGAGGTATTGCTTTAGATAAACAGAGTAATAGGTACCTACTTCTGTAAAACTGCCTAATGGTAATACCAGATCACATAATATGCCACACAAACAAGTCTGTCAAGATCCGTGGTGCGTCATCTATTAACTGTCTTGACTAGCATGCCACAAGTAGAATGAGACTGGCCTCTTTAGTTAATTGACTGCTGGAATGTGTTCATAAGCTATTATGATTGATTCAATAGGACAAAGTGTTTTGTTGGAAAACAGCACTAGCTTTGACTTGAATGACATCACTCACTGAAGTATTTCATGTTAATTGGCCTTTTCTTTCTTTTGGTTATGCGACACGCTTCGGACCGTGATTGACTGAGGTGGTTGGGTAAAGTTCTCGGCGAGTTAGCCTTAGAGGTAGGATGTATTGTTCACCAAAAGCTGGTATTTATATCTGCTTACCGTACGCGGGTGGGAAGGGCATGGAGCGAGACGTGGGGAACTTGGGCTCCGTGCCTGACGTGATGGAGTCGCTGGACTCGCGCAGCGGCGGAGTATCCTTCAGCATCTCGTGAATGCTGCGCTCCGATTGCCTGCATGATAACATTGCGTTACACCCGCTTTCATAGTCCACACACAGCAACTACGGAAGCTGCTGCCAAACAGCTATCAAATAGAACAGATAACAGCCCGGCTTCAAAGCCTAAAACCAAGACAATATTCCTCTTGATCATGACACACCATTTAGACATCTCGACGTGGAAATGATGTCTTCTACAGCGAATAGACGACGATCGCGTTAAACACCTTACGCTTCTTCAAATACACGATAAACTTAGCATTTTTTAAATAAATGCCGGATTTTATTTAAAAATATATCAATCGACGCTTGTGCACTTTGACAATGACAATTTAGCTAAATACAACAAGAAGCGGAGAAGTTCCAAAAATGTGACAGACGACAGCCGCGACCGGCGCGACAGCACTGACAGCAGGATAGATAGTCACAATGGCCATATGTTTGAAAGAGAAGGCATTAACAAGACGATAACAAATTATCATTCTGGCTACAAATCAAATTGTAAATTGAATCCAACATTAAAATATTTTCATAAAGTTTATTTGTTGTTATCACAAAACGAACAGCTTTGGGAAGGGTTGTTTTTTTTAGGGATCGCGTCCTTTCGCACAATTTGCCGTGGCGACTCATCGCAACATTCGCAACGGCCTGCATTCATCCAGTTACCACTTTACCAGTTCCATAGAGTAAATATGATCCTTGTTCCATACTGTACATTAGAGTACATTATTTTGATTTAATCTGGTAGGGTTCAGCCTGCGTTTGCAATGTAAGCGGAAAAAAAGAAATTATTTACGACATCACATTAGAAACCTCAAAAATAATAGTATTTCTCCACTATTTAATGGATGTTATTATACATATTATAAACCTTCCTCTTTAACCACTCTATCTATTAAAAAAAAACGCATCAAAATCCGTTGCGTAATTTTAAAAATGTATGCATACAACGGGAACAGGGACAGAGAAAGCGACTTTGATTTATACTATGTAGTGATGTTGCAGTCAGTCTCGAGTCGAGCAAAGAAATAAAGGCGCAATATTGGGGGAATAATGGTAATCGAACCATAAGAAGGGTAGGTAGACAATCGCTTAAACTTCAGATTTCGCAAAACCTGTGCAAATGTGAGCGAGTCGCGTGAACGAGTGTTTTCAAGTATCAAGATACCTAATTGGCTCGCTCGAGGCAGCTAAACGTACATGTACTACGTACACATCACACACATCACCTTGCTTAGTAACAGTGACATTGCATCGAAAACCACCTTATGCTGTTGGATAGCAAACAAGTCCTCGGCTCACCTGATATTAAGTGGTACCTTTAGACATGGGTAATACCAGCATCACAGATAATAAAATAAACTTACTAGCTTTTGCCCGCAACTTCTCTCGCATGGAATACTTACTTTGGGCTGCCTTTTTCTTCCATTTCTCTTTTTCACCCCTATGTAGGTGGACATTTTAAAAGCGCTTGAACAATATGTTTATTTATTTCTTATAAAATGCCTAAAGACAAAGTTTCATGATTTCATAGATATAACGTAACATACCATCATGCCTGTTTTTCCCGAAAGGTTAGGCAGAGGTAACAAGAAGGAAGAAGTACAGGAAGGGAGGGGGAAGCGTAGGCATGTTGCTGTGCCCGACCAGGGTCCATAACTGTTCTTTAGCTTTAAGCCTTATGTAACATCTTTTTACACATTATGGTATTCAAATAAAAATGGATATGAATATGAGGTGTATAACATTTTTTGCTCGGCCTGGGAATCAACCCAAGGTCTCTTGTGTAACCGTTGCGCGTAGGACCACTAGGCTAACGAGGCAGTATGAGGCATGATTTTATCTTCAAAATAATATTTTCAACCCCTTCAAGTTTTATTTTTCGCGAGAAAAGGTAGCCCACTATCACTCAATCTTAACTCGGCAGTGTTTGACTACATAATATGACATCCGGCGTGGAGCACAAGCTGTGCTGGGACAGCTGGTGTACGACGGCGACCGAGTCGGACGACAACTACTGAAGTAAGGCCTTAGGGCCTTATCACACTAGCGAATTGCGAGCGTGTTTTCTATACAAATATCTGACGCGGCGAATTCGCTGCGTAATCGCCTTCATACAAAATACGCTCGCAAACCGCTAGTGTGATAAGGCCCTTAGTCATAAAGGTAACACAAACTGACAATCAAGTTAGTATTAGTATGATCAGTATATAAGTTAGATACTTAATTAGAATATTATTTCTGTATAATATAATATAAACACGGAGTATATAATCCATTTTTTGGTGGTTGGTACTTATATATTGGTACTACGAGTATGGATATTATATACCATCACGCCTGTATTCCCCGAAGGGTTAGGCAGAGGTGTACCAATGTACACCCACAGTTCGCCGGTATATTTAGGTCCCATGTAATAGGGGGCGAGCCTATTGCCATTAATCGGGCACAAATCCAAACTCCGAGCTGCTACTGAGAATTTCATAGAAAAACCCAATAACACTTTTTGCTCGACCTGGGAATCGAACCCAGGACCCCTAGCGTAGCAGTCGCGCTTAGGACCACTAGGCCACCGAGGCAGTTTATATTCTGTAGAAATAACAAATTAAAGGAAGGGATATTATGTTCTGCCAAAAACATTTTGAAAATAAAACCGCGACTGTAGAATACATAAAAGTTATTTTTATTTATTAATAATCGGACTGATCAACAATAATAGGTAACAATAGGTACCTACACGCTAACCTGACCTACTCGAGCTTGGATTGAAGCCTAAAAAATATGTTAAATGTATTACATATACATATACATATATATAAATATACCTACTTATGTGAAAAATATATCTAAAGCTGTGTACTTGTGTTCTTTGGGCATTATACCTACAACCGTCACAATAAACAGCTAAATACGTTTATAAAAATAATTCATTTTGTATTATGTACCTAAGTATTTATTGACAAAACATCATCTCGGGAGAGTAGGTTGGTACAGTCCGTGCCACGAAAGATGAGACTTGGCGAGTGTCAGTTTAGGGAGCTTGCGCATTTACTAAGTGTACGAAATAGTTATCCATAATTTGTATATCTATTCAGGGATTTTTCGATGACATTGGAATTAAAACAACATACAAAAAATCTTCACAATATTTATTACAAAATAATAAAGTTGGAGGTCAAGTCTCATCTTTCGTGGCACGGACTGTAAGGTACGTCGGGGTAACATCGTAAAAGGGTAAAGTACGAAAATTCTCATTTACCTGAGATTCAGGCAAATAATTTTACTTATGGCAACCTAGCGGTGAAGGACAACTCACTCATGCCGTCCCCCACCTCAGTTGACCTCAGTCTGCCTCAAGCGTTCTAACCGTGTGGTTGTGTGTAAAATGCATTTTTTGCCAACTGTCATTTCCGACGAAGTTTTGAAGATTTTCGATCTTGACCCATCATCTATAACTTTCCTCTCAGGTGAGATATTTACATGTTTTATACTTGTAATTGTTTATTATTACGTTATTAGTGATAACAAAGCAGTTGATAGTTCATAAATAGTGCCATTTCGGACATTTTTGTATTTTCGATCTTCACCAATCGTTTTTATAAGAGGTAAGTTCGGAATACTCTTCTTTCCTTACTCCGTGGGAATACTATTCATTCGAACTTGCCCCGTTTCAAAAGCTCATATAATAGGCAGGGGTTCTCAACTTGGGTCATATTATATCGTTTTAAGTTTGTCATAACAAATTAAAATGATAAAACATTAATATTATTGAGGTTATTTCTGTTAATGTAATTAAAAGGACTGTGGATATTTTAGGAAGTAATTAGGTTCATAGAATAGTCGTTTTGTGTGCAATGTAGATTTTCTTTTTTAAGATGATGATGAATGATTATGTTCTTTTGGGAAAGTGGTGTAGTTTTTACACATAATAATATGACCAATTCCTAAATATCGTCGTTGCGACTTTAAGACCTCCTATGTGACACTTTTGTTCAAAACACTTTTTCACTCCATTCAAGTGTACATTTTGAAGCCCTATCGAATGCAAAAACTCTCATGTGGCTATGACGTTTTATTCGTAATTTATTTACCCATTTCAAGATCTTCAATGTGCTTGCTCATCATAATTTGGTGCTTAAAATGTCTTATGTGTCGTATGTACACATACAAGTTTTTAAGTGTAGCATGCTCGTGGAGTATAGGCAATTTTTGGAATAAAATATCCTATGTGCAATTTACGCGGGTATTTTTTAATATTACTTTTGGTATCTTTAGACCGACAGGATTGAACAAGTGAACGAAAAGACGAGTGAAATAGATAAATCGCGTGATTATTCTCCATTTTTAGACAATAGATGACGCTCATTTAAATATATGGCATAATATTTTCATGGAAGAAAGTTTTTATGTCCGAATTTAAAATGGCAAAAGCATCTGGCAAATCACAAGAAAGTGTACTGTGCTTTCGTAGACTTGGAGAAGGCCTATGACAGTGTGTGGAGGGAAGAGCTATGGTCGACTCTATCCATGTATGGTGTGGACGGGCGTTTGATACGAACACTGAAATCTTTATATAAAGATTCCAGTACTTGTGTTAGGATAAATGGGGGCATACACTGGGTTGCGCTGACTGGTTTTACATCTCAAGAGGTGTAAGACAGCGCTGTGTGGCTGTTCAACATATATATGGATAGTTGTTTGACAGATTTGAGAGAGAGTGAGAGTGGATTAAGAATGAATGAGTTGCTGTAAATGCTTGTTATACGCAGATGATCAAGTTCTTCTTGCGTCGTTGGCGGAGCAGTTGCAAGACATGGTAACATTAACGAATGAAGCGTTTAAGAGAAAAGGGATGAACATAAATGTAAATAAGAAGAAAGTGATGGTTTTTGAAAGAGAAGAGGATGTATCGGTATGTGATGTGAAAATAAATGATGTGAGTGTGGAGCAAGTGAATGAGTTCGTATACCTGGGCAGTATATTTCGTAGACTTGGAGAAGGCCTATGACAGTGTGTGGAGGGAAGAGCTATGGTCGACTCTATCCATGTATGGTGTGGACGGGCGTTTGATACGAACACTGAAATCTTTATATAAAGATTCCAGTACTTGTGTTAGGATAAATGGGGGCATACACTGGGTTGCGCTGACTGGTTTTACATCTCAAGAGGTGTAAGACAGCGCTGTGTGGCTGTTCAACATATATATGGATAGTTGTTTGACAGATTTGAGAGAGAGTGAGAGTGGATTAAGAATGAATGAGTTGCCTGTCAAATGCTTGTTATACGCAGATGATCAAGTTCTTCTTGCGTCGTCGGCGGAGCAGTTGCAAGACATGGTAACATTAACGAATGAAGCGTTTAAGAGAAAAGGGATGAACATAAATGTAAATAAGACGAAAGTGATGGTTTTTGAAAGAGAAGAGGATGTATCGGTATGTGATGTGAAAATAAATGATGTGAGTGTGGAGCAAGTGAATGAGTTTGTATACCTGGGCAGTATATTTACAAGAGACTGTAAGATTGATGCTGATGTGGAGAGGAGAGTAAATGCGGAAAATAAAGTGAATGGTGCTATACATGCGGTTGTAACCAACCAGTCGATGTCCAAAAAGGCTCGACTGGCTGTGCACAATGGCGTGCTGGTGCCTACACTTACGTATGGAAGTGAATGTTGGGTATGGCAAACGAGGCATGAAAGTCGGATTAATGCTGTGGAGATGCCTTCCTTGCGAAGTATGTGTGGTGTAACGTTGATAGAGTGAGAAATGAAATTATACGACAACGTTGCAGTTTAAAAGAGGATGTAGTGACAAAGGTTGAAAAGAGTATGCTTAGATGGTTCGGTCATGTTGAGAGGATGAGTGAAAGGCGACTAATAAAAGGGATTTATATGGCAGATGTGAGTGGCAATGCCGGGAGGGGACGCCGTAGAAAGACCTACCTTGACCTTATCGGTGAGGTTCTTCAGAAAGGTCAGGAGCTTAGTACTCTTAACCGGCGTGCTTGTATGACCAGATGTATGAATGTGGACGAGGCAAAAGGAGTGTGTAAGGATCGTAGCAGGTGGCGGTCCGTGGTTTCTGCTTACCCCATGGGAAAAAGGCGTGAGTTTATGTATGTATGTATGTTAAAATGGCATACTTTTAAGATGGCAGAATTTTATTTGCATTATTACCTTTGGCATACTTATAATTTCATTTAGTATAACTTTTATAAAGAGCGAGCGAAGCGAGCTCGGGCCTTGGGGCAACCCGACTCGGACAGGTTAGGTTAGAAGGGGATGGCGGAGTCTAGAGAGCGAGCGAAGCGAGCGAACAGACCCCGCCATCCACTTCGTGGTTTTCTCTATTGTAAACCCTTGAGCCCCGCGTAGCGGGGCTCCCTGATTATGCTTTTTGAGCCTCGAGGGCTCTGGATCTATCTCTAGGGACTTTCCTACGAAATGTATGCCAAAAGACGATTCTGCCTGTGAACTTTCTGCGATATGATGGTTCTGCATTTTAATTATAATGGAAATGAAATTTATGCGAAATGAGGATTCTGCCATACAAAATTATGAGTTATAAATGTATGCCAAGTAAGTGATGTCAAATGACTTTCTGCGAAAAGAGGTTTATGCTATCAGTTGTTATGCAAAATAAAATTATGACTTAAAAAGTTCTGCTATAAAAGGTGTACCCGTTTTATTTAAAGGTATTTTAGTTTAAAAGCACTGATGTGTAACTGGCAGCGCAACCAAAACCTCTTATGTGTCAAATAAAATTGTTTTCTTTTTTTTTTACTATGTTGTACTTTTTTTTTTAACTTAAAATATCATATTAAAAAGCAGGCAGACATGTGGCTGTCACCTGTATTTTTTGTTGTAGTTGGTTTCATTATATTTTTTTCAGTGGATGGTTTTTATCGATTTTCTCGTAAAAGTAAATTTTACACATAAGAGGTCTTGAAATCGCAACGACGATATGCTCTTTTCTTTAGAATATCCGGAATTTCATATTTGTTTTTTTTTTTTTTTGTTTTTTTTTTACATTTAGTTGACTTTGGGTTTAAATTTAAATATTGGTTACAGATTAATCATGCCACGAAAATATTATAGAAAATCGCTTCGTGCTACCAATAGTTACACTCAGGAAGATTTAAATGCTGCCTTAGAAAGCATAGCAAAAGGGGAAAGAAGCCAATATGCTGTTGCAAAACATTACAGAATACCAGTATCGACATTCAATGACAGAATTATTTGTAATGTTGTATCTCTCTGTAAGTGTATTGTGCAATTATTGTTTGATTATTAAAAATATAATTTGTATTGGCAAATTTTGTTTCCATTCATTTCCTAGTTATGTATATGTCACCGTAAAATTGTAAATACCGTTAGATTATAAACTATCTCGCGAGTTTGTAAACTGTCGAAATATTGTGAACCTCAACGTACTGCTTACAATTTAACGTATTATTATTCGGTAGATTGTAATCTATCGAAGTAAAACCGTCAAATTACAATCAACTGTCCGAAGGCGCTCCCTGATTGGTCGGCTTTGTAGTAGACCGTTCTGTGTCCATAGAGTTAGGAATGAAACACAGGTATCAGTCAAATAAAATTAATGCACTTCAAGAATTGTGACATCAAGTAGGTCTGCAGGTATTCATTACTTAGTAGGTAATCAAACATTCTGACATCACATGGTAAGAAAAAATTGTATCAAAATAAAAAAAAAATAGAAACGTAACAATATTTTCTTCTGAAACACAAATTAAAATTGAAAAAATAATGAATTTTTCTCTTAGAAAAAAACGATAACAAAATGAAATCAAAATTTAAAAAGCAAATCAAAAACATATTAACGTTTTCGAAAATGTAACAAAATTGTCTATTAGATAAAAAATATGAAAGTAAATTGCACCAATAAAAATGATAAAATACTTGATGGCACAATTCTTGAAGTGCATTCATTTTATTTGACTGATACCTGTGTTTCATTCCTAACTCTATGGACCCAGAACGGTCTACTATAAAGCCGACCAATCAGGGACAGCCTTTGGACAGTTGACAATTTCACAATTTTAAGATTGTAATTCGACGGTTTCATTTCGATAGATTACAATCTACCGAATAATAATACGTTAAATTGTAAGCAGTACTTTGAGGTTCACAATCTTTCGACAGTTTACAAACTCGCGAGATAGTTTATAATCTAACGGTATTTACAATTTTACGGTGACATATATAACTACAACGTCAACATTTAGACGTAGATCATCGACAAGGGACAATGGATAGTAATGTATTTACACAACTATTATGATATTAAAACAGTTGAGAACCTCTGTCTGAATATGGTAGAAGTGGGGAAAGACCAGAATATAAAATTCATTATTTTACAATATTTCATATTTTTTTTACTTTAAAATACTTTTATGAAGAAACACGTATACTTTTACATGCTTTACACAATTTGTCAGTGAATCCAGGGATCTAAAACGAAAATTTAAAAAAATACCACCAATTGTCGGTCTTCCCCCCTACATTACGATCTTTACCCGTTTTCATTATTTTCGTTAGTGTGTATATTTTTATTAATATTTATATTCATATATAAGTATAATGATTCTCAGTCTGGTGTAAAGTCAAGTACAATCTGTTGGTTCTATTGAAAGTTTTATAATTTGCTGCTACATTATGTGTTTCGGATCCATATAGATGCTTAAAAAAATATACCTCATCTCATCAAAATCTCGTTCGATGTTGCCCCGATCCACCTTACCTACTTGTTACCTGAGCACACAGAATACTAGTACTAACGAGTATTTGACAGTATCCACTGCTTCTACCGAATTATCTAATTTGTAATATAATATGTATGTATATTGTATACCTGGTAGGTACCTACGAAGATTATTATTTTAAATTTACATTGTCACCTAGATACTGCAGATTATAGTGCAGGCACTTACTGCCAGTTACCAGGTAGGTATAGTTTCCTACTCAATTAGTTATTGTCTTGTCATTTTATTGGAGTTAGCAGGGCTGTCAAAAGATAGTGAGAGACGGTAAGTGACCTCGTAAGGGACATTTATCTAACAGAACGATAATCCGGCGAAACTCTCTTAAGCTATAGGTACCTGCAATGTATATCCTATTAGCTATTCTGCCATATTTATAAAATATTAAAATTCAAAAATGTACATAAACATCCCCCTTATTTTTTAACCCCCGACGCAAAAAGAGGGGTGTTATAAGTTTGACGTGTCTGTCTGTCTGTCTGTCTGTCTGTCTGTGGCATCATAGCTGCCGAACGGATGAAGCGATTTCAATTTAGTTTTTTTTTTGTATCAAAGGTGACCTATGTGCGAGTGTTCTTAGACATGTTTGATGAAAATCGGTTGAGCCGTTTAAAAGTTGTGGGGGTGAAAGTAGGGAAGAAAAACCGAATGTCTGTAAATATACTCGAGTGGGGTCTCAAACTTAACAAAATCGACATTATAATAAGTAGGTACCTATAAAAAGTATAAAATAAAAAATTAAATTAAAAATTTAAAAAACCCCCAACACAAAAACCTAAGTTCCCTTTAAAAAGTAAAAAATAACAAAAAAAATACGTCACGTTGGGGGACCGATGTTGCATTTACGATACGATCGTCCCTAGCGGTCCCCCAACGTGACGTATTTTTTTTGTTATTTTTTACTTTTTAAAGGGAACTTAGGTTTTTGTGTTGGGGGTTTTTTAAATTTTTAATTTAATTTTTTATTGAATTATGTGTAATATAGGCCCTCTGCTATAATCTTATAAAATAGGTACGGTACCTGTTCATATCAAAAGTGCCCCTCAGTTTGAATATATAGTATTACATAGTACATACGAGTGAGTTCCTCAGGGCGTACGTAACCATTGGCTGAACATGCCTATTAAACTGTACCGAGATGTACATGGGCAAATAAGTAGGTACAAAAATGTATCTTAGGTATCACTTTTGTCACAGGTGGCGCTTTTCTGTGATCCGTTCTACGACCGTAAAAGAGTTAGGTACACTCACAGTTCATGAACCACTGCTTGCTGTTGTTGTCTAAACAACTCTCCTACTACACTTACAATACTGTACCTATTACTATAGAACAGGGATGGCGAACCTTGATCGGTGAACGTGCCATTTTTTATATAAAAAAAATTATGTGACTATGCTGTGCTATCAAAGAATCTGGAGAAACATAAAAAATTGATGGTATTAACTCTTTATTTGCAACTCGTTTGTACAAGAATCGTAATATTTACTATGTTATGGTTTATTTAATTTAAATAAGAGGTTAGTGTGATTTCTGTTGTTGCAAATTGGTTGGTCGCGTGCCACCACTGGCGCGTGCCATTGGTTTGCCATCCCTGCAATAGAACATTCTGAATGTTGAGCGTTCAGTCGTAGAATGCATCATGGAACGCATGGGTTTATACATACAAGCTGTTGATTTGCATCCTCGTCAAATTTTAGGAGCTTATCATAGAAAAAAAGAAGTAATCACATATAATTACGATTCCTGGCCAATATTTAATAAATGCTTGTTTTTTTAGTTGCAACTATCAAACAGCAGTATTCCAGAATACTCCTCTTGCAAAAATCAGCATCACCCAGTTGCGTATGCGGTAGGCAGAGTTGTCGCTCGGCTATATCAATGCATGCGTGCATAGCGCCTAAACCCTCTGGCGAGATGGCTACTTCGAATTGGAAAATCACGTCAAAAAATATAAATCTTAAAACAAATTTATTTTATTATTGATTCGTGTTAAGAATCACGAGCATAGTTAACTGCTTGAATTTGACGAGAATGCAAATCAACAGCTTGTATAAGTAAATCCTATTGGTCAAGATCCGAGTGTCGCCGGACCTTCGTCATTTTAGCAAGCATATACCTTTTAAACCACATATTTCTTTAACTATCACACAATGATAGGCATGCTCAAATGAAATAAGTGTGGCGACTCTTAGGATCTCAGTGTACCTATAATAATTAAGTGTTGTTCGTTGGGATTGAATGCGATTTATGAATATACATAATACATCTTTATTTGTGACGTTTTACACTAAAACATGTATTGTGCGAATGAATATTTTAGAAAAAAACTTAATAGTACTTACATACAACGGGTAACTATTAGAGACTAGCGTTTCACATACTGCTTGCCAGCTACGAGTCGTAACGTATTAGCGATTCACTTCAATACTTATAAATAACATATTACAAAAATATACATCGTCTACTTTTCTATTATAATTATAATATTATAATGTTCTTTAGCTTCACACTCCCGGATACCTAAATGCGAACAATATCAATACAACACGGTAGTCCACATCACTTCAACTCGTTTTGAAGATCTATAGTACGAACCTTCTTAATATTATATCAGTGTGGGTACGGTTAGTACTTAACTGTATACTTTTGTGACAACAGGAGTACCCTAGATTGACGCATTTCTAGGGCACGGTTACTTTTAAAGCTTGCCTTACTGATGGGTTCCTCACAGACTTCAAAAGATAATACATCTTCGAAATATTACCCTTAGAATTACTATTTACTTCACTACCAGATCATAGTGACAGCTCAAGGAAAATCACATAAAACTGTCTGTCTTTGGTCTTAATAATACGTGAAGCACACTATCTCAGTTCGAAGACGAATCACAATCTACCTAACACCAAGCAAGAGTCGCCTTGTCTGTATGGAGACTCAATGTGATGAATTTATAAACTGACAGAGCAATCCAACGCTCATCATCCACCGCACAGCATCGATGTGGTGGTGCGTGTTACATGTGCGTGTGTGCGTGCGGCAGGCGCGCGGGTCAGTCGAGCGCAGAATGCGCGGCGGGCGCGCGCAGCGGCCGCATCTCCGCGCCCGAGCTGTCGCTCACCACCAGCGTCTCCTGCGGGCAGCACGACGTCTTCATCGACATTGACTCCGTCGATGTTTTGTGACTCTGTTGGGGCAACACACGAAACCATAAGCAACGCACAGCGAAAAAACCGCCGCAGCCGTTTTTTGTTCTGGATTAAATTAACAATATTGAGGAATAACATAACTTATATACTGTAAAGTCAAAGTCAAATCATTTATTTCAATTAGACGATTAAAAGGCACTTTTAAACGTCAAAATAATTAAAACGAATGAATCTAGTTGCCCATATCAAAAGGTAATTTCGTATGGAGAAGAATGGGCAAGAATCTCCATACATACTCTTTTAAAAAACGTATTACATTATGTTGTACAATTACATGCATTCCATAAAAATATATAAATGTCAAAACGATCTGTTAACAATAAAAGTCACTCAAAGTACTACCACAGGTACTATAACAATACGTACTAAGTGCCACGAATTAAGAAATGAAAGCTAAACCAATTGTAATATTTAATACCAATATTGTGATCGAAGATGATCAATTCTAACATTTGAAAGGCAACGACGAAATCAACACCAAAATCATCAAAGAGTGTACCAATCAGTTAACTGCTATTCTGACACATTTAATTAATATATCATTTGCATCGGGAACCTTTCCTGATGCCCTGAAATACTCAATAGTTAAGCCCTTGTATAAAAAAGGAGAAAAATCTGACATTAATAACTATCGTCCTATAACATTAATACCCATATTGTCCAAAATATACGAAAAATGTATGTATAGAAGACTAATTGACTATTGCGATAAATTTCATATTATTAGCAAAGAGCAGTATGGCTTTCAAAAAAACAAGTCCACTACGTTGGCAGTGTTTTCTCTTGTGAAGGCTGTAGTTTCTAATATTAATAATAATAATTTGACCACGGGGCTATTTTTTGATATTTCAAAAGCCTTCGATTTAGTTTCCCACAGTCTATTACTCGAGAAACTTGAATCAGTCGGTATCAGAGGTCCTACACTTCAGTGGATAGCATCATATCTCAGTAAAAGACAACAACGAGTCATAGTTGATAAAATAGACGGCAATCAGGATATGGTGCCTTTTTCTTCAGAATACAAGCACAATAAATGTGGTGTTCCACAAGGGAGTGTACTGGGCCCTATCCTATTCTTGCTGTACATTAATGACATTGTTAATATAACCAACCACCAATGTATATTATTTGCTGATGACATTACGATTATTATAGCGACAGAAAAAGGTAATAATTGTATAAACATTCATGAGACTGAAATTAATAACACTATAGATAAATTAATACAATGGCTTGACATAAATAACCTAAAAATAAATCTTAATAAATCCGTATATATAAATTTCAATAAATGTAATAATCCTAAATATAATATTAAACTAAATATAACACAAATTAAAGAAGTAGCACAAACAAAGTTTCTAGGCGTAATTATTGACGAGAACCTAAACTGGAAAGAGCATGTAGATAATGTGTCAAAACGAATAAATAAATTTGTATACGCTCTTAAGCAAATAAAAAATGTAACGAGCCTTAAAACAGCTATCATGACCTATCACGCATATGCAGAATCCCTACTACGTTACGGGCTTATAATATGGGGAAATAGCACAGATATAAACCGAGCATTTGTTGCGCAAAAAAAGTGCATTAGGGCATTGTACGGGATGCCTCCGGAGGAATCCTGTCAACCGATATTTAAAAAACTAGGGTTATTACCGTTGCCGTGCCTTTATATTTATGAAATATGCATGTTCGTTAATAAACATAAGGCTTTGTTTAAATCAGCCAATGACGTTATTTCTCGGAGCCGGCGTGATCCACAGAGACTCGTTCTACATGATCTGCCCAAGCTTGCTAAATATAATAAAAGCTGCTTATATAATTGTGTTCATATATATAATAAGATACCGAGTAATATAAAAAACTTAAATTCTAGATTATTTAAAATCAAATTGTTTAATTGGTTGACTACGAATAATTTCTATAGTTTAAAAGAATTTCTGGAAAAGAAATTTGCATTTTAGTGTTAAGTGAAAGATTTGCATGCTAAGTATAATTCTGGCGAAACATGTAAGCACTTTACTATTCAAATTGTAACATCATGTATACCATGTTTTATGCAAATAAAGATATTATTATTATTAAAAAAACGAATCAGTGTGTGAGCCATAGTAATCACCAAATGTAGCATATTGTCTAAGAGAAAAAAAGAAATAGTAATAATAGTCAAAAACAAATTACATATACAGTGTGTCCGGACATGGACTAGCGATATTCTAAATACTTAAATATAAGCTATTTTAAAGTCTAATTAGGCTCTAAGCTTGGGCCCAATACACTTCTCCGCTAATTCTCTTCACACCGGCGGCGGCTGGCTGCTGGTGTTGTCATAGGCACATGAGACATTTCAGCTCGGTCTCGTGTCTATGGCATTTTATAACGTTCAATCTTCTACTTTTGTGACCACCGCGGTGCGCTGCATCGCATTTGCGAATCTGGCATTCTTCTGGGTTCGCAATGGTGTTTAGGCGCCAGTGTTCACTTACCATCGGCATCAAGGCCCCCCTTGATGGTAAGTGAGCACTGGCGCCTGACAGCTTGTTTACAATAGCCGAATAATACACATGTCTACTCAAGTCCGGAGTATTTATTCTGTTATTCATATTGGTAGGTATACATAGATTGTCGAGATCAAAGCAAACCAAAACCGCTCCACAATCAGCCGCGGTTGGACATTACATGCACCTAACTTGAATCTCCATTTGTGCCAATTTCCTACAATAATATAAACAATTGATACGTATAAGGCAGACACCCTTACCCGCTTGAAGCAATGCGCGATGGAGTGGCAGAGGTTGGTGAGCGAGAGCCGGCGGCGCTGGCGCATGAGCACGTACAGGATGGGGTTGAGCACGTAGTTGAGCAGCATGAGGATGTCGGACAGCGTGGACAGCGGGCTGAGCCGCGGCCACGCGCGCGGGCCCAGCGCCAGGTACAGCGCCGACGTCACCTGCGGACCGCCACGCGTCACCTCATTGCGCACACAGCCTGCACTTACACTTTATGCGGACATTCGTTATACTATGTGTAGCGAAATTCTATAATATAAAGCCTTCTTTGCTTTTGTCAAAGTTCACTTGAAACGTTCTGTACAGGGACACTTAAGGACATGGAGGAGGGATTTCCAACAAGATTTTAATTTACAAAAGGTTCCTATAAATCTCGACTCAACTGGAATGAAATTAGGACTCAATTAGGTACAGATTTTGTCTATATGTAAGCCATTTCGCTGTATTCTCCGAGCGGTCAGGCGTCACAGATGAACAGCTATGCTGAAGTTCCATGTAATAAGGGCGGATAGGGGGCGACCCGTAACAGTTAGGTAGGTAAGTATCACGTTCGGTTCCGCTTACGGCTAGACTAATGTGAAATGCGGAAAGTCCAGGCAAATTGTTAGTATTAAGTGCAGATCCCGCCACGACATCAATGAAGGCAATCAGTTTAATTGATCTAACGGCCAGCACCCTTCGCACTCGCTCGGAACTCGCTACGTGTCTACATTTGCTATCAACTGCGCACTTGTATATACTTGGTTCTTAGATTATACATTGTTGCTTCTAACTGACACCATGCATTCTAATACATACAGAAGCATCGATAATGTTTTATGATTTTTCACATTATTTATTGATGATGAAAAAATTTAAGTAAGTAGTTACCCAGGTAAGCACATAGCGAGTTGCTTTCATGTTTGCACAGTAGCGTGGGTAGCGGGAAGACCTAAAGTCAAAATCGTTCTTTCGTAACCTGGCAAGACTCTAATTATTGAATAATAAAAAGATTTGATTATCAATAAGTGATCTACATATTCATGACGTGTAACTTGCCCGGAATATCCAATGTGTGAAGCGCTATACACATGCGGACATACTCACGAACTCAGCTCAATGAATAATAATTATTCTAGTTTGATTCGCTTGCCATTTGAGAAACAATGAAATATTTTCGCCAATGTTCGGCGCGCGCGTGGCATGCTGATGATGACAACGCCTATGTACTTACTGATCAACAATAAATATCTTCATAAATATCGTAAAACGGAATGGTTCAAGATCCCACTCCGCCACACCTACGGCATGGTTTGCTGAAATGGTGTGTGAAATGGATGGCTGAAAGATTGACACTGATGGGTAGTTTAGAGGGTCTACGTACTTTTAATCGCCCTTAAAAAAGGGGGATGGGGGATTTTTAATTCGAGTGCATTTTTTTTTGTGTCAGGTACAAATAGTACGTGATGTATGGCCCACGGAAAGTGTCTAGCAAAAAAAAAAAAGAAAAAACATGGACACTGAAAACCTAGGCGTGGTGTGTGTGGTATGAGCGCACTGTGAGCCCGGCGCGGGGGTAGTGGGTAGTACTAGTCCTCCAGCCATACTTCCGACACGATTACAATAAATTGATCATATTTGTGTTATTTCAGTTCAAACGCGAGCGAAGAATTCGATTCGATTGATAAGCAAATCGTGGAGCTCTTTATAATAAGTAAATCTTCTATTTTATCATAATCATTAAAAAACAAACACCTCGGGCCTAGGCTATTGTTTTAAATATTAAAAACCGGTCAAGTCGTGTTCGCAATTTAGGGTTCCGCACCAAACTATACCGATTATTTTATAGAACGGAAAGATGTAGGTATATACGGATACAAAAAAAGTGATCGGTTTTTTCCTTTTGCGATACGGAACCTTAAGAAAGTACCTACAACTCAGGTTGTACTCGCTGCTAACTATTGTCTGCAGAAGTTGTAGAACATGTTATATCCTAATGCGCTCACATATAAAAAGCGCGTTTGCTTGCATACAATACTCAGTTCAGCTGCCAGCACTCCTGCAGAATATTGATGCGCCGATCACCGATGACAGATCGGAGCTAATAATACTATCTGGTGTTTTTGTACGGAACACACGACGACTCAGTGCGAGGACGAGGGCCAGCGATTACCTACATCAATAGCAGACATGCACAACGTTTGCCTTTCTGATCAGGAAGAAACCTTGCAATTGTAAGCAATACAACAACGTACACAACAACTATGTTTCATTGTTTTAAACTATTATGAAGTTTATTTCGAACGTTTTCATTTAAACAAATCGCTCAATATTTCCTGTGGGTGTTATGAAACCGATCTCATTCCAAATAAGAATCATACAAAGTTGCAAATAGGTAGATATATAATTTATTACTCCTTGGAGGAGCTGCTGAGTCACGGCTGAGAGGTGCTCATCTCGCTGAAGGTACTACAAGGTCATGAGGAATCGTTTCGCATTCCTATAATACCGCCGCAGGGATGTACGGAGAATACGAATGGTGTGTCGATCAGTGCGGCCGCCGGCACCAGTGTCGCGGGCACGTGGCTCGCGTGCTAACACACACGGTCGCCAATCGCCGAATGTTTGTAATTGTATCTGTCACGATACGCCTGTGCTATCGTCAGTATTAAGACTTCTTTGAATGATGAGCTTTACAATGTCTGCAGCACTACTATAAACGACGCTGGCTCCAACAAGAGTTATACCCGTCCGATGCCCTAGAGGACAAAGACCCCTGCCTAAATGTATGGGAGGTGCCTCGGACTGACTATTTCCGGGTGTTGCACTGCTTACTAATGTTTTTCTTCGTGACGAATTACAGAGGTTGTGTTTATGGTTAAGTCAGATTCAAAGTTTCTCTAACTACGAGTATAACACACAAGTACTCTCTAACAAGAGCGCTAGCTCTTGAGGAGAATCATTCAATAGATCCTCGCTAGTAGTGGAGGTTGCTGCATAACATAGAAAACTACGCGGCCCCGGCCAGGGGGGTAATTCCACAAACTTTTAAGAATAATCATTTAAGTAATATAATCTCAGTCTCTTATTGGCGTACATTTTTTGACGTTGACTGTCGCTGAGATGAGATTTTGAACGTTTTTATTTAATTGGCATTCGAATCCCTCTCCCTTCTTAAAATTTTTCGGTCGGTCTTCCAGACGTCTTGCAGGGTCTCACCTGCACTTACTTGATATCTAAAGTATAAAAAGTTACTGGGACGTTGCGGTCGCTGTATAGGCTCAAAAATATTCTCCCATCTATACTAATATTATAAAGAGGTAACATTTTGTTTGTAAGTTTGTATGTAGGGGGTAATCTCTGGAAGTAATGAACCAATTTTAAAAATTGTTTCACTGTTAGAAAGCTACATTATTTGTGAGTGCTATAGGCTATATAACATCACGCTACGACCAATTGGAGCGGAGCATTAATGAAAAATGTGGCAAAAACGGGGAAAAAATATTCTTTTTTAGGGCTTTTGTTGCGTGCGCTGCGTAAACGGTTAAAGTTACGCAAAAATAATGTATCAAAAAATTGTTCCTCTTAAAATATTCTAAAAAAAAGTCCGCGGTAGTACATGCCTAACTTTAAAGGTTGACTCAGTATAGCCATTTTTATGGGCAGACAATTTGTTTTAAAATAATGCATTATTTGCGAAGGTGTTTTTATAAACATAGTATTAATCCTTATCAACATAAATACGTTATTCATCACAAGTGTTTAATTTTGAACAAAATTGCCCTTTACATCATTTAATTTCAATAAATATCTTAGGAGATATCACAGTTTTAAAATAACTTCGCAGCAAAATAATGACTCTGCGTGACATTCCGTAGCCTTTACCTCAGTTGCCTCAGAATAACAGATTATAGGCTACATAACATCGCGCTTTGAGCCACGGGAACGGAAAAGTAACCAAAATCCTAACGTAACGCGGGTGATAGCCCGGGGCACAAGGGGGTAATCTCTGGATCTACTGAATCGATTTAAAAAAATATTTTACCCATAGAAAATACGTTATATGTAAGTGTTATAGGGTATTTTACATCTCGCTATGACACACGGGAGCGGTAACCCGAGACGTATCCTAGAGGGTGAAATAAGCCACGCGAACGAAGTCGCCGGCAACAGCTAGTCGCATATAAAGGCAATGCTGGTTCAATCCCTTATCTTCCCTATACTTGATGGTCATAGTAACACACATCACCATAGATGTGTGTTACTATGACCTGAATGCAGATCTCCTCAATAAACTTGACCGACTTCTTAATAACTGCATTCGATTCGTATTTAACCTCCGTAAGTATGATCATGTGTCCGCACATCGGTTGCTCTTAAAATGGTTACCCATCAGACAGCGCAGGGCTTTAAGGGCTCTAACAACCTTATTTTCTCTGTTAGACAAACCTAGTTCTCCTTCCTATCTGTCTTCTCACTTTCAATACTTGTGCTCCGCGCACAGTAACAATCTTCGTTCCACCAATAATCGTCTTCTACGATGTCCTTCTCACCGCTCTGGTTTCCTTAAATCTTCTTTTCCTGTCCAGGCGGTTTTCCTTTGGAATGCGCTCCCTCAGAATATCAGGATGGCCACCAGTCGGTTCACGTTCAAGGTAAAAGCTCGCGAACACGTACATAAGAAATTGGCAGATTCGTCTTATAATTAATTTGTTATATTTCGCCACCTATGTATTCTTATCTCTCCCTACTTTGTATATTTTGTTTATATGTATGTAATTATGATCTAATATATATTTTAATTCTTGGAAATTTTCTGTTTCTTGCACCTACTTTGTTCCGTCTCTGCATCACCCTAAGGTAGACTGGTAGAAAATGCCTAAGGCATTAAGTCCGCCTTTGTACGGTGTATTTTATATATTTTGTGCATAAAGTTTTAATAAATAAAATAAATAAATTAATATCTCGCTAAGCGCTGTTCCTCAACATGCATTATGTGCACAGTTCTACCTAGTTGTCTCATATCCCGGCAGATCCCAGTTAATGAAACAAACAATATAGCGCTCACCATTTGCGGCAGCCAGCAGATCATGAAGAGCACGGAGAGCGTGGCCATGAGGCGGCTGAAGGCGACCTCCTCGGCGGTGGCGGCGTTGTGGTGCGGCAGCGGCGCGGGCCCGGCGCGCGCGCGCTGGCGGCAGCTGGACTTGCTGACGCGCCGCACCACGGGCGCCGAGCCGCGCGGCGCCGAGATGGCGTACAGCGCGCGGATCACCGCCAGGTTGCAGTACACCAGCACCATGCACAGCAGCGTGCCTGCGCCCGGAACACCACCAGTTACTACACCGAGTAAAGGGGAACTACCGGGAGAACGCTATTTCATTACATTTATTTTAATTAATTGTAATATCAAATACCAAAAATGGATTTAATTCTAAAATAGGTATGTGATATGACAATAATAATTAAATATTGACTTGTGTGTATAGCCATTTTTTTTTTTTTTACATACATAATTATATGCATTGTAACACTTTATTTTATAAACATGAATTTGCAAATTAATAAACTATTTGATTTGACTTGACGATATAAACTAAAAATACTAATAGACAGAAGCTCCCGGTCCCCGCTGGTCACATGCTGTGCCCCACATACTATCAATGATAACATAATCTTAAGCCGACCAACACCAACTGTTTTAATATTACATTATTACGAGTGTGTCCCAAATATTTACTAGCTTTAAGTACATACAAACATTCCGACCACGCCATGAAATGAGTTAGTCTGGCTCATTCACTATACCTATACACGAATGGAGCCGTGCCTTGTTTTATTAACCTTTCATGTGCATATTAGAGTCAATACGTCCATTGAGGGCGTCTCGGCCATACCTAAGTACAGACGAGCTCGATTAGGCACCCGACGGAGCCGATCATTTTATTCTAGAAGAGTGCCAACATAGGCATCTTGCCAGAGAGTGCGCAATAGCGCTGTACGTACTCGTAAGTACAAGAAGGAAATCTAATTGTTCCACGTAATTAGGTAAACCGCAAATTAAACATTGGGCTCTATAAGGTAAGTAATAATATAAAAAACAAAAAAAATGTTGATGAATAGCTGCTACAGTATTCTGGTATAACTAAATACATGACTATTTCAATTATCAGAACTGTCTTGATGTTTGCAGTATTACAGAATTATAAACTCAGGTTTAAAATACTGCTATTAAAACTAACAGGACTTTAATATTCAACTTTACATCGTATTTGTGATGATGACCGCCTCAAAACTTAGTCGATGTTAGACCGATGATCATGACGACCCGGGTGAGGTGCGCCAGGTTGGTTGGCTAGCTCGGCTGTTCGTAACTCACCGAAAGCGACGTAGAAGACGGCGTAGGCGAGGTCGGTGGGCGTCTGCGCGTTCCTGTAGCGCACGCACTTGTGCTGCGCCTCGTCGTAGTAGAGGCCGAGGCCGAGGATGGGCGCGCACGTGAGGCACGCCGCCCAGAACCACGACACCAGCAGCGCCGTGCGGATCACGTAGTACGTCACTTGCTGGAACAGGAACGCTGTCGTTAGGGGGCTCCACCATTGACGTTGGCATCGCGAATAAGAACGGTGAAAGAGAAGAAAAGAACAACTAATAAAATAAAATAACATAGCTCTGTCATTTTGGAAGCTAAAAATAATTAAAGGTTAATTAAAGGTACACAGTTTAAAAATGTAAAAAAAGAAAAATATTAAAAAGAAACTGACAGTTATGAAATTATACGTAGTTATTAAGTAAAACATAAAACCTTTATTACAGGCAACTAAGGCCCATAAAGCACAATACATAAATACGTATAAAAACTATAACTATAGTTAACAGTGCTAAGTGCTAGTAGTAAGTTAGTAGTGTAGTACTACAGTTATTGTTTTTAAACTTAAAAACGACTGCACACTAAGTAACGGCGGCGGCGACGTGTTACGCTGCGAGTAGTCGCGTAGCCGCTACAGCACACCACACAGCACACCTTTAGATCAACTCTTCCTTGAGGCAGGTTACCATATAGTGACTCGGATCGCGCACCACGAACGACTTGAAGTTGGTGTCATGGCGCGCCTCCAACTTCTCCACCCTCAGGGTCCCGCTGGTCTTCTGGAACCTTATGTATTGTACGATGTCCTGAGTATTCGTACAGTGTACACGGAAGACGAATAGTGAGCAGCGTCGTTGGTACCTACTGCAGTGGGTCAGTGGTGCTATTGATTAAAGGAGATGGCTAAATGGAAGTACAGACCACTGCCCCATGTGCCAGGTACCATGTATAAATATGGTACCTAGCACAATGTAATGCTGATATTAGTATTTCATGTAAAAAGTTTCAGATACTTTTTGGGAATAATATAATGGTAAAATAATATTGCCTAAAAAGGAAAAAAGGTGTGTTTGACAGTATATAATTTTCTTCAACTGTCACTTTTGAAAAATAATAAAACTAAAAACGAAAATGAGGTTGTTTAATTATAAGTGAATGTTTGTGATGAAAAGTTTTTTTTTTTTAATAGTTTAATAGTTCACGAAAGTGCTAGAAAAATATTAAACACTACATAATTCATGAATGATTTTTTAAATATTATGAGGTTATGTAAGATTCATATACATACATTCCAGAATGTATCTGGCCCGGTGGCAGTCATTTAGCCATCACCTTTGTAGTGCAATAGCACAGTCTTAACTTCATCTCGACACTTCTATTTCGTTTTTCCTACCATTGTAGGAAAAACCAAAACGACCGAAGGAATAAGAAAAAATAATGTTCTTTTAATCAAAGACTCACTGGCGACGTTCAAACTTTGGTGATATCGTGTGAGCCGTCGTCATCTGTGCCTAATGCCTATACCATCGCGTTTGGTTATGAGTATAGTTTTCCCGTCCAGCCTTTCACTGCATGGTTGGGAATTCCTCTCGAACTAGTTGTAGGTACTGACAGTGTAGTCGGTCAGTGCTAGGAGGCAGGCCGGCTGACTGGCCGCGCCGCTAGCCACGCATTATGCAACTATTACAGTGTCACCCGAGAATGAGCTAGGTGTACCTTATGATGAGCTGTTGTAAAAACTTGATGTCTGAGCCACTTCGTAAGTTCGTACACAGCTTTGTTACCGTTGTTATTGTACTTCATGTTAGGTTAGATGCCATTTATATTCCGTAGATGTAACATCTTACAGACGCACTGTGAGCTTTTATGGTTTTTGTTTTTTTATTCATTAGGTTATAAACCTGTGATCTCCACATTCGATATAAATGTTAGATTTGCTAGTGACATTTGCACGGTACTTACCAGTTTATTATGTGTTAATTGTCAAAGAATTGAAGCATTCAAGTTACAGTTACTTTATAAATTATGGAACGTTTCGGGAGTGAGACGAGCCGCCTCGCGCGTCACTATCTCCGAATTAGAAATGCTAACTAGACAATGATCACGCGTCTTCGACCTATTTAGTAGTTGCACAATCTGACCATCTTTCATTTACATAGTATAGTCGTACCAAGTGTTTTTATGTTATAGTGGCTATTCAATCCGTTTTTATATTGTACTAGTTAAGATCAGCTCGGAGTTAGGATTTGTGCCCGGTTATTGGCAATAGGCTCGCCCCCTATTACATGGACCTAAAACATACCGGCTAACTGTGGGTGTACATTGTTACACCCGCGCTCAGCAGCTGGCACGTGCTCGGAATGGAGCGGAAGTGACACTCGGTAGGCAGTTAGGTGGCGGAAGGCCGCGCGCGAGCCGCAACGTGCCCAAACATACCGCGGAGACGCGCGGGCGACGCGACGGCGACGTGCATACCACCGGGAAACTTTGTTGACATTTATATCAAAGTTAATTTTACCTTAACATACCATCACGCCTGGATTCCCCGAAGGGTTAGGCAGAGGTGTACCAATGTAAACCCATAGTTCGCCGGTATGTTTTTTAGGTCCCATGTAGGGCGAGCCTATTGCCATAAACCGGGCACAAATCCAAACTCCGAGCTGCTACTGAGAATTTCATAGAAAAACCCAAAAGCACTTTTTGCGCGACTTGGGAATCGAACCCAAGACCTAGCAGTAATTTTACCTTTATTTTAATTAATACAACACATGGACAGTGCTTTAAATGGCTTCGGCGTAGATCTGCGCGTGAAACTTGAAACATGTATTTGCTGGATTTTGCTTGCTTACTTGCTTAAATATATTAATTGTTTATAATGGGACTAGCTCTATTAGAATGTATTATTCTAAGAAACTTGCAATCAGTTTTCTGTGTCGTAAGCAAAAGCACCGCCACTGTAACAGTGGGGTTGTTACCGCGGACTGAAGCAAGTAGTGAGGTCGCTACACAAGCGCTTGGCTCACTTGTGTTGCAGGATTAGGGAGGTAGTGTGCCCTCTTAATGATTGTCAGATTACTTACAAGCACGAAAGTCATCAGACGCCACCCACACCTGATTTTATATCGATAGGTACCTACTGCATCACAAAGATGGCAGGGAGACTAAGTAATCAAAGATCGGATGCACCAGTCAGCTGCTGAGCCGGTTCCATAGCATTAACCAAAATGAAAAGATCATCTCTGTTATATTTCTTTGTTTGTTTTCCTCCTAACATTCCCGAATCAAGTCTGTGACCTAAAAATATCGATTTGAAAACACATAAATCTCTTCTAGAAACATTTAAATATAACTCTTTATTATGTTGGATTAAAGTGCTATCTGTGATAGAGCTTTCTACATGTTTTACGAACCTAACTACCTATAGGTAACGCCGCACTGTGTAATACATCATAATAATTATGTATTGTAGATGAAATTTTAAAGTTCACCAAGAATTTAAAAATAAAAAATAAAAAATGGTATATAATAGTGCTCCGTCAGCACTAGTCAGCAGCGAGGTGGCATATCTATTAACTATTAAATTATAATTAAGTTTAGATTACTAAACAGATAACTAGGTACGTACTAACAGTTAACATTATCTCTCGATAAGATGTCGATCTGTTTCAGACGCTGTGACGTTCGCACAGCAACTCGGCTCAGCCGGCTTAGCGCGTGTTGATGTAGCTGCCTGAGTTATTGCTGCACTCTCAGAACACGAATATTTTACAAAAAACGCGTATGTTAGAATGTGAATGAATACCTTTTTGCTGCTTTATTTTAGAAATATTATAAAAAATGAGAAATTGCAATGGCGTCGTTTTAGATGGCGGAGTAAGAGTCAGAACACATAGCCGTTAACTAGTGTATGCATAGATACTGCTTCACAAACAGAGTAGCATTAAGCAAATATTTGTGAAAGGAAATTACTTATTGTAATATAATTGTCAATATCACTATTTATGGCAGTGCACAATGTTACGCACGCAAAACATGGTGCTAAACAAAACAAGTCCCCAGGTACTTACGTGTTTTACACCCCTTATTATTATTATTGAAGGCGATAATTAAGAACATTACAACAATAATAGCAGTAAGTGTGACATCGGAATACCTTTAGGCTATCGTCTGTCAAATGAGTAGTAATTAACCACAAACCCTAAAAGACTGTTTAATTTATTGTCTGAATGCCTACGTACTTGATTGAGGATAACTCTCAAAAATATATGTCGAAAAGTCGAAGGTGTCCAATCAAATGATATCATCGAAAACATATTTCAGTTGTTTACGTTTTCTCAAATGTCAAGGTTATTTATTCATTTCCACATGTTGCAGCGTGTGTAGACTGATGAGGAAAATGGCCACATCGATGGTTCTCCCTACTCATGCCTCCTAGTTTCTTTAGGGTCCGTTCACACAGACCGGCTCGGAGAGCATCGGCGCGCATTTTTCTTTTCACACAGACCGGATCGGATATACTCTTGGAGTTGGTCGGAGCGGAGCCGCCAACTATTTCACATAGACCGGCTGGAAGCGATCTGAAAGCGGATGCGCTCGCAATCGGCTGCGCGAACAAGAAAAAGTACGCGATCGGAGCCGGTCAGCTCCTCTAATTATTTCACACCAAGCGCGTTCAAGCATTCTTAATGTCAAAAGCAGTGCAAATGCAAAAATAAACCTTACTTCAAATACTAAAAAGTTTGTTTTCAACGTGATAAGAATCTGCTGCTCTCATCTCCGAGCCGGTCTGTGTGAACGGACCCTTATTCACCCATGTTCATTGCATAGTGAACATTATAATTTATGTTAAATTGGTCATAAATTGTGTAGTGGACACAGTAACTACAGGCTCCGACAGGGCTGCCCTCGTGAGTAATAGAGCAGGTACATGCCGCAGCTAGGCACAGCTAGTAGTTCCATAAAAGCCGTTAAAAACACACTCCCCATTATGTTTGCTAATCTAGTCTCCATTAGTGGTAGAGTTGTTAACGTCAGCCGCGATCCAGTGGCACCGCCGCAGGTGGTCGCAAACAATGTGCCATTTCTGCCTCCTGATCGTTCTGATAACCTGGTACTTAGCCAGCCCGTCGCTACTCGTAACTGTTATGTCCGCGTGCCCCTATTTGGCGCTGTTGATGACAATAGGACAAATTGCCCGCTCGCACACTCGACTGTGGTGGGTGGTGTGCGAACCATTAACTCAAATTAATGAACTGCCTCCGTTTTATATTTTTGCACATTGATATTATCTAGAATGTCACAAGAGTGAGTGCTTCCACTCATAACAGTAATTGTTCCTAGAACACAAACACTAGCGACGAGGCTATATATATAGGGAAGTACAGCAAGGTGGAGGTGCGGGCAAGTTGACCATTCATTTACTAAAGATAACAAGCTTTAATAGATTAATGACCGCCACACCTTGTAGTTTTCACACAGAGATCAACCAAAACAAATAGATTAAATTGTTATTTCACTCATCTAGCTAATAACAGTTCATTTGAAGATCATATCAAATGTTACGAACACAAACAAGAGGATCGTTTGAGAGTCGTGCCGCGTGTAGCCGCCGCTAAAAATAATATATTTGATTTGATCGAGTGTCGATCAGATGAGCAGCCGCGTGAAACATTGCACCCGCCGCGCTACGCCTCAGATCACTGGGGAAGGAAAAAGCCTTCAAAACTACTATACATTTAATTATTTCTCGATACAAATGTACAGCCTAGAATCTGTGGGACGCAGATTATGATTCAATAGGTGTAGCTATCCTAAGACATAATATCGACACAAAACGATCTAATACTACAATTTGTATGATCAACAAATAGTTTCGTGTTGTTATTGGAGTGATCTCATGATACTGCGTCGGAATGCTAAAACCATTAAAATAACTACATTACTATGTTATATTTAATTTTATTACTGTTCTTTAGCTTTCCGAACCGGTTGTAACTATACTTCTAGATTACTTCTAGACTGTCATCTAATGCTCAGAGAAGCCGCTCAACTCTCAATAGGCGGCCGGGTCTGACTTATCCTTAAGTCAAAATTATTCATTGTTTCGACGTACCGCCGGTAGTAGGACCACAAGCGATCTATATAAACATATATATTCATTCATGGCCTCCGGTAATAGATCACTGATAGCACTCACTATGCATAGTGGCCGCGCGCTGACTGCACAGTTACACGATAGTTGACTACTCCGGATCGCAAGCGCACAGCAGTGCTCTCTGATCCTGAACCGTCATAACAGTTTACGTGAAACCTAAAGCTGCGCTTACAATGATGGTATTTTTTTAACAATAATGATTTTGCGTATTGCGCGGTATCAGCAGATTAAATGGGCCATTTTAGTTTTATTCATAAATGGATTTAGTGGGTATATTACTTCTAATAACTTTTGTATAATTGATTACTTATGTGTTTCTAATGAAGTGGCGCTATTAACTACTTTGGCCACTATGGTGACTACGATGTTGGCGCCAGCAGATTATTCCTGCATGTTGTCGACTAGTCGCGACTACATACTTTCTTCACAAATATTGGCCACAATTATGCAACTGAAGTACTCCGCGGAGCGCACCTTAATGGTGTACAATAATATGATGATGATTGATCCGCGTGCTACTCGTATTGCGTACAATGTACGTAGTTACGTTATCTACGAGTAATCACAAATTTCGCTAATCGAGTGTTTGTGACGAGTATTTTTTTGGAAAATCGATAATATTATTGAATGTACTTTCGCATCACTAGAAAGATATCACCGATTACCAAATACTACAATTGCTCAACTTTTTTTCAGTGCGTTAACCTAAGCTATTAACATGGCTTCATGATATATTTAACGGATGGAAAAAAAACTTAAGGATTCGAAGATCCTACGTCGGAACTATAGAAGAGGAGGTAGGTATGCCCTTGAAAAAGTTTTTATTAAACATATAAAGCTTATTATTCGATAAAGCTTAGCTTTACACCTCCGAATGTCCGTTTGCTCATCAGAGTAATTCCCAGATCTAGTATGTACGTACGTAATACGTAACTATACGTAGCCACGTGTGCAATGAGCCACTCCACGCTCCGACGTGGCTACGTGGAAGGTCTGCTCAGAATCAGGGCAACCTCGAGTTTTACTATCTTCTAGTCGTGAAACTAAATCAACACTATGAGTGGGATCATTTCGTTTATATTTACTTTTGATTGTCTCACGCGAAACCAGATACATAGGGATAGTTATTGCACCTTCATCCATCGCGTATATGTGATCATGTAAGTAGGCAGGTATTCCCAAAACAAAAACCAGTAACTTATTATAAAAAACAGGAAAAATCCCGAATGGACGTTCCAAATGTCCAGCGTCCATCGTGTCGTCGTCGTTCGTGGTTCGTTCAAACTGCCCCGTTGGTCTCGTGGTCGCAAGTGCGACTGCTGTGCAAGGGGTCCCGGGTTCGATTCCCAGGTCGAGCAAAAAGTGTTATTGGGTTTTTCTATGAAATTGTCAGTAGCAGCTCGGAGTTTGGATTTTTGCCCGGTTAATGGCAATAGGCTCGCCCCCTATTACATGGGACCTAAATATACCGGCGAACTGTGGGTGTACATTGCTACACCTCTGCCTAACCCTTCGGGGAATACAGGCGTGATGGTATGATGGTGGACGTTCGCGCTCAATAATGTAGTATCACGATCGTGAGCTTTATTCGTAGATATGTTGTGTGTATGTGATTACTGTCTACAGGAGAGAGTGAACGACTGACCTTCTGGTAGAGGAAGGGCCTGGTGAGCGCCAGGTAGCGCTCCAGCGCCATGGTGACGGCGATGCACACGGAGCCGACGCCGAACACGCGCAGCACGACGCGCGTGGCGCAGTAGGCGCGCGTCGTGCCCACGCCCGCCACGTGCTCGCCCACCAGCATGGCGCACATCATGCCCACCTGCACACACACCACACGCTCAGTGTTCGCAACAATATGCGGTAAGGCTTATTATATCAATATGCGAAAGTAATATATATTACTGGTGGAGTTTGGGTTCTCTACACACCAGATCTCTGTCCAACCCTTGGGTGAATACCGGCGTGATGTTAAATATATTGCTTATGGATATAATGAGCTAAGGTCGTCGAGCAAGTAGAGAAACGTGAAGAGAACATACGCCGTCATTGTGCGTATTCAGTTAGTAGATCTAGTAATAAGTGGCGAGCACTGTGTGTAAGTACGGACACATGAGTCAGTTCAGCTTCTTGTCTGTGTGGTGGCGACTTACCTGCGCGCTGCATGAGGCCCTTATTACAAAATATTATGTTCTGGATTGATAAGTATATAAAGATATTAAAACTAGAAAACTTGATCTCTGCGGCTATGTAGCCGAGTACCACTAGACTCTAGTTGTACCCGTACAGTGTACGGTGCGCTGGTTGGAGGGCAGCGGTCGTTAGGATAGCACTATAAGTTGCAGGTTCGATACGGTCAGCGAACCGGTTGTTTAGATAAGTAGTTACGACCGGTGGTAATATAATGCTCTAGCAGTACTAAACGTTATGCTAATAGTTTGTCGGTAGTTCGGAAGTTACCGCGGTGACCAGCTTCGCAAATAGAGTTAGTAATCAACTGCAAATTAATAACTCAAAGGCATTAACAATATTGGAACTATAAAGTACCAGCAATAAAAACAAAACACTTTAAAATCAACATTAACCATTTTAAAACGAACTGAAGTATAAGCCGATATGTAAAATAGAGTTTTCTAGTTCTACCAGCATCAACAGCGTAGAAAACATTTCATTCTACAGGGTGTAAAAATAACGCACGTCATGTCTAAATCTTTTTTACGATTTTGTTTTATACTCTATCTAAAGGCGTCGTGACTTCTAAAGCATTAACATATAAATACACGTTAGGTATAGTTACAATTCTCACGAACTCAGCCTGAGATTTAGACTTCTATAGTTTGTCAAACCGAGGTTGTAGAGCGTGTGACTCACCAGCGCCACGAGATCGTTGGCTGCGAGCGAGGTGAGCAGCAGCAGGTGCTTCCTGTTGCGCACGCGCCGCTCACCCCGGCGCAGCGCCACGATGGCGCTCGCGTTGCCCACGATGCCGACGGTGTACACCACCTTCACCAGCAGCCCGAACACCCGCCCCATGGTCCGCGGCGGCAGCTGTGTGTGTGTGTGCGTGCTGTTCAGCGCGTCGCTCGGCTGGCTCCCGTTGAACATGTCCAGCGCGTCCACCGTCATGTTCAACATCTCCGTCACGTGCTCATAGTATCCCGCCATGTCTCCTAGCTATCTATATGTGTTGTTGGACAGATGATTCGAGTGTATTGTTCTGTATCGTTTCGGCAGTTGTTAGAAGTCGGTATGCTCGTAAATGTGTTCAGATACATCGCAGTCTCGGAGGCACGTTCTCTCTGTGAATAAAACAGTTGATTTTAAGTAAAACGTGAAACGGTAAAAAACAAAGTAAGACATCTACTTAAGAAACTGTAGGAATACATTTCCTGTTTGCCAACAGAAACTTACTCAGGACCAAAGCTGCAAAGTACGGAAAGGAGTGAGTATAGTAATGTGTACAAGGGACACTCTCAATATGATTACAAATGACATTTCCACCAGAAATAAATAAACCTAAACCGCAACATGAATAACCATATTATTGTATTGAAAAAGGGGAAATTCCCTATTGTTACGTCCTCTTCCTGTTACATGTAGTTAAGTAGGTAGGTACTTACTAAAAGGTACGTCCATAAACTTAACAACATTTTGAATCAGACTGTACACCAACAACATGACTTAGTGATAGGTAACCTTACGATTACTTTACTTTTTATAGCCGTAACTGTGTGAGCGGCGAGTGGGCTCGCACCGGTTACGATGTTGCACTACTGTATGCTGACGCTCCATATGTCAGGCATCGACCCTAGGGTTGTAGACGATCAGAAATTGTTTAGAATTAGTTATCACTAGCTGTTACCCGCGACTTCGTGCGCGAGTAAAGGTCCCGTCAAAATCGGTCTAGCCGTTTCAGAGATTAGCCGGAACAAAAAGACAAACAAACAGACGAACATTATAAAAATTGACTTTTTTTATTTATGTACCGTATATACTTTCTTGTGCAGTTAGTGAAAATCTGTTAATTTGAAATTACAAACAGACACATCAATTTTATTTATTTGTATAAATTGTCCAGGACCTTTTACTAGTTTTTGCCTTTTTGACTGCAGGAAAAGATTTATCGAAAGAATTTCAAAACTTCATTAATTCTGTATTTTTTATATAAAATTTCCATTCGCATAAGGGATTCAAAATTAGAAGCATAAATACATCCAATGCTTGCCCTGACAACTCACGAGACGACTCCCAGCCACCGTAGACGCGGGTCTGTGGACAGTGAGCAATGGGTAGCTCACCGTCCGTACGTTTACTAACGACAGACCGTGTCGACGGCGCGTTCGTGTTCCACGCGCGCCTCAAAGAGTATGTCAGCAACAACAATTTGGAAGGGGCCACTAAGGGCCGATGCCTGCCGGGGCTGCGGGTTGTTCGAAAGAGATACCGCGCCCCCGGAACGCAAAGGAACATAGATGGGTTTTAGTCAGTAAAAGTCAGACACTCCCTCCCCGGGGGAAGCTATTTGATGATTTCCCATCTATAAAAAAAAGCCCTGACAACGAATACCTTAGAAACGTATAATTAGTACGAGGGCTCGAGGGTGAGCATATAAATACGTCGTCACTATTGATGACTCCTAATGATAACATCGAGCGAGCCGGGGCCGGACATACTCCTGCAGTAAGTGGTTCCCGCCGCAGCCGGGCCTGTGGGCGGCTTGTAAGTAAACGATTATCAATAATTACTGCGCTTACATTCATTGAACATCCAGGCACAGATTAAATAAGTACAGATACTTCACTCAGTAGAAAATTTCCAATACCTACTGCTATAATAGCCTACTCCGTCGCGTCAACTCGCGTCAGCAACCACTGCAAACTAAAATGTGCCTAAGTGCTCAAGCATACAGTTGTGATCGCTTCGCACCGCGCGATTCCACAACAATCTTAGGGCCGCCTTTTCGATAAAATTAAATTAACATAACTTTTTATGTCTATGTTATTGAGAACTGTGAATATGTTCTGACTTATATGTGACAGTTTAAAATTGTATCGTAAATGTTTATAAAATATTTTTTTATAAATTGGTGCTGACTGAGCAATACATCTAGATAAAACATAATTATTCCTTCTTTTACTTGATTTGCACCCATCTACAACACATAAGGCACCAGACGGCATCGTAGGTAACGAATGAAACTATAAGTGCGCGTCCACACTGCGAGCCTGGCGCGGTTGCGACGACGGGCGCGAAGTATCAAACATATGAAAGTCACCTTTGCGTCCATATTGTAGTGACTAAGGCGGAAGCCTAGTGCGACGGGACTGAGCGACACAGCGCGCGTAAGTTTCAAACGCTTCTGTCTTCGCGTTCTGGCCACACTACGGGCCTAGTCATCGAGCGATCCAATGCGCGGGCGGCGGGGGTAACAAACCATTTCGGTCTTGTCGCTCGGCGTATGTGCGTCTGTATTTGTTTATGAGAGAGTTATGAATAATTTCTCCTCAGGTTTAATACCTTTGCGAAAGTTAGTATCTTCTTTGGTGGTTTTCGGTGATATTTTACTTAGTACTCGTATGTAGTCAAAAGTTGACACGGGCATACGAGTATACTCAAAGAATTTTGTAGGGTATAATCTCAATTCTTCATATAAGTTAAAAAATTCACCAGTTATTGCTCTGTTTTTATTTATTTCGTGCACACCATCTCTAGTGTTCAACACCTCCCATCTCAGGATCGGACTGTCTAGTAAAAACAGAAAATCCTTGTCCATAGTTACGTCCACGTACATCAGGTGTTGCACACCTGATGTACTTCAAACCGCTACAAGAGCTCGCGCCTCACTGTGGCCACCGCACGCCCCGCTCGCCGCGCCCGCCTTAGGCTCCAGTCACCGCGCTTTCAGTGTGGACGCACACTTAAAATTGAACAACGTGCGTGATGCGCTTGCGAAAACCGCACTGAATTTGGTTCGCAAACGGCCCGAGACCGCTCGGCCGGGCGGTAGGCAATTATAGCGCGCAAGTACATAGAGTGACGGAGGCCTGATCCAGGCCTATTATTATTCAAAATCGAAGGTGCTGCGATTAATAAATAAATTAGTCAGTATCAGCGATTCGAGCATCAACAATATTTTTTAAATTCAATAGTTACTTACATATGTCCCATAGTAATGGTAGCACGACTAATAAATCCCATCATCAGATATTGAAATGGTGACAATGGGACAACACAGGAAGCACCAGCTTTCAAATAAAAAAAGAATCATGATAATCGGTTCACCCAGTCGGTAAATCGAGGTAACAATCATAAAAAATACAAAAATATACAGTCGAATTGATAACCTCCTCCTTTTTTTGAAGTCGCTTAAAAATTGCGGGACGTAGCGTTTGCGGCGGAGCGGGCCGCTATGTTTTTGTATACAACGTTTACAGTTTTTCTGCAGTGTATTTAGTATCAGCATTGCACCCGTGCAAAGCCGGGGCGGGTCGCTAGTTTATAATATTTTATTATACTAGTGTGGATGATGGCTCCCGCACAGCGCCGGAACAGTGCGCTGTGCGGGAGCAAGTTAGGAGACAAGTAACAAATTGCAAGTGGACGTGTACGATGCGTTAATAAAGAGCGTTTGCCTGTGAGCACACGTAGTGCCGAGCTGCGCGCGCGCAGTCCGGGGCCCTATCAGTGGCGCCTCACTACCGCTTCAAACACCATTACGCATTGATAACTGTAATGATTGTCACTTATTTGACTACCGTTAATAACGAGAGGACTGTACTTTAGACTCGTTGCATTTTATAAATAAATGGTTCAGCGGCTCCCCGGCCCACCGAATTAACAGGGCGTAAGAGACACCTCTCCGTAAACTTCACTAGAACACTCAGAACACTATTTTGCCTTTAGAACAAGATTGAAAAATTGGCCTGTTGGTTTTTTAGTCGTCCCTATGGCAATAACGATATTTGTTGACCTAAAACAAGGGCAAAAGTAGCCAGCCGCTGAAGACGATATAGAAAGAATAAGAGCGAACTATCACTTCGCGGAAAAATAATAAAAACCTCCATATAAGATTTACTTAAAAATTCTTGTTGTCTGATGACTCAGTCCGGAATAGATAATTGGTTTAATTTTCAGGATAGGTATCCTTTACACCCGATATATATATTTTCGGATAGACAGAGACTATTATTATGTGTATTCTTTTATATTATTTCTAAAAATACCCTTTAAATCAAATTGTTGAATATTAACATCAAGGATTCACTGTGCTATAAATTTTGAATATTATATTATGGCTTTATAGGAGGATAATGTTTTGGATGGTATGAAGGTTTACATTTCTTTCATAATACTGCAATTGACAAACATAAAGTTAACAAACACATGAATGGTTCAACCATGTGAAGCATTCGAATCAAGCATGACGGCGGGTGTAATTAGCACCATGAATTCATCCGTTGATGATATTTTATTTTCCTTAATTTTTTGCATTGTTTTTTGTTTTAATCATATATATTATCCTGTTTCTTGTACGTTTTGATCATGATATTAGCAGTGTGGAGATCAATGGTGTTAATGTACGACGAGATATAAGCGGTTCACGATTTGCATATCAGTGTGTTTGCTGTCACCATGCGTCGCGTCAGTCGTGACGACTACATGTGATTGATGGTGTTTGTGGCGAGAGGGAGACACGGCGATGCATTACTTTATTTACATGATACAATTATTGTATGTTATTGTTGAACAGCTTTGTTCATCGTTTAATTTATTAATATTCCTTATTTTAGATACATGATACATAAACAGCCTGGGCATTATTTAAACTAGTTTTTCAATTTCAATAAAATTAGCAGTCAACGAACAGCTGTCTGATCATGTCTGATGTTACCTGTTAAGATTATGTTATTGCGGCTGCCGGCGGCTGGTGTTTTGTGTGAGTATTAACGTTAACTACGAGTCCGACTTATCCGGCTTTTACAGTGTGTATCGCAGTAAGTGATGACCACGAAATGAGCTCTGTAACCAAATGGAAGTGTTGCTGGCGAAGTACTCCACTTAGAAGTCGCTTAGTGGCGAGTTACCCGAAAATGTATATGTCGCAGGTTTCTCATAAAATGGGTATATGACAAATTCATTACGGAACCTAATTTTGTCATAGACCTGTGAAATTCCAGTTTTTTTATCAAAAACCTGAACTTGTTTAGGTTTATGATAGAATTTAAGCAATAAAATGGAAAATTTCGTTTGACAGGGGTTTACACTATCCATTTAAAAAAAAAAACTTGCGTTTGTGTCAAGGCTCCAAAGCTGCGGGGCTTCGGCGGGACCACGCGTGCGTTGCGATGGGTTTAACGCTCACCACCGCAGCTTCGGCTTGCTGGCCGGTTTTTGATCAAAAACCTGTTTTGATCATAAACCTACGACATATACAAAATAGCAATATCTCGCTTATTTTGAATGGTGAGTTGTTGTTTGCTAATTACCAGTAATGCGCGCAGCCGTGAGCCACGGAACTTTTGAATATATTAATCCTTAACAAGGCCAGTATGTATGTAGTGAGATTTTTACGTAATTCGTGAGGCTAAATAAATAAATATAATAATAAGTGCGAGGTAATCGTCGTTGTGAGCGGCTGATAGGTGATGCGGTGTTCATAATGTGACGATATGCTATCACTTCGAGTTGCAGGAGCTTTCATTAGCGTCGCTCGCTCGTATTACCTGTATTGATAATCAACGAGGCAGCCGTCGCTACTATTCGATAACGGCGGCGACACTAACACACAACAGATATGACACATGTTTGTTTACATTCTGTTCAAATTTACGAGTTTTTGGACATTATGCCACATTCCGACAGGATCATCTCATTTGTAGGAGTCGGAAAAGATATGAGATATACCCTTTCAACCATAATGTAGCCGTCCTTCATCCCTTGTACCTATGTGCTTATAATTAATTAATAATAATATAATTAATAAGACAGCTTCCCATTAGTTTAGTTTCCAGCCTGCGTGCCAGGTGCTGGTGGAGGCCTGCGTTACATGCTCCTCACTACTCAATCTCTCGTTTGTAGGACGAGCTGCAGTCATGTTACCTAATGAACATCTGCACGTACTAACACCAGAAAGTTCTCATTAACTAACTTCTGCCCACGACTTCGTCCGAGGGGAGTCAAATACCATAAAACATAGCCATACAACAGTGTAGCTTTCTATCAGTGAATGAATGTTTGTGATCGGACCAGTATATCGAGAGATTATCTCTTACAAACAAACTGTACCTTTCCATAATATGTAGATATCGGAGCGTGGGAACTATCTTATCTACGAGTATTTAAGAAGTGGAAGGTTTTGTTTGTGGTACAGGTTGGCGCAGGAGCCTTGGGTGTAAAGCCTTCGTGGCGGAAAACTTCGAAGTGTTTGGATGCGGTGAAATGAATTGATGTATAAGTAGGTAGTACTCAAGTATGGCAGAGGAGACTTCTCTCACGAAAGGTTCGTGTTACGAACGAGACTCGAACTCGGAACACATCTGTGGGAGTAAGGTTCTCCACGACGCGGGCTTTTGGTCACACATTCGTCGCTTATTGGATTATTGTCAAAAGGAGAAGCTTCTTTCTTTTATTATGTAAATAAATACATTTCAAATTAAATCAGTTGGTGATACCAACTTATTTGGCGTTTTAAACAGGATTGTCATGTTTCACTTTAAAATGGATTTTAAATATACCATACTTATACATTCCTAGCCAGTTGACCGAATGAATTTAGAAATTCAAAAATGAACTGTTGTGTAAAAAAATAAAAGAAACAAATCAACACTTACAACATTCAACGTGACACTGAACGCACACAAAAAGTTTATTCCACAGAGTGTTGCGGCTACGCGATCGCTACGCGACTGCTACGAGTGCTACGAGCGCTACGCGGCGGCGGCGCACACGGGCGAACTCCGCAAACACTACACCACTACTGAGGAGCAACACCGTGTACCGGCTGCGGGCTATTTACTGGCGCCAGTAACTAGCGCGTGCCGGAGCTTCCGATCATCACAACTTAACTACTCGTATAAGGATAGGTAACGACGCAATGCTCGCAAAATCTATCATTGGTGATTGCGGGACAAACTTGACAAATTAATGTAGGTAACTACATAGATCGAGTGCCAACTTGGTTTCATTAAGTAACAACATACCATCACGCCTGTATTTCCTGAAGGGTTAAGCAGATGTGTACCAATGTATACCCCCAGTCCGCCGGTATGTCGCGGTGGCGGTGTGCCGGTATGACGAGCCTATTGCCATTAATCGGGCACAAATCCTAACTCTGAGCTACTAATGAGAATTCCATGTAATAGTCTCTAATACAGAGACCTCTAATGTAACAGTCGCGCTTAGGGCCACCAGGCTAACGAAGGCAGTTAACCACGCACAGCATCATCGCTCCTAGTACCTCCTTCATAGTATTTTTATTTTCGTAAACGATTTATTTGCCGTCATGAACTCTTGCTGGTTTTGTTATGTTCTAAAAACTGTGCAGAATAATAAACAAAATACCTAGGTATTTACATAATTAGTCTGGCGGTAGAATTGCTATGACTTTCGAGTGTGGCTCTCAGTGTGTACGGTACATTACTCTTTATCGTATTTATGTACACAAATACTCGTTTAATCTACGATGTCATTTGCGGTAATTAATAAACAGTAATAATTAACATCAGATAACATTATTATTATTATCAGTCTACCGGATTACTACACTTTAGTACAATAGGAAGTGGTTACGGAGATAAATGCTCAGTTTATATTTATTTATTTATTTTTATTTATTTATTGGGATAACAATTTACATTGTTTTCGAAATAATTTAGTTTTTAATAATAATAGGATTACATTAATTTATTAAATACAACTAAAAATAATAATTAGAATTTGAAACAATAAATCACATACTTATTGGTGTTAGGGAAATATTCGTAAAGATTTACGCGAATCATATTCCTAACCTTTTAGCATCTGTAGCTGAACTAGGAAAAGCCTGTATTTCAGCTTACAGCGCCAAGCCCCTTGGGTTTCAGTTTAGCAGATTTCCTAAGTGCTAGCAGTTCTCAATAATATTGGAATGTGTTTATAAATGTAATGTTACATGTAACAAGAAGTCTGTTCCCCTGTTTGTGTGATGTGGTCAGGTGAGGGAGTGTGACACGATGGCTGTTGTTGAGGGTGAGTGTGACATGTGGCTCTTGTGATTGCTTGTTGATTCCGAGGCAGGTACAGTGTTTTAGAATGTATTTAAATAATAGATGTATGTATATATACGCTCCAAGCTCCTGGACAGCAAAAATGTGTAAATTAAGTAAATTTTTGTATTTATTTCTGTACTTGCAAGTGATTTGTAATCCTTAGAAATAAATGAATTCAAACCGTATATATGTTTTACCTTATTACCACTTACATCCGTGTATGTCTACCCTGGAACAATGGCCACCGTTGAAGTTAACAAGTAGGTACGCATCAGTCAGTAGCTTCGCAACCCTATCTATTCTCAGTTCAGTGTGGCGGCACTGGCCTCTCATCTCACACTATTAGTCATCATTAAACTAGCTTATTTAGGACAGGACAGTTACACAATCAGGGGGATTGTGTAATGTTATTTATTTATTTTATTTATTTTTATTTATTTATTTATGCTAACACGGCTCTGATGAGCCAATTACGCTAACACAACAGATTTAACCTATACATATAAAAAAAAAGAATATAAAACAATAAAAATAAAGTAAAAACAAATATATCAGAGAGTCTTGCTTTCGCAAAAGCTTAGACACAAGGACATGACAATTTTTATTTGGTCCGCAAATAGATCGCAGTTCGGGTTGGCTTCCACGATACCATTGAGTGCAGATAGAATGCGAGGAACTGGGGATGATGCCCGAGCCACGGTGCGGCTCGCCGGCACAGCCAGCAGACGGTGCTTTCGTCCGCGGAGATAGTTACACGGAGCGTAAAGTCGAATCAGCTCATTGAGGAGATCAGGAGCATCTGTTGTCCCCCTACATATTTTAAGCATAATAATAATGATGATAATGTTGTCTATTGTGATCACGACACACGAAAACGTACCCTTGTTAGAATAGTTCCCTCAATCATGACGTATATAATAGCTCTTGCTACACTACACTACACTAAGTATAAGTACTTATTGTGTTTTAGAATGGTGACATATCACTGGCCAAAAACCGGCTCAGTGCGAGTCGGACTCGTGCTCGAAAGGTTCCGTACCATTATCTATAAAAACGGCAAAAAAAAACATGTTTGTTGTATGGGAGCCCCCCTAAATATATATTTGTTGTTATAGCGGCAACAGAAATACATTATCTGTGAAAATTTTAACTGTCTAACTATCACGGTTCATGACATACAGCCGCGCGATGAGCGAGCAGCAGACGGACAGACAGACAGACAGCGAAGTCTTAGTGATAGGGTCCTGTATTACCCTTTTGGGTACAGAACTTTAAAAGTCCCCCCGCACTGCCTAAACCTAGCAAAGCCAGTCAAAATTTAGGCGATATTAAGAAAGGCTATTTGGAGAAATGGCCTTCGAATAGCAAAAAGTGCAAGTAGCCTATAAATAATTCTGTCTGTCGGAGTAAGATTCGCTCTTAACTCGCGTGAAGGCGGGCCTGTCCGGTGCCCCCGGCGAGTGCCGCCACAGCGCGCCACTGTTACACGCTTATCTTATCAGAGCTCTCCTACCGAAGTATCTCGACTGCAACTAGCACACAACTAGTATGCATACAAACAATTTGGGCGATTGATAAAACTGATGGGCACATAGATGTCATGTTGTTAGTAGTCATTTAGGCCATGATTAATAAACGGTTAGGGTCAATGAAGTACATTATTGTGCTTTGATTTAGAGTAAATCGTTATTGGTTTGATAGAGTCACGTCTGGTCATAGATAAATGATTACTCTGTCAATTCTTGGTACAATATCAGAATCAGAGCCAGATTTTTTGTCTGTCGTGTCGAAGAAAGGTGTTTGTGTATAGACTATCTTATACTTAGTACCCTAATGATTGATTAGATATGAAGGATATGGGTGTTATACCTAAAAGCTGTAGTATCTAATTCACAAAGCGCGCCATAACTCTACATGTATTTGTTGCGAAATTACCAAAACACTTGGCGTCATCAGTGACAGTTCACCATGACGGTTGTATATCTATAAATGGTTGGAACATTACATTAACACATAATAGTCTCAACATGACTTCACCGTAACTTTGCGCGGTAAGATGTTAGTGTATACGTGTGCAGCTCTCTTCTCCACGAATGAATCTAGAGCAAACACATTACAGTAACTGTACCGTAGTTGCTGAAGGTCCTGCCCTGCTCCCTGCTACCTGCCTGCGTCGCCGCGGAGCCTGGCTAACTGGCTAGCTACCTCCAATCGTTCACAAACACCTATTGTTTACGAAGCTGCCGACTCACAGCGACTCGACCGCCCAACCTTATGTATCTTTATTTTAGTACAACTTTGCATAAACACAATAGCACGTCCATTCCGGGAGCGCGTTCCATTGCTCGCTTCCTTTACGGATAAGGCACCTGCGCCCGTATAAGGCAAGGCATGAACCCGCCGGGCGGTGTATTGCCACTTGTTTTTTACGACATTGCTAATCATTAATTCATGTTATCTTGATCTGTTATGTGTGCTCCTAATTGTTAGTGTTCTTATTGTACTGTTCACACATTCCGTTACTATAACTACACAACACAGTTTAGTGCTGCCCGTTATCTCTAACACAAGGTGGCATATATTTGTTTATTGCCGAAATATGATTGCACTGTAGGATTATCAATGCAAAAAAGAAAATATTATTGCAAAAGCGACATTTAAAAATATAATTTATTTATTTATTATTAAGGCACATCAACAACACAAACACAGACATCTACAAATAACAGAGGCATGGACTAGTGTCATCATCATTTAACTAATAAATAAATACGCTCAAAAGATCTTCGAATGTACAGTCGCGTAGTAATTGCAATCCTTTCAAGTTCAAGTCTTAGATAAAAACTTTCTAATGGATATTTCTTATACTCAGTCGGAGTATAAGAAATATAGGAGAAAAATATAGTTTATGAGTCGCTTAGGTGGAAACTATATGTATTAGTTGTTCATTGATTGAATGCAATACGCCCCACCCGTACTAAAGCTTCACAACATGCAGCAGTACTTCACATAAATACATTCAATAATTATTTCATAAAGCTGAGTTCCTAATAGATGTCGATTATATTTTCTGGTCAGTGTTATTTATTTATGTATCATAAACACTACCAACGTTACAGGAAATTCCTAACAATTCCTTTCCTAATTTCAATGAACCTGACGTAAGGGCCTCTGCCGCCCAACTGCTGTAATGCAATCATCACAACAAATATGACGAATGTTACCTAATAAATAATATGCCAGTACGACTTTATAAATTATATAATAATGAAACGTCTTTCAACGAAACGATGTGTGAATGGCAAACCGCAAGTTAACCGCAACTGTACACACTGTTCGCGAAATTAGGCGGACAAAGGGAGTAATTAGGTTTGATATTATACTAATGGTCCTTGTTATTCATACATACAAACATACCATCACGCTTGCACCCAATAACACTTTGCTCCACCTGGGAATCGAACCCAAGACCTCTAGCATTGCAGTCGCGCTAAGGACCACTAGGCTAACAAAGCCTACAAATACCTTAAGTGACAAATGTATTTAATGGTATGGGTAGCTTGAATGTTATCAGGTACAACAAGTTCCTTGCTCACTTGCGTCCAAGTGTGACGGCTGGTGTTCACGCAAGTCTTACAGGATACTGTTATGATCCGGTATTCGTTATAGTCAAACTGTCAGACACTTTCCGTGGGGCATGCCTTCAGCCAGACGCTTTTAAGGTTCTAGTCATTGAAACGTCTGGCTGAAGTTACCTATATCTGGTTTTCGACTCATCACATAAATCATGACGCATTCACTTGAATCCTTATCATTAAACCCCAGCGTCAGATGCAGTTCACTGCACTTAAGTTACATAGAACAGCAATACACGAGTTGTATTGATACAATAGCGAGGAGGAATAAAATAATATTTACGGAGGTGTCGTATATCGTATGTTTAAGGACGTTGGTGCAATGCCTGCAAATAGCCACTAAGTTGTAAGTGGCTACCGACGTAATAAGACCAACTCAAGTACATTTGGCATATGACACACAGAATGTTACGAGTTCGAGGTATATATACAACCCGAAATTATGATTCAGTAAGTACCTAGTAAACGCCTCCGTTTTTAGCACATATTGTACACATACTTACTTAATTGATTTTCGTCCTTATTGACTCGTAGATTAAACACTATTGTGCTTCAGTAACAATAGCTGATTCTACGAATTAATTCACTGACTTTACTATCATAATACTTCCTCATGGCATGAGGAAAATCTTTGCAAACTGTGTCCGCTTGGAAAGTTATTTAATTAACTATCGCAGATGATGGTGGTGTTAGCATGTAGACTCTCTTAAATGGACGAATTCAGACATTGGACCTCGGTCGTAGGAACATTAAACTGTTTTGTGAAAGAAAACCGTGAAGTTTAGAATTCTGAAGGCTGCAAGATTTTTATTGCAGCTGTCAGTGACTAATTAATGAATGTGCCACTGCCATGACTCGTGCAGATACAGAGGCACCCGGAGATGGATACTTCCTAGCAGCAGTGTCCCCACACTTAGTTACTGACCGCAGTGTAGTGTAGTAGGCGCCTAATGCTCAGCTTATCATGAAAATTTGGTGATAAGGAAGGTCCTCCTACTCCCTCAGTTGTCACTCCGAAATTTTTTATTTTTTATTTCAAAAGTGCCGATCATCATCACCATATCAGCCACAGGACGTCCACTGCTGGACATAGGCCTCCCCCATGGATTTCCAAAAGGACCGGTCGGAAGCGCCCTGCATCCAGCGGCGCCTTCTTGCGTTCTCATTGCAGGTACCGATAAGTATCATAAATTATAACTGGGTTTCGTGACCAACACTCCGCATCAGGTGTTCCCAGCGTGTCATCCGCACGAGGCACAGGCGCGCTGCGCGACTCGCATGCTGATTGGTCGCCGCACACAATCGTGCATAGATACTGCCTCTTCTACTCTATGGCACCCTTGCTAGTGCAGGCCAGCGCTGCGCCGGCGCCTGTAACGAGCCCAACTCATGCATGATGCAACGCTCGTGCACACAGTATGACTAATGCGCATGCGACGCGAATTACACTCGCTGAATTATGATAATCGGTGTTATAAAACTAATATTTACCTCCATAGATAAGTGCCTACAGTTATTGTTTTGTAAATATAATTTAGTTTCCTTATCTAAAGGGCGTGACCGTCCGAGATAATACATACTGAGACAGATCTCGTGGATTCTCCCCAAAGCTCCTAATTCTACGGTCACGCAGTAAAGCAATGTGTTAAGGAAAACGCCGTAAATATACGTACATATATGATCTATAACAGTTTAGTTAAGATAAGATGATACCACATCCTTCAACTTAAATCAATTCAACTCAATTTTCCTGAAAAAAAATAAGTATGTGCTATGACGTAAATGATTAGTGCGTAGGTACATTATTAGAAATGATTGTTTAGTAGGATTAGGTACAAATTAATATTTCTTCATTTTAAAATAATAAGATAACCTCTGCCCATCGGTAGTAAAAAAGATAACCTTCTAACTTGTGAAAAACCAACCAACAATACACACAGTCCACCGCGCTGGTTTTCCCGAATAGTTTTTTTAAATTCAATCCGATTAGGTAAACGCTACGTGTCGATGACGTCACGTGGTTGTTGTGCTACGATCAACCATTGTTGAGCTGGACTCGCGGTACCTACCGGCATTGTCCCCTGAATCACTGATAGCTCTGCGGTTTTAAAACATGCATAAAACGCACACTATGTAGTCAAGCATATTATAAATTAGAAGACTATATAAATGATAAAAATGCTTGGCTTAATGCTGGTCCTGCTCCACAGCCACTCGAGCTTACAAATTAATATGCTTATTTTTCGAAAGGGAATGATGTTTTTAGCACCTTTTTTTTTTACTTTAATAACGTCTACCGTTATTATAATTATTATTTATTTTTCCCTACATAGTACAGTTGATTTATTGCATAGGTTCACTGAAAACCTTAGATTTGTATAATTGAACATAATTTATTTCAATTTTGTAAATGTGAGTACCATGGAGGCATATTATATTGGTCAAGTTACTAAATACGTGTTGGACACTGAGCATGGCGGTGGAGAGCGTTGACATGCTCGCTTTAATGTCTCGCTGATGGTGGCGCGTGCATTGGATCGTTCGGTTCCCTTCAAGATGGTTGAGCTAAATGGTGCTGATGCACGCGTCATGCTCGTGAACGGGTGCTGTCAGTTGGGATTGGTCACCTCTTAACTGCCATGGCTTTCATCTTTATTATAATTTTGTAACTTTTTATACATTCACCTTCATTGTTTTCACATATAGAAGCAACAAGAATATTGTAACCAAGATTTTGTAAAAACCAAATTGAAAGAAAAGAGTGTCCATGGAGTTTCTTGCTCGTTCTTCTCCATAGAGACCTACGTATTGGAACGAGCAACTAGCTTCAATTCTAAACTGTATGTCTTCCTCACAGTATTGTGACGATCAATTAATTATCACAATCTGGTTTTGTCCATTATAATCCTACTAGCTTTTGCCCGCGGCTTCGCTCGCATATCCCTTATTTTATCCCCATGGGGGTTGAATTTATCAAAATCCTATTTAAGCGGACATCTTCATCATAGTAGCTCCAATCTTTCATTTCAGTTCAATCAGTCGAAAATCTAACAAGATTTATACAAACTTCCATCCCCTATTTTATCCCCTTAGGGGTGGAATTTATCAAAATCCTTTCTTAGCGGATGCCTACGTCATGACATCTACCTGCATGCCAAATTTCAGCCCGATCCGTCCAGTGGTTTGGGCTGTGCGTTGATAGATCACTATGTCAGTCAGTCCAGTCTGTCAGTCACCTTTGAATTATATATATTTAGATTTGGACGATCGTGACTCGTCATCGACATCCTCAGGCTCCCCCTCATTCATTTTATAGGCGACCGCTAAAACTTTTCTTGATTACCAGCTAATTAATCTTGTGCTTTCTTGGATTGGTCGTAGGCCGTAGCACTCGTAGAACACCGTAGCGCTCGTAGAACGCCGTAACACTGTAGCACGTGCTACGAAATTTTGACCTACCTTCTTGGTCCATTTTTCATGTTACCTCTAACAAAGTTGATAAAAGTGAACAAATAATGTAACTCAACTAACTCTTCCTCTGCGCGGTGGGGCACGTGGGCACGTGGGTCGCACGGTACGATCATTGATATACCGATACTCCACACGGAAGTAGGTTTGTGTCAAGTTAAAAAAGATCCATAGTGTTGCACCTATTATCAAACCTTCTTTCTGCAACAAAAAATAAATAATAACATAATTCAAGCTCCACATGTTTCTGTCAAAAACAAGAAAAAATTAAGCCAATGAACACATTCGTTCCGCACGTACTAAAACATTTTCACCTCCAGCTGCTGAGGGATATGTGAGATTCTGCCACCGAGCGTCCGGGCGGCTGCATGATGAGGATCCTGCACGCCGTCGTCGTGGTCCTCACCGTCGTGCTGCTGTTCATCCGACAGAAGCTGTCCGTGTACGCCGGACCCTGCCCAGTTAGTATCGCTCTCCTGTCCCGCATGGGATGCCGGGGCTTCCGCAAGTGTCCACCATATAATTGTCCTCGCATTTCATAGGTACCACTACCACTGCTTAGTGAAAGTGCTCTGATGACCCGCAAATGGCAGGATAACCTTCTGTCATGCCAGCCAAAATTCTCCCGCCAGGTGACTCGCAGCAGCAGGTCAGGATACGATAATATCCATCTATGATAGGTTTAGATAGATTGTGCGGCGACGAGCATCCTCCGTGTAATCGCGAAGAGAGTAAGGAAGACTTAATGAGATGTTGCAGCGAACTTCCCTCAGCGCAAGTTAGCACAGGGTCGTGAGAAACTTGTGACAGGTCTATTAGATACCAAACCGAAGGTCCGTGATAAGCGGGAGCTTATTACCGATTCGAATCTGTTTGTTCAGACGTTTATGTTAAGCATAGCGTAGGTGTAGGTTACCTACCATCTCATGGTACGGAGTGTAATGCCTGGTGAAGTGCACCTATGGGGACACAGCCGACGGAATATTGTCATGTAGCAGACGCTCTGTTGCAGGCCAAGCAGCACATCCCGGCGTGCCCGCGGTCGTCCGGCGACTCGCCTCTCGCCGCGCTCCCGGTGCTCGCTGCGGACTGTGTCGTATGCGCACGCGCAGCCCGCTGCCACGAAGAGCGTGGACAGCCCAAATACAAGCGCGATCCCGAAATAACAGTCGACAACGAGTTCATAGGATATAGTCCCAACGACGATTAGACGAACATACCGTACAACTTTAACACATACTAATATTATTGCCTATCTCGAATGAGTGTAATGATTTTTCCATGAAAAAGTGCCCAAAAATTGTAGCGTATTGTAATCTAAAATGTTAATAAAAATTGCAAGATAGGTTAAGATTGTTTTAATTTTTGCTCCCGTATTTTGTTACACTCTTATTGCAATCCCTTCGGCAAATGTGCACAACTACCGGAGAAATAGCTTAGCGCCTTAGCACTTATTTCACTCTGTTCTGCGTTGCGATCAGTTGTCGCGTTCCTACGACTAATTGCTAATGTGGACTTGTTGCTTAAACATGCTCGTTAGCCTACTCGTTGCCAGTTTTATTTCCAGCAGTTCGCCCTGAGGCATCATTGGCCTTCTTAAACAATGACACTCTTCACGCGTCTTGTGGAACTCAATGTTGAATCAGCGAATAGTGAGTTTCTGTAGTTTATTTACAACACTGCAAGTTACACAGCGCCTCAGAGAGTGACTTTTGTCAAAAATAGATATTTATTTGCAAATTAACCATTGAAAAGAAAATGTACTTATTCTTTAGATTTTTAACAACGTTCATTTATATTATAAAAAACAGTATGTAGGCATTTCTTGTAGGAAATCAGCAAGAGTCGATAGCTGGCTGAGCTTTCTGACATGGACGAACATGATTTAAATTATATTTGTGTAAAGAAAAATAAATTAAAAACAAGGTATTTAATAATTGGAAACAAAAACAAAATACATCAGCAACAACAAATAAGTACCTACATGCCAAGTAGTGTCGTTTACAAAGCGTCGATCGCGAAACGTTCCACTGTTGAGTATTGTTTTTGGAGAAAATACGAAATCTGTCATTAAATAAAATGCTGGAAAATATTATCAATATATTACCGCTAACTTATTGATAGTTCTAGATTGTTTGAAAACAATGTGTCTTGTAAATACCTATTGTTATAGTGACCACCTTTGATTTTGTAAAGGGCCAACGTTGTAGGTACCTTAATGCGCTTGTGAATGATGATTACAAAATGGAACCAGGTATAACTTTTCAAAGTACCTACTTTAAAAACTATTGATCTATAGTTGATATACGCCAGCCGCTTCAGTGACCAAGAATCGGTTAAATGCTAATTAGAGGCACAGCATTTGGCGGCCGTTAGTTCCAGTTGCAAGTGTGAGGACAGGTAGTAGGTAGGTACAAAGCAACTTGTCCCAGGGAGCACTCCGATACTGTGATAACTACTATCTGATATCGCACTATGTGAAGACCTGCGGCCGGAGTGAACACTGGTTAAAAAAAACTAGATAAGTTTAAATTTTTAGAACAGTAATAGGTATATTAAACTAACAAAATAGAATATTCAAAGTATTAAGAACATCATCGGGTGGGCGAGTTGTACGTCCTCGCTCTCCTGGCGGGCACCATGAGGTACCTCACATTCTTCTTGTAGTAAGGGCAGGCGGGCTCGTCGCAGCCGAGCACCTCCGCCTCGCGCATGCTGGGCCCGCCGCGCTGCAGCTGCTCGTCGCCCAGCACCAGGCGCCGCGCACACGCCAGCAGGCACGGCCCGCACACTGCCACTGCACACAATGCTGCTAACAATTCCAACAGGAACATTACAGCCTCAGACCACATGTCTATAGCGATAATATATAAGATGTTCCATATGTTCTATAATTATATGGTTTATAATTATATATACATTTAAACTATTATTTCAAAATGTTATTCAGTTAAATGCACAAAAAACTATTAAAAAAATATTTTGTAACTAAAATACCTACAGAGGTTAGAAAACTATCAAACTATCAACATCATCTAATATCACTAAGTAGGTAAGGTATTTATTCAGTATTCCTTCTGACAAAATGTGTCTTGAAGTTCATAATACTTTTTTTTTTTTTTTTTTTATAGACGGGAAATCATCAAATAACTTCCCCCGCCCTGGGCGGGGCGGGAGGGAGTGTCAGACTTTTACTGACTAAAACCCGTCTATGTTCCTTCATGTGCCCTTTGCGTTCCGGGGGCGCGGTATCTCTTTCGAACAACCCGCAGAAGTTCATAATACTAAAGAGCCCGTTAGGTGCATTACTACCTTCTTCTAAAAGACACTCACACTTGGAAGTTTTCAATTTACTTATTTATTTGTACCTACCAGTACCTACCTGCTTAGTGTTTTGGTTTTCAAGACGCACAAAGCATTAGCATATATTAATCTATGGCACAAAGTAGATAAGCGCTATGTTATGTTATGTAGAGCTTGTACACTGCCATTTACGGTGTTTTTTTTTTATCATAATTATGTAATTAAAAAAAGTAGACTACCTACCTACTTACTACTTATGGGTCCATAGGCCTACTAGAATATGAGGGTGGGAAAAAACATAGTGATTTTCATATGGCAAACATCGTTTATCATCATTTACCTGACATAAATCGTGTTATAGAGTTGTTCGGTAAATTCAACTGAGTTATTTAGATACTTTAAGTTTGCTTTATTCTTTCTTCCATAACTGTAACTTGTACTTTCCTGTATATCTCTATACGGCGACGCATAGGTGAGGGCCACATTGATTGATGGTTGGTTTTCCATACAAATAGTTTCGATTTAGACTTGATTAGGAATAAGTAAGTAAAAGAATGAGTAAGACAGATTAATTGAAATGCTGGAAGAGCGATTTATAATAAATTCCTTTTTTCTTTATCATCGTTTTCATCTGATGAAGCCCAAGAAATGCAAGCGGAGTTTTTAGAAGCTTTTTTCTATTCAGAACGATTCAACTGTCTTGGATCCCGTAACGAAATTAATCAGAAAAGATCAGTGGAAGAGTAAGGAAAACATAATTTCCACTTCTCTCCAAACAAGCAGGAGATAGGACAGAATTAGACCAATAGGCACAAAGGGATGTTTACAAACTGGGAGAAGCCCAGATTGCCAAGCAAAACGGATTGCATTTATCATTAACTTAATGGGTTCTAATGGGTAACTATAGTAAAACTATTGTAAACCGACATCTACCACCTTTTGCGTGTCCCGATTTACCCAAAGAGTGAAGACTAAGGTTCGCCCACGTTTCAATATAATCTGTTATCCTTATCTGTATTCTATTTTCTATTCTACTAGCATAGAGTAACTCTAGTTCGTCTGTCATGCATGTGTCACGTCTGTGGCATATGATGGGTACCATAGATAATACATTATACACTGCTGGTGCTGGCGGCTGGCAAATTGACATTGCTTTGCTATGGTTTGGTCGGGGAGGTGTCGGAATTCACAAAAATAATGTTTTTATTTTATACAGTGAATTTACATCACTTTAATGGAAAGTATTTAATAACATATCAGTATTTTTGTATATGTTAAATTTTATTCGTGATATTTAGCCGGGCGCTACAATGTCTTCTAAGGTGGTATGGTGAGTTTTTAATTGAACTTACAAACATAATAAAATTACCAACACACTCGTAAATATTATGTGCCTATTTAATAGACGAAGATCTCATGCTTATCTCAGTGAGATCGGCGTCATACATGTGTCTAGTGCGGCGTTAGCCCCAGGTGTAACAAGTAATAATTAGCATATCTCAGCATATTTCCCTGGTTATACATAATTTTCTGTATTGGCGTACCACTAACCCCATAGGTTACTCACTGGCCCTATAACACTACTTTCATAATTTCCGCTACTTTACGATAAGCTTGTCAGAAAACGCACCTTTATTAGTGTAGTAATAAACTGTAAGACTATTTGTTAATTTTTAGTTAGAACCCTGCCACATGGGCACTATAGCCCAAGTAAAAGCAGCCGCAGCCCAACAGTTATTTAAGTATTGTTTTGGGTGACATACTCATTGCAGTGGCTGAGAGGCTGCTGCACTGTTTTGTAGATTTGATTAGGGTTTATGGTTTAACAACTTTATTTCTCAAAAACAATTACATTCTCTTAAATAAGAAAAAACTTGTTTCGAATTAGAAAATATTTATTGAGTGATGCGACGGTTAAGTAACAAAAATAAGTTAGAGAAGTACATACCGGAAAACAGCTTAATATTTTAAATCTGCTAAAATGGGTTTCTTTAGACATTTTTTTAAACAACTTGGATTTTTGTTATTTTACATCCCAAAGCAAATTGTTGTAAAAATATGCTTCTTCATATAGTATAAGTACTCTTGCCATAATTTTTTCTAGGTGCTTGCAATGCTATGTGTTTTGCTTGAGTACCGTAGTTCTTGCTTGTGATTGTTTTGTAAATGTTATTTAAAATTTTGCATACAAATGCAAAATTTTAAACAAAAACATACACAAACACTTAAAATATGTATGTGTATAAATCATGTAGCATAATTATTGTGGTGGAAGACAGCAAATATTGCTATAACACTTTTTGTTCGACCTGGGAATCGAACTCAAGACCTCTAGCGTAGCAGTCGCGCTTAGCACCACTAGGCTAACGAGGCAGTTAACTATATATTTAACAAGTATATTTCCTTGTGCAGGTCCATGGGGCTGGTGTGCCTGGGGCTGATGTGGCTGATCTCCCACCTGTACCACCTGCTGCTGGACGTGTACGAGCAGTCCGCCACACTCAGCGACATTGAGTACTCATGGTAAGCTCTTCTGTTACTTACAACTTTGTAAATGAAGTGGCAACAAGAAGAGCTTGTCCTGTTGTTGACAATGTATCTCTTATTTCAGGTTCTTCCGGCTGCTGTTGAACCTGGTGGGCTACTCCACGGTGTTGCTGCCCATGTTCATAATGTACAAGTATCTGGAGAAAATCAACTACTTTGATAAGATAAGTGAGTATTTGACAAGTGCTCATTATAACAGTTGGTGTGACGTTGGTTTCAACTCAGCCATTAGTAACGCCATGCTCTATCAGTGTGTTGTGTTTCCACTTAAGAGCGTATACGCGGTCCGCGCACAGTTTGGAACAAATTTGCGATTTTCCAAATCAAATTCTTCATCGACCACTAATTTTACAAACAAACCAATTACTAATTATATTAGGAAATTTAGTTGTCTGTGTCATTAGTAAAAGGGTTTTTTCGATTAATAAAGTATTTGTGAATACCACCAAGAAATATGAACAGAGGTTTTCGTATTTTTACTTTCATTGTCAATTTCGAAGCTAAAAATGTGTGAAATTAGTGGCAGATGTTAGAAACCAATTTTTTTTTCTAGTAGCAAAAATCCTTACGAAAGGTATTGATAAAAAGGATTTTTTGATTTAGGCCAATAACTAACGAAATTAAAATCCAAACAATGTGAAAATTTTCAGAATTTTTAGTGCCTAAATTGATTTTTTTCATCGTTAAATCTTACTTATTTTCACTTAATTTACACTTATTGTAATAGAAGAATATCTTTTTTAAAAGCTACAATAAAAAAAAACAACTTAATTATCACTATTATTTTTCTATAAATATTTTAAAACTACTATAAAACTGCGCGCTCGAAACGATTCAAATCAGTCGGCGGCAGAGCCTTTCGGAGAGAGGACGTATCGCTGGGCGCTCTCGCTGACCCCTGTTGACCTTTGCCGTGCATAGTACAGGATTGCGAGCTTATAGTGCGATTGTCAAGTCTTAGTACTTTGGTAAGTAATATATTTATGATAATCAAAAATATTTTATAGTGTGATCGTCAGTACTTCGGTAAGTACTCTTTTTTTATTAAAAGCTTTTATTTAACTTGCTATGTATGTATGGACGTAGTTATGCAAAAACGATCCAACCCTCAAAGTGTAGATACGCAAAAAGGATCCAACTCTCAAAGTGGACACTTTGAGAGTCCTTTTTAACATACGGACGTAGTTATGCAAAAAGGATCCAACCCTCAAAGTGTAGATACGCAAAAAGGATCTAACCCTCAAAGTGGACACTTTGAGAGTCCTTTTTAACATACGGACGTAGTTATGCAAAAAGGATCCAACCCTCAAAGTGTAGATACGCAAAAAGGATCTAACCCTCAAAGTGTAGATACACAAAAAGGATCCAACTCTCAAAGTGACACTTGGAGAGTTGGATCCTTTTTGCGTATCTACACTTTGAGGGTTAGATCCTTTTTGCGTATCTACACTTTGAGGGTTGGATCCTTTTTGCATAACTACGTCCGTATGTTAAAAAGGACTCTCAAAGTGTCCACTTTGAGGGTTAGATCCTTTTTGCGTATCTACACTGTACAAGTGTCACTTTGAGAGTGTAGATACGCAAAAAGGATCCAACCCTCAAAGTGTAGATACACAAAAAGGATCCAACTCTCAAAGTGACACTTGGAGAGTTGGATCCTTTTTGCGTATCTACACTTTGAGGGTTGGATCCTTTTTGCGTATCTACACTCTCAAAGTGACACTTGGAGAGTTGGATCCTTTTTGCGTATCTACACTTTGAGGGGTGGATCCTTTTTGCGTATCTACACTTTGAGAGTTGGATCCTTTTTGCGTATCTACACTTTGAGGGTTGGATCCTTTTTGCGTAACTACGTCCAACAAAAAAAGAAAAAAAAGTTGATAGTTAAAATTTTTAAAGAAAAAATTATTCTCTTTTTCGTTTTTTTTTATTTTTTACCTATATTTTTGTATTAACAACAATGTATGTTTCAGACGGAATGGGAAATAAAAGGAAGCAATTTTCAGGAAAGGGAAAACGCAAAAATTTAGAAAATGTGGCTAAGGCAAGAGCTAAAAGGTACGTATATTTACCAGTATATGTACCAGCTCTGCTTAGTTTGGGATCAGATGACCGTGTGAGTTGTCCGTAGATATAAAAAAATATTACTTAACGAGTAAATTTCTTCTTACAGACAAAAAAATAATTCAATTGAAGAACATGCAAATAAACTCAATGATACATTAAATTATGATGATACAATTGATACAAATCAAGTAAGTATTTTAATAGTGCGGCTAGTGAAATTTAACAAATTTTAATTTTTAATGACGAAATTGCTTTAAAACCTGCTTTCAGCGTATATAGTGCAATTTATTGTAAATAATAATATTTGTATTAGATTATTTTGTAACATACATTTTAATATAGACTTTCTCGCCCTAATCTTGTACGTTGTTTTAGGATGTTTTCTCATTATTAATAGAAGATCTCACAACACCACCAGAAAATAGAATGCAAAGTGCTGAAGAGGAATTAAACGTAATTGAAGAATTCGTAATTGTAAGTATCAGTCGATGATACTAATGTTGCAATTGACTAGAATCATTGTAATACATAACACAGTATATGTTTTTTCATTATAAGCCTTACACATAGCCATATTTGTTTTAGAGTGTGGAATCAAATGTGCATGCTAATTCAGAAATTCGAATTGATGGTCGAAGAATTGTGGACTTCAATTACTTTTTTGACCAAATAAAAAAAATATCTGATCACAATCCGGGTTTTGGTTGTACAATAAACAATATGAAAATAATAAGAGAGACACTTATTGGTTTGGAATCAATAATCCACTTTCAATGTAACATGTGTAACGTAACATTTCAAATAAACTCTTGTTCACCTGATGAGTCTAATGATATGACCATAAATCATGCTGCAGTGACTGGCACAATGTTGATTGGCTGTGGACGAACGAACGTAAATGAGTTATTGACGGGTAAGTAATATATAATCTCGTTACAAAATCTTTAATCTCTCTCTAGTAATGGTATGTCTCAAGATTTTTTAAATATTTTATGGAAGTTGCTGAATTAAAAATATACTAACTACTTTCACAGCTATGGACCTGCCAAAATTAACCCAAAATATGTACAGTAAATGTCACAGCGACGTTTCCGATTGGTGGGCAGTCGCCGCAGAAACTGCAATGAAACAGGCAGCTAAAGAAGAGGCGGAGCTTGCAATAAAAAATGGTGACATTATTGATGGAATTCCTGCGATCGCGGTTGTAGCTGATGGGTGTTGGTCAAAAAGATCTTATGGAAATAATTATGCAGCAGCATCGGGAGCAGCTGCAATTATAGGATTAAATACTGGAAAAGTCCTTTTTATGAAAGTCAAAAATAAATATTGCGTGGTATGCGCCCGATCTGCCTTAAAAAATCAATTGCCACCCACCCATCAGTGCACAAAAAACCACACAGGATCTTCCACTAGTATGGAACAAGAAAGCGTAGTCGAGGGATTTAAAAGCTCAATCGATACTCACAATTTAATTTATAAAACACTTATAGCAGATGGGGATGCAAGCACGTACAAAAAAATTTTGGAAAGCAGACCATACCCAAATGTGCAAGTGCAAAAAATAGAGTGTTCAAACCATCTGCTCAGAAATTACTGCACTAAGCTTATGCACCTGCAAAAAGACACATCTATTCCAATCTCAGAAAGAAAATTATTAACAAGTGAACGAATCACTCGCCTACGTACAGCCGTAAGAGCTGCAGCTCGCTTTCGGAATGCTGAAAATTCTAGCAGTGCTGATAAAATAATAAACGTAAGAGATGACATATTGAACAGCCCAAAGCACATTTTTGGCGATCACTCCAATTGTAAAAATTATTATTGTTCCGACGAAAAAAAAAATGAACCGAATTTGGCACCTTTGGCGAAAAATTTGTTGAGGAAATTAATGGTTCACACTACACAACTTTCCCTAAACTCAAAAAGCTTGCTATATAATCTAAACAATAACAGAGCCGAACAGTTCAATAGTTTAGTAGCAAAACACGTAGGTGGCAAACGTGTTAATTTTTCATTGAAAAATTCATATACGGCTCGTTGTCACGCTGCAGTTGTGGCTTTTAATACTGGCAAAGCCCAGTATAGCTTGTATAAAACAAACTTTGACAAAAGCCCGAGACGATCCATTAAGCTGCTTGAGTTGAGGCGTTGCAAAAGCAACCGCAACCGTAACCTTAGGCCTGGCTTCAAAAAAAAAATACTTTTCCAAAATAATAAGCAAGACTACGGCGCGAGATGCCAAAAGCCGGATCTGACCCCAGAGCAGTACGAAACAGCAAAAAAAATATTTTTAGAAAACCTGAAAGGCCTGGTAGAGAAGCGACATGAGGTTGAAAGGGATACTATTTTACAAGCTGAAAGCGCATTATGGCTGGAGCTCCGAAGATCTCTTTTAACAGCTTCATCGTTTAGTAAGGTACGTTTCTAATACAGAATTCAAAAATCTTCCCTCAAAATGTTAATGATATTCACACGAATTAATTTTTAGGTTTGTAAAAGGCGATGCAATATAAGCACTGCGCCACTCGTGAAGTCTCTCGTATATTCATATTCTTTGGATAGCGTAACAGCCATCGAATATGGGAAAAATAATGAAAAGACTGCTATCAGGCAACTGGAGAAACAAGAAAATATAAAAGTCCAGAAATGCGGTCTCTTCATTGACCAAGAACATTTTTTCTTGGGAGCGTCTCCAGATGGTCTCTTCGACGAAGGGATAGTCGAAGTAAAATGTCCATATTCGGCGCGTGATATGGACGCTGAAGAGGCCATAAGACAAAAAAAAATAAAAATTTGGAATATTGATGGGTCGGTTAACACCAACCACGACTGGTATTTTCAAATTCAAGGTCAGCTCCATGTCAGGTGAGAATCACTATAATTTTTTAAAAAAGCGATTATTGTAGTGTAGTTCAATTATTTCGATTGACGTTTGGTTGCTTGCGTTTAATAATGTAGATTTTTAATTTGTCACTAACGGACATATTTTTATTTTTCAGTAAACAAAACGTTTGTTTATTTGCGGTGTGGACTGGCCCAGAATTCGCATTGAAGACATTAAAAATTTATAGGGACGATGTATTTTGGGCAACAAAAATGGAACCCAAATTATTACAATTCTATGATAAATGTTTACTGCCGGAATTAATCGACCCGAGAAAAAGTCGGTCAATGCCCATTCGAAATATACCATTTGAAAATTAAAAAACTTTAAACTTTACGTGTTTTATTTTATTTCAACAAATAAATCCTAAAAAGTCAATAAAATAGACCTTACTATATTAAAGTATTAAAATGATTCGTGCTAACTCTATAGCGCTCACGCACACAGAGAATCTATTGTATTATTGTAGTGTGCCGTAACACGCTCGCCATTCCATAGATCGCGTAAATTTTGACTTGTGCAAAATTGAATGCACGCTCTTAATTATGGTTTAAATTGGAAAGTTAATTAAATCTACTTTATTTTTATAACATTCACGTTGCCACTTCCATATGTTTTAGGATATTTGTAAATACATACCAACTGCCTCGTCACCCTAGAAGAATTATTGATTACCTACTAAGTAATGAATAAAACTTGATGTCACAATTCTTGAAGTGCATTCATTTTATTTGACTGATACCTGTGTTTCATTCCTAACTCTATGGACACAGAACGGTCTACTATAAAGCCGACCAATCAGGGACAGCCTTTGGACAGTTGACAATTTCACAATTTTAAGATTGTAATTTGACGGTTTCATTTCGATAGATTACAATCTACCGAATAATAATACGTTAAATTGTAAGCAGTACTTTGAGGTTCACAATCTTTCGACAGTTTACAAACTCGCGAGATAGTTTATAATCTAACGGTATTTACAATTTTACGGTGACATATCCAACCTATAATCTGCAATTATAACCTGCGGAATAACATTAGCTGTGACGTAATACTGCTGAAGTTACTGCATTTTAATGTTTAAACGTAGATTACGTGGTTTGCTTTGTATTTATCATTCGTATATAATTTTTTTACATCAGAATAAAAAATAATAGTTTCTTTTTATTTTACCTTCCAAATAATTGCAAATTTGTCAAATAATTACCCAGACAAAGAGGGTCCTGGTTTCACCTGACAAGTTTTAGGGACAAGCTCTGCGTGACCTCGAATGCGAATGCGATGTAAATATCTACATTATGACAAATCCAGGCAACCCCAGGCGGATGGCAGCCCTACTGATATGTAGCACATATTGCAATTAGTTAACGCCACTATTGACATGCAAACATATTTGCATGATAATGTATGTGGGCTAGACATGACCTAGCTAGTAGGAGCTACAGATGCACACGAAGTAACAATATGAGAAATAAAAAAAATATGAGAAAAGGTATATTATTTGCTACTTGTGCAAATAATATACCTTTTTTTCTCATAATTTTTTTAACAATCTAAAATCATCAATTTTGTTCGCTTTGGGGGAAGCGGAAGCGAATAATGTTACCTTTATCAATAATTGGATCAGGATCCCAAAAGCCCCGCCATTTATTACTTTCTACTGTTACTCAAAATGAAATGAATAGTTGGAGCATCTCCGTTGTGTTGCGTGTAGGTAACACGGGGTTGACGCGGCGCGTGCTGTTCCTGTGTTTCGGCGAGCCGGGCGAGCGCCTGCCCGACGCGGCCAAGGCGCGCGCCAAGGAGGAGCACGGCGGCCGCGAGCTGGCGCTCTGCTTCGTCGGGCTCATGGCCTCCTACCTCGTGTGGGGGCTGCTGCAGGAGAAGATCATGACGCAGGTCTCGCACACACTTGTGGCTATCACTAGTACCTACTATGAAAATGAATAGATCTGTCCCTTTAGTTTTCTGAAACCAGCAGTGCGATTCTCTAAGCTTCACTTCGCAATTTGAAAGCCGAATCCGCAGTGAGATCACCACGGCGAGCGAATACTAAACCAAGGTCAAGTGGGTTCGTTATCGAAGAGAGCTTGGTCACTGTGATCGAAGTGAGACTCGTTTTCGAGTTGGCTTTTTAAAGTCAAAGCATTTATTTCATTTATTTATTTTACCATTTACAGGCACTTTTGAATTGTCAAGAAGTTACAGTTTAAAATTGAAGCTAGTTGCTCGTTCCAAAACGTAGGTCTCTATGGAGAAGAACGAGCAAGAAACTCCATGGACACTCTTTTTAGAGAATCGCACTACAGTTAGTTTATTTAAATAGCCGATTTTCAATTTTATATAGGTATTCATTGAAATCCTTATCTGTGTGGCTTGGGCGTTCAGTCTGCCGTGGTGCAGTAACGGCTGGTGTTGTGATGCGCAGAGCTACGTGATGGCGGACGGCAGCACGCTGCGGTTCAGCGACTCGGCGTTCCTGGTGTTCGTGAACCGGCTGGCGGCGCTGCTGGTGGCGGGCGCGCGGCTGCTGTGCTCGCGCGCGCCGCTCGTGCCGGCGCCGCTCTACAAGTTCTCGTACTGCTCGCTCAGCAACGTGCTCAGCGCCTGGTGCCAGTACGAGGCGCTCAAGTACGTCAGCTTCCCCACGCAGGTACGTCACGACACACCAAGAGCGGAGCCCTTACTAACAAACATATTGTGTCCCAATGATGCAATTATTTTGACATTGAGCCACAACTGAGATCAATCGACTGGTTATAAATCTCAAAATCTAAATTTTTATTACGTTTTGTAAGAAAATATGTTGACCTGTTTACACACATTTGCAGAATTTGTTTTTCCCTTACTCTCGGCGTCTAAATATTCAAGGCGCTACTACGTAGTAAACTTATTAATTATTTTGCTATGAATAATGTGGACCGCTCTGTGGTGCGCAGGTGCTGTCGAAGTCGTGCAAGGTGATCCCGGTGATGTTGATGGGCAAGCTGGTGTCGCGCAACAAGTACGAGCTGTACGAGTACGCCACCGCCGTGCTCATCTCGCTCGGCATGGTGCTCTTCATGTTCGGCAGCCACGACGACACTGTGGGCAAGTACTCTCGGCGAGCACTCCAAGTATACAGGGTCACATTGCAAACACCTTTATAAAAATAATTCAGTTGAACGGGTCCAAAAAAGTTCCTGTTTTAGAGACACGCGATATTGATGGCCCGTTGTGGTTTCAAGATTCACTATCTCAGCACTTCAACGTACACACGCGTATTCATTTCACTCCGGAAAAGGCACGAAGAAAGGAAGACTTTAATGTTTTGCCTAAAATGTAAATCGCATCATTTCATAGTTGATTGGGATTCGGGAGAGCGCAAAAAATGGCGCACCAGGCGAGCCCTTGGCTGATGGCCGGTGCGGACAAGGGTAGGACGAGTAACAGGTGCGGCGGGAGACGATGTGAACACGACTCGTGTTTGTATGTGCGTTGCCGAATTATGTTACACATACCTTTTAGAGCGGCGGTCTAGGTCGTCGAACTGAATTGGTTTCCACACGTTCTGTGGTGGTGTGTGTTTGCGATATAACCCTGTACGTAGAGCAGTGTAGTAGAGCGTGTGGTCGCTGTACGTGTTGCAGTGCCGCGCGCCATGACGCTGTCGGGCGTGGCGCTGCTGGTGCTGTACATGGCGTGCGACAGCTTCACGGCGTCGTGGCAGGACGCCGTGTTCGCGCGCTACGGCTGCGGCGCCCTGCACATGCTGTGCGGCGTGAACCTGTGCAGCTGCGTGCTCACGGCCGCCGCGCACGCTCACCGGGCTCCGCCCCTGCGCCTGCTGCAGCACCCGGTGTTCGCGCTCGACTGCGTCGTGCTGTCCGTCAGCTCGGCCGCCGGCCAGCTGCTCATCTACCGCACCATCGCCAAGTTCGGCGCCGTCGTGTTCGCCATCATCATGACGCTCAGACAGGTAAAGATGGCTCCACCTGCATCTATAATAGAAACTATTGCGCCCTATTTAGCTATCATTTTTAATACTAGCGTGGATCAGGGCGTCTTTCCGGATCTCATGAAACACAGTAAAGTAGTTATATTGTCCAAATCCGGTGAAAGTAAAGAACTCAACAACTGTAGGCCTGTGTCAATACTGCCAGTTCTCAGTAAGGTGTTTAAAAAGTTATTACTCAATCAAATGTTACGTCACTTCAATAAAAATTCCATCTTCCATGAACAACAGTACCCGTAAGGGTGTACCGTACCGGTGTATCTCCTGTTGTTGTTCTCCTTAATACAAAACAGTTTTAATGCCTGTGAGTAAGCACAGGATGACATTGGAATCTTTTGCGACTTTTCAAAGGCGTTCGATTGTGTAGACCATGAGACACTATTAATGAAACTGGAGCAGTATGGGATAAGCAACACATCTCTTGATTTAATAAGATCATACCTGGAAAATAGACAGGTTAAAGTTCAGGTGAATTGCGTAAACTCATTGAGGTCTAAAATGACAATGGGCGTTCCTCAAGGGTTGATTTTGGGTCCATTCCTCTTTTTAGCTTGTGTAAATGATTTGCCACAGTTATTGCAAAATCAACCTAAGATGGTGTTATTTGCAGATGATAGGTACGTCATTAATTTTCAGACAGACGTTCTAAAAATCTTGGAGACGTTAATAACTCAATTCGTCAGGTTCAAAATTGGTTCACGGTAAACAATTTAGTATTAAATGAAAAGAAAACCAAACGTATTAGATTTTCTTTACCAAATGGGAATGGGCAACTATATTCAATATTAATGATTTTTTCATGTAATGACGTTCAAAAGTGCCTTTTAATGGTCTAATTGAAATAAATGATTTTGACTTGACTTTGACTTGATGACCTATCATGCTTAGGTACTTTTATTTCTTTGTATTTTTGTTTTAATATATTTCGTTATAATATGGCTCATAATCGAGAAAATATAACAAAATCAATGTGTGTAAACTGATTACTGAGATGAGATTATTGAGAGTATGCTTAAGTAGAGTCCCGGCATGCCCTCAGGCGGTGTCGATCCTGCTGTCCTGCCTGGTGTACGGGCACGACGTGAGTGCGGCGGGTGCGCTGGGCGTGCTGCTGGTGCTGGGCGCCGTGCTGCTGCGCCTGTACGCCCGGGCCCGCAGCCGGGCCCGTCTGCAGTGATGAGTGACGACACAGGAACTGACCACTTTTATTACGGCTACCATTTAAACTCATATCAACATGATATATTATAAATATACTCCATCACGCCTGTATTTCCCGAAGGTATAGGTGGAGGTGTACCAATGTACACCCACAGTTCGCCGGTATATTTGGGTCCCATGTAATAGGGGACGGCGAGCCTATTACCAAAATATTTTAGGAACTATTAATTAAAGTAAATATACTCAAATAAAAAAAGGTTATAATAATAATATTTTCTTTTTGTGAATATTATCATATTTAATAGTACATAGATTACATTTCTGATAAGAGTTTAAATTGTAGCCATTTATATTATCGAAATGATGTCCCCAACCTGCGACCAGTCCCCGCGACGCTGTGCCGTCGCGACACACGGTCCAACTGTTCTCCACTAATAACTTAGTCACGTGTGTCATGTTGCCAGCAAACGTTTCACCTGCTCTGTTCTGAGCATCCATGTAGTTTGACTATTTAAGCATTTTTTGTACATTGTCTTTGTGTGTATCACGATTTAAATATATAGGACATACCTATGTCACCAGTGCTCGAATATTGTACCGTGTAGAGAGGAAGATTTTAAATTTTTACCATTAAGTATATTAAAGTTAACCTGTGCTCGATTGTCACCCCTTGGAGAAAAGAAGGATAATGGAATAAATATTGTAAATTACAACACGATATGTAACTGATCTACAGTACGTTAAATAAATGAAATGAATTCTTATTCAACCGTCAAATGACTCCACTTATAATAATTTAAAAGCGATTGTAATATCTAGAGACATTTTAATGAATAAGACTGACGCTCAGCTAGAAGCAGTTGACTATACACGGTGTCATTGACCAGTCATTTACATCCTTCCAGGGATAGTGAGCATTCTAAGCGATGTGAATATTATTTACTGGGGGACCAATTCTGAAATTGCGAGAAAAAAATGTCTGATTCATACAAAAATGCATTCCCTACTCACTCAAAATGAATATGTAGGTTATGTACTTTTCGCTATTTTAGAGTTGATTCTTGATCGTATTCATGAGTGTTCCCATCCTTTGAAGAGAAGCAAATGATTTTAATTACACCTTGTATGTATGCCAATGTTAATATTTAGCCAATTTGTATTATAGATATGCGGGTAGAGACTTTTAAAGAAGACAGGAGATACCTAACGTTCGACATGTGAGCTCGGCCCCTCACACTTATCGTACACGGTTTAATAAACTGAAACTAACCAGAACTCGATATTAAACAAACAGACTTGCAAAGCAAACACTCGACTTTTTCTCATTTCTGCGCTACATCGGTAGTGCTCTTACTCAACTAGCTAGTTTATAACTCACGTGTGTTACATGTTTTAAGACACAGTACGCTGTAAAATATTTTAAAAAATCTCCACCTATAACTATACCTATAAATTTTCATTCCTTTAAAAAATGATGTTTTGTGTTGTGTATCCGTTAGATATAAGAATTAATAAAGCATGTGCGTTGTTCAAAACATGCTATTATGCTGCCTTCGGTGTTCTGTGTTAAGGTAGCTCACTATAACAGCACGGCTCCGCCAAATAAAGCCATTGCCGTTTCCATTCAAGTTAGGACTTTAAATTGTGTGCGTTAAAGTATTTTTTTATCATAACAAGATAAAAAAGGTGAAGGCATGCCGGTGGCGCGCTGGCAGCTAACGGGTGAATTTTCCAAGGGACTCTGGCAGGGCTGTTGCCGTGTCGAAGCGGTGCTGTTGTAATTAGCGATGACCTTTAGCGTGTAAGGCGGCGAGTGCCACGTGTGCGACGCGCTCGCACACCACCGACTGATTCCTCGCCGGACATCAACACGTGTGCCACTACACGGTGTCTGGGACAGCGATGCAACTTGTTCCATACATTTTGACCTTGAATGTGGTATTGCACATGGCATGGAACAGCTGATTTAAAGAAAATAAGTGACAAAGTATTTCAGTGCTTGCGGGTTTTACATCATTTACTAGATGTATGGTGTAGGCAGCAGAACTTTGCGCGTCGATGTCCCTGCCACCGGGTACATAGCCAATATATGATATTTTATTATGTATTTATTTGTTATTAGTAATATAGTGATACTAGGTATCCGGTGTAGATGTATTTGAGTTGTTCTCAAGCCTTGCACAATTTTGTGAAATTATTAAACAATACAGTTTGTCAGAAATAGGTATGCAATGTTGTGCTCAATTGAAATATCCGTATCTGTTATATTCAATAATATCGCGCTCATTAACGTAGCTAGCTATACAAATAGGACCTTATTGTAATAATTCAATTTTAATCTCACTGATACTTATTACTATACAGATTACCTGAAATGATTGCAACGATAGTTTTATTATGACCTAGTAGACAATTAAAACTAAAAACATGAAATTGAAACAAATCTTGTATTGTTTGATTTTTGGGTAGCTTGTATACATGAAAGTAACATAGAAAAGTGCTCGACGGCCACAGGGCTCTTCAGAAATAAGTATTAAGACTTTTTACATAGTGAACTTCAACGCATTTGATTCAGAATTACCAAACACTCTGTATAGAAGGAAGGCTTACACGGAGGAAAATATTGAGTGCGTCGGTAACCGAAATATTACGACAGTTGGGTAGTAGACACCATTTAACAATAATTCCGAGACGCACCTTTATTTTAGCCATATAAACTCGATGGTTTTTTAAATAACTATTAAATTCGATTTTTGGTTGCTTTGAAATCAATAAATAGGTAGTGAATGAAGATGACAGAACAGTGACGTCATAGTTTAGTATTGTTATGCAAAATCTATGGGGGAATCGTGTTTTGACAGGTCATAAAAAGTACGTCAATTGATTAGTGGTGGCATCTACCCAATTGTAGTGCACTTACTATAGGCAATGTAACATCGACACATTAATGTAAGTGCTACGTGCTACACTTGTGCTTTCTAAGTGATTCATGGTCGCGGTGTCGAAACCCAGCTCATGAGTTTGAATGCATTGTATCTTATAGAAGAAAAGATGATATCATTACTATGATATGACCGTCGACTAGCTAAATATTAAGAGAGAACGTGCAAGTGTAGTAGCTTTGTAGCATGTTGCGCCTCGTACTCATGGCAAAGCAAGACTGAGCAACTATTGCTACAACTGATGCCAGCAACACAACGTGTTACTGCAGCAATGTTGCGGGGATTTCATTTGCCATGATTATTTGGTTTTATAAGTCACAAAGTTGTATAGACAGACGTATCGAAAGATACTGTGTGTAAATAGTGATAATATGTAATGTAACGAAGTAGGCGAACAGTTATCTATTAAATATGTTGTATCTTCAATCATTACCCGCTTTCTGAGGTATTTGTGTTACTGATTTGATATCGTACAGATTACTTTGTAGATTTCCAGAGTTATTTTTGGAACCTCGGGAAGCGGACTTATGTCATAGAAAGATTATAGAAAATATTTATTTATTAATGTGATTTAGATGTTGCGTTGGCGGCCATGAAATATACAGCCTGTATTTATAGATACGGGTATTCCGGATATTATTTAAACATAAAATTAATATTTTCCGAAATAATCCAGTGTACCTACTTCCTATGGTCGCCATTGTAACAATTTATTTATATTTTAATTTAATAGAAAATGTGATTATACTATAGCACGCTCGAGCGGCCCCTATACACACAGTGTGATAGTTCAATAAAGTTAATGATGGAACCAAATACATTAGTTTTTACTGTACGAGAAAACTTTTCCGTCAAATTACAGCATGTATCTCACACCAGAGGAACAATTCTTCGCTTCTTTTCTAGCCGCTCGCATTCCAATCTGTCTGAAACAGTAAAAAATGCCTCAAGTTTACTAACTTATACGTTTTAGAAGAGTTAGGACATTGATTGCTTGTTGTTAATTACAGGAGTTCTTAACCGTGAAGCCAGACGATGGTTTAAATTTGAACTTAAAATAAACTTTGTTTTGTAGTAAGACTATTTCAAAAGGTTCAGTACTATGCAGTACAGTCAACCGTACGTCTTCTACTAACGCTTGATTACAAACTCTGCCCTTAAATACTCGTACCACCAGGCTACTACTAAAGCATGCATACGCTGGCGGACTGTATCGTGAAGCAAATAGCCATGGAAAAATTTCCACCACAGTTCGCAGCCGTGGAAACAAAGTGCAGCAAGCTTTACATAATTATCAAAACTTTCATGAACATTTTCAAGATCTGTGTGTTTTTTATGTTTATTGTTGACAACAGGGACGCCGTCGCAAGCTCTGCTTCAAAACGACAAAATCCCAGCGTACGCTCCGACTCCCTCAGGAATGGGCACCTTACCGTTACGAAAAACCTGACGAACCTTTTTTCCAATATTAAAAAAAGTATCTTTAATATTTTAAACTCGTGTCTGGCAGGTAGTGTCATTCACTGCCAAAAATCAAATACGTATGACTACCAAAAACAGAAGACGTTCGCACAAGCAAATGAACTGTCACCTCGTCCATCGGATCGGAGCCGGCAGTTTTCTGCTGTAATTTGTTTCCGTTTGTTTGTGTGTGATCCCGTGGCTGCAGCATGCTGTGGCTGGCCAACCCCATTAGTATCAACAACTACTATGAGTTCAAACAGTTCCAGAGCATCCTGTTCGAAAAATAAGTGGCAAAGTTACCATCATCCCCCCGTCCTCATCCCACCACTAGGTAAGTATCTAGTCGAGAGCGGCTCGGGGTCCTGTAGCACACCACGGTGTAAGCCCGCCAGGTAATACTGAACCGAAACATAACTGCACTGAACAGAGCTCGCTAAGCTTATGAAAGTGCTTTGCGCTACATAGCACACATTTAATGGTTAGCTAACATGCGCCGATGACGTATTGACAGCCGTATTTGTGAGGTTTATGTGGTGACGGGACCATTGTGCTGGTGACCCGCAGACTGGCGCGTCCCAGAGCCGCCCCACGGCCGGCATGCTGATGCCGCTGCTGGCGACAGTGGCGCTGGCGCTGGGGCTGGCGCCGTGCGTGCTGCAGCGCGCCTGCCCCGCGCGCCGCCCGCGCCCGCCCTCCACCGTCTGCATGCACCGCATCCCCTCGCTCCGAACTGACTGCCCGACCAGTAACTCTGTGTGAGTAGCGACTCCAGCCAGGTAACACGAGCGGACACTGTATTTGTAGTTATTATTGGGTGTTTCGGGGTGGCCTATAATAAACGAAGATAAAACCGAAATGAGTAGGTATTTTACGAGTAACACAACAAACAAAACAATTCCAAACCAGTCTTTAGAATGAGGATGTCCGCACGATGCATTTTCGGATGAAAATTTCGTTAACTTAACAATGCTTTTGCATTTTCAGATGTTCAAAAGGCGCCCTAAAGAAAAAGAGAATCGCTGTATGAACTCGTTCCAAATTTCTGCTGAAACCAAAACATGTTATCACATGGATATCCGTCCACTAATATATAAGTAAGGATTGTATTCAATTCTACAAATTGTTTTTGACGTGGCTAATCTTAAAGCTTGTAGGAAGTCATCCCCAAGCGAGAGACTGCCAAAGTAACACTGCATTAAGTCTTTCGCCAAAGTTCTTTCCACGATGATATTGTTCAGCTGCCGTAGAGCCCAAAAATAAGTCGTAACATCTGATGATGAGACCTTGCAATGGGAGAGCCGACTGAGCACGACGAACGAATACCACAACAGCTGCCTGTACCTACCCCTACCAATGTTTGCCGATGCGAAATATACACAAAAATGGTGTCTCACAACATCCACCGAATGTTTGTTGTCGGTACGAACTGTTCTGAAGCTTCAGTTATTTGTGAACTAAATGAGCGAGGAAACAATGGTATGGAATATTTGGCGAGTGATCGAGCGTGTTGTGATACCGCGTCCGTCCCCTGTTTACCAAACAAACTGTCGTATTGTTTCGTTATTTTCATAATTACTGAGCCCCCTACTGCGATATCTGTCACGGTTTCCATTTTTTTATTTTCCTTTTTCAGCTTTAACCAGTTCGCTAATAATTGCCATGATACAATACCCTATCCCTTATCTACGTGAAAACGTCACAAAAGTCTCGGATAACTAATAGCCAACCCGCATCTGTGTTTTTGTAAGTACCAATAGGTTAAAGTTATGAACTACACATTACTATCACGCTTTTACATGTTTCAAGAACACCTCAATGTTGTTATCAAGGAAAGCCTTGATGTCGCCAGCAACATGTTCGCGCAACACTGAAACACCAACGTTACTGAAAACGAAGTGCGAATTTGTTTCCTGTGAATACGGGCCTTTAACCAATCTCATTACCAGAGTGTGGGGCCTTGGGGGGCATGTGCCTATTGTTCTCCTGGGAGTTGCCAGATTGAGTGTATAGTCCCAGACTAAGTACTTTTGAAAATAGTTCCCACAGAAAGTGAACAATCGTGTGTGGTGATCGCGTCGCGTGTCGTGGTAGCGGGGCGGCGCGATGAGTGACACATCCATCGACACAATAAAGGGGGGCGCGCGGCCTTGCACGCGCGAGTGGAGCTGTCTGCGCTGCATCGGCTGCCGCTGGCTGACGTGCTGCTTCTCGTGCCACTGCGCCTATCACCGGTCCGTCACATGAGTTACCCGCGCGCGCTGGCGCTGCTTGCGCTAGTCGCCATCACACACCAGGTACTTACCGGACTCTATGTGCTCAGACTGTTGTGTGTTTGTGATTTGTTTGAAGCTATTGATGCGCGTTGCCCACCGGGGGTATCGTAGCGACAGATAGTTCCGTTCTCTTTAGTCAATGCTTGATTAGTTGGAATACAGTGACCCACCTAAGTTTTTGAACCGTATAGCATCAACTTCAGTAAATAGCAGCGTGACTGCTTACGTGCCTATGCTGTGGGGCTGTTTGCGTATCAAGCAGTCTGAAAAGATATCGTTAACCTAGACATGTTTGTATTTGTATTATAGTATCCAGTTTAGTTTACTAATTCTAAGGAGTTTTGTATCTGATAATTATTTTTTTATAATTGCGTGTAGTAAATATTTTGTTTGATCAAAGAATGCCCGATGTCGAACGCCAACTGAACAGTTGTTAATCAGTCTGCGAGATGTCAGCGTTGTGACCTAAGGCTTGGACTACGATGTATACCTACTTCACAAAATGCGTCGGAAGAATCAATTCCGGCTTTAGATTAATTAAATGCTTCTGTTTCAGGCAACTACAGGATGCAAGAACTGTATTGTGAGTAGTTTATATATATAGATAAGTTTATAGCCGGGCGGTACCGGGCTAGCTCTAACCGCCTGCCGCGTTGCAGAGCCTGGGCAAGGAGGAGAAGGCGATGTTCCGGCTGCACTCGGACGCGTGCCTGGCGGCGTCGGGCGTGGCGCCGCGCGCGGTGGAGGCGCTGCTGGCGGGCGCGGCGCGCGACCACCCCGCGCTGCGCCGCCACGTCTACTGCGTGCTGCTCAAGTGCAAGCTCGTCTCCAAGGACGGCAAGCTGCAGAAGGCCGCCGTGCTCGGCAAGATGACCACCCGCCCCGACGCTAAGAACGCCACCAAGGTACCGCTTGCACATTACATCACTGCAGCCCCGCGCATCCGACATGACGCGTGCGTAAAGAGGCGGTCTTTTTTAAAATCTGAGAATTAGATATAAACTTCTATAGGACATTAACCAAATATTCTAGAGCTGAAGAGTATTTTGGTTGTTTGTTTGTTTAAACGCACCAATCACTGACACTATAAGTCTGATTGGAAAAAACATGAGGAATAGTATAGGCTATACAAAATCACGATACGACACACGGGAGCGGAGCAGTACCAAGAGGTGTAACGGGTGAAAAACACCGCGGAAGAAGTCGCGGGCACAAGCTAGTATGTAAATAAAACTCCCGCGCCTTATACTTCTATGTAATATATTTCTGCCGTCAAATATAATTCTTGTGTTACGGTAGGTTCTAGAGAGCTGCGCCGAGCAGACTGGGGACACGCCGGAAGACCTGGCGTGGAACCTGTTCCGCTGCGGCTACGACAAGAAGGCTCTCCTCTTTGAGTACATGCCCACCAATGTAGCGAGCGAGCCCGACAACAACTCCTAACAAGTTCGTCGACATCTCCAGAGATGGCGCTGTTAACAACTTAATGTTTGTTTAGCTCCGAGATGGCGCTGTATGTGTACGTTTTCAGCTATTGCAATATGTTTCTTGTAAGTACTTTCCTACTCCCCTATTCCCAAATTTTTTCGATATTTATTTTATCATATTCTTGTAACCTTTTATAATATACATTAACTAACACAATACCCGAGTTTTATTACCCGACTACGGCAGAGCCAAAAAGAGGGTTATGATTCTGATTGATGATTCTTCACAAATTAATAAAATTTAACTGTCTGTTTGTAATATGAAAATAACAGCTTAAATAAATGCATAATGTTCAAGGTAGGTACAACATTTTTATCTATCGGACTGTCTGTTCTAGCTGCTCTTCTAAACGGCTGGACCGGTTTTGATGAGTGTCACTGGCAGATAGCCGATGTTATAAGGAGTTAGGTACTTTAAGAAACAGAATTAGTTTCCACGTAATAAAAGAAAGCACAGCCAAGCCTACATTAAAGCAAGAAATGTGCTTTTCTTTAGGTAACACACAAGTAGAAACGTTTTCACATTACGTTTTTGATTATTGATTTATTGCCCCAGACACTCCGTATGCCATAACTGCCGCAAGTTTGGCTGGATATCTCGCTTTGTTGCCGTTGAATGTTCCTCTATAGAGAAGACACATTACAGAACTTCCCGTTTACCTTTTGTTTGTAATAGTGAGAAGTTGTCTTAATAATACATGCATACAATATATCAGTCGATGGTGCTAGCTGCGCGCGCGCCGGTGAACTCATTGATGTTGATAATACCTAATGACGATGAGTCTTGAAGGTTCCTACTTGTGGTCCAAGATCCTAGTATCGCCAGACCTACGTCATGTCAGCACGGCTGATATTTTGACAGTAGAACGAGTAGAAGAATATTGTAGTTAAGAAAGTAGAGATGTACATACGAATTTCGAAGTGGCTACTAAGGGCGCCTTCACATTACGTCGCAAGCAGCGCGACAGTAGCGCGGCAGAAGTACATTCCTTAACATTACAAGAACAGATCAAAGTTTAGGCCAGTATGGCGCACTTCATTTTAAAAATAGATGCTGTGGGCGACAGCTTTTCTGTTTTTTTTATTATTAAATTCTGATGGGGCGACAGCCGCGCTGCTAAAGTCGCCTAAATGTGAAAGCGGTCTTACAGTCAAGTGTGACGACTGGTTTTTATAAAAATATTATTCGTTACCTATTGACAGACACTTTTCGCATCATAATCATGTACCTATATAATGTGATTTTCCCATGGTCGCTTATCTCTCAATTTCCTGTGGTTTTAAACGGAAATAATGAACTTGCTCGGTGGTAGTCGGGACATTGTGAGGTATAGTTTGCGGTGTGGTAGGTCGTGTGCGATGTGGGTGATCTTCTCCTTGCGGTGCACTGCATGCTGATCTGATTTAACCGTGTTGTGGGTTAATTTGCAGAGCATGTTCTGGAGTATTTCGATATAATGTTCAAAGTAATGCATCAGGCGATCAAGCATTTTTTGTACCTGTAAAATTGATTACTATTTTTTTTAGGAGGGTTATGATTTGAGCAGTCTAATAATGTTCATTTCTATGCGTATAATCGTTGAATGAACGATCGTTGTATCATTAGAAGCGTCTTGATGTTCCGCTGGTTAAACGCTCCATGTCACGTAATTAAATTAGTCATTATTCATCGTCGTCTAATGAAAGGTCTTTTACAAACAAACCATAGACAGCTGATGTCTCGACATAGTTTATTTGATTCATGAATGTCTCGTCCTTGATACGAAATATGAAAACAACTAGTATTCTGTCTTTCAGCTGTTGTACCTATGTACCTAGGTATGTCACGTATCCAAATGACTAATGAGCGCGCATCTTATCTAAAGTTACTGCGAAGGATGACAACAGTAATGACTGCATCCAAGGCGAGTCTTACATAATTTTATACATCTTAGAATTTGTAATGTTAGTAGGTACCTTTTTGAACAATCTAGTCGACTGCTACCTAACTGCTAGTTATGTTAGGTTCGTACTTTTTTGGTAATTACCTATCATCATATGCTCGGTGGGCTTCAAATTCAAGTTAAGCCTACCTACTCGCCACTTGGTCATTGCTTGACAATAACTAATTATTACCTAAGTTATTATTCCCCTCAAGTACCTATTTAGTAGTAGGTACTTAATTTTGTCGATTTTGTAAACCTTGAAATTAAACAACCAGTTTACCCTATTTACACAGGTACTGTTTTATCATGCGGTACAAATCTACCCCCAACCACCGCAGGATTGATTGGCGAATAAACCTATTAACTTAGCAAAAATAGTACCTTGGTGTAGGTACCTAATTATGTAAATACACAGCGAGGGAGTCAATACGTGTTAGTTGCACCGAGTCAAGTGTAAATGATATTCTAATTTCTAAACAGCTTTATGATCTCATTGCGAGCGGTGGGCGGTGACCCACAAGCGATACAGCCTCAACAGGCAGTATGAGTGCGTGCCTTTGCCTGCCCTGTGCTTTCCTCGTTGTCTCTGACTCACGGATTTTTTCGCGCGCTTTACATATAGTATTTGAATTTTGGGAATACTTTTGAATTTGGAACCATAGGTAATTACGTCGTGTATATTGTTATTTCAATGGGTGCATAGTGCCTGTAGTGCCATATTGCTATCGGAATTAGCTGCTGAGTGATTGTGTGAATATAAATTTTCATGTGAATCGCATGGTGTGTTGGATTCCCATGTGTGGATTACGGAGTGCTGAAGGGAACTTTTTTAAACGTAAGTACATATCTCATTCATCCTCTATCCATAAAACAGTCAATAAATTGCGTGGCGGCGCATCGTTATAATTTAATTATGTACATAGGTACTTGATTCACCTAAATTGTTGATTTATATGATTTAAACTTGCACTTGTACTTACTTGACGGCTCGAATTTTACAGTTTTCTGCTCCGTGTGTAAATTGCCGGCTAGGGTAGACATATTACTGGGGCTTTAAAATGTAACTCCAATCCCAGCAACGGAGAAAAATAATATGAAATAACTAAAAATAATTTGGATTCTCAAGGCAACTGTAATTTGTACAGTATTATGGACATTATGGTTATTTTGTGTCCAGAGGACCGGGGTGACAGGGAGCAGCTGCGGGCTCTGCTGCAGCCCGAAAAGATTTTATGTTTTTGTTTTCGCGTTTTCAACATCCGCATTATGATTTTTCATTAAATAGATCCGATTCAGACGAGAAAAATGAAGTAGGTACAGTAGACCCTCGATTATCCGAACCAACGGGGACCGAGGCTAGTTCGGATAAACGAAATGTGGGTCTTTTGGGATAAGATCAAACAAAAACAACACCAATTAGCAAAAAAAAAAAACTGTACATATTATTAACGTTGAAATATAAAACAACAAAAAAAAAGTCAAATACTTTTCTTATAAAATAGTCAATTCTTAATTGACGAACTCAGACCAACAAAAAAAGAAAGACGGCGCGCCGCGAACATCGAAAGTGAAGCCATAAAACCGTGCTCCTACAAGTAAACATACACGCTCAAGCACACACCTACACTAAAACCATGCTCATCGCTCTTAGTACGTCACGAGTCGCCGTCAAGTAAACTTAGATTTAAAACATAGAATTATGCCTTCCTGTGTAGTGAAAAGTTGCAAAAACAACAGCAAATTACATAAAAAGTCTCACGGAATCACTTTTCACTTGTAAGTACATGAAATAACATCGTTTCTCTATTAATAAACTGTGAATTTTAGGTTACTCGGAACACAAAACCTCAACGAACGAAAGCAGTGACATAAAGTGTGAGGGTTGCCATAATACGATTTAAAATTTCCCCATTCGGTTAATATAAATAATTATGATTTCTTACTTCTAGTTTTCTTCTTTTTATGTAGGTATTTAATATTTTAGGTTTCCAATTAATAATGAAATAAAAAATAAATGGAATAATATAAATAATGGAATAATTTAAAAAATTGACTCAACAACAAGGTTTTTAAAAGGGAATATTTTTTGTTCGATACCATTTATATAACTACTACCATATTACTTTTTCTTTAGAGTCAGTGATTTTTTATGTTCTTTTTGAATTCAATAAAGTTGATTGAAAATATAAGTTCTTTTTTTTGGAGTAGAAGCCTTCGCAACTATTGAGGTACAATACCATACTGAACAATATCTTACTCGTACAATATTATCCTAGTGCTACCCACAAAAATATCCCCAAATTATAGGGAAAAAATTTAACAAATGGCAACCCTTCGATACACACATAGATAAAAAGGTGGCTTCACTTTTGATGTTCGCGGCGCGCCGTCTTTCTTTTTTTGTTGGTCTGAGTTGACGAACAGCTGCAAAGCGTGTTCAGCAACAAATTCTCGCCGGTGTTCGGATAATTGAGAGTTCGGATAAAGTAAGTTAGCGTTCCGATAATTGAGGGTTTGGATAATCGAGGTTCGGATAATTGAGGTTCGGATAATCAAGGTTCTACTGTAGTTACCTACAATACCGCAGACAGTTTTTATTATGTAGGAACTCCTATTATAATAATTTAAAATCCCGCCGGTTTTTATAGGAAAAACACAACATCTACACTTTTTCCAAGCTACGAACCGAACGGGGACGCTCCACTACCCGCCGATCAAACAGAGAGATGTTAGAACTAGTACCTAACTATGCAGCTGATAGGTTACCTTACCTACAAACTCAGAACAACTTGATCTGAACCTAGAAAGCAAGATACCTAATAGTTTATTGTGCGTGTATTGTCGCTACCGTGCTGCATGTTTAGCTAATACAATACGATTTACCTACTGCTACTCTAGTTAACTCTAGTAACGGTAATTTGTGCGGGTTTGAAAGTAAATTCAATAGTGGTTTTCTATTTTAGCAAAATTTATCATAACTGAATTGCCGAATATACAGTATTTTGCGTGTCAGTGTTTTTTTTTTCATGAAGATCCATTGGATTGGTACAGTGGCGGATTAACGTATAAGCTTGACAAGCACGTGCTTGGGGCCCCTGGTCTGCAGGGGCCTCCATCCTCTGCTGGCGTTTCATTTTATGCCTACATTTTATCGAGATTCATCCACATGTCCAAAATCACAAGGCGCGAGCGGTCCGGGAGTGACCTTTCATACACCCCCGCAGAGCCCTGTCCCCTGCGCGCCCGCACGTCGCGTCGCGCCGCGATTCCGAGGTATTCCTCGAAGCGCTCCCATCTAACCGCTCCCGTTTTGTTCCTCCAAGCGCTCCCATGATTAACTTTCGGATAGAGATGGGACTATACTAACTGATATTATCGATAATAATTAGGTAATAAGTAGAACACATTGTTATAATAATTATAAAACTAGCGGCCCGTCCCGGCTTCGCACGGGTTTGGTATTTTTTTTTGTTGTTTTATTGTAAATCCTATTACCTATTATATTTTTTTATTGTTTAGAAAGCTTATGATTTCTCTCCGTTATGTTTCCCATTACTACCCCCCTCCCCGCATACCTCAATGTTTTGTCGGAAGTTTTTCGTAGAAATAAGGCAATGAGGTGTCTATCGTTTGCGTCAATGGTAGAGAGTGTCAGACTCTTACTGACTAAAATCACCTACTGACTAAAATCACCTGCTCCGCTGCTGCTGCCGACCCAGTAACGTATTGCGCTCAACGGTGATGCTACCTATGCGATAAACAATTTTATAATTTTAATTTTTGCCAAAAATAGCGATACTAACTTCTTAACTAAGAATTAAAGATGCGGCGTTAATCTTTAAAACTACGCAACGGATTTTGATGCGGTTTTTTTAAATAGATAGAGTGGTTAAAGAGGAAGGTTTATATGTATAATAACATCCATTAAATAGCGGAGAAATACTGTTATTTTTGATGTTTCTAATGTGATGTGGTAAATAATTTCATTTTTCCGCTTACATTGCAAACGCAGGCTGAACCCTACGAGATTTATCAAAATAATGTACTAAGTATTGTACACATTGAAAAGGCCTACAGAAAACTCCGCGATGGTATAATATGTCTATCTCTTATGGATATCCCACAATAAAAATTTTTTGTCATTAACTTTTTAATTAATTTATTAACTAATTTTCGAAGCGATTTTAACCAATACAGCATTAATCCTTATCCAATTAAATACCTTAAATACATTGTTGATTTAATATAGATCTATATGGCCTTTTACAGCATATGATTTAAATGAATATTTTTGAAGATATTACAGATTTAAAAATTGCGGGACGTAGCGTTTGCGGCGGAGCGGGCCGCTATGTTTTTATATACAACGTTTACAGTTTTTCTGTAGTGTAGTTAGTATCAGCATTGCACCCGTGCGAAGCCGGGGCGGGTCGCTAGTTCTCACAACCAAAAAGATTAAAAAACCCGCAAAGAACTAAAATCCGTCAAACAAGCATAATTCTTTAGCATTAATGTGTATTGAGGCAGACATACTTCGTCAGATAAATTTCAACGATAATATATATAATCTCGGAGTTTGCTCTGAATAAGGCAAGGAAAAAAATGTTTTAAGTTTTAAATTTAAATACCTACTACACTTTCTATTTTGATGAACTTTCATTCCACATCATTCACATCATTTTCATTTCTTTTCACTTTCTTTCTTTTTTTCTTTTCTTTCATTTTATACTTTCTACCTTCCAAATTTAAGCAATAGAGGGCCTACACAGGCTCTGTGCTTAGGGCCTCGGAAACTGTTAATCCGCCACTGGATTGGTAAGTAGGCGAGATTTTGGTGCGTTGGTGCATTTTGGGGAGTGCAATTGCACTCGCGATGGTGTAGGTAATACACATATCCCTACGTGTTATCTAGTGTTATGTTTTCCTATGTCCAGCGGAGGACCTGCGCCTGATATGATGATGATGTTCTCTTATGAGAGTATCGCAGTCCCCATCTGGGCATTTCCCTCTCTGCAGTCTTATAAAGTTGTTGAAATCCTCAATCAACACAAACAATATTAGTACCACTCACAATCCCGCATATTTGTGTCCATGTCGCCTCCCACTCGCGCCGGGCTAGATACGCGTACGTTTAACAAGCCTGCCTACAATTATACCTGAACAAGGCAATAACACAGTCCTTGAGGTGCAATAATCGTAAAGGCTCGAAAGATTTGCACTCAGTTTGCATAACTTGACGATGCTAGTTCGAAATGATGGAATAATTTACAAGGTACACCTACGACTGTAGCCTGGGAGGACTGTCTTGAAAAACGGTTGCTTTTGGGGCACCTAGTTTAGGGTAAACAAATCTAGATATTTTTGAATCCCCTTTTGGTCAAAAAGGTGATGTCGGGAATTTAAATCATATTCAGTTAAATCGTTATGACGTATTGGCGAGCATGTAAAAAAAATAATTATTGTTTGAATGCATTACAAAAATGGATTTTATATAAAAAGTAATTTATGATAAATAATTTATGATTAATGTAAAAAATCAAGATTACGTAAGCTGCAGTTGGTTGATTCGTTGACTAAATTATCAACATCCAATCACAGCAATTCATACGCGCGTCTCAATTTGTCACATTAATTGTTGGATCGTGAAACCGGGAGTAAATGCCACTAAAATATGTAATTGCTAAATCATTGTTGTGTTCGCTAGGCCATTAGTTTGAGTAGCAACACGAGTGGAGTCGCTGAACATCGTGCACAGCCATGTATAGCAAAGCTTTGTTCCAAAATCGTAATAGTATGTAAATATTGACAGGTTGTTACGTCTTCTTTGGAAGAAATGTGATCAAAATATGCCTTTTATCGAGTTTTGCACGCGGCTCCGCTTGCGTGGGAGAGAGATGCTAACTATAGCAAATTGGACAAATAACATCATCCATTTTCATTTGATTGATAAACGACAACGAAATAAATGGAAGTGTACAAAATTAGGTTAGTGCGTACCTACTGAATTACACTTTTGTCGTGGCAATATTTGGATCCAAAAAAATTGTACCATCAACGTATTACGGGTTTGGACTGGAGTGTCGAGTATCACGAGAGATGTGACATTCTCTACGACACCCATGACACTGTACCTACATAACTTTACAACTGAAATCTAGACCCTAAAAAAAAACTATTGCCTGCCAAGCAAAATGTCTGGTATTATTGAACATAACGTAAAACTAAGAAAGTCCATGATAACAATTAGCTGTAAGCGTGGGCGACCATAACCATACATACACACATAGTTTCATAAAGTGTGCATACGAAACCGTTTTAAAGGAATTCAAAACTACACCGGAGTTATTTTAATTAAACAATTAATTATCTTTCGGTTTCTACTTCGCGGAAAAAGAAAGTGTTCATAATAATAAATAAGTGCATAAATAATTGCGTTATTGGGTTTTTGTATGAAGTTCTCAGTAGCAACTCGGAGTTAGGATTTGTGCCCGGTTAATGGCATGGCAATAACACGGTAATAAATAAGCTCGCCGCTCGCCCCCTGTTATACGGGACCTAAACATACCGGCGAACTGTGGGTGAACATTGCCACACCTCTGCCTACCCTTCGGGGATGGCATGTATACAGGCGTGATGGCATGTTTTGTTATGTTATGTTATGTTATGTTACTTATACAATAATAATAAAAACGCTTACACATAAAAAGGTACATACAGGGTGCGTGCAACGTGGATAGTCAAATAAGGTAATGTGTTATGAATTTATGCGAAATTGTTGTTACCAAACGCTCAAAGCTCTAGAAATATTAGCACAGCTCTTGAAATGTCAGGGAAGTACAATCGTGTTGAGAGCGTGGCACAACACGCTGTAAGTCGCCTACTCGGAGAGTTAATCAAGTATCGATGTCGCCGTGTGACAGGTAATATAGTGCAGACACCGGCTCATTACCAAACATTAACACATTTTACTGCCTCACATTACCAACTAATCAATCCGTCGTTGTTTTTGCTCAATATTATTTATAAGATGCCCATACCTGTGCACAATGTGATTCATAACGCCGTGGGTGCTTCCCACGTGCGCTCAGCATAATTATTACAATAAACACAATAAAAACACACGTTTTGGTCCGTAATGTTGGCAACACCGCGCATTATGACTGTATATAGCACGTTATTTGAAACACGCCCCTAACTGACAAATTGATTATTTTTTGCTGGTGATCTTGTAATTATAGGGTTCGCATTGTTTTAGAGTTGGTGATGGATTATATTGTACACGTAGCAATATCTAATCTATTTTGTTGTACAACAAGAGTGGTAGCTGGTCATTGCCGAAGTACATACTTAGGTACTCCGTTCCTTGAGGTAGGTTAGTTATGGTGAGACGCTTTTGATTTAGTCATCGGATAAATAATGGGGTATCATGGTAGGGTTTGGAATCTGAGTCTCCGTGGCTTCTACATCATACCTGATGACCAGTCAAGATGACTGTAGAATGAATGCTAGTACTAGTTCAACGTTTATATTTGAAAATGAACATTGAGCACAAATGTTTGACGACTACGTTAAGTGTCGTTTTTTTCGATATTAATAACCAAGTTTCCTAAAACATAGTAGGTAAGTATAGAGCTTTTAGTTCCCACTATCTATCAGTCCAATACTATGTATAAGAGAACTGATGAAAACTCGTTACTTTCCTATTTAGTAGTTATCTAGTTGGTCGGCAGGTACTAAACACAGGTATCTGCAATCTCCAACCCCATTAGTATTAGCATGGAAATGATTTCCTTTACTTGGCAGCGCAGCAGTTGAGCGTATAATTGGAGGCATAACGTTATAAGAAGCGGCCCACGCGCACGCGCAGGTACATAGTAGGTACTGTTTCATTAGACGCACTACTTGCAAACATTACATCTAGCTAGCAGTTTGATTGCATTGTTTGAAGAAGAATTAGATTGGGGGCGATAAAGGAATAAGGGTATTAAATGATAAGCACAAGAAAATAAGTAGGTAATAAAATGTACTTGTACACAATAACAACTGCTTTTTGCAATCCTCAGATAGACAACAGACAGATAGGGTTTATTCGATAGATAGCAAAAAACTGTTGTTCTATCGTTAGAACAGTTAGGCTTTGTTCGTCGAATAATTCACATAGTGTGAGGAATAAATCTATCTGACCCTTTGGCGTCCAGATAACCGCTTCCATATATAAACCCCGTTGAATTTGGGGTTAGTGGTTACAAGTATTCGTAATTAAAATGGATATTTTCGATAATATTGACGATATAACAATTGAGGAAGAAGCCATCCTATATGATGTAAAGCGATCCGATGATGCGAAGCGAAAGTACAGGAGCACAACGAATTGAATCCATTAAATAAATCCTCGGCATGTTTCAGAGACTACAATTACAAATGTTTACAAGTTGGATCGTTTTCAGTTAATAATAGAATCTGAATTGAGTCACTGTTCCTTGTTACAAAGCGAGAGCCATGTTGATTTTGGTGTTTGAATGTTGAAAATAACCATTCGTGAATATACTAAGATCAAGAAGTACCTATAAATGAAATGTTGTTTAGATTTAAAAATTTAGGTACCATCTTTGATAATTAGGTTGCTGGAAAACAAATAAAAAAGGAAAGAGAAATTTGATTAGTTCATGTTTTAACCATAAAAGCCCTTCATCACGCTTGCCTTTCAACCATTTTGAAGTCGTAAACTGAAGCTCAGCCGCCATTGTTTTTATTTTTTTGCTTTAATTAGGTTAAAATCCCAAACGTGTACATCCGCATCAGACAAGATACGTTCAGCAGTCGATTGCCGCGTGCGTATGTACGGCGCAGGTCATCGCGCGGGAGTCGCGCTTAATGACACCCGAAGATGGAGTGTCAATGTTACCCTTATCTGGTCTTACAATGATATCACTTGCAGTTGGCAATGCTTTACACATTGGGCTGTTAACATCATTATATTTTGACGTAGGAATGTTGTGTGCAGTGCTAATTAGCACCACTATCTTTCCGATCTACCAGAGATCCATATGGATCCTATCTATTGCCCTAAACTTTATATGTATAGGTTACGGGATGCAACAGCCACACTGATTCATCTATTCTTCAGAAAGAATATAAAGATTGATCCATATTTATCTGAAAAAAAAAGGTATTTACAAGTGCAGGAGGTCAAATGCATATCTGCTGCAGTAATAAGATGGCTTGTCTAAAGAAGAATGTTGCAAAGTACCATAAACGATGTCACATGGCCGTGGGAGCGCATTACCTGCACAGAGCTGTTGTAGGCGAACGGCTGAAAAATAATGTACTGTACTTACTGCTTTAGTTCAGCTGTGCGGAAAGGTAATTGATGTCAATGAAGAATTAGTAGACGTGACGTTTAAAGTAGATAATACTTATTATTTTATGAGCCTAAATTATTGGATTGTTTTCTATAAATTGCCATCGACACACGCTATCCAACCGGCAATTGAGTCCGTAGCGAAATTGTTTCATAAATATCCCATATTCGTCCACAATTGCACGGACGACGAAAGCGAACAAAAGCGTCAAGATACGATATTCGGAAAATAACACTGCCCTATTCTGTGCAGTATAAGTGGTTTAAGGAAATAACGACGAGGCCGCTGGGCCTTTTGGGGCAACAACTAAAATGTATTTATATTTATTGGTTCCTGGTTTTGGCCGGAGCTGCGTACGCGCAGGCCGGATCGTGCCAATATGGTGTTTTCATCGATCTCTGATGGCGATGGCAAGTTATTTAAATAAATTATAGCGTATTAAGACAAAGTCAGGATGTCTTTATGAAATCGTTGGAAAATTATATTCACGTTTATCTCGGTGCAATGTGACGGGTATTATTCATTTCCATATATCTGTGAACTTTGCGTAGGTGTCACATGTCTTAGATTTTCCACCTCTAAATATAGACCTTTCTCAGTCTCCATTGGCCGTTCCTAACGAGTTTTCTGAAAAGGAGAATTAAACAAATTAGTACCTATTACCATACTACGGTGTTTTCAACACGTTCAGTGCAGATGTGTCGCCCACATCACACATGTAGCTAACCAGCTAGTGTTGCAGTAACAGTCTCCTCATCTTACTCTAGGTACTCGTACCTTATCGATTCCATTTTAATCTGCTTATTCCCAAATGATTTCCGAAATGACATGATCATTACATGTATTCGTTGCCTTCATGAAAATATAAAATGTGTAAGTAGTTGGTGGTGTGCCAACGATGACGCGACGTCGCAACACCCCTTGAGCGCTGAGGAAACGTAGAAAGAAAACAAACATGCAATACGTGAAGATCTTATATAATACAAGATCTTGCAGTATCCAAATATTTACTGACTGGGTGAATGTTATCTGCTGTTACTAAAGATATTACCTAAATACTTCTGTCTGGTTTACTTTCCAACGAGATAAGACGTCACTTGCAATTACCTGCGAGTTTTTTGCATTTTCCTTGAGCTTGTCCTCAATCATCAGTAGTGTTCGTCTTCAGCAGACAGCGCGACTAGCCCCTCCCACAATAAAACGATAAGTAACCGAGCTATGGGTGAGGAGCCCACACTAGCTCACATGTCGTTATATGTAATAACTACTAATACGGCGTACGTTTTCGCGGTAGTGCGGCGTGGGCTTCAGTTTTGGACAACGCGTGCCAGCTAATGATGAACGCTGGCCTACGTCCCGTGTTCCATGGAGCATCACGTAGGAAGCCATGAGCCATATTAACGTTCTGTGATAGTCCGGTAATCTGATAAGTGCTTGTTTTGGATAAATATGGCGCTTCTAACAATTTTTGGATGTTTTACCTTGTCGCGTCAGTTTGTTGACGTTTTGACACACAAGGGCTACCCACAGAGCCCTAATCTATTGCGTAACTCTGTCTAGCTCTGTCTACCCACGGCTCTTTGTTGAAGTGACATCGTTTAAGAATTAATTATTATAAAGCATAGTGTTTTATACCTACCTGATAAATTATCTCAAACTTGGCTAAGGGATTCCGTTGCCCAAAACTGGCACACATTTAGTAGGTGTATGAGTGTATCGAAGCTTATATGCCTATACTCCATTTATTAAAGCATAAGTAAAATTACGGCAGTTATTGTGTTATGTTTATTGTGATACATATTTTTTTTTTGTAAATGGCTAATAGTTTTTGCAAGCAACATTGCTTTATTTATATCTACGTCATGACGTGCAATAACGATAACGTTCAATATAAACCGATAAATTGGTCCCCAGGATGCCTCGGTTTCTCCCCCTTTAAACTGTCTAAGACATTATAAGTGCGTAGGTAGTCCTCCATTAGACAAAACAGAAATGTCATAAGCGCCCGTAAATTAAATTTGACAAAAAATAACTCGCTTAATCAAAGTAGTGATGATCGTTAATAATAATCACTCACCCGGTAGAAAGTTAATAATTTTTAGTTGTAATAAAGAGTTACATACAAATGATTGGAGCACACCTGGGCGTGCAGGGCGCCGCATGCCGTGCCGGTGGGCGGAGACGAACAGGCGGATAAGCTACGAAACAATACTGCACTCAAATTTTCCTATGTGGGTAGTTCGCTATTTTTATTAAGTAAGTACTAAGAGATTCACTGAATTGACTCGAATACTGTAAAATGAAGTTGTCTGTACCTACGACATTTAGGTAATTCGTTCAATTACAGTAAACCCAATAATATTTTAAGTTTAACAAACAGAATAGGTAGCGGTCACTAGAATAAGGAAAATTATTTATCGCTAATAATGACATAATATGCAGCTATAGCTATTGGTATTTACAATAAAAATATATTTCTCTGTTCAGGTTCTACGTATTCGTTCAGCCCGAGGCTGTAATAAAATACTGTGACGAAACACTTTATCTCGAACCAATGAATCATAATAAAACACAATAGAACGCTCTCAATAATATCAATTAATATAATCGCCGATCATCTTCTGTCAGCTCGCATTACAACGCATGCACGTACACACAACGAAATGAATTATTTAGCAGATCGACACACTACGCGAATTGGCCGTGTTATAACTGTTTTATACGACTGATAAAGAATGGCAGTTCTGACTATAATACCCGGTCAATTTTAGTTGATAGTCAATCTGGTATAGTATACTTTTCCCTGCTGTACATAGGTACATTTGTCAGGGGGAGTGGGTTCGTGGACCGATGGGCTAATGTACCCGGCGTGGGCGCCGTTGACACCGCCGATCAATAACTCGCATTGCTATAATTGGTAGCATTCAATGAAGTATTGTTGAGTTGTCGTGACAGACCCCATGTGGGACGGAATTGTTTTATGTATTAAAAAACTACATCAAATATTTTTCAGTTGCGGTTATTGGGGTAGTGACCTCAGAGGCCGCACGATGGCGCTGACATATTATAATTATTACTTTATCATTTAATAACACGCATTATGCAGTTAGTTTTATTGATTATGGGGTGATAAACATGTAAAAGTACAAAAATGCCTGCAGACGTCATTTCTCACAATGATATGGCGCCGCGGACACTGATCTACAAATAGAAGAGAAAATAGTTTCGAATATGAGTTACGAACAAGTACCTACGCGGGGGGACCGAAATAGCTTTGTGACTAAATATAATACTTAATAAATGCTAAGAAGTAGGGTCGTTTCGCCGGTTTCGCGACCACCTTCAGTAGGCGACCATTTGACGGACTAAGTTTCTTTAAATCAAGAAAATAGTATTTGTAGAGGTAACATACATAAAAAATAAATCTAACGTGCTTTATAAATGATTATGAAATAAGAATTTGCAAAGTTTGAAACAAATGGGTTAACCTAGAGCCGAAAAAATATTGCTCAGTGCGCGTCTTGATTCCGGGGTGGTGGAAGTGCCGCAAGTTTGAAAAAAAAAATAACTCGGCGCGCGGCGCTCAAAGGTAAGTTTTAATACTTATTTCATGTTTTACACACCAGTTTCATACTTAAATTGTACAATCGATAAGTATGGGTTATAATTTAGTTGTATTTTGCTTTTTTTAAACTTATTATTAAGATAAAATCAAGTGGTCGGTAACCGAAATGCTTATTTATGAAAAACGTTAGATAGCGACCACATGGTCGCAAACCGACGAGATCAGCATTATTTTGTTTTGATTAATATGATCCTAATGCTTCATAAAAGACTGTTACAATTTTGAATCCAGTATTGTAAAAGATTTTCCTTGCAGTTCTTTGGTAAGCGACCACCAGTTTCTTTGTAAGAAGTTTGTTTAATTTACCTACAAACTTTGGCGCTAAACAGCTAAACAGCGGTCGTAAACCAAAGTAAGCGAAATAAAGACATTGGTTTACGGCCAACATAATTTAGTATGAGAGAAATAACGGGCGCTTACAACTAAATATTACTATTTTTCAGTTTAAAACAAAATTTAGTCATAAAAAGCAAACTACTTATATAATTTTTTTTTTTTTAGATGTAGCTCCCAAATAATTTGAAGTCAACTATCATAATTGAATAAGAAAAGCGGAATATGGTTCCTAATATAAATTTATTTATTTTTTAATATGTTACCATTTTTATTTTTATGAAAAGGCAAAAAATGAAAATATATTTAAAGCGATTATAATTGTTTTATTGGCATATTTTTCATATTAAAATAGCGGTCGCAAACCAGCTCACTGGTGGTCATAAACTGATAAAAATGGTCGTAAACCGACGTTTTCGCTATATTTTCACATTTTCAGCATTTTATAAATATTTTTGTATGAATGTATGTTATTTTATGTTTTTGTATCCAAACTACATTATATTTGGGACAAATTCACATTAACATATACTATTTTGCGTGTAAACAACATTTTTTTTTCCTCATCTTAAGTGGGCAACCCAGCTAACTGGTCGCTAACTGGCGAAATCACCCTAATAGTTAGGCGCACGAAACCATTAGTTTATTGTCGCAGCAGATAGCATGCATTGAACTCGCGACGGGTACATCTCACCAGGTGTCTATTTGATTAGACATTATGATATTACAAAAGCTATTTGCGCAGTATAGTGGGCTCGCAGTGAAATCATAGCGGGGGTGTGGGCAGAGCGGCGCGCCTTGCGCTCGCGCAGTGAAAGGCCTACACTCGCTTATTACGTAGCTATTTACAATTTTTACAGCGCAATAACGATAAAGAGATTTATCTCGACGATAACATTTTCGCAAGCAATACGATTTGTTTTCATCCGGAGCAATGTTTTATAGTTTTTTTATCGGCTTGAATGTAAGTGTACCTAGCGACTAGGTAGGTACACGCGTTGAATCGACGGAAATTGTGAGTACCTAGTAAATATGCTGACCCGCTCAATATTACAGCACTTTTCACGACTTTTTGCAAACATTGCAGATTAATTATTGTCACTTTAGAACGACTTAATTACCAAGATACATAGAATAGGCTGTCAACTGCGACATTCTGAGACATGCTACGACGATTAGTTTCCTTATAAAAAGCTGCAATTATTTATTATTCATGCCATCTCATTAAAATGTATGTGTCTAATTAAAATAATTGACACCTAAATGCGAGCGTACCTCCTACTCGTGGAATTAGGTCAGTTAGTGAGCTGTGGGTGGCGACCGGCCGCGACTGTACCGGCCACCACAACTATTGCGGCTTAATATAATAAGTGCCCGTTGATCCTGCCTAGATTATAAAAACATCAGCAGGGCCAACACTCCCTGTCGTTCTGTCTATTCGTGATGCTGACGCCAACCATGCTACTGACATAATACTAGGTAACAATTGGGTGGTTGACAATTGACACCATAATCCAATAATTCCAAGACACAACATTTTGTTAAAACACTTCATTAGCCCTGAAAGCCAAACTAATTTTCAACTGTGAAATAAGATTTTTCTTTACTCTGTAATCAATAAATAAGTTGTTCAATTGAAGTGGCGAATAAATGACGTCACAGTTTACTATTTGTATTGCGTTTTGACAGTTCATAAAAGTACGTCTAATGATTTGTAGAGTCTAGGAATAATCAAATGGATCGTCATTCTCTTTTTATTGGTAAATATTGGAGCAACACCCCTGTTTACTGTTTTCACTTTTTTGCTACATCGCTCGAGTCGGGCCGGAACTTATCATCATCAACATCATATCAGTCGCAGGACGTCCACGGCTGGACGTAGGTACAGTAGGTAGGTCTCCCCCATAGATTTCCAATAGGACCGATTGGAAGCGGCCAGTCCGGAATTAGTCAAAATAAAATAGATAGGTATACCTACCTACTCATAGATTACTACGTGAAGATTAATTCATTAATCATATTGCTCTCACGGCATCTGCCCGCTGAAAATGTATAGACATAAAACACGTCGGGGAAACGAGTCAAATGAACGAGTAAAACCTAGCATCGGATTTTTCTCACGATTAGAATAATATTTATGTTGAATTTCGGCGGAATCCGCGGATTGAACAACGAACTGCGAAGCGCTTGAAATGTTGCCAATCACAGCATCCGCACTTTACATCACGTTACTACATATTTTTTTAAATATTCTTTTTACCTAACTATTTTTATAGTTTTGTTAAAAAAAGAATTAGTTTTTTTTTTAGCAAATGTATGTAGGTAAAAAACCATTTACACTTAGTCGAAACAACATTTATTAAAACTAGATAGGTACCTGCCTAAATGATGATCCACCGGTTTTTTGTCAATTCAAAATGTGTTTCGGTAGACATAATAATATGTATGTTGTTGTAGTAGGCTCGCCCCCTATTACATGGGACCTAAATATACCTGCGAACTGTGGGTGTACATTGGTACACCTCTGCCTAACACTTCGGGGAATACAGGCGGTATATTTTTTTAATGGTATGGTTTATCAAAACTCAATACACGGCCGTCGTGATAAAATAATGAAATAACCTTAGTTTCAAAAAATATAATTTCCGAAATTAAAATAGTCATCACAATAGCCACGTAAGGGCCATCGCACACAGAGCAACAATAGCTGCACAATACTATTACACTACAATGTTAATGTCCTATATGTATAATGCCGGAAGATTCATTGAATAATTGATAAATAATTAAAACATAAAATACAGAGTTCAAAATCAAAATGAGTTTATCAGTTTACACAATAAACACGTTGTAATCTGCAAAAATACGTTAGAAGTTTAGAATTCCACGAACTACGTCGACAGATCTCCTAAATTGATATTATTAATTTGACGATTTATGATGTTAAGATAAAATAAAACTAGTAAGCCGTGTTACCATTTGCCGCCAGTCAACGACAAATACTCTGGCACGCCAAATATATTTCTGTTAGAAATTGTACAGATGACGCACTTTGGACGCAATCATGAGAAAAACGACTTGTTTTTGTGTAGAGACGGCTAATTAACAATAGTTTTCGTAACCGCTTCCTTATTCGCGATCTCTTGTAACTCGTGTAGCCTCGCGGTACTGTTGTTGATCATTACACGCGCTCCACAAACATTGCAGTCATTACGCGAATAATATGCCATGTGTCTGCCTCCGTCTCCATAAATCTGAGCAAGACGAAGTGAATCAGAAATACCTATAGCGATTTGGAACAGTATATCATTGTGTCAGAGACCAAATACTTTCATTATTGAGCTTTGTTACGCAGTCAAATGATAATTGTGTGATATTGTTAACAAACCACAACACTGTTACACCCAAATTGTGAAAAAAGCGCGCATTACTCATGTGGACGTCGCGTGTGTTAGATCAGACACGTGTTAATAGGTGATCTATTGGAATTGAGGTTGAGCTACTGAAAATAACAGACATTGTGCTAATTACAAGTAATTTGGTACATTATTTTACACAAAAATCTTGTCCAACTGAATAGAGCATCGTCGTAAGCTCAATACAATCCAGATTATCTAAGTGGGCCGTGTGTCTGGAGCGAGATGATTCACATTAGTGAATGTGGTCGGTTTGGTCTGGTGTGACGCTCCTGTAAGAGAATACCATATATGGCAGGCTAGTCGCCGGCAGGTAATGCATCCCCGATCAGTGAGCGATTATAACGCAACGGAAGCAGCTGAAATTAGCAGTGCGCGCGCATCGGGCGGACGGGGCCGGTGCCAGCCGGGCCGCGCCGAAACTAAATACCCAAAAGCGTTTTGTGAACGCGCGAGCGGCTGCCAAATATGGCACGAATCTCGGGTTTCGCGAGGCGCGCGCGTCTCGTCGCTGGCACACCACCAGCCACTGCAAAAACGCTCTCGGTTCCCGTCTAAAAACACGTAAAAAAACGTTTTTATTTCTGTAGCGAGCGGCCTCTAAATTTAGGCCGTATGGAAACCGAAAGTAATACGAGCGATTTTGGTTGGGGCCGCGTAAGTCTGTATTTAGATTAGAGCGGCGCGGGCGGCGCAGTGGCGCGACTCGCGGCTCGGGAGTAGCGGCGCGCGACTCGCGACCTCCGCCACCGCACTCGCCGCGCACGCCACCGCGGCTGTCGCGCACCGGCTGCACCGTGCGCCATTGTGATACAACATGCGTGCGCGCTAACAGTTTATCAATGAAAAGTTTCGTGCAATAAGTGCTACATTTAAAAGGATTTGGATGTCACAGATGTTACCCGAGGGCGGAGGTAAATACTTCATTATTCTCAGTTTTACATTAAGTTTATAATATTGATACCCAAATAACTACTTATTATTTATAATGCATGCAATTCTAGCATTACAATATAAATCGTTTAAAAACACAATAATAATTTAGTCCATTTTCACATAATAATTTTAAAATCGGTAACACTGCTAAAATAGAGCAGTGAGTTAAATATTGTTAAACAAACAGTGTTGATAACGTCGCACAAACAATAGATAAGTGTACGTAGCAGAGCAGTGTTCAAGTAACCCAGTGCCACTAGTGAGTACCGCGGCGGGGTCTAGCGCCAGCTAGTTGTGGCCGCATGTAGTGCAGCTATCAGCCGCCGGTTATCACGGCGCGATACGCTGTGCCTATTGATTCGTTACAACTCGCCTTATCACTCTCTACTGCCTTAACTAGACTAGGCAACCAAACTAAATTGTTATTTTTATCAATGATTTACTTAATTAACAATTTTGAATACTAATGAATATTTGTCATGCCGCGGTTAATCATGTTTTCGTGAGAATGTATACCGTGGGTCTGCGGGTCAAAGGTTATCTGCCAGTAAAACGGTACGGTTGAGTGCTTTAGTATCTACAGTTTTGTCAAATTAATTAGTAAAACTTGCATAAATAAAGACATTCGTAGGTAAAAGCTGTCATCATTATTGTTGGGAAACAATCCCATTCTAATCCTATTTTATTCATAGGGGACTTTGAATAAAATGGCAAACTGTAATTGTACAGTCAGGGAAGCCGATTCCTAAGCAAAATTGAGTATCAATTTAAATTATTTGTCGGTCAGCATAAACAGAGCAGCAATATATTATTAGATATAGTTTTCATTTATTAATTAAAAATTAACTAAAACATACCACAAATAGATTTGAAATTACATGTGACATGTGAATTCTCGCAGCATTTATTATCTTGCTCGGAATTACGCAGTTTACAAATCTATCTCTGTTGTAATTAATCTAAGTAGGTACCTACATACATACATTATCTATGATAACTGTTTAAGCACATTGCTCGGTCTGCGCTGACCCTTTTCTGGATCATGTCACACGGCAATTTACGGAGTTTGTCTATAGTCTAAACAATACTTTTCCGTAACTGTCGAGTTGGTGATAGTAGAAAAGCGAAAGAGTATTCATTAGAATGACGATAATGTGATGGGCATTGTAAGAGAGAAGACCAGAAACGCTATGAATTTCACTAGTACAACCAATGACAGCCATGTACCAGCGGCGAGGACTTATGTATCACGATATTCACGATTCCTACCGACTTCCTTTCGGAAGTCTGGAACTACAGCTACACTACCGCCACTGAAAAATTTCACAGTAGTATCAACTGTTGTCATTGTATTGCCGAATATAACCATTATAAGACCACAATGTTCAATTTTGGTGTATTTTAGCTTAACGATGGATGGTGTTCAATTCAGAAAAGTAAAATTACTTCATCGTAACTTATATAATTATAGAATTAAGTAATAATTGCTTCAGCTTCCCTTTTGCGGAAATTGACCCATCACCTCTGTCATGTACACGATAGCAGATAGCAAAGTACCAACACGTAGACGTGTCACTAATAATAAGGGACTAACTACAAACGTGAGCCGTAACGACCTTAAATTAATGTGAACATTGAGCCACCTACCAAGAAAGAGGAGTGTCAATTTTATCACTTATGTCATTTAGTTCCACTGAATTTCCCTTCTCCTTCACTGACATCTGTTTTGGATGCTTCATTATTTTTATCTGTGTCATGTGTGCAGATCCAATCACAGTGTGTGCGTTTGTTGTTACCGCAGAAAGCCCCGGTGCTGCCAGTGCGCTAGTCCTTATACGGAGAGTGTCAAATAGTCTCGAATGCGGCGGGCGTATGATTGTGTGCCGTTGTGTAAACAAAGAGATCGAGGTGGCTTCTGTTATCACTTGGCCGCTTTCGGCGAGACCGAGGTGATTGTGTATTCGCCATCATTTGACTAGTTGTCACTGTGGCCACGGGTTTTTGTGTTTCAGGGTTTTGGTCTGAGTAATGTGTAGGTGGTGAAATCTTTAGACGGAACATTTCAGAATAAAAATGTTTTCGTGCTTGCTGTCTAGGTAAAGTGCTTGTTAATAACGTAAAGAACGAATATGATTGAGATTTAGAAGGTCAATTTTACTAATTAAAAATCTTGTAATGTCATCTTACCGACAATCAATGTCAAAACAATACAGGTAAATTGGAGACATTTTTAGCAGATTGAGTCAATTAAATTTTGGTCGTTTCTCAAACCTATTCGGATTTCCTCCAGGTACCTACCTACTACAAAGAGGTCTACCTAGTAAGATGGTTCCCTAAAAATGTACACTGGGCTCAGTAATAGATTAGGTAGAATTGTCATTACGTAGCAATATATCATTAAGTGCATAAATGTCAGTCGGTAGGATCTTAAACAAGAAAGCCTAGTCAAAGCGTTTGACTAAAAGCATAATATCTACTGCGATAACCAAAACGGATCGCCATAAACTGTCGGATATCGGGGAGTTAATATTGTTATGTAAAACAATAAGACCATAGTCGTTCGCTTTGGTCAACCGTTCGTAATTCTTTACCAAATCGGTAATAAATAAATAAGTTCTCGTCTCCTACGCCTCGTTTATATGATTCATGCCTACAGCGCACTATAACTCCGTACATGGCAGCTATTAGCATTCCCTACCGATCTCAAATTAATAAGTAGGCACACTTTGTTAACCCGCGGCTTTACTCAAATTTTTAGGAAGTGAAAAAACATCGCATTTGTCATTTATGTTTGTCGTTTGATATTGATATGATGATGTATTTGGTTAGTTTATTGGTCAGTGCCTAAAAGCTTTTTGCTGGTGACGAGGACGACGTTCAAAGGGCATTTTTGCTTGTGAGAATTTCATGACTCAATTTCTGGGTTCATTGAGACTAGACTAATGATGACCAAAATTAAGTCGCACCGAGCGTCACTCACGTTCCATGCTCCTTCATTTTGGGCAGCATATTGTAAATAATATGTAGTATAAATATTCAAAAGGATAGGTATCTGTATCTATTTATCTATAGTATTTTATTATCTAAAATAAGTGATTGTGACAGCTGTGAAAAAAGAAAACAAAATATAAACCAAGTCAAGTATATAGATACTTGACTTGATCGAAATATATATATAGAACGTCACGGTGTTCCAACTCTAAAGCTGATGGCGTTAAGAGGACAAACATCTTAATTGCCTTTTGGCACTCCTCGGCTTTAATGGCGCCAGTGGTTCATTCACAAGGCGGCAGGTGGCGCCCTGTCGCTACCATAACTTTCACCGACACCTGCGCGAAAATTCACGACATACTTCCTGAAGAAAAAGTGATTTGCATATTTGTGCCTGTTCTTGGTAAACAATGCCAAGAATCGCTAATCACGTAATTATGTACAATGAACTGTTAACACACATAGTTGTAGGAGATCGTCGTATGCGCCACATGGGCCCTGGTGCGGTAGTGGCGACGTGGTAGTGATGCGTGGCTGGCGGCGTGCCAGCGGGCGGCGCGCGGGGCAGCAGCGTGCGGAGTACACACTCCTCCGAATGTAGGTGATGATGAGTCAGGAACGAGTTACCGTTTCCCATTGTGTGCCATGATTTCCTTTTAGAAGCAATGTCATAGGATTTTCCCGTTCACTTTTCAGTCAAAATAAAGCAAAATTAACCTTAGTAACAGGTCGAGATTGTCCTAACAAGTAATTCAGATTTCCTTTACCAACAGATGTACGAATTTTAGAATATTAGGGATTTAGCGTGAAGCAATTAATTAGGGATGTGTACATGAGTTAGGAGTTACTTGTGTGTTTAATTAAATGTCCAAAAGCCGCAGTGTGGAGGTTCACCAGAAACTAGACGTGTTCATTACCTCATATTGTTGTTACTGTGGTGAGACTGTGAGATACACGCGATGACTGAACACTTTTGAGGAAATCATAGGTTTATGAGTAGGCAGAGGTTTACCTGATGATTGTATATTAGTTATAAGCTATGTAGGCCTTCACTAGGTAAGTCAATCGCATGTACGGGCATATACAACATTTATGGGCAAAATTCTTATGAATTTATTACTAGGTAATTCCCACACTTGATAAGTAAATAACATTTTAAAATTTGGTTCTTCGCTTATTTGGAAGTTAAGTATTATAGAAGTTTTCCTCCTTCCTTTACCTAGTGGGAAATCAATGTTTCGACTGAACAAATAAATATCTTACTTACCTTAATAGCCTACCTATTTATATTAAGGGCCTCCGCCCACGACCGATTTTTTTGGACCGATAATCGGGCAGAAAAACGGGCCCGTTTTTTCAAAAATTTCAACGCCCACGACCGTGTTTTCGTCGGTGACTTTCGAGGGAGGAGCTTAAAATAGCGGTCAAATTTTATATCGCAACTTTTATTTGACAGAGTTACCGATAGTATAAAAATAACGTTAATAGATTTAAGGTTATTTAAGTTACAATTTATCGTTAAATTGTTTATTGACGATATTTTTATCGTTTTTTTTTAAACAATTGATCTTTCTAAGATGGAAGTAGCGTAGGACGGAGGTGTGGCGGGTCGCCCAGCTTAGCGTCGCGCTAATGTAGTGCCTAACAATACTTTGCCCGATTCTTACGAGTGAGAATAATACGCTTACTTTTACATCGTTCTGAAATCAAAAGTCATGAGATCCATCATAGTACCTAACAGAAGCTATTGGCACTATTATTTTCGATAAATAACAAAAATAAATAAAATAACACGAACATTTGTGAAATAGTAAGAACGCGAAGTAACGCTTCCTTGCAGTCAAGGCATATTTGTGTGTAAACCTTATCGACTATACATGCGTAAGGTAGCCTTTAAAGAATACATTAATCGATCAGACAGGAGCGCTACTAACATTTAACTCGAATAACAAAAAAAATGACGAATTTCCAGCATCTTCGAGACGTCTTAAAAAAAAAACACGCAATAACAACTATTACTCGACTGGAGTTCCAGTGTTTCAGCTGCAGAACGATGTAAAAGTAACCGTATATGTTATTATTAGACCTGGTAATCGAACCCACGACTTCACGCTGATCAGACGCGCTTTGCGACCACAAGCCCAATATAGTTAGTCAGTGACAATTAATATAAACGTACAAAACGGCAACTTACCTAATTTAACGGTAAAAATAACGATTAATTCATATTCTATGTTAATGTTCATTAACATTATATTACTGATAATGTTATCAAATAACGTTAATAAAGTTACTTTTTTCAAAATTTTCGAGTTCATGGAAATTAACGTTACGTAACGATTATTATTTTTTGATTTCATAACGTTAACAAGCCCTGGATTTAAGTCAGCAAGCTTAGTCGTTGAAAACGAATGTTATTTTCATTCTTAATAATTTATTAAATTCGTTTGATTATATATATTTTTAATCCATTAACGTTATTTTTATATTAACGGTAACTCTGTCAAAGGTAATTTTATAAATATTTACCGGTATTTAAAACCTTGCGTAAATCAACACAATATTATTTACTTATTTAAATCACAGAGGATTAATTTAGAAAACCTTGATTTACCATATTATTAATAAATAAATAAGCTTTTTAATAATAAATTATTGTTATTATTCAAATGCTTCAAACTCATAAGTACTAACTTAACATAACACCACAATTGTACACTTAATTCGCAATAACTGCTTTTGACTTTAGGGCCTCCGCCCACGACCGATTTTTTACGGCCGATTTTTTCTCGGCGAGAATGGAACGTATGGATTCTAGTACATCAACGCCCACGGCCGAGAAAAAAACGGTCCAAAAACAAAATATACGCATCCTGGCCGCCGATTATCGGTGAAAAATAGAAAATAGGGTAAATGCTCCAGTGAATGAACACTTAAGCATTCTTCAGACTTCAAAAAATCATTACATTATGTTGCCTCTAAAGTTAAAGGTTTTATATTTTGGTAATCTATGTCTACTAAAGAATATTTTTTAACTTGGTTTTACGACATAACCTGTATACTTTTTTAGATATTTGGCAATATATTGAAAAATACCCTAAAACCCCAGTGAATGAATGAAATTTTCCAGTAAATGTACAGCATTAGAACCAGTGAATGAACACAAGTTTTTGTTGAATTAATAGTTACGAAAAATCCTTATTATTATATCAAATGCAGTTCAAAATGGAATAAATAAATGAACATAAATCCTTAGCCTCTAAATCTCTGCGGGTTGTTCGAAAGAGATACCGCGCCCCCGGAACGCAAAGGGCACATGAATGAACATAGACGGGTTTTAGTCAGTAAAAGTCTGACACTCCCTCCCGCCCCGCCCAGGGCGGGGGAAGTTATTTGATGATTTCCCGTCTATAAAAAAAAAGCCTCTAAATCTGCTACAATCATTTTTTTTTAACAAAGTGTAAGCCTTTAAACTCTTACTTAATCATTATATACCTTCATAAGCCTAGCCAACGTCATCAATCAATTCATCTTGATATGAGCCGAACGATGTCCACTGCTGGACATAGGCACTTCAGTAGTACAGAAGTGATTCCGTCTTCCCCGGCACCTTGTTGTCCTTAAGATGTTAAGAAGCCATATTTATCTCATATAGGCTGACGTCCGGGATCTCATCGGTGTAGTGTCAGGTCAGTCTAGCTCTTGGGTCTTTTGTTGGACTAGAGACGGGTTTTTAGAACTTCTCTACCTCCCTCAAAAGCTCTAGTTTAGACAAGATGATCCTGCCATCATTAGTCTCCAGCTTCGTCAGCATTTGAGGTGTGTCGCGTTTGATGGATTTCAGGATCTGCCTTATAAGCCGAGCTTATTCCGACTGAACCTGCACCCACTGAAGACTGCCCGTTCCGTTCCCGTCTTTCCTTTATGAGCTTGGGAGTAGAGTCTCAGAGCTTTGATGTATTTTTTAGTTCTCCGTTCTCTAAAATGATGATTACTAACTCAAAATGTGGTATTCATTTATTTATTGGTTACATTTTTATGACAAAAGCTTTTATTTAACATTATGAAAATGTTATAGTTCATTCACTAGATTTAATGAAATTAACGATTGGTCAGTGAATTAACGGTCGTTTATTCACTGGATTTCAAACGTTTTTTAATGCCAATGCTGGAACACTCAATAATTTACTTAAAACTAGCAAAAATTGCAATGAAATTGATTTGATACATATATTATAACTACCCATTACTCGAATTTATAAATAACTTATAGTACATACTTTAATTACGGCTGCAAAGTGATATCAAAAAATTTGCGTCTGAACCAAGTCCTAAATTCTTGCCCGAACAAAGAAAATTTACACCAGCACTGCCAACTTTAAACGCTCGTCATTTTAAAACGAACAGTATCGCAATACATGAATGTTGTTACTATGTTAGAATAAAGAGCAGCAATTACAAAAAAAAAAAATACTGCGTTGAGTAGAAGGTAATATCTTAGTTTATTATTTTTTGGAAAATACTCAGATTTGTTAATTCACTGGGGTGTGTTCATTCACTGGGGCACTTACCCTATGCGTCATGGATTTACTAGGGAAGAACGTTGTGCTGGTGTAAATTTTCTTTGTTCGGGCAAGAATTTAGGACTTGGTTCAGACGCAAATTTTTTGATATCACTTTGCAGCCGTAATTAAAGTATGTACTATAAGTTATTTATAAATTCGAGTAATGGGTAGTTATAATATATGTATCAAATCAATTTCATTGCAATTTTTGCTAGTTTTAAGTAAATTATTGAGTGTTCCAGCATTGGCATTAAAAAACGTTTGAAATCCAGTGAATAAACGACCGTTAATTCACTGACCAATCGTTAATTTCATTAAATCTAGTGAATGAACTATAACATTTTCATAATGTTAAATAAAAGCTTTTGTCATAAAAATGTAACCAATAAATAAATGAATACCACATTTTGAGTTAGTAATCATCATTTTAGAGAACGGAGAACTAAAAAATACATCAAAGCTCTGAGACTCTACTCCCAAGCTCATAAAGGAAAGACGGGAACGGAACGGGCAGTCTTCAGTGGGTGCAGGTTCAGTCGGAATAAGCTCGGCTTATAAGGCAGATCCTGAAATCCATCAAACGCGACACACCTCAAATGCTGACGAAGCTGGAGACTAATGATGGCAGGATCATCTTGTCTAAACTAGAGCTTTTGAGGGAGGTAGAGAAGTTCTAAAAACCCGTCTCTAGTCCAACAAAAGACCCAAGAGCTAGACTGACCTGACACTACACCGATGAGATCCCGGACGTCAGCCTATATGAGATAAATATGGCTTCTTAACATCTTAAGGACAACAAGGTGCCGGGGAAGACGGAATCACTTCTGTACTACTGAAGTGCCTATGTCCAGCAGTGGACATCGTTCGGCTCATATCAAGATGAATTGATTGATGACGTTGGCTAGGCTTATGAAGGTATATAATGATTAAGTAAGAGTTTAAAGGCTTACACTTTGTTAAAAAAAAATGATTGTAGCAGATTTAGAGGCTTTTTTTTTATAGACGGGAAATCATCAAATAACTTCCCCCGCCCTGGGCGGGGCGGGAGGGAGTGTCAGACTTTTACTGACTAAAACCCGTCTATGTTCCTTCATGTGCCCTTTGCGTTCCGGGGGCGCGGTATCTCTTTCGAACAACCCGCAGAGATTTAGAGGCTAAGGATTTATGTTCATTTATTTATTCCATTTTGAACTGCATTTGATATAATAATAAGGATTTTTCGTAACTATTAATTCAACAAAAACTTGTGTTCATTCACTGGTTCTAATGCTGTACATTTACTGGAAAATTTCATTCATTCACTGGGGTTTTAGGGTATTTTTCAATATATTGCCAAATATCTAAAAAAGTATACAGGTTATGTCGTAAAACCAAGTTAAAAAATATTCTTTAGTAGACATAGATTACCAAAATATAAAACCTTTAACTTTAGAGGCAACATAATGTAATGATTTTTTGAAGTCTGAAGAATGCTTAAGTGTTCATTCACTGGAGCATTTACCCTATTTTCTATTTTTCACCGATAATCGGCGGCCAGGATGCGTATATTTTGTTTTTGGACCGTTTTTTTCTCGGCCGTGGGCGTTGATGTACTAGAATCCATACGTTCCATTCTCGCCGAGAAAAAATCGGCCGTAAAAAATCGGTCGTGGGCGGAGGCCCTTATACTCATCTGAAAAAAGGTCTATAAAAATTCCTCCTACATACACGAACTACTCCAGAATACCAGAAGGTCAATTCTTCTAATTAACAATGTTCAAAATCGCAATCACGTTTGCAATCTCATCTCGGCGACAATGAATGTCGCAAATGTAGTGTTTTAATTAAGGGCATTTTTGACAGATTGAGACTGAGATTAGATTGCGATCCTTCCTAAAAGTTAACAGTGCCTATCGCCTCCCTAGTCCTATGACCAGGGGGCGATACTATTACCGGGTTCCGTTATTTAGTAGATAATTACTATTATGTGATGTTACTTAACCAGCTGTAGGTAAATACAATAATTATAATATAATTATCTGACATTGTCATTTTAGAGTAGAATCTCGATTATCCGAATCCGAGCCTTCAATTATCCGAACGGCGAACGCCGACTTAGTTTATCTGAACGCTTATTTATCCGAACGTTAGCGCTATTTTGTTTCTTGCTACTTGTCAAACGGCTGCGAGACTCACTTTTTTTGGGTGTTTTATATTTCAACGTTAATATGTATGCCCATTTTTTACTGTTTTTACATGCTTAGGTTTTTGTTTGAAAAGAACACATTTCAATAAACCGAACTTTTGATAATCCGAACTAGTCTCGGTCCCAATTAGTTCGGATAATCGAAGTTAATACTAATTATGTATGAAATGTGCCAGAACAGATCGTTATGAATGAGAGAGTACGGTAATTCCTAGGTTTTGTTAGTGTATATTCCACCTGGCTATTTCAGGTTGTGTCTTCGCAAGTTTTGAGGGCGTCACTTGCTTCTCACTAAAGGTCGCCGACTCACACGAATCGGTCGCAAATGACTGCTGAAAAGGCCACACATTATAATATATTATGATAATCTTAACAACCTACCCAACCGCAGCGCTCGTCGGATCAATGCCTTAAAAAGTGAAGGGTTCTGTATTTGCACAGTTTATAGCCGGACTGCTCGGTGAGTCATCTCATCATATTGTTGTGATTTGGACGCGAATACATCGCGCTCGCATCTTAAGGATTCGGTATCGAAGCGTTTGGTATTTATAGCAGATTAGTGCTAAACAGACGCCAATTTTTTATGTTTAGGATTATTTCGTTGTGGTCGCCTGGCAGGCTGCCACTGCTCCGGCGAGTGGGACTGGTTCAGTGTGCGTGATGCAGCTCGGAGATACAGAGGAGCTGTTAGGTTTACTTACATGTCTTCAATTAGTTCTCTTCGATCAATAAGTGGCATATCGGCTACAAACTACCTACGTTCGACTTGGCACGGTTGCCACTATTTCCTCATTTCAAACTCAGCTCACCGGGCCATTAATCATTTTCTGTGAATGAATGAATCGGACTAAAATTACGGGGCAATTAACTACGCTGGAATAGAAGTGTAAGATTTGCCTGACATGAGTACGAGCATGTCTGCAGCTAACAGTCCGGATAGTGAAAGTGTTGAGTAAACAAGCCGTGAGCGTCGCGACGCCCACGCGACGCGAGACGCCGTTGCAGACTCAATCAGAACACTAGGCAAAGAAATTCACGAATGTCCAGTTTGCAGAGCGAGCGATTTGGAAATATATTCACGCAGAGCCCAAACCGAACGAAATTGCAATTATTACAAATTCACCCGCGAGAAACATTAGATACCTACATGAATTCGCCATTAATGCATGAATGTCAATGCTCTCTAATCGAGGAAGAAAAGCGCGGCGCGTAAGCACTGTTAAAGCAGTTCCGATAAGTCAAAAACTCTTCTCTCAGTGTCTAAATGTAATGTCACAATAAAACAGTGGGGCTACTGTAACTACCACAACAGTTGACAACCTGCGGTGAGGCTTCTTCACTAATCTTTATCGTATTCGCGTCGTGTTGTTGCCGGTGCTCATTAATTGGCTGCTCTCGGTCTCTTTTGAGAGTGTTAATTATTTCACTAATTCCACTCCCACGCACTCGCTGGGTGGTATCGATGACAAATTAATCTTTCCTATTAAACGCTGCTCGAATTACCGACATACTTACAATTTCCTATATTATGTTAGAACGCTGTCAGTCAAACATTGGGAACTTTTGAAATAAAAAAACAAATTAAAGTAGATGGTTGTTCTTTTTTAATTGACGTCCCAGAATGCGTCTGTAAATGTATGTTGTGCCATGAATGTATGCGTCAGGCTGGAGTTGTGTTCCTGAATTATGTCATGTTTGTAAGTGTCATCGTGTTTCTATAGCACGTCGTGTGTGAATCACAGCGGGGCGGCGGCGGCCATGGAAACTTTAATTATTGAGTTTCAGATGTTCACAGAACATCAACACTAATATGATTAAGGTTTTGTGGTCAGCCGGATACTAATACACTCTACTGACAAATACCTGATGGAAAAACCTAATATCACATTGCCCGACCTGGGAATCGAACCACTCAATCACTCTACAACTCTACATCAATTAAAAGTGAAATAACTTATAACAGTCTTTTTAACAACTCGCTAGTATGTTGGAATCGTGGAATGCTCAGAGGGTCTACCATGACCTCGCTGACGTAAAAGTATTTTCCAATTTGAAATACGACAAAGACTATCCTATAGCATTTTATTTTTTTGCGATAAGCAGACCTTGCATCACTCATAGATATGTAATTCTTCTAAATAAATGGGTATTCCCAATGTAAAAATCGATCGAATTCACATAACGTGCGATCGGCTCGCGCTGCATGCTAGGCCTTCTGGACAATGGCACCCCTCGGAAAAGGAACCCTCTGCCGGTACCCACTTCTAATTGGTTAGAAACTGACAGCTCGAGGGTGACTCGCAACTAACTTCATTGCTTTGCTTTGTGTCTGGTGGTTAGTGGTTTGCCCCCAACGCTCTACAAACAAACTGCGCACTCGAGTTGTACTTGTGAAAACTTTGAACTTAATTTGATAGAAACTGTTTATTTAAATGAGACGAGATAGCTAGCTTATTGAAAATAAACATAATAATTTGCCTACTTGATAGATTATTGTGCCGACCTTAGGTTATATTGTGATATTGTAGTTTCCTTGTTTTGGCTCAATTGGTTACAATTGCCGGAACTAGTGAGTAGGTACTTAGTGTAGTGAGTGACAGGGTTCATTAATATTGCGAGCTACTGTTTACAACGACGCGACGCTAAACCGTGCAGCGAGCAGGACCTTCTCATATTATATTATAATAAAAATATATATTTGTAAGTACATACCTACTACTAAGATAGTTTTAAATTGCGAGTCGCATGTTGCAGTCCTATTTATGATTTACCTCCTACCTATTTAAATAATAATACCGGGACAAAACTATCTCTCCGATTGACAAATGTCTACCTACGCATTACGCAATATGTAACTACTTAATTATCATGTATTTACTCTCAAAATCAAAATAACAGAAAATCTACACCTATAAAACAGGCGCGTGTTCGTCAAAACCATTACACCGGTGGCATCAACTGAAAGCTTGTTGCGAAACATGCGCGTGCGCTGTGAGCCTGAGCAGTGCGCGCGCGCGGGCCATTCGCGGCGCGAGTATTTCGGGCCGCACTCGACCCGCCTCGGGTTTCACGCCTTTCTGCTGAAGCCGTACCCACTGACACACAAACACGCTGTATTTTCGGCCATGAGGGTATGATAGCCACGGTTAGACTAGTTTAGGTGCCCTAATTCCGACACATTAATGGTTAATGCTCATTTCTGGCGAATGCGGCAATATTTCATGACACTACGCTGAAATAATTTCATAATTGATGGAACAATATTTTCTGGGAACAGTTATTAACATTTATCACACCTACCTAAATATTGTGATGTTTAATTTTATTACATGATTTAGGTACCTACTCTTACGTTTTAATTTATAATTTTATAATCGTTCAAAATACCGCCATGTTTCACAACAGTTGCCGGTTATTTAAACCTATATTTGTTTAGTTTTCACGCGATATCGTCTTATATCTACCTACGTAATATAGGTACACAAGTTCAACACACGATTCATTAGGTAGGTGCCTGGGCTTAATCCGATGATGGTGATGCTGACTGCGGGCACTGCGGCGCGTACGCGTGCGTAGTAAACATCAATGATTTATGATTTATACTGTAGGTACATTACTATAATGATGTAGGAATCCTAGCTTTTTACAGTTTATGTTTTACCAGTCGTGACATCGGCCGGTGCGTGTCAAAAACAAAATACATTAAACAAAATAGATTGAATCAATTTGTGTTCTGAAAATAATAATATGTTATGGGTTGATCTATATCTATTATTATAATTTTTTAATGATTGGAAATGTCTGATTCAAGAAGGAGTATTTATACCATCACATCTGTTTTCGTTCAGTTTCATGCGTCACTTTGCTAGTACCTTCTACTACTTTAGTGGTTTTATCATGCATAGATTGACCCTAATAGCGATACACCAGCAAAATGGTGCACTTGGTCACGCGGGTTTGTGTCTTACGACTATAAATCGCTATGTCTGTGGTCTTGCAAAGCACAAGACTTACCGCTGTCTAAAAACCTAACATTATGATCTTCTTGGAATATGCACTGGCTATTTTTAAAATAATGTATGAACCCTTTGCATTATTACCGTTTCAGTGCAACAACGAAATTAACTGTTTGTCGTACTCACGCGACCGCTGTCGGTCGATGTGGGCAGTAACATTCAGACAAGTGTTTTCTTATTTTCTGTACTTACAATTATCATGTTAGCACTGGGTTGTGGAGGTCAGATAGGCAGTCGCTTTGTGTCAAACACTGGTGGTACTTATTCAGCTGCATCAGGTTTGACTCGAAGCTATGCAGGGAAGCCGATCCCAACATAGCTGGGAAAAGTCTAAGCAAATGATGATGATCTCTTACTCATCTAATACTGTCACTCTTACTGTGCCATACAATTTGATTTAAATTTATTTCACTATTTAATTAAATATTAATTTGTCAGTGGCATCTAGTTTGTGCACTCGCCTGGTCCTATTAGACTATAATTTCTGTTTGTCTAGTTTTGATATATAAAAAATAGAATAAAAATATACCATCACGCCTGTATTCCCCGAAGGGTTAAGCAGGAGTGTACCAATGTAGGTACCTACACACACAGTTCGACGTTATATTTAGGTCCCATGTAATAGGGGTCCCTAGTTTTGATATTTGTGTGTGTATGTATGTATTTAATACTGTCAGTAACAACACCTGGGTATATACTCGTAGCTGCCTAGACGATTGGGGAATACAGATGTAACGTTTTTATAGGTGTGCCAAGTTCGAATTGGATGTTATTTAATTTTGGTTTCTGGCAACTCGAATTCAGATGCCGTGGCACCTAGGCTAAGACGTTTGAAAAAGAATCCGTTCTTCAGATCTTTTCGTGCAGCACCGCCTCTTTCACCAAGAACATGATTTGTTCGGTTACTTCCATACTAACGCATACGTGTTATTGTTTCAGAAGTGATGCGGCGCGTGGCGTGCGGCGACGTGTGTCCTACGCCGCCGCCCGCGCACCCGCCCGCTCCCCAAGCGCAGCACAGGTAACTATCCACATGCCTCTAGCCTATTCGCCTATATAGTATAGCAAAATATCGTGCAAACATAGCACGAGTCCAGTGATTCACAGTAATGTCTACTCAATGACCGTCGTAAACTTGCACAACATCGCTGTAATCGTCAAACTCCTGCCAACTTCCAGACGTGATTGAGTTGTTTGCAATCATGAGTGTAAACATGGAATAATGTTTCAAATAGTTTCGCGATTGTTCATGTACCTACAGAACGCAGCATCTTCAACAGAAGTGATCAACATGTATCAAGGATCTGTTTATAATTTCAGGACATCGGAGAATAAAGAGTTGCTGCGTCAACAGCTCCTGTCTGCCAGCAAAGAACGTCTTGAAAAGCAAGAGTCCCCCAAACCGAAGCACGCTCGCAACAGGCAGAAGAACCGATGGAAGCTCAAGTTCCATCACCAAGCGCTGCCTCAGGAGTACCTCGACCACTACGAGCAGAGCCTGCAGAAGGCCAACGCAGCTAAGCAACTCCAACAAAAACAGAAACCCGCAGAGAAACCCAAAGTAGAACCAAACTTTGACATCAACAACTTTACCAACGAAACGTTCAAGATCTGGGCGCAAAGACTGGCGGGCATACAGAATGAGACCGGCACACTAACTGTACCACAAGTGTCTTCCATGCTCAACATGGCAGCTAAGCCCCCCAGCAAGGACGAGAAGAAGAAGAAGAACCCTGCCATCGCGCCCAGCAAGATAGTGACGTACGACGACCTGCCGTACATGGGAGAGATGACCCTGAACAACTCCAAACCGAGAAGAGGACGGAAGCCTAAGAAGGCCGATATCTGTCACCTAATATACGAAAACTACGGAACCGTCGTGCCCGGCCAGCCCGCGCCTGCGCAGGACAGGCTCGCCCAACTAAACATGTGCGCTCCCTTCAGGGCCGACCATCCGCCCGTGAGCAGCCCCAAGACTGATTTACAGAACAAAATCATCTCAAGCTTGTTAGAACGGAAGTTGTCTCAAGAAAATAAAAAACGACTAGAATCTCTGACGCCACCAAAGTTCCCCAGTCCAGATGAACCGATGCCCGAGGCGCCGGTCACGATCGCGGGGCCTTTGCACAGCGACGACGAGCCCCTAAACCTTTGCATCAGAGACCTCCACGACCTGAAGTTACAGATACAGAAGAAGTTCGGGAACATTTACTCGTCGCTACCAGAAGTTAAGACTGAAGGAGAGGCCGAGAGCTCGGAGCAGGATGGGACGAAAGCCGAGCAGCCTCCTAACGCGATCTCTGTGATACAGCGGAACACGAACCTCTCGCCCACCGCTAGCAGCTCGCCGGACCTGTCGCGGCCACGGAATATATCACCTACGCTGTCTGAACCTGCGCAATCTACGTCGAGTCCAGACGGTGACGGCAAGTTCCCTGGATACGTGTACTGGCCCAACGCAGGCATCTACATGCACCCCTTAGCTCTCCAAACGCAACTTTTGTACTACCAGAGGCTAGCGGCGGCCGGGCAACTCCCCTTCGCTGCTGAAGGAGAGAACAGGGGGCCAACGTCAACGCCAAACAGTGTCAGTGAAGTGTCAGAGAACTCATCGATAGACGAAAACAAAAATAAATTAGTGCTCAAACAAATTTCTGAATTGTTAGACCCTAAAGTGATTAAGCAAGTGGAGGAGGCAAAACGAAGCCCCGATCAAACTAAAATGAAGAGAGTCTCCCCCAACCCTGCACAGGGACCCGTCAAGCGGAAACGCTCCGCGATATTCATCCCGCCGATGCCGACCAAGACCAACTCCACCACACCTACCACTGAAGTCAGCATCTGTAAGTTCAAGTTCACGGGGGGCTCCAAGCCTTCGCTACAGGAGAAGAAGATGCTGTCCGTTGACTCTGGAGGCAACTTCAGGTATTACAGTGGCACCGGCAATAAGGGAAACAAGGGCTACGAATATCTACAACGGGACTCGAACCAAGGCAAACACCTTAACACCGCAGCGGAAACGTCAACGTCGCAGCCAAAACTAGAGGAACAGACAACAGCTCTAAGTAAGGAAGACCTCAGTAAAAAGAAGAGGAAATCCAGGAAGAGTCTGCAGAGAGAGAAACTAGAGCAAACGTTCAAAGAGAAGGGGTTTCTGATCCAGACGCAGCAGCTGCAGTCGGCGGAGGGCGCGACGTACTGCAAGTTCAGGCAGCTCAGGAAGTTCACCAGGTACCTGTTCAGGAGTTGGAAGGATTACCTTCCGGGGGAGCTGGAGGAGAACCAGAATACTGAAGCGACACCACCGCAACCCTCTCCTGCGAATGATGGCACGGCCGCGGGAGAGTGGGGGTGATGAGTCTGACCACGAGTAAGAAATAATTGTGGTACCTTTCTTCAGGCCAGCGTCCAGCGGTATACGGAGTTGATATAGATACCAGGCTGTTGTACTAAATATAGGTCATATTAGTGACCATGGAAACCTAAGATTGTATATAATGTGAAGTAATTCGGATTTCGGAAGCTGGAGAATTAACCTGGCCGCACAGCGGTATAATAATGCATTTAATAATCGTGTTTAGTGAGATTTAAAAACTATTAATTTGTGTTGTTTTGATCATGATCGCCACTCCGTCCATAATGAATGGTTATTATTAATAAACTATCGTATCTTCGCTTCGGTGTAAATTATTGTTGTTAACTATAATTAAGTAAATGTTTTATACAATGGATTTATAATTTATTGAGATGTATAATTGTGTATTGTCAGCAGAATATTAATATGAACAAATATAAAAGGTATAAAATAAATAATGGCGTGTATATAGTGTTGAAAAAAGTACTGAAAATGTGTAATTGAATATATTGTAACTGTACTGTATTACAAAAAAATATGTATTTAATGTTAGTCAATTGTGTGAATACCGCTGTTGTGAACACTATACTAGAGCAGATGTAAATAGATAATATAACGACGTCGGGCGCTATACTGTTGTGAACCATAGTTACATACGAGTACTAACATAACTAGTCACGTGACACCTCTAACTTAGCCGTACGTAGCGTAGGACGAGCGGCAACCGGCACACGTTGCAACCAGAGGCATTCTAGTCATTAATGTTAAGTTTTATACATCGTTGTTATAACTGCTGCTGTATATTTCATAAGTATTATAATTTTATATAAACATGTTTTCTTAATTTTATATAAAAAATAAACAGATTTGTATACAATAAACTTTATTGCAAAGAAAAACACTTGATTCCGTGAATAAAATATAATAAAAAACAGTAGAAATAATGAAAACAGGAATGTAATATACCGAGGATATACCAATTAAAAACATTTAACCGAATCAATATCTTGTATGATTTTAACAACACGGAAGCCCATACGAAAATGTACTCGACGTGGTTGCATGACAGTGCATATTGTTATGACAGCGTGTCACAAGTATTCACGACAGCCATGCAACTAACGTGTTAGCTAACAAATGAATGCACTTTAATTCTTTGTTGCCAAAACAGGGAAGTACTTCTGTAAGAACGAAAACAAAAAGTGTTTTACGTAAAATATAAAAATTCTTCTTCCACTCGGCAACAAAGTAATCACCACAATTATACCGATACAGTCCGCTACACGGCGGACCTTCTAACATGTTGATACAAAAATAACTATACAATATACTCTTACATACTAAACCTTTAAAAATCCATCGAAAACACTTCACCTGCTTTCAGTTGCAACCTTGTGCGAAACATCACAATAAACAAAGGCACACCACATATATATTTCAATATTTCATATAAAGTATAGAAAAAAGATCTTTTAACATTTCGTAATTATACAATCACGTGTTACTTTACTTAACATTAGACAAACTTGTCCTTAGGAACTACATAATTTTCTGAAGCTGTCAGCTCAAAATATTGGACCATTTCAAATCATAGAGATCGGCCGGAATGTCTGCCTGCAGGAATGTGAATTTTGATATTTTTTAGGCCAAACTTCTATGATTGCAATATTGTTAATATTTCATTGCAGTAAATAACAGTTGACACGTGCGCACACGATCAATAGATAACAACTACTCATTTTCAGAGTATCAAATCGATATAAAAGTTGAATAACGAGGCGAATGGCTAATTGATTGAATGAAGTTAAAACAGAGATGCCAATAATTGTATCACATTACAAAATGCGAGCCGTCGTTCGAGCCTAAACACTGGCTACTTGATTATACTTCGCTTACACGACCAACAAAATTGGCGATTCTCGGCAACACCGAGCAAGATACGGCAACTTTTCTATTGCATAGAAGAGAGCCGCGAGTTGCGTAATATTAGTCGGTCATGTAAGCGTAGCTTCGAAGATGTGATGTAACAAGGAATCAGCTTAGATATAACTACGCCTGCAGCAGGTCGCGTGCGGCTCGCGCCACGTGCGGCGCGGACAGGCCGAACTTGTCCAGCAGCGCGGCCGGCGGACCCGAGCGCGGCACGCCCCGCACGCACACGTGACGCACCACACAGTCGCGCGACAGCGCCAGGGCCGACAGCACCGCCTCGCCCACGCCACCTGCGGGGAAACCATACGTTCAACAGGTTGCTATGGGTGGGAAACTGAGCATTCACTGATATTAATAATTTACTTAATCGATTGGATGATACACGCGAAACTCGCAACCAGTCTGACAGCTTCGACAGAGCTTCACGCGTCCGTACATTATATGTGCACACACGCAACAAGAACAAAATACTCATACATCCAAAGCGCAATTAATGAAAGCCATGTAATAAAACGGTAACTGACCAGCCTGGTAGTGATCCTCGACGACGACGACTCTGCCGCCGACCGCCTTGGCGTGCTGCTGCACGGCCGCCTCGTCCAGAGGCTTGATCGTGAACGGGTCCAACACACGCGCGTCCACACCTAAGCAAATAAAAGTTTTAAATGAAAGCCAAATAATAATAACGAAAACCTAACATTGCATTAAGTTTCCAAGCAGTTTTGGTTGATTGCTTCTGTAATCAGTGAACCAGCGGCAACAATCAACCTTTGCTAATAAATCATGCTTAATTACAGCATAAAATCTGATGATGTGACATTGTTAGAATTTCACAAATCTTATCACCATAACGAGAAGTGGTGGCGAAAGTGGTAGTCAACAAAAAAAAAAACAACTGTTATTTTCCGGCCTGGCCCGGGCTCGCTTGTCACGCCCCTGTCTACCGGGTTTCGCAAATGAAGGCATTTGTGCCAGCAGTGGGCAAATTGCAGCCCGAGAATGTAATATAGGAGAAATGTTACCTTCAGCCTTGAGTTTGTCGGCGGCGAGCAGGCACTCGTGCAGAGTGACGCCCGCACCGATCAGTAGCACGCGGTCCTTGGGAGACTGACGGACGATCTTCGCCTGACCCACCTGGAAACACACACGTTGTATATAAACACTCGTTATAGTCAGTAGTAAGGGAGATAAGGTGCGGATTTAAAACAAGTGTGGTAAAAGAAGTTTGAGGAGTAAGTTTGTGATTTAGATATTTGTAACAGACGATATGAACAAGTGGAGGAATGGGCTGACCAAACAGTAAGTTTAACACTTTCTATGCTGTTACAATTGAACTGTTGTAACAGATGTTACTTCACTTAACAATAGGTACTAACCATAACTAATGGGGGGTGTGGTACTTATTGCCATGAACTGGATTTTAACATTCTGGTGGAAAATTCAACTTTGCCCGACCTGTGAATTCAACCTAGGCCTCCGCACTTAGCAGCGGCGTCTGTGCCAGCTAGATCAACAAGGCAGTAGGTTACGTGGTGAGCAGAGAGCGTGCGTACCTTGAAGGGCTCGTCGTTGGCGTAGAGGATGGCGGTGTTGGGTCGCGACGTGCGGATGTAGCAGATGCCGCGCGTGTTCGCGCTCAGCTCCACCGCACGCTCCGTCGACACCGCGTCACTGTGCAGGATGACACACTTCATTATGCAGAACGGGTTGGTAGACATAGTCAATGGAAATGATGGAAAAGGAGTAAGAGGCAGTCATCATTGCTTTGGCATAAATAATCCCCGACAGAAGAAAACAGATCAGAATAAGAGCTGATAACCTTGAAGCGGCTGAACCGATTTTGATAAGGCATATATAAGAACCATAGCAGTAGCGTGTAGTTGTATGTTAGTAGAGTTTAAGTTAAGTAAATAAATTAGACATTATGTAATGCTAGATATTTAAAAAAAAAACCTACTGTCCTATATTTAGCATATGTTGGAGCTCCTGCAGCCTGTGATACAGGATTATCCTAGTACAGGCATCTAACATTATTTTACCTACACTGTTATTTTTAGTTTTATTGTGTACTTTATCTTTTGAATTTTGAATAAAGTTGTTTTTTTTTTTTTTTTTTTTTTATAGCCAGGAAACCAGTTTTCAAATAAAAAATCGCATTTAAATCGGTTCACCCGTTTAAGAGCTAAATATCCAAAGACAGACACCTCAAACTTATAACACCCCTCTTTTTGAGTCGGGGGTTAAAAAGGAGAGGACGCTTTTCAAACTGTATAGCTCCATAATTTTTTGGCATTGGAACAATAATGACTTCAACACTTTCATAGAGTTCCACATAGTTTTGGCAAAGGTTCTGAACATGAGCAGGCGTGTACTGACGAGGGGTAGAAGACGGTGGCGGTGGGCACGGCGCGGAACAGCGCGATGTCCTCCAGGCCCATCTGTGACGGCCCGTCCTCCCCGATGCTGACGCCGCAGTGCGAGCCCGCCAGGTTGATGTTCGACTGGCTGATGGCGCCCATGCGGATCTACGGACAAACAAATACAATACATTATTAAGTGGCGCTTGGGAACTAATCATGCTTACTTTTAAACGCACAATATTTAATAGACACCAAGAGTAGCAAATATTGTAGGTCCTGCAAGTAGAACACAGCATGTAATCTTCCTCTTTATCGTGTGGGCTGTAAGATCTAACGACCCCACACACCATAGTCAGTTTCTAAACCACCTCAACGCCCTCTGACATTGTTATCGATGTCAGTGATGTCCAAGATAAACTTAGAAAGTACATGTGAATCAGAAATATCACATTGGTACTTGCCCGTGACCGGTTGCGAACCTACAACCTCGTGCATGAAGCGGGCGCCTTAACCCCTGGGCCGTCACGACACACGAGTGCTTGGGTACAAATCATGCTTACTTTTAAACCACAATATTAAATAGATGCTAAGAGTCTAGCAAGTATTGTAGTGCAAGTAGGAAACAACATATAATAAAACAGTCGTATTATTATAAAAAATACTTAATAATGTTTTAGTAGTTAGTACTTAAATAAAGCGCTTGTCTGAATGTTACTGCCCACCCCGGCCGACAGCGGTCGCGTGAGTACGACAAACAGTTGCTATTGCACCTACCACTGATAATGTACTACGAGATATACATTACTACTGAACATAGCGAGTGCTGTGTGTTAGTTATGGTTAGTCAAACAATAAGTATTGGGCAAGTTATTAGTAATAGTTTAGATTGAAATATAGGCCTCTTACAATATATAAATCTATGTGTAGCTTCTTTTTCGAAAACAGCATAATTTAACTTATCTGTCTTTTGCTATTCTTTCGATTTTATTTGTATAAAGTAGCTGTCTTTTACCTTCTTATACATATGTATACGTATTTTCTATATGTGATAAAATGTAATTGTATTGTGTTGTATTTTTCGTTGCCACTAGTTTAATCCTGTTTTTGTAAGTAGATGAAAGTTTTACAAATAAATTAAAAATAAAATAAAATATTGTTATCCACTGAATCGCCTGTCATCTAGAGCTGTGGGGCATACAGGAGTGCGTGAGCTGACCTGGTCGAAGGTCCTGGTGAAGAAGGCGGCGAAGGTGGAGACGAACACGACGGCGCGGTCGCGACACGCCGCACCCGTCGCCACGCCCACCAGGTTCTGCTCCGCTATGAAGCACTCGATGTATCTACACAATAACGTTACTTTATCATATCAACAATCAAGCTATTCGAGGGGATGAGCAGAGGTGTACATATTGCTCGTATCACTAGTTTTATTAAGTTTGAAGAAATGCTGTGGAGGGGCAGGGGGTGGAACATAAGTTGCGAACTGCTATACTGCAGTACTGGAGATAAGTAAGTAAAGTGTACTTATGTGTAGGAGTTATTTACCGACTATATTATGTCAATACACATACATATTATCACGCCTGTATTCATCGAAGGCTTAAGCACAGGTGTACGGTATTATGGGTATTGCCATTAACTGGGCACAAATCCTTACTCAGAGCTGCTACTGAGAATTTCATAGAAAAACCCAAAAACACTTTACTCGACCTCTAGCGTAGCAGTCGCGTTTAGAACCACTAGGCTACCGAGTTAGTCAAGAAATATGTACAGACGTATTATGCGATGCGATGTACGATGTATTATGACAATTTCAAGATATTTTTCAGACATTTGTTTCAGCTGATAAAGGCATGTCGTTTAGTCTCCAGTTGTGCAGAACATGTTGTACATACCTGTCGGGGTAAGCGTTGCGTAGCTTGTCGCTGAACGTGGAGTTCTTGGTGTCGCCGTCCAGCGCGATCACGCTGTCGAAGAAATAACACACATCATTATACAGTAGTAGGTAGGTTAAGAAACATAATGTGCTCGTAAGTATGGCGCAATGAGTTTTAGAAAAGTTTGAACGCGCTGATATCTGGAAATACTGGTCCAATTCTTATATCCTTAAAATAATTTTTTTTTATTCTTTAAAAAGATGTGTGTTAATAAAAGTATTAATCAGTTTTCGAAGGTCGCTTCATATAAGGCTAAATACTTCGGTAACTCAGATAACCTTCGGGAGATCGCCAGTAACGTGAAGGCGCTGCTGGCCGTCCTTGCGGAACTGGGGTCAATCGAATGGTTTACTACCCACCCAAATACGCGCAAATACGCGCTGTCAAGTGGAGTTACGGACACCAGCCCGTCATACTACTACTAAGTATTAGTATGTATTAGTCAGGTTAATTTTCGCTGTACCACAGCTCTCTTGTCTGAATGTTACTGCCCACCCCGGCCGACAGCGGTCGCGTGAGTACGACAAACAGTTACTATGGCACCTACCACTGATAATGTACTACGAGATATACATTACTACTGAACGTAGCGAGTGCATCACATCTGATCCGTTAGTTGTGGTTAGTATTTATATTCCATTCATACTGGTGTGGTAATAGTAATCACACGGTATTGATTAGTCAAGCAATACTAGAGCAAGTTGTTAGTCATGGTTAAGATTAAAATATTATGAAGGTTTGTTACCACTATAATTGATACGATTTTTTTGTATCTAGTAATAGCGTAGTAGTTACAGGAACAAGCTTTCGAGTTTCATATTAAGTTCAAACAAGTGTACTTGACAGTATACAATCAACAACAGCTATTGGGAGTTTAACCGAACACCTCAAAAATCGTGCGTAAATAGTCCTGGGGGCCAACCACCATTTTTTAAATCAGTACTATATTAATATTACTTTGTAATCGTCAGTTGTTGGATTTTAAACTGTCGGCGCTGAACCGAGCGTTGAAGATGCACCAGTGCGCCAGGTAATGTTAAAACAATACTGTTTTCCGAGATAGTGGTAGGCCTCCTTAACATGTGCATAAAACATCAGCATACCGCATATTAGTATCAGCGATCTTCTTGAGCGCAGTTCCGTACGCCAGGCGCGTGGCGACCAGCTCTCCTGCCTTGTACGCGGGCGGGGAGGATAGCGTGATGTCGCCGATGTGCACCTTGGGAGCCTCGCTGAGCGGCGGCTTGGCCTTCAGCGTGATGGTGTTGTTCTTGATCAGGGACTGCAGGTGCTGTGGAGTTTATGAGGCGGTCACTGGACTGTACGGGAGGCTATACAATAGCTAGATAGGATAAAGGCTAGCGCATATTATGGCCTGATCAGACCACTGCATATTGTATGGCAAAAAATAAAGTCCTGTTTAGTGAGGTTTATTTTATTTATAATTTGTAATAGCATCTATGAAATAGTGATGTAGGAGGATTTTTGCAATATGTTGTTGGTACCTCAAGTATGTGCTACTCGTTAATGCAACAAATGCATGTATGCTGCTAAATAGAAAACTTTATATTATAAGAGGCAACTGCTAATCAATTAAGATGCCATTTATTATGTATTTTTGTGAAAGTCTGGTGGTCTGAATGTTTTGTGAGAGGAATGACATGCCATAATTCTGTTTCTTGTCTATTCTTTTTAAATTAGGATGTTGCTGTTGATGTCTTATTTTAAAATAAATAAACGAATACACTACTTAGTGGTTACACATATGTATAACAAACTTGTCTGAATGTTACTGCCCACATCGACCGACAGCGGTCCCGTGAGTACGACAAACAGTTAATGTGGCACCAACTATTAATAGTGCACAATAAATTCATGCAATATTTAATTATTAGTTGGTGCAAATACGACTTCTTCAGCCTTAGGAAAATTGTAATTTATCACCAAAATTTTTTAATAAATTTGTACCAAATCTTTGACTTTGAAAAAATAAAGCATACCTTAATAATCTTGTCTCCATCCGCTCCGAGGGCCTTTCCGTGCCAGTTCTCGTGGTCCTCGATGCCGGGGAAGCCCTTGCCCTTGAATGTCTTGGCGACGAGCGCGGTGGGCTTGCCGGCGACGCTCGCGGCCTCGTCGAACGCCTTCACCAGCTCCGACACGTCGTGCCCGTCCACCACCAGCGAGTGCAGCCCGAACGCCTTCAGCCGCGCGTCGTACACGTCCGTCTGGGGAAGGGATTGTGTTCATGTTTATTATAATTTATTTATCTCAATTATATGTAATAATTAGTTATAACTTTGAATAATTTTACAACTTCTTCTTTATTGTGTGGGCAGTAAGGTCTAACGACCCCTGTATGGGGTAAGATAAACTTAGAAAGTACATATGAATTAGAAAAAGACACATTGGTACTTGCCCGCGCCCAGTTGAGAACCCACAATCTCGTGCATGAGAGGCGGGCGGCGCCTTCACTACTGGGCTATCACGACACTAACACAACATGACATTTGGTGAGCAAGTCCTGTACGCACCTGATGCTGCAGCGAGGTGGGCTCGGACTGTCCGAGCCGGTTGACGTCGAAGATGACCACCAGGTTGTCGAGCTTGTAGTGGCTGGCGAAGTGCAGCGACTCCCAGATGCTGCCCTCGGCCGCCTCACCGTCACCCACCAGGCAGTACACCCTGAAGGATCACCATGATTGTTATAGTCACAGGAAAAAAAAACAAAAATAGTATAATTTTTAAGAATGTATATTATACAGGGTGCATTTAAAAACGGGTCACTAAGGGCAGGTACCTGAACCATTATAGTTAAAAGAACCATCACGCCTGTATTCCCCGAAGGGTTAGGCAGAGGTGTACCGATGTACACCCACAGTTCGCCGGTATATTTAGGTCCCATGTAATAGGGGGCGAGCCAAAAGAAAACATTCCTAAAAAGTTATGGATGGTCTGGTCTATCCATAACTTTTTGAGATATTCTGAACTGCATTCACGGATTCTTTTAGTTCTATGTTGTAGACTATCAATCCAACTATACTTTTTTACTAACTTAGGTAGACAGTTTTGGCTCAAGACAGGAATCTAGAATATTACGACTAACGTTATTTTCACAGACTGTACATTTTTTCCAAAATCCGTGACTGTAGTTCAGAATATCTCAAAAAGTTAGGGATGGTCTCCTATGGTTAAGGTCCTGCTCTTATTGATCCATCTCAAAAATCCACCCTGTATATTCTTAGAATCACTTAACAGTTGAGAAAATATTTAAAACAGAATATTACACAATTTTTAAACTGTGTATTTGTAATTCCCCCCATCTCACCTGTAAGGCGCCTGGTCGAAGTACTTGCCGACGTAGGCCATGCCGGCGGCCACGGCGAGCCCCTGTCCGAGCGAGCCGGTGCCCACGTCCACGAAGTTCAGGCGCGGCGTGGGATGGCCCTCCAGGTCCGAGTCCAGCTTGCGCAGGTTCTGCAGCTCCGACACCGGGAACAGACCCGCCTCCGCCCACGCCGCGTACAGGATGGGGGCGGCGTGACCCTACACAAGGTCAAACTTACTTTATTATCTTTACATAAAGTTTCATTTGTGCTGCAACTTTAATATTTTTATAACCTTTTCAATAGCACTACTATTTCAAAAACTAATTTAAATTACACAATCATGAGTAAACAATGGTAATGTATATTACATTTTGTTTAACCATTGTTATTGGAACAGAATTTGAATTAGACCAAGTGTACTCTGTGTCATTAGAAATGTAACCTTATGCCAAGGGAATAAGCAATGCGACACTTTAGTTAGTGCAACCTGACACCTTGGTACCGATGTAGTGGAGACATCGCGACGTTTATATTGTATTGCAGCATTTTATGTCACGTAATATAAAATAATATCTTGTACGTATGTATGAATGAGTATTTATAAGGTGTTAAAAATCATCTTTGCAAATTGCGTGTACTTGCTCAGTATCGAAAAACTAATATAATGACGAACTAAAAGAACGAACATAAAAGAACATTTTTTTTGAGCTATGTTATTTTTACAAAAAATTGCATTAAGTACATTAGTTTTCCGAGACTGAGCTAGTACACGAAATTTGTAAAGTTGGTTTTTGAACAGCTATTATAGCAGTATGTGTACCTTGGAGAGAATGAACCGGTCGGCCGAGGCGTCCCTGGGCGCGGAGATCTTGTAGCGCATCGTGTGGAAGAACAGCACCGACATGATCTCCGCCATGGACGCGCATGATGTCGGGTGGCTGCAACACACAAGCATCGTTACACTAGGCCAAGTAACGGAAACTAATCCTTAGGCAGTATAATACAGAGCTGATATTGGTGTCTCAATGTAAAGCACGCTCAGTGTAGGTGGAACGACGATTATAACAGAATGGTGCGGAAGTAAGCTCCGAACGATACCCGTGGCCCGGCCAATGGTAGTTGGAGGAACAACCTGGGGTTTTAGTCGGTAGGAGTCCGACATACTCCTCCCCGAGGTGGAGGCAATCCATGAGCATTTCACCACGGTAAAAAAAACGATCTTTGCAGAATGGGTAAATGAGGGAAGCTGAGGATCGAGCAAAATGGCGTGTAATTAGAGAAGCTGATATCCGCAAAAACATGGGGGGTGCGGGGGCGCATTTCCATGCAAGTCCGAGGGTACACAGTAGTCGTCATGTTTGTGTGCCGTCTAAAACACCAAGTAGAAATATTTCGCAGCGTGTGCAATACAGAATAATAATTCAACCTTGGCGTTTACTGTCGGTCATTTAGTTTTGATTCTATCATTTGTCATTATAATTATGAAATTGTTTCTTTATAATTTTGGCGAAATGGCTTAGGTGGGTACCTAATTACTGTTCGTTTTTGTGCAAAGCCTTGTAACCATGACCAAGTGAAGTAGACCGCAACAACTAGTTTTCGGTTTATCCTTAATAGTAGGTTAAAACGAGTACTTAATCGAGTTTCGTTTTATGTAATTATCAGAACTTTCAAAATATCTCAAAGATTACTTTATAGGCAGATATTGACTTTTGAATGTTTTTATAAACATTTTGTCAACTTCATAATTTTATTATAAAATCTATGTTGATATTGTGACAAAGATTTAATTAAAAATATTTTAGAAAGGGTTTTGTGAACAATCTGATAAGTTACCTGTCTAACAACAAATATTTAACTGAATATGTATCTAGTAAAACATTTGAACACAATTTACAACCATTTCGTCACCACTCAAAGCAGTTGGCAAGCTAACTAGTAAAGTACATAGTAACTCAATATGTATGAAGTAATAAATAAAGTATACAAGTGTGTGAGTACTACTCCTTACATCAACAAGGTGTCATGAGCACTGACACTTAACTACATACTCATCAATGTTTGCTGATTTGTATAACTTTGAGTTAGGGTGATTCATGCACACATTTGTGAATATCTTACAGGCATCCATGCCTATTGTGCAAAACAAAGTATTATTGTTTTACTAATGAAATGGATAAGAAAGGTTTTGATAAGCAGCTACCTATATTAGTTTCTGTAAAGACATAATTATAGGTTGTGCATTGCATAGAAGGTATTAAAAGTCAGCACAGTGCCCGTTTAATTAACATTTAGGGCCTGTGCAAACCACGTTTTAAAACGCGCGTCCACGGCGCATTTTTTACTCCACATTGCAGTATGATTTTGTCTCACTCGCGTGCGTTTACAAAACGTGGTGTGCACAGGCCCTTACAGAAAAAAAAAAATTGAGCTCATTCATAATTACCTCACAACAATTCTATTAATAAATAAAAATCAATACATTACCGTTATGATTTGAACTTAACTTTCATTATTTTAATTGTAATTCATTTTTTGTTTTTTAATTGTGGATGGCAAAGTCAGTGAGGTTTCTGTGCAATTCCTGCTGGACTTTAGGGGGTTCCTCTCATCACCAAACATCATATAAAAATGAAACTTGGTAGGGAGGTAGTTTATAATTAGTAGATGTCTGCTAAAAACGGATTTTTGGACAGGGCTGGATTATGGTCTAATCGCTCTCTCTAGTTTGTATAAAAGTCCTTCACTTTTTGTGCTACAAACTTGAAACTTTGGCAGGAGGTAGTTGATAGTAAGCCGACTTTTACGCAGACGAAGTTGCGGGCAAAAGCTAGTAGTCTAATAAAAACAAACGTGGTTTGCTGCAGCACAACCAAAATATAGGTAGTTTCATTTGATATACAAAATTGAACACTACACAATTTTTTTTTGCATAATTTTATAAATTATTTATCCAAATTATCAAAATATAAATAGATGACGGTCGGTGACCTTTACTTGACATTACGGAGCACCTTGACGGGTAATGTCTACTATCAGTTGACCCTAAGATTGCTCCGTGTAGCGACAGCGGGGACCCTCGACTTTACATAACCAAGTTATGTGATAACCGAGTTAATATTAACTTAACTAGTAAGCCACATTTTTTCTCCTTTAAATGGTTCTTAGATGACTGGTTATCATTGTAATGTCTTTAAGAGATAAATGATTTAGTAAGTAATAATTTCTTATGAAGTACCTACTACTCTAGATTTGACTATTCACCATTAATTACAACTTTCAACAGATGTGAATGATTCATGACTAGTCATGTTTTTTGGCAGATCTTGTACAATAACAAATCATGGCAAATATATCCAAGCTGATGTCATCTGTACACATTTCATAGTATGACTATTCCTAAACACTTGATATTATTATTCAATATTTATTATCTTACAGTGGTTTATCATGTTTATACATTTACTAAATATATTGTAAAATCTTATCTGATAAGAAGTTGTACAGTTCTATTGTTGCTGGAAAACATAATTAAAACAGGCATTCTAATTATGGATTGTTTCTAGATTTTGTAATCAAAGAATAGGTTGTTACATAAGATAAACATTAGAATTTAGAAGTTATTACGAGAGCATAAGGTTTTTATTTCAATTACCACATTCAAGAAAAATACTAGGACATAATGAAAACAAATTGTAGGTAAAAGTTAATAAATAGGTCACAAACATGGTATGGAAAATTCTCAATAGCATTTAATTATGTAACATGCGTAACATAATTCCACACAATGCAGTTGATTTCTGATAGTGACACAATTTGAAGGGCGATGACCTTGGTGCCATGGCGTGATAGCAACAGCCGAGTCATCACGTGGTCGCACCATAACCTACAATGGAAAATTATGCGACCACCGCCGACAAACGCAGCAAAAGTGCGGAGGAATTGTTAAGTAAGCGACCTATGAACCCACCGGCTTGTAACGCCGGCCGGCGGTACATAATAATCCGAAAATTAAATCCAAAATACAAGAAACAATGTTTAGAAAAGTATGCCGAACTATTCACATATATTTTTAGTATACATCTGATGTTAAGAGCTACAAAAGTAGTAGAAATATACCTTATAAGATTCTAATAAGCAAGGAATCGGCAAAATAACCTTCATTGGACCTCTATTGAAGCGGCGAATGCATTAAGGTTAACCACTCACCCCGATTTGGAAGCGTTAGTAGCGACGATACTGTCGATCCTCAGCTTGTTGGCGATGTCCTTCAGTGCCTGGATGTCAACGTTCTTTTCGCCTTTCATATTGGATATGTATTTAGCGGCAGTTATTCCAACAAAAACTTAACAAACCACGTTGTTTACGATTACGACCGGTCGCTTGCCCGCCGCCGGATTCAAATTTCAATGAATGACATTGAAGTTGAAAGACATCATAACATAACGCTCCTGACAGCAGTCCATTTTTTACAGACGTAATGAAATAATGCAACAGGTGGCTTATTATTAAATTTAAAAAAAAAAATGATTTCTTAAATTGTACACTTCTTGTCTTCTTGGAACAATTTTATTTATTTTCATTGAAACATTAATATACATTTGGGATGCATAGTGCTGCCATCTATGGCATTCGAGTAAAAATATATTCCGTGAAATGTTTAGTTTCAAACAGAGATGGCGCTGTATGTAAGATGCATTGTTTTACAAGATTATACATACATACACATACATGCATAAACTCATGGCTTTTTCCCATCGGGTAGGCAGAAACCAAGAAAAGCCACCTGTTATGATCCTTACATACTCCTCTCGCCTTGTCCACATTCATACATCTGGTCATCCAAGAATTAGCAATGGGCAAGTAGGTACGTTAATTGTATAAAAACTCGAATATTCATATTTACAGGCTTACAGAAACAATCACCACATTTTATGGCTCAATGACTGTCTGTATCTGGGTCCGTTCGGCGGTCTGTACCCATGCGTTATAATAATATGGTGCACAGCTTGACACCAAACAAACAAAACATAACAACTAACTATAACGTGGTTCTTTTTGATAATGGATTAATGGAATAGATGGATAGAAATAATCAGCATGTAGTAAGAAGTAGGCGGGTAAGTTCGAAGCTACACCACCACGCTTACAACCGGAGGAGTGAAGTTGTGCAAGCAAAAACATTGCAGTTGAGCGTCTGGGCAAGTTGACCTTCGTCACACATAGGTATAATAAATAGCACTCATAGTATCTACCTAATATATAGCAAGGAGTTGAAAGGGCCGACTATTCAACCGTCACATAACATTTTTAGGAATCTGAAAAAGCAATACGGTTCCTCGGCATGACATTAACTTTTGTTGAAGAGCTGTCAAACTGCCATACCTGTTATATTTTATAACTTGGATAAAAGTAATCTTCTGTTAACTCCCTCCTCCCCACGCTAATTTCGCTATCGTGGAATAAAATAATAGATACTTAAACTTTGCTAGAGAACTACTTATCTATTTGATGATAATGATAATTATCAATGTCAAAATAAGACAAAACAAACGCAAAGTTCAAAGGGATAGAAGCAAATGTTAAAAATTGAAGTGGTTCCTGAGTTCCTGAGTGCACAAACGGACGTGCATAACATCATGCAAATAAGTCATGTTAACGACGATAAGAAGAGACCTATAAAAAAATTAAGAAACAATGCAAAAGTCAAATGTATCTCGGCTTCAAGATAAAAATCATCGTCCAGAAATATTATACAAAGCGGCAACCGATAGCATTTGTATTAAAAGCACTTGAACATTGTTTGAGTAATATCCGCCAAACGACGCGATCAAACGCCTGTCATATTGAATTGAATCCGAACTACCGGACGCGGGGACATCACTACCACAACCTTACATTTTGCACCTTTTAGCACCCTTAACACAACCGATTAAAGTTCAAAATAGATTATACCAAACTGATAAAAACGACAAAGTTACACTTGCAGTTTTTTCCAATCTTATTGCGGCAGAATAAGGTTTGTTTTCAAGTGTCGGTGTGTGGTGTGTAACGTGGTGGGGTTTACGATAAAACGAGGGTGGCTATTCTAAATCGCGCTGACGTATCAAGCCGGACCTTTTGTTCACCTGACTCCGTGAGCATAGCGTGGATGTGACGACAATGTTACTACACACATTCTGAGGATTGTTTCTTATACCAAGCTGTTAGTAAGTTATTCTCACATTAAAATAATGTAGATAAGAATTAGCTTTGCAACTAGCTTCACCTTTTTGTCTAACTTCTTGACAACTTAAAAGTGTCTGTAGGTAAATGGTCTAATTAAAATAAATGCTTTGACTTTGACACTAAATATATAGATCTGATTAAAATGGAAAACAAGTTTTCAGATCTCTATTTTTTGAAGCGTGATAAAGCTTCTAGCTAGCTAGCTTCTAGAGCCAAAAATTACATTGTGATATTTTTATCCAAGGGTTTATTTAAATTAAAAATAATGTAAATAAAATAATAATAAATGAATATGTATAAATTATGATGTGATATACCTACCAGTTTTGTAAGAATGACTTCAATAGGTTCCATTGGGTATTTAATCCCCGAAAATATTATAGGAAACAAAGGTTTGGACAGATTCAATATTGCTCTTTTAAAATATGTAGTTAAGAAATATATCACTGGTCATATCTTCAAGATACCATCGCTTGTCCACCTCGCATTGCCATTTGCTACGTCATAGAGCGATACGCCGGTGCTCAGCTACGCGACTACGCCGCTACGACGCTACGACCCTACGCCGCTACGACGCTACGCGGGCATAACGCAAAAACGCCGTCTGATAAATAAATATAAAAACAATAAAACTGTTGTCTATGGGCAGGGAAATGGCCGCGCCGGGCACACGGCAGCTATGGTGACCATGAATAAGAGCAGGACGAGGGCGAGGGATAGCTTATTATGAAATAATTAACAAATAGATTCACGTGAAATCACTTTTTTTTTTATCATGGAGTATACAGTGTTTACTTTACCTATCTCGAATGTTGTAACTATTTTTTATTTGGTATAATTCTATCTCATTCTGTACAAAGGCGTCATTTTTTAAACCAAGGGACAACACACGCATACATATAATTTTAATAATAAAGTAATGATCTTAATTATTGGTTTCCTTCTTAAGAGTAGACTAAACTACCAGTATGGGTACAGTACTTAGCCATAAATGTTCTGCTGTACCTGTGTGACAGTCTGATCACCCGGGCCATCCGGGCATTGTAATAATGTCCATAAGATTATCCTCAAACTCGCGTACTGCATGGTGCATCCACGTCGGGGCATCTCTGGCGGGGGGAGGCGGGGGGTGGCGGGGGCACGCAGGGGGGCGCGTTCGATGTTCTGTTTTCAAATTCAATTGGCCGCTGTCCTGGGGCGATCTTTCTCCGCGCGATTCCGAATAGAACGATACGACGAACGATTGTATGGACACGCTCACTCCGGTTTTGTTCCAATATTTTGCAGATTGTTTTTGGATACCGCATTTCATAATGCTACAGTTTTTGCTACTGCCGCTGATTGATTAGATGATTCAAAAGGAATTTTATATATTTTTAAAGGCATGCTCTTAAGCAACTGCCTACTCTTAACTACCCGAAGTTTCAAAGCGCGGCGGAGAAAGATATGTGGTTTAGATATGTGTCCCGTATAAAAAAATCACATAGCAAAATAACTAGAACGGTTATGCATTGCATTGGCAGTAGAACTATTAGTGACTTCAATCTCAATAAAAATCTCGCCACATCCACATTGAGAATACAGAAAGTTACCGGTCAGCGCATTGAAACGTTCGGAATTTGTAAAATTGTGAAAGGGCGAAGTCTCGAAGTGTCGCCATCTTCCTCGGCGTGGATACCCGGCTACATCCGGCCACACGGACCCGGGTGCGGTCGCCAGCGGCGCCGGCATCGCCGGGGGACTCGGTGCACAATCTGATACTTTGATGCCTTTGCGTTTGCTATTGCTTTGCGATAGAAGTAAACAGTTTGTCTTTGGATTTATTTGTTAGAATATCGTTATGATGTGACATTCTCGTAATAGATACGTAGATTATTATAATATTCATGTAGTTTCAATATGGCTAGAATTAGTCTCTACCTAATTGCAAAGAGTCTACTTACTAAGCACTTAAAAAACGTAAGTAGACTCTTCTAGTAGAGTTCTTATATAGAGCCATGTTGAGGAATATCTCACCTACCTAGGTGAGATATTTCTCAACGTGGCTCTATTAAGAACTTTTTTCAATTTCTGATCAACACTTTAAAATGGTAAACTTATCACAATCGCTTAACTATCTTGTGGTAGTTAACATTTGTTCGTTAATGATCTCCTATATATTAGGTAACATTTGATTCGCCGTCGCTCCTCTGTCTTTGTTTAACCATAACTAAGAGGGGAGGCAACGTTGTTTGTTATTTGTACGACGTTTAAAATGCACTATTTTTAGTTACGTTTTAAGCCTCGTGACGTATTTATCGATCTGTCATAGTATTGAGCCAGCATTCCCGGAACTAGTAGCAGGTTATAGCAGGTTAATGTTCTCTAAGTCCCATATCAACAGCGTTATTCGATAACAACTAATAAATTCGTTAACACGCCAACATCAATCATGCGTGTAATCCGCTAACATAATTACAAGTATTACTTGGTTCACGCCACGCGCCGCGTGCAGCGCGCGTGCGGGCCGCGTGCCGGGCGTGTGTCGCGTGCGCGGCGTGCGGCGGCGCCTGAAAGGGTAACGTGTTTGCAAACAGAGTGTAAACCGTGTAATGTTTGCGACGGCGGCGATATTAAAGGGTATTTGATTAGGATAATAGGTATCTATTGGGGGCGATGTGAGATAAATGGGGATTACATTTGTAGCATATTTGATTATGTTTTCTGTTGTTGTAAGTTGCTGTGGCATGGGAATGACAGGTTTTTATAGGGCAGTGTCAAGTTATCCCGTTATACAAGTTTCATACTAAAATAATGTCACTACGTTATCGTATCTTACTAGTATTAAAAACGTGAAAGTTTGTGAGGGTGGATGTATGGAAGTTTGTTATTCTTTCATACTTAATTTCTTACTTAAACAAATGAAAGAAATTAGCAGAAGTTTGCTGATATTTTTTAATTGCTTTTCGGCACACCTTTAGATTTAAATATTAGTCCGTCTACGCAGACGAAGTCGCGGATCAAATCTATTATTTGAAATGGTACTCGTACATAAAAAGTAAAAAAAATATCCTATATTTACGTATCTCAGAGCTTGCAATTGTCACGTTATATGCTAGGTCTAAGAGAATAATAATCATGCTATAGCATCCACTTACTAAACAAATTGTTTAGTCAGAATCACAATCAAAATGTTGAATTTGTAAACGTAGGTCAAATTACAACAGAGTGTGAGATATTACAGATAGTTAGATCCTCTATGTTATGCCCAGGGGCGTACAAATATATCTATTAAAATAGTTGTAGAAAGGCACTTGTTTTAAACAAGTAACTACCACCCCTCAACTACTTACAAATAAGTCTTACTTATACTTATAAGTAGTTACAGAGCTTCCACTTGAAGTAGTTTCATATCAATAAGTTCTTCACAAGTGGTTCGCCCTGGAGCCTACAGTTGCTAAGCTCGTACGAGTGCCTCTCTCTCTGCTCACCACACGACAGCACGTCTACTTATTAAAACCGTATCAATAATGTCGTGTTTAGTGAGCAGTTGGAGAAGTAACTTTAAAGTAAGTTGTAAGTTAAGGGTTTTGTTCTTGAACATGTTATTTCGCAAGAAAAGACAAAATTTTGAAGGACATATTATTAAAGCATGGGTATCTAAATTAACGTTTGTTCATTTAGAAAATAAGCAAATAGATAAAGTTTAACTACTTAAGGTTACAACTGTGTAGTACACCATTGACCAATCATTCCAAGACACAATTTTTTTGAAACTTCCTTTTATTTTAGCCCTAAGAACCCGATTAATTTTTAATATACTGAAAAACTAGTTTCTTAGTTGCTTTGAAATCAATAAATAGATACCTAGTCAATTAAATTAGCGAATAAATGATGTCACAGTTTACTTTTGCCATATAAATTGTATGGGGGAATCGTGTTTTCATAGAAAAAAATTGTTAATAGATTGGTTATGTCTTAGTACTCAACTTTATCTCGTTGAATCTCATGTCACTCTTTGACAATAGTATTGTTCTTCAGTCAAACCGGATGCAGCTGAATACCAATGTTTTACATAGAGCGACTGCCTATCTCACCTCCACAACCGAGTTACTACAAAAACAATATCTCTAAAACTCTCTGGTAAAACTGGTTGTCAGATTTTCGGGCTACCGTCATTCCGTACCGAATGGCAGATCTATGAAAAACAGCTGGGATACAAAATACATATACAAAATTCTTAAACTGCTGTAATAAGTTTGTACTACCTATTTAATAAGCGTTTGAAGTAATCAATCAATGGCTGCACTGGTGTAACGGTGTAACCAGAGACACGGTAACAGTGCTTCTTTTCATAGGCACCCTTAATATAATATCTAAATGTCGTTAATAACTAATGTCACCTATTGTATACTAACTTAACTAGTGAAGTGCCTACCCGGGTGCGGCCTTCCCCCACTCACATAGAGTTACAAAAACTTCCAAGTTCCGCACTTCAGTGGGCGGGCATTAACTGGCATTAAGTAACCGTTAATTTATTGCCCGCACTCATTGTTTGTCTATTTTGTCACTACGCTTACTTAGGAGCAGAATAGTTACATGTTACTCCGGGCTTTTATGGAACTTTCAGTTCGGAAGATATTTAGCAAGTTTCTTGGTACTACAAAGAAATACCATCACGCCTATATTCCCCGAAGGGTTAGGCAGAGGTGTACCAATGTAAACCCACAGTTCGCCGGTATCTTTAGGTCCCATGTAATAGGGGGCGAGCCTATTGCCATTAACCGGGCACAAATTCAAACTCCGAGCTGCTACTGCGAATTTCATAGAAAAACCCAATAACACTTTTTGCTCGACCTGGGAATCGAACCCAAAGAAATAGAAATGTTATAATGACTATAGACAGATCCTAGAGGAGAATAAATAAACCAATAATAACATTATATCCAGGTTCATTCCACGTATAATGTAGAGAAAAATAATGAAAAAATAAGTAAAGAGGAGGAGATGTGTAAAGTGTTATTGGGTTTTTCTATGCAATTCTCAGTAGCACCTCGGAGTTAGGATTTGTGCCCGGTTAATGGCAATAAGCTCGCCCCCTATTACATGGGATGGGACCGAAACATACCAGCGAACTGTGAGTGTACATTGGTATACCTCTGCCTAACCCTTCGGGGAATACAGGAATGATGGTATGTTATGGTATGTTCTATGTAGAAAAGATGATAACAGAGATACTTTAGTGCGAGTAATGTGAGTATTTGCAGGATTTTGTTAAAAAAAACAGTTTCATTATTGTTCGACACTTTCCGTGTGTCTGGTCAAAGCAAGGTCAACACTGCATATTATTGTGCTGGGCAGATTAATAACAAACAGGCAGGCAGTTTATTAGGCAATCGCTCTACACTGCAGCTGCATCCGGTTACACTGGAAGCCTATCCCAACATAACTGGGAAAAGGCTATATAGGCAGATCATGTGCCGATTTACAGCAAACGTAAGCAACGGTTAGTAAATAATAGGCTTCTTTCTAAATGTGTCGGTAATACATTCAAAAGAAATATTTCTAGTGCAACTGCTGAAGTGACAGCAATATAGAGTCTTCTCTAGAGAGCAATATAGACTTTATATCTTTATAAAGTACCATTACCATTGATTACCTACTGAAACTATTATTGCACTTAATTGCTATTTTAAATAAAATGTTATAAATAAAGAAGTGATTTTTGATTTCATTATTGATGAAACTGTAAAACAAATATCTTTATATAGAATATTTGGTTGTTGAGGTGCAACTTAAAATACCTGGAGATTTATCATTCCGAAATCAGCTGTGTCGATGCATACTAACGTACATACAGTAGCTACAGTCTTTAAATAATATTATAACGTCAAACTAATTTAACTTAGGCTCGTTCCTATTACATGGGACCCTAAGATACCGGCGGAGGCCGACTGTAGGTGTACAGCTCTGAATAACCCTTCAGGGAATACAAGCGTGATGGTATGTTGTGTTATGTTAATTCATTAAATATTCCACGATAATGTGGTAATAATTATAAAGACAGACAAGTATAACGAGGGTAAACAAGCCTAAAGTAACACGTTCTTTCCGTCATTGTAATATTTTTATTTGTTCTGAACCATACACAAAACGAAACATTCACGAAACTAAGATACCTTTTGACGGTCAAACGCATCTTATTCTAACATTTTTTTACAAAAAAAAGTTAAATGACTTTACCTTTCTACTACTTTTTACTTTTACTTTCATTTACATACACATGCCATCACGCCTGTATTCCCTTGTAAGGGTTAGGCAGAGGTGTACCTATGTACACCGTTAGTTCGCCGGTATGTTTATAGGTCCTATGTAATAAGGGGCCAGCCTAATACATGCTTTTATGCATACTTTAATTTTAAACCACATTTTTCACCCATCCTAAACGCAGTGCCAGTGTAGAGCACCATCATAGGATATGCGTCACCTCCTAAGTTGCCCGTCGTGCACAACCACCTGCACCATCTAAGACCTAAACGAGGCCAGTGATAGAGCTGTACAGGTTTTCTTGAGACGAGTCAATCGACACGAAAAGAAGAAGACTTACATGACAGCAGTGCAGAGGTACTGTTGTTGTAATAGTATTTGGTTTGATGGACTTTCTACTTTTACAACCCCTAACATTTTAAACTTATTATTTTTATGTATCGTACATTTCAGCATACCTGTTTCTTAGTAACGACAACAAGCAACTAGATCATTATTGATTGTTCAGCATATGTAGTTGAAAATAAACTGGTAGGTACGTACAGAGACACAGGGGTAGGTACACGGCTCAGGCTGGCAAATAAGTACAGGTGTGGAATTAACCTCGGTCCGGTTGTTTCGCCGGTTACGACCTAAACCATAACCCCGCGTTATAGCTTGTATTATTATAACTTTTACAAACAACATGTTGGACTAGATGTGGCTGAGATATTCTGTAGAGCTATTTCCATTCTTGTCTTTGAAATTGGACTCAGGTGACGTTTGAAGCGCAGCTGTTGAGCATACCTAAGTTCCACAAGGTCTTGTAGAGTTTACATGCGCCGGCGACGCGTCGCATTTTCACGCGTATCGTCGAGTTATCTCGATAAGTCAATCACGCATGTAATATACACGCTAAACTGAACAAGGATCGAAAAACAGCAATTATAATTACAAATATTTACGTTACCTATGGTCGCAATTATCACGGCATATGCGTAGTTTTGGAGACAATCAATTTTAAATCTATTGTGCCGATAGTCTGCTATATAAAAATGCAAATGAAAAGGCAGTCAGTTTCTCGTCAAATAACTTAATTTCAAAATTGTACACTGTAACTTAAAAAAAAGGTATTTTCCATAAAGAGTTTTTGAATAACCTTTCTCATAGAGAATATCCTCTAAATTAGGTTTTATTGTAGGTACGATCATCATTAATTTGGTGACCGTTGGCGTGGTCCCGCTGGCTCTTCCAGCATGGCGGCAGTACATCATGGTCCGTAAGGTTATAAGTTACAGAGGTCTGATATTTATTCGTACGGTTCGATTGTAGTTTTATGTTCGGCCGTAAATGGTGTTATTGGTGCACATTTGAATAATACGACCAACGCCGAATGTTACTTGTAACGCGCAAAAATATTTACTTCTTACTCGCATGTGTGTGTGGCCAATGCTGGACAAACATTTGTTATGGCTGGCTCAATTACTGGTTTAGTTTCGTTGATTGAGTCATAAAGAAAAATAATAGGAGAGAAAAGGAAGACGATTTTCATGTTTCAGTTGAATATAATCAACATATGGGTATATATTTTTTGTCGAGCATACAGCATGCCAACATACGAGTATTTAAGCAAGTTTTACTTGAGTATTTGCACATGTAGGTAAGTAAACATTTACCTAGCTTTTAACCTAAAAGGTCTATGATAAGGATCTAAGATAATAATTTCCAAAACTAATACAAAACAAAAATATCGAGGTGACAGGCCCCTAATAGGGAACTATGGCGAACCTTTATTTAGAAGTAGATAATTACTTGAGTTGCAGTTAGATATCAGGCTGATTTTTAACATAACGCTTGACCATTACAGAGAAAAATATATGATATTTTGTGAAAAGAACAGTGTAAATATAGGGGGAAAGTTGTACACTCATCGTACACAAGTATCGTGATAACCCTTTGACGATTACCCTCTTACCCTCAGTTGAATCTCATGGCATGACCAGAATCACAAGTAGCTGGTGTACTTACATGATTCAATCGCATGATTAAATCACGTTGTATCTGATTTTTATTCTATTTCATAGCAAATAAACTAACACGCCCTGCTTCGTGGAAGGTAAGCAGATAGTTTATGTATATCTGCAACTATCTTCATATTATTTCATTTGTATCCATAAATACCTACCGATTTATACGTATAAAACCAATGAAAATCAATTAGATGCATGTGCGCCGCATGGCCCCGTATCTAACAATATAGTTTGATATTAAAACATGCGAGCATCGCGCCAGGTGAACAGAACACCTAAACCATTTCTATATAAATATATTTTTATACCTCTTTATGTTATTTTGTTTCTTTTATAGCGCGCGCGAGTGTTGCCATATTTAAATTTTATTCGCCTTAATGTTGCCACACACACGACTCCTTGCAATCTCATACCTATAACATGGCAATCTTTGTTTTACTGTTGGCGATTTTGATATTAAACTCTATCGCCTACAACATAAGGTTGTTTTTGTTATTTGAGATGGTAACGATAGTGTAGTTTCAGATACAGATGCTGGGGAAATAGAACCGATTTGGGAGCAATGTTTTTATTTAGAACGAGGCCGTTTGAATGTGGATGGTAGAGTGGCCAGGATACTAAGTCTAGAAACGGATTTCTAAATATCACTCTTAGTGAAAACGAGTACGTACCTACAAGTCCACAGCTTGGAATATAAATAGACAATTATGCAAAAAAACAAAATTATTGCTCTATTAGTTGACGAATTGGTTGAAGAATATAGCAACTATGTAGTACAATGAGTAAAGAAAAAGTGTGCTACTTGATCCTAAATAATACCTTCTAAGTTAGCTTTGAGAGAAAGCGACATAATTGTATTTCTTGAAACACTATGATCTATAAAGAATCTGGAATCGTAATGTCCATTTTACTAAGGTCGTCAATCCATATTATTTTTGATGTTAAAAGCACACTGTTCATGTAATTATTAGACCGGAAAGCATGCAGCATGGTGACCCTACAGTAAGGGGAGGTTTGATATATTCCTACCTGTATGTTTTGATTTGAGCGCGAGTGGGCACGGAGCCACAGGCTGGAATCAAACGCCGACCACACCGTGTTATCATTTGCCAAGCGACAACCCTGCGGCTGTTTACTAGCGCTATTTTGTTAGAACGGCAATAGAAACAGGGATGTCATGTTTTGTTAGTATTGATTGTGAGATCACAAAGATACGGTATAAGTTGATTTAGTTGGTGTATAATAAAGCATAATGTTATATTTATTTATATTGGTAGTACAGGTTGAGTATTTTATAATCGTTTTCTCGGTATTTTATCTAACGAGCTCGAAAATGAAAAAGTGTTTAAGGAATAATTAATGAAATAGCCATGAAAAATCTCTACTTAATTTTGAGTAGTAATATTATAAAATGCTCATAAAAGTTTATCGCTAAGGAAACTGTTTTAATCTTTAGATATTAAGTTCAGCACGATTTCAATTTCATCTCTCAATTTTCAATAATCCGCATTCATTCCAACGCCTATCGACATAAAAATTTATTGCGCTGGCAACAAAAAAAATAATTTTCAAATTATTCCAACCGCCCTAAAATAAGTCATAAATTCCGCCATTCAATATTTAATACACAAAATCATTCGCAGTCGCGACCTTAGCTTTTATATTAAAAAGCATTACTTTTCCGATAGCAAATCTTATACAGGAACATACGCGATGATTGCCTGGCAACACCGGCGCGGGAATGTCAGCTTTAACTGTCACATTTTAAAGTGGCTTTTACTCTGTGTTTGTAAGAAGGAGGTTGGAATCTTAAAGAGGTTCGATTCGTAGAGAATTCTTTTAATAAGTCGGGATGATTTACGCGACGCCAGGCGCACTCGGTGCGACTCCCCCTTAATTAGAGGAGGAAAAAATTCTCGAACACCTTCGCACGACGTGATGTCACACGGTAATTAGCTGCAACATTTGAATGCAGGGATTTAGTAAGGCAGTCTCGGTGCTCTCTCCCCTTCGCTATGTGCGATTATGATAGAGACAGCGATAATGATTGATGGCGATTCTTAAGAAAACTTTTTCGATAAAGACTGAGTAAGCTGAGTAGGTAATTAAAAATGTTTCTCACTATCTGTTCAGTATGTAAGTAGGTAACTATACCTACTATGTTACCTATACATAGGTCAACTAGTTAAATTCTAATTTTCTACTACATACAAAAAACACCCACAAGGTGGACGGACGGCCTGATTAAGACCGCAGGAAGACGCTTGATACAAGCCGCTTCCAAACGGCCCTTTTGGAGACCTGTGAGAGAGGCCTATGTCCAGTAGTGGACGTCTTACGGCTGGTTTGATGATGATTATAAACGTAAAAGTATGTAGCGATGAATGGATAAATGGATCGATTGATAGATCGATGTGTGTTCGTTACTCTTTCACGCTTGAACGGTTAAATATAGGTAGCTGAAATTTTACACAAATATACATGTTGATCTAGTTTAACACATAGGATATTTCTATCCTGTTTTTGTGTTCTCACGGGATACTTAAAATCCTTGGCTTATTTCTGAAGTTCGCGCAGAAGAAGTCACGGGCAGACGTTACTAATTTATACAAAAATGCTTGAACTGCTTCTTTCAGAGCCTCATCATCATCTGCCTAGCCTTTTCCCAACTATGTTGGGGTCGGCTTCCAGTCGAACCGAATGCAGCTGAATATCAGTATTTTACATGGAGTGACTGCCTATCAGACCTCCACAACCCAGTAATGGGTAATACCAGAGCCTAAGTTCATTAAATCGTTTTCGCAAATCCGTTGCAGATTAGTGGACCAATCCTTGACTCCCACGAGGTACGTCTGTACTTATCATGTCGGCATTTACGATAATGACAGTTGATACACCTGACGTGTTTACAGAACAGCGTGATCACAATTAGGCGGTACTCCCGGAGAGTGTCCGTTATTAGGCGGTGCTCTCGAGGCGCGTCCGTTATTAGGCGTCGCTCGCTTCAGCGAATGGCGCGATCGGAAACCATTGTTGTACAGGGGGATGTCGAAGGTGATAGGAGCATTTTACATGTCGGATGCAGTAACATACAAATTACATCCTAACAGAATAAAAAAAACTAGTCTTCATTTTTGGTATACCAGTTGTGCACGAGCTTATTTCAGGCTATTTCTATCTGTCTCTACACATAAAAAAAGAATTGGATTGGCATATGTCACACCTAACCGACTTCCAGGCAGTAATTCCATGCAATCATGAACCTTAACTATTATGTAGAAGCCTGAATTTTCTTTAGCACAGTGTGAAATGCGCTCCTGCGTCGCCCATTTGGCGAAAATCGTACATTCATTAGTAAATTGTTAGTAACACTATAAGTCTTGGGACTTGAAATAAATGATTTAATAATAAATCAGAGCTGTCATTATAAGTTATTTAAAACTTATAGACTTTAGTGATCATGTCTGAACATCTTGCTAATTACACTAAACTAATTTGACATCTCTAACTTAGTTCTTATGTATCACCGTCCTTTTCTTAAGCTGTTTGTCAATAAGAGATGCCATTACTCTAAGTTTATTCTATGTACCTACAAGGGAATGGATACCAGTGTATTTGCAATCAGTTGTTTATGCCACAGGATTTTTTATTATAACATAACCTACCTTGTTGATTCGGATCGCTTGTCCTATAAGTTCCAATTACTTAAATTAGCCGATAACTTCATTCCAATTATGTTCCATTTTTCTAAACAGGCCATTATTCTAGTTATCTTAGTCGACATTGTAAGGGCTTAATTATGATAATTAGACAGTTAACTCTTTTTAACAGACACACAGCTACTATATGATAGTAATATTAATATTACTTCTGCGACAGTATATTAAGTAACGCCACTCCGCACGATTGAAAGCACCCCGTACAGAGCGCCCTCCTCCATCCGAGCATATTTTCATAAATGCAAACATTCACAAAGAATTTCCTTCCAAAGCTCATAAATATTGCCCACTTTTACTACCTCCACTCAACCCACATCAACTTAAACACAACCTTAAAACGCAGGCGATAGAGTTGCATTTCCGAAGGCAAATAAACTCATAAGCGCGTTTTAAACCGGATCACAAGAGGCAGATTAAAGATTAATCCGAATATCCAATAAATATCAGAATGGATTCATTCTGGAATTGAAATCGAAGAATTGGAACTTATTCCAATTCCATTTTGTAGATGAGCTGTTTTTTCGTGTTTGAGTAATGGCGGGGCAGTTAGATTTAGTGCGCACTTACTGGACGCACTTTTTTACCGAGCTCTCGTGCTAATGGAAAAGGATTAGGTGTTTTTCGATTTTATTAATCTCCTTAATTGACTTTCTTGATTGGTAAAGGGCTAGAGATTTGTGTCCTTTTTATGGTAATTAAAGAAATTGGACTTGATTTTTACGAGAAGCTAAGCTAAAATCTCGATAACTTTATTAATATGTGCAAAGTGCATTCAAAATGGCTCCCGATTAAAACGGCTGTGTACTGTAGAAGCTATGGCTGATTTAACCATGTGCAATCTATTGTAATAATTCATTGCATGATGTTAGTGTCGAAAGATAGACTTGACAGTCAGTTAATACGTCTTTATGCAAAAAAATTATAATTAGTTGAATTCTCAATACAACATAACATTAATAAAAACCAGTCGATGTTTCTGTTGCATATAGATTCTCTGCGACATCCGGCCCCGTCAGCGTCATAACATTTATTAAATTAAATTAATTAAATAATAGACACGAGCAGTGCTCCCCCACGATCGACGACGACATAATGATCCAGTGTCCAGCAAGCTAAGACATTAACGGCTTCTGATGAACATGACCAGCAATTATGAAGCGATTCCTGTGAGCTGTCGGGCAGCATGAACCGGCGCTAAGTGTGGAACTTCGGCCAGCTAATGACCGCCGCCGACTGCCGCTAACGGCCTGTTTTGCGCTAATCTACACATAAACCTACACTATTACCACTACTATTCCGTGTAGGGATGCGTAGAGCTGACTGTTAGGGGGGGTTTATGTCCAATAAAAATATTCTGATCAGTCATTTAAACCTGGTAATCTAAACTACTAATAAAACAAAAAGTTAAGAAAACGTTTCTTTGTCGACGGTATTTTTGCTGACTCTACGCTTTTGTTTCTTGTCTTGATGCTTCTATCAGCACCTCGTTGTTTATGGGACAAAATTATTTAGCACTCCGGTGAAAATGAAAACATTATCTATATTATTTAGATGAGTAATATCTACATACAATCATCACGCGTGTATTTCCTTAAGGGTTTGAGCAGAGGTGTAAAAATGTACACCCACAGTTCGCCAGTATGTTTTAGGTCCCATGTAATAGGGGGCGAGCCTATTGCCATTAACCTGCACAAATCCAAACTCCGAGCTGCTACTGAGAATTTTGTAGAAAAAAACACTGCCAGACCTGGGAATCTACTCATCACTAGGCTGACGACGCAGCCCTGTTTAATGTAACACTAAAGGATATAATATCCGTTTTAATCAGATGAATAATATCTAGTCTAAATAATTTAACTACGAGGTATGATACTTAATGTACCTTTATCTGACATCCATACATGAGTATTATCACTTACTACTAGAGTATTATCGATTCTATGAATGATTCGGTCGCCTTCACTCTATGTGCACCCAGTCCCCTCACTAGTGCTACTATAAACCCCGCTGACCGCGGTCAACTCCAGACATTACGTTTATTTCTCTCTCTTACAATTTACTGTCACAGTTCTCTCTACTGTGTCCACAACTCAGTTCACTTACATAAGATGTTATTATTTCACCATTAGACGATAATGTCGCTTCACAATAGTTTAGTTTAACTTAATCGAGGTTTTAAATGGCCTGTGATTGATTTTAGTATTAAACAGTCTTTGAAATGTAGTAATTAGTATCGTCAATTAGTAAGATGTGTCAGTTGGTTTAGATGACACGGAGACTAAATAAGATTATTGAGGCAATTGTACAAGAATGATAAATTAGTTTCTTTTCAGCTCATAAAGTATTATAGCATAAGCATTAGCTTCGGCTCGCGACTTCATCTGGTTGGAAAACAAGTATCTGTTAAATATCTGTCTATCTATCTATCTATCTATCTATCTATGATGTCTAACCTTTTCCCATGAATTGCAATATAATGTTAATCAATAATTTGAATAGAATATTTGTCGTTAAATTTTTTAAAGATTTTTTGTCATCATTATCATCATCTGCCTTTTCCAACTATGTTGGGGTCGGCTTCCGGCCAGGATACCAGTGTTTTACATGGAGCGACTGCCTATCTGATCTTCACAACCCAGTTACTGGGCAACACGATAGGTCTTGTTAAGACTGGTTGTCAGACTTCCCGGCTTATGACTATCTGTAACGACTGTCAAAGATCTGTGAATGACAGCCGGGACCAACGGCTTTACATGCTTTCCGAGATACGGGGGTGTCACACCACCAAGTACCAAACTCCGGGCTGCTACTGAGAAATTCCTAATGGAAAAACTCAATAAGTTTTTTGCCCAACCTGGGAATCAAACGAGTCAAGTACTTATTAAAAGACGTATTAAAACAAGCTAACACATTCTCAGCTACACGACACTCCCCTTATTTTTCCTCTAGTAAAGTGTGAGTACATTAGAGTCAGACGTCAAGCGGCACTCGACCGCGCCACTAAATCTGCCATTAAGTGACACTTACTTGCAAGTGCGGGGGGGGGGGGAGGGATATAAATTAAATTAGTAACCCCTTAGAGTATGGTGATGTTTGCTCCAACTAATTCACTTGGATGTTACGGTTTCTTGCTGTGATGAGAAGAACTTTTGGTACCTAACTTTTAAGATTTTTGTGTAGATGAATTTGTCATTTTTGTGTCGATGAATGTGTCAACAGATATTATCATCAACATCATCATCTTCCTGCCCTTATCCCATTTTACATGGGGTCTGCGCAACACGTTTTCTTCTTCCAATCGGTCATGATATGACTGATTCCCTTCTCTTTCATATCATTCTTCACACAATCCAATGTGTCAACAGATAATATTAAAGGTTAAATAATTATGCATCCAAAGTTTTTAAAATGAAAATTGTTTTAAGTCACAGATAGTTTAGAAAGTATTTATTTATTTTTAAATTGACATAATAATTTGAAGACTGTCGCTATTATTGCCAAAATGACTGCTTCGAACCAAACCGAACTTCCTTAACAAGTAGATAGATCATATCCATGAGAAATGAACCCTAATAACAAATATTGCTTTGATATAGACTTGCTAAAAAAGAGACTTGAAAGGCCAATACAAAAATTACTCAACAAGCTGACAAATCGCGTGTCTACTGTTATAGTTGAATACCGAAACAACATTGCCAGTAGATTCATTTACTTTATGGTTCCGATGTAGTTCTTTACGAGACCTATTAAGGGAGGAAGTAAATGGGAAGTATAAATAAAAATCCCATTGAATCTACATTACCCTATGTAGGTGTTCTCGTGCCAAAAATACACTTATGGTGTTATATTAGTGTTCTATATGGTGGTGGCGTGGTGGTCCATGGGAGGTGGTGTGGGGGTGGGAAATTAGCGAATATTGTAACGTTCAGAGATAACGGAAGTACGCTGGGTTAAAAGCCAATCGTGTAGAGCTAGGAATCTGTAGAAGTTACTAAGAATGCTTTTTATCAATTTAGGTAAAATAAGTATTTGTATAGGGACTAGTGAAAACCGAATAAGTAGGTAATGTAAGAATTTAAATTATTTTCACAAGTCAATATTTGAAAAATGTACGTTTGAAAAGTGTGACGGAAATAAAATGTTCTTCGTTTAGAAGCTGCTTCAAAACATCAGTTACTGAAGAAGGCCTCGTAAGTGTTTCAATCGCAATAATATTTAAAACAACAGCACACCCGAAAGAAATCATGTAGCTGCTGTAAGCTGTAGGTAAGTCTTTCATGTTCTAATGAATATAAATAAAACGTAAACGACTTATTTAATAATGAAAACTTAATTAAGAAACTGAATAACATGCAGATGGAAGATTTAGGTTGTTGATTGAATTAATGACAACTTTATTTTCAAGCATATATATTATGTGTACGTATACATCTGGAGTTATACAACTTGTTGATTACACTATATTCAACAAAAAAAAAGCATTAGTGTAGTTCTTTGTAAAGTTTTTTAAAACGTGTACTCAAAATATTCGTCCTTGACAAGATACCGTCTGCCACATTCACAAGTCTACCTAAAAGCAAACGCGTCGATCTCAACTCGCGACAAATTAGGATTTACGAGTCGCGCGTTCTGCCCGCGCGTCTAGCAGGCGCCTGCGGTCACACGCGCGGCTTATTTACACCGCGCGTTGGACGCCTTCCACGCTAAGTGTGTGCCCGGCATTACCATCAGTTAGCGCGTAATTGGTTGATTGATATTAAGCCCGGTCTACAAATCTGGGACAAACGGAATATATGTGAGGTTATAGGAAAGGATAATTGTTGCCAAAAATGTGGCCGGGATTGGTAAGTGGTGTGAATATTATATTTGTAAGAATTGCAATTACTTACAGTTACTGTTCGCAAAAGAATACAAAATTTACTTAACAAAATGACGGCCAAACGCATTAATAGTATTCTATAATAGTTTTAAATATACCTACACAACTAGTGAAACCCGGAAGAAAGTCTTGTATCCTGTGAGTCACACATTTAAATAAAACTGGAAAACAAAGCAGCCTTATTGGCCACTTTATAGCAGAAATATCGCCATTACTTAAAAACACCCTAATTTATAGTCAAAACGAAATTACACGATAATAATTTACAAATCGATAAATGTAAACAATTTTTTTTGAAACTTTTTTAATAGAAAACTTGGGAGTCTTAAGTTTCATTTAGTCGGGGGTCTGTGAGGGGTGCACGCGGGGGTGGGGGGTGTGTTGTCGACAATTTATTGTTTTTAATTCAGGTGGCGGCGATACGGAGGCGCGCAATCACTCGATACGCCATCAAATAAATGTTTAGCTATTGCACTGTGGCTAGGGATGGGCAAATATCGATAGTTTGCGGTTTAACCATTTTTGCTTCGCTTTTTGCTAGGAAGTACTAAAATAGTGCTACGCAAGGTATTCGCTTCGTGTAGGCTGTGTTGGCGTCTACGTCGGTGCTACGCAACGTTTACGTCGAAGTATTGTTAAGCCAAAGCCAAGATATTGCTACGACTTCAGTACGTCATTACTATGATTTCGCTACCGTATTGCTACGATGCTAACGTTACTTAGCAGCATCGTAGATATACGCTATGCTATGCTGGGTGGTATCGACACCGTGCTACAATATAGCTACTTCCACGCTACGACTCCGCTACGATAACGCTACGATTTTGCCACGGTAGGTACAGCCACCGCGACGTATTCGCTTCAACTCCGCTAGGACACCGCAATGGCTCTGCTACGTGTTTACTACGACAATACTATGACTTACGTACGACATTCCAATGTAATTAAATTCTAATATCGCTGAAAAACTATAAGATTATCCTTAATCAATAGCAGTACCAATTCAAGCAAACAAAACTCTTCATTATTAAGTATCGACAACACATATCGACATTTCCCTCCCGCGTGGTCTCTCGCCGCCGAGCACCGTTCGTTAACTGGGCAAGTTTTCCAATAGATGGCGGCACCTGCGCCATGTTTATTGTGTGCCGGATTACGATTCATTAACAACGAGTAATTCCTTGCGGCGGCGTGGAGGCGGTGGCAGCACACCTTGAGGGTACGCGCCGAGTGTGGTAGTGAGGTGTGCGGCGAGCTACCATGGTGATACTACTTTAAGTGCATTGTTTGGGTGTAATTTAAAACCTTTTCCTAATTTTAAATAATTATGCCGACATGATTTGTTAAAATTAGGAAAAAAAAAAACGATATTTGTTACACTTTTTTATTGTTTTATCAACATTTAAAACGTGAACAAATGTTTGTACTTTATCATCACATCAGCCGCAGGACGTCCACTGCTGGTTAAAGGCCACCCCGATACATTTCCAATAGGAACAGTTAGAAGTGGTCTGCGTCTTAGCACTTACGTGAATATTATTTTAATTTAAAAGTATAGTTATAGCTTACGCACAATATCGTATTAATAAAATCGATTAGTTCATTCAATATACATTCAAAACGTATGCTTTGGTTGGATTTAAAAGTAATCTGCAAAGATAATAACACTAAATTCGTATATAGTTATCTTCGTATGTTTGGCTTTAGTATATTATATACTTATAGTTACCTCACAAAATGTATCAGTGACATTGCTAGTTTGATAGTATATCTAATCATTTCATAAGATGCTGTACAAACAGTGGACAGCGTGTCACTCAGAGTGCCAGCTCAGGCCATCAAACTAAAAGCAATATTAATCTATTCAAAATTAAATTCCAGCTTAATAACAACGAAAACGACTTCAAAATAATAGAATATCATTAAAACATAATTGAATTATCCATTTCATTAATCTGTTTACAAAACTGTGAGTAAATGGTGTGTTATAATTACATTGAACGACAATAGTTCAATCCTGAACTTTTAACACGGGAGGGTTGGGGAACCCTAAATAATGGTATTATACGGAACCCAGGGGTTCGGCTGATTTAATTTGAGTTTGTTTAGTGTTGCTGCGATTGATTCTCCTTCGTTTTGTGAGATTAAATATTAAATGGAGTATGGTATTTGAGGGTTAGTTGTATGGAAGTAATGGCTCAAGTACTTATTGTATTACGTTGCAGATGTACCGAATGGCCTAAAGTTGCTATTATACTTTTTATAAACACGGTCTCTTGAATATCAGTGTATTAGGTACCTTATGAGGCCAGCATTACTGATTACAATTTTGAAGCTATTTTTGTGATGCGTTATGGAGATTCACCAAACGGAAGACAGTTAAACTTTAAATAAAGACCTGCAGACCAATAATTCTTAGATATAATCAACTGATTGGTGAAAGAAAGACACATTACTACATCATGTCGAAGGCACAAATAATTGGATCACGGAGGATTTAAAAACACTGATTGAATGAAAAATTGGAATTTGAGGTAGATTTTTAAATCTACCTCAAATTCCAATTTTTTTTTTCCAATTTTTTTTTTTTTTTTTTTTTATCATAAATTCGTAGATTTTGCCTGTAATCTATTTAACTTACTCTAAGATAGAGCTACGGCTTTTAAAAGGTTTGATTTCAGTGTAAAGAAACTTAAAAATTACTAATAAATACTAAGTCCAACACAAGGGCAAAATAAGTATAGGAGTCCTTAGGGGATAGCGGTCATAAGGGTGGCTGCGGTCCTGCAGCCCGTGCGGGCCCGCGTGTTTGATATCACTTGCGAATAACTACAAATACCCCTTCTACATTATTATATTCACACAAATTATCATTTTAGTGTAAAGTTACAGCTATAGGTATTGTGTATGTTCGAAAAGTAATGGAAATGTTTCAAAATTCACCTGAAGGCTAATTCTACTAATTATAAACGTTGATAATCTAGTCGCAACCCTAGCTTGCCGCCAATCTATTAAAAAAAATAATTGGTAAATTAGGGTCATTTTTCACAGTTTGACTGAAATTATATTGCGATCGTTTCTAAAAGTTAGTAGAGTTGCCCCGCTGTTTGTTAAGTAGGTACTTGAAACGCTTATTTTTTATTGTATGTTTTCTTACTGACGTTATTGCTTAATTCCTGCTAAGAACTAACAAGTCATTATACAAAGAGTTCAGTTACCTAGACTTCAGTTTCGAGCACGTGTGAAAATAATTATAATGGTTATGATATACGTTTCTTATTCGTTTTTTTTATCCATGCTTATATTTTGAATACAAAAGTTCATCGAAATAGGTACACTGAACCGATTTTAATGAAGTTTTGTATGCATGAACCCCAAGAAAGTACATACCTACCTACGCTACTTTTTATTCTGCGACAAAGTCATGAGTAAAAACTAGTTTTCTTATAAGTCTCTTATTTATTGTTAATTTCATATTAACAATTGAGTCACATGTAATAAGAGACAATTTTATTGCTATTTCAAATAAGAATTATTTCGATTTAGTTGGGATTACCTAATTGAAACAAAGTTAAAAAAAAAACAAGTACGTAGATAAGTGTTAGTGCCGCGTACATACTAAAGTACGTGTTTCATCTAAATAACAGCTAAACATTTCCCTTACATACAATAAACTACACCTGTGCATAAAATACTTTATATGGACGTAAACTCCTGAAAGTTTTCCGGAGCATCGTCACGTCCGCTCTCGATCGCGGCCAAACATCGTCTGAGCGCAACAAAAACACGTGGGGTACTCCACTACAGGGGGCGGGCCTTATCACGACATCTAGCCAATGAGCTCGTCTAATTTATCTTCTCTCTCGCTCGCACCGATGGCTGTCTCCCTCCAATTCGTAGATTACCGTAGTCGATTCTTCATGCTGAAGTATGATTTTTTTATTATCATTTTAAAGTTGGCAAATATGGTAGAGTCCGCAGTTCGTGTTTAAATGTTGCCAAATTGTACGTAAGTGTGTTTGTGTTACGGTTAAGAGCTTCTTATGAGATCTACTTTTATTAAATGCTTTTGTTTTATACACACACACATTTTTATTTAGCTTGCGTCTCATATGCTGTTTGTAAGAACAATTTGGGATATTTTTAATCGTATTTCTGTAATGCAATTCATATCACTTATTATTAAAATGTACGCCAATATTTAAGGCCAAATATAATAATAATATGATGATATAATAATATCTGATTTTATAAAGTATGCAAGAGCATACTATATAAAAATGTTAAGATTCTTATCCTTGTCCGTGAAGGTAAACATAGGAAACCTGGACTTATAATTGATATAAGTCTGAAATCACCAATCCGCCTTGAGCAAGCATGGTGATCAATGCTTGACCCATCTCAGCATGAGAAGAGGCGTTTGCTCTGTAGCAAAATAATCCGAATTGAATTACTTTTTTGTGATCAAACAAAAACTGAAGTAATTATTTTTTCATTCTGAACCATTCATGGTGAAAATTACCTTTAATTGTAATAGTATACTTATTTGTGTACTTGTATAATAAGTATGTATTATTCCTCTAAATTGCCTTATTAATTAGAAAAACATTGAATGGTCCTACATGCACATTCTACACAACCAGGTTCTTGCACTACAATGATGAACATGTAATAAAGTCATAAATATAAATGTATGACGACAGTTCTGACATCAATCATCATCTAAGTATTAGAACAGCCATAAATCATGAAGTTAAGTACTGCGCTAGAAATGGCGGCCAGGCGATTGACTGCTACCAGTTTTTTTATAAATTAAAACAAATTAACTCGATACTTAAACGAGTCTTACAATTAATAATTTTGAACATACATTCACCTATTAGGTAGTTAGATGTAGTATTATTTAACGATATATCCAATAGTTTAACGTTTGCCAATTTGTTTAATAATTTTCTGCTTAATTATTATTTCTAATTAAGTACATAAAAACTTAAAAATACAATTATAAGGTTTAAAGATGTATAAAAGAAAAGGGGGAAAGTTCATAGGGCACACGATAAAAAAGTCATCGGCATCGCTGTCAGTGGGACTAGTGCCCAAAATACTGCCACGTTGTATTACTATGCTTATTCTTTGCCACAAGAAAATGTCAGCCACCTGGTCACATAAAGAGTGGACCAGTCGTTTTGTCATATCCTGATAAAGAAGGTGAGCACTCGGAGCCCATGGCCCTACTGTTTGAACCCCAAACAACTCAAACATTAAGATGTTTCAAAACTGCCTACATTTTAGCTGGAACTTCTACCAAAACGGTAGTATGATGATTTAATAATAGAGTAGAGCAATTGTAGAATAAAAAATAACACGATATAGGTCAAAATTAAATCAGTAAGTAACCTTTCTGACATATTTACGTAGATTAATAGTATGAAGGCACATTACCGTACTCAACGCATGCCGAAAATCCTACTAATATTATCTTACTACCTTGTATTAAATGCGAAAGTTTGTGAAGATGGATGTATGCTTGTTACTCAATCGCCCCAGATCGACTGAACGGATCTAGATGAAATTTGGCATAGAGGTAGATTATACTCTGGATAACAGATAGGCTACTTTTTACCCCAGAAAAAATGTACGGTTCCCGTGGGATAATATCAACTTTGATGCGGACGAAGTCGCGGGCAGAAGCTATTAATATTATATAAAAAGATAATAGTGTATGTGTTTCCAACACTAACATAAAATTTCATTCATTACAAAAGTGGTGAGGAAATGACACATTATTGTGAAAACGTTTATACTACCTACTTCCTACTCATTAACATAAAATCTAATTACAGAAACATATCAACCAATTGATGACATAAAAATTAACCTTAATCTAAATTGAACATTAGTAACGGTGCTATAAATATTTTGTATAATAAATATCGAACCAATTTATATTTCAACTCAATAAATACCTTTATTCATATAAAACACATCCTACTCTCAACTCTACTGTTATCAAAATAGAGCATAATTTACTTTGTAGTGGTATTGTATGAGGTGTGTAATAGGCAGATGATAAAAGGCCGACAAAGCAAAGGTGTTGGCTAATTGACGCGGTGAGAAGGAAACCGGGACGCTAGGGGAGGATGTGGCGCCAGCGGGAGCGGGGAGCGGGGCGACGAGTGGAGCGGAGAGCGTTACATATGCAGAGAGTTTTTTTTTTATATACTTTTTTATGTCATTGAAACAAGTCGACGGCCCAGTTGATGTTAAGTGGTTACTGTTGCAAATAGATATCTGCAATATCAGAGACTTTGCAGACAATAAAAGCTGTAGTAAGTAGCTACTTAAACTTTTGTGACTAATCGCTTGGAATAATACTGGAGAAAAGAATAAAAAAATATCCATCGTTTTCGCACTCACAATTAATTTTACACGGCTTTCTAATTTTCAAATTTTTCATAATCATGGGAAATATTCGCTAATTGACACAACAAAGTACCTGTAGCTATTCCCGCTACAAGATCTTGTCTCCCGCTCTCAGTGGCACCTGACCTCAATTCCTGTATTATACTACATCCGGTGAGTACGAGACCGCGGCGGCTCCCCGCGGTCCATCCTCGGCCATTGTGTGAGGTGCGGAACCCGGCCGAAGGTCCATTGTAGACAACAGTTAAAGATATTATTTATCTCATGTTGTGATGGTCAGCCTGATATGTTGTCATTTTATGTGGAGATTAAGAAGGGGTCGCGTTGTGGTACTGGTCGCGTTTGATGTCTGAGCGGTGGCTGCAGGTTTTAGTTAACAATAATTATTTTAATAATGCTGAAAGTTGTCATTGTTGTTAAATAACAACACGTATCAATATTATTTGACAGCCCATGGCTATTAAAGGTTACAAATTTAGATCAAAATGCTTCAAAAAGTGTTTAAACTAAATCTATTACAAACTACGTAAACGTCCTTCTCAAAACTAATTTAATACTGCTAATCCAAATGAGCAAAAACGAATTATTAAACTGCAATATATACAATTAAATATGAAATGAATAAGCAAATTAAAAGTCTTAATAAACTAGCACCTTTTAGATTAATAATTTATCTTTTGAAGCTTAAAGCTACAAAAATAACAATCAAAATACTAAACACATCCTGTGGTGCGCCCGCGCCGGTCAAACCGAACCCGGTTCATTTCCAGCAGACAGGATGCGCAAGCGATTCCGTTTATTAATAGTTTAAAAACCGTTTATTGTTCCGCCATCTTTATATCGGGGGCCGCCATTATTGGGGGATTTAAAAAACGAATTGTAAAAGTGTGGCTTTGTGATGACTTTTTGATTGATGGTGTGATTGTGTGCGTGTGTGATATGATCTGTGATTTTAAAATGTAATTGTAGATAATTGTATTTTCCAGGGATAATTTTTTGCGGTTTATTTCTATTGTTGTTAAAATTATTTTGTATTTGTAAAGAATTATTTAGGTCGGTTTACTTTCAATTATTTAAAAAGTCATTTACTGAATAAGCAGATAAGTGGGGACTGAATTTAATTTGTAACCTAATATCTATACATTTTAAGCTTTGTAGGGTATATAACCTGGCATTTGATATATTATTTTAATAGAGTATATGAGTGACAGTTGTTGGGGTAAATGATACTAAAATGTTATTTTTAAAAGAAATTAGAATACCAAATATTAATTATACACACAAGTTTTTATATTAATCAATAATAATAATACTTTATCTCGTTATTTACTACCATTAACTTATGATTTTACAACTTCTCATCGTATTAATTTCCCAGAAAAAGTACAACAGTAATTCAACTCCATTCAACTAGCTATGTGGAGTGTATAATAACTGCGAGGACGAGCAATTCATCAAGTTTAGTATCCGCAGCCTCCGGAGCCGACAGTGTGCCGGCACCCTTAGCAGATGTCTCTAATTCTATGGGTGTTTTATTTCTTAACAAATCGAGTACCGTGTCAATTAATATTATATTTGTCACATAAATTACCGGAGATCCTTCCGCTGTTGTCCGAACGCGTAAACTCTGCCATTCCAGCTTATTATTCGTGGCACAATAGTTTTTAGCGGGCGCGGGGCGCGGGGGGGGGGGGGGCGGCAAAAACTGCACCCGACTTAATTATAAAGAGACAAGAAGCGCCATTAAATAGCGATTCGTTAAATCTACGCTCTCGTGTTAACACCACACGTGCTGTGTCCCGCTCTGTCGTATGAGAAACAGAGCGGGACGCACGTAGGTTCAGGGCGACAGCTTGGTTTAGGGGCGGCGTCCGCGATATAAGGTTTAGATTGACTGGGCGGCGTTCTCTATTCAAGTTTTTTTCTGTTTGCGAGCAAAAGCGTCAGCGAGAGCTTTTCATTTGGTGTCGGGTCGCGCTCGCGGGCGGACGTCAGCTCTGAGGAGTGCAATGACCGAGTGACGTGCAGACTTCGGACTCTGTGGTGTATAGTATATGCAGTGAACTGTCTAAGATGTCGGAGCTGCGTGGTTCGCCGCCGTTGTCTCGTGGTTTGGAGAATGGTTTCGGGGCTCCACTGGCGGCGTTGAGTTCGTTGGCGGAGGCGCCTCCTCCGGCGCCGAACCCTCACGGCATCGACCACATCCTGTCGCGGCCGACGGTGGGCGGCGGCATGGGCGGCGGGCTGCTGGCGCCGCGGCTGTCGCTGGCGGCGGCGGCGGCGGGCATGGCGCACTACCTGCAGCACAAGCCGCTGTACTGGCCCGGCTTCCAGGGGCTCGTCTCCAACCCCATGGCGTGGCGGGAGCGGCTACAGTCCAGTGAGTACCCCATCACTCTCATCCCTTGTCTTGCATCACGAATTACTCTCGGTCATGAGTACCAATTGCTGTCCATTCTGAGGAGGTAGAAGTACCTGATTGTGATACCTCCGTGTATTATAAAACCCGATTGTACAGATGCCTTTGTTTGATGCAATGAAGAGTATTCGATCCTTCTCACAGTTAAGATGGATACAACCTCATGTAGGTACGGGAGAATGCGATGTTCATTATTTTGACTAAGTAAGTTTGTGATAGTTCAATAAAGTGTAACATTTCATAAACTTAAAACACAATGATCTACAGGTGGGCATTGATCGTTTAGGTATAGATCTGAATAATTCTAAACAACTGCTACTCAATATTCATGAGCGTATTAAAATCAACATCTTATATCAGTTTTAATTAACGTTATTAATTGTACGGTTCATTAGATTAATTTTATGTGTGTGCAAATGGCACATAAAGTCGGTAGTGGTATAAAAGACATCAACGCGTGCGCTCACTCCGGTGTCATGGCTACTAATTTGCTATCAAATTAGTTTTAATTTGAATCGGTTTGTTTTTTAACGGATAACGATGAATAAATTAAAAATAACAAACTCGTTCGCTTGGTTTGATGTTAATTACTGTTCTGAAATGGATTATTAGGTTATTAATTACACGGTGATTTATTTTTTTATGGATAATGTAGATATTTTTTTATGTTATGGAGAAGAGCCATATTTAATTTTTTTCCATTACCGTTATCTCAGATTACCTGCTGTACTTATATAATTAGTAATACTTCTAAAATTTTGCTTTTATTTATTTACACAGCAGTATATATATTTTTAAATAGTTTTTTTTTTAAACTGCTATTCTTAGTACATACTCATGCAAAACCTTCATAATATCTATCAAATTAAACGTAATGAAATATACAATATGTAATTAGTAATAACTAAATATATAAGTCCTCCTGAACATCCCACAACATAACCCACTCAAATCTTATCCAGCAACAATCTTACCCACAACAATACCGGAACGACGTCACGAATACAGCCTCCTTCCGTTTCCGCCATGTTCCGGTGGCCGTCGGGCGTGTTCCGTCGGCCCTTAGCGGCCGTTTATAGCCCTAGGGCCATTTGTGGCCGTTTGGCCGGCATTAGGGCTTTGTACACGTGCGGGTAGTCGTGGTGCGTGTGTACTGTGATTTGCTTTATGTTAGTGAAGATGGAATTGTATGAGAAGAATGAAGAAGTTGATTTGATGGAAATTTGTTTAGTGTGGTGTACCTATGTTGGGATTAAGAATGTTGGTATTCAACGAGAGCAAGAGATGGTGGGGCTGTGTTAGGCTCCCTGTGTATGAAAATATTTCTTTATTATCTTTAGAGCCATTAAATGTAGAAAAATGGGTATGTACTTGTGTATGTGTGTATTTCTTTTAGAAAAAGGGAATTTTGCTAAAGTTACAAGAATTAACTCACTGTGGATAATACCGGGTATGATGCGGTTTATCTCATGCTTCAGAAATGAAAAATAATAACGTATTTAGACAAATTAATTAAATTAAAACTTATAAAATTAAAATAAAACCTGCGATTCTATAAAATACAGATACCAAATGAAATGAAAATAAGTTTCCGAGAAACAATCGACTTTTATCGATCGACAGCTAATAAATATTCCGACAAGTCATCCGTTCTCGGAATTAATAAGTTCGCCCACCAAGCCGGTGGATTGATTTGTAGCTCCTACTTACAGATGTAGGTATTTGTAATCATGATACATTGAATGTTCTTCACTCAAGTATTTGATGAAGTCTCTTTTAATCCGGTAATGGATGTGACAGTTTGATGTTATTTTTGCGTTGATTGTTTATTGGGAAGATAAAGAGCAAGCGACTAAACAGTTTCAAATAATAATGAAATGATTCGAAAAATAATATGTTGTGTCAATAATAATTCAATAGCAAGAATCAACTCAGTAAAATATTTAGGAACATTTTAAATATATTTGAAATATTACTAATTATCACGCTTGTGTGAAATGTGTTTTGTTTTTCCTCAAAATGGTTTTTTTTAAAAAGCCGATTTCTTAGAACGTCTTTTGTTTTGATATATTTTTATACGAGGGCCGTCAAACCGCAATTTTACGAGTAATTCCTCAGATAAAAGTTATCTAAACATTGAAAAAGCCGTTCCTCAGAGAAATAAATTGTTAAAACCTAAAAACATTTGAATGTGATTCTTTTAAGGATTTCAATTTTAAAATGTAGCCGCTTTTGTTTGGCTATCGCCTATTTGGTTTTGTTTCAACTTAAGACGACTTTAATATTATTTAAAAGGCTATTTATACAAAAATAGTATTAGTTGCCGTTGGCGGCAAACGTTCTTTCAACTGTCGAATTAAATTGGATTATGCGACAAATGACCAATTTACAAGCATTTTAGAATTAAGTAGTCATGAATATTAATTCGCGATCTGTGACTATTTGTCAAACATGTCCGTTATGTGTGTCTGTCTGTTTATGAGATTTGTATTAACTAATATGTGAGTTGCGGCAGTTGCCTGGGTGTGGCTGGTATTCATCAATGAAGTTAAGCCTATTTTTATTAAAAGATATGCCAACTTTTTGTGTATTTAAAAAATGAATACCTATGGTTTTAATAGAGAATATTTTTTTTATAAATAACTCTGTGTTTTATTGAACTTTGTGATTTAGAAAATATTTATTTAAGTAAGATTCAGTACGGGAACTCCGTTCTGAAAATAAATATCTTAATAAGATAGCATTTATAAAAAAAATATTAAAGTAACATAAGTATTTCTGCCGTAATTCATTGCAATACATAATAAATTTTGTTGAGCATTGTTTGTATCTATTGTTGTATATTATATCTTTTGTTTGAGATCCTAAACAAATAACCAAATATCCCAATTAAACCACAATTGTCGCATATTTGCACAAAGTAATTAAATACCAATTACAAAACCAAAATAAAACAATTAAATGTCCCAAAAGCATCGCGCAATGATCTCAATTCACATCACACCACCTTAACGAGGGTAACAAGTGTTCTTACTCGAATACAGCCTCTTACATTAATTTATAACTTGTACTCGGTTAATTGGAGCGGCGATGTCGGTAATCGATATCGCGTCGAGCTGAAAACGATGCGATATGATGCGCTAATCTCGATACTCGAGATAACCGCATGTCGCGTATTGTGGCAATTGTGGAATGAGGACTAGTTGTTCTAATGATGATGTGTGTAGCTTATGAGTTAGGAAAGAATACGCTTTCTAAGGTTTTAAAAATGTTTTAGAAATGATGATAATTTTAAAATGATTCGCTGACAAAATTAATTAAATTGATATCACGTTTGAGATTTTCTGTCTTTATCTATATTGCATATCTACTAGATAGGCTTGTAAAAATAGTCAATACACAAAACTTAATATAATAATATCTATAGAGTGAGCATTGATGGAAAAGTACAGTCACTGCCAAAGTTATCGTGCGTATTTGACACGTTGATTACATTTACGACACCTATCTAATATGTTAGTTGCTATAGCCTCAATCAATTATATTATTATTGATAAATTCACAGAACGTCCTATCACATCGTATCAGTTTTATTAAAAACACACAAAATATAATAACATTTGATGTCGCTGCGTCACGGATCGCGTCAGATTTTAATAAAAAGCTCACATATCGAGTTTGATAGTCACGCCGAAGAGCTTATTAAATGACACACGATAACATAATACTGCTATCAGTTGATAAGTGATCAGGTAATAATGTGTAAACTCAAGTATGTGACGTCTGACACAACGCAATTACTTCGCGCCGTCGCGTCCTATCATTACACGGCTATAATACTGACTACGCACAGACTGCAATCATACACGTACATTATAATTAAATTGTACGTCAATATGTTTATCTGTGACATTATTAGATGTGTCAAAATATGATTTTATTGGAAGTGAGTGGAATATTTTGGGGGCGACAGTACCTATTTATAGCGTATCAGTATGATTGAATTTCAGAAATAAATGTCTCACGTAAACGTGGTTTGTTTTTAACTTTCATTCTATTGAACAATTAATGGTTATATATATAGATACACAATGTAGGTCCTGCGCTACTGCAGTGTACAGACAGTTTGATAGTATTAGAAGGGGGTCGATTAATTATTATGTAAGATAAATATCTAATTGACTATGTTATCGACTAGTATTTAAGTCTATAGAAGAACTTTGACAATTACAAACATCATAACTAAAAGCTTTACACCGGACCTAAAAGTACGTTATGTGTCTGGTACATTGGTCAATTAAAATACGAGTAAAGAATCATAAAGTTTCAATCTGAACCTAAACGAATTTAAATTGCAAACTATATAAAATTAAAGGTACAATAACATTGTCCAAAAGACATTACTTCAAGTCGCCCGATAGGCTACATAAACATAAACAGAGAGCACTACACAAAACATTAAGAGATTATTATTAAAATCCCAAAAACATTCGGGAAATTATTAATTAGTTAGGGCGAGGCGCGTTAGGCTGCGGTCGCACTGGCGCGCACGAATGAAGTGCCACACATTTTTTTAATTACAGTGTGTCCCCACACCCACCTCGGCCCACCCCCGAGGGGCCCGGGGCCCGGCGCCCGGGGGCCAGCATATGTCGCCCGGAATTAAAATTCACGTTTGTGATGCAACATTCAATTGTGTCCAGTTATTCGATAGTGGGACAGTTAAATGAAGTGTTTTTTGGCAAAAAGTATGTTTTTGTTAGTAGTTGGTCGGTGAAGTATGGTAATTGGAGCCGCCGGTCGCCGGTCGCTGGTCGCCGGTCGTTGGTCGCGAGAAGACCGCAAATTGGTTCGTTTTATTAGGTTTTGTTACAACTGTTTTATGTGCTTCCGCTTCCATATTTTCTACTGGGAAGTTGGTCGGGGACAAAGATAACACCTGTACCAGACACTATAGTACAGCACGCAGGTAGCAGAGGACATAGTGCGGGGTGAGGAAAGCTTATGTAGGCAAATAGGTAAATTACCCTTAAAATTATAGTAATTGCATCATATAAACCGTTGAAATAATATAATTAATCACGATACGCACTTATTTATGATATTGTAATAATTATAATTACTACAAACAATTGAAATAGAGTTGTAAAACCACTTAAACAATTATTATATTAAATTGCTTGTATCTTGAATTTCCCTACCTTTTCGGTCAAACCGATTTCTATTACAAACCTAATTGTTTTATCTATTAACTGTAGATAACTTCTAGTTAAGTTTTATTGGGTTTTTTATGAAGTTCTCAGTAGCAGCTCAGAGTTAGGATTTGAGCCCTGTTAATGGCATTAGGCTCGCCCTCTATTACATGGGATTAAACATACCAGCGGACTGTGGGTGTACATTGGTTCACCTCTGCCTAACCCTTCGGAGAATACAAGCGTGATGGTATGATGGTAATTTCTAGTTATAGAAGTATAATGTTCTTGCATGAGGTAATTCTATCAGAACCTGCAGAAGAGAGGTCACAGTCAAAGCATTTGTTTCAATTACACCATTTACAGGCATTATTTTGTTGCTTTTATGTGTGAAACCGTTTCCAACCGGTCCTTTTGGAAATCTATGGGGGAGGCCTATGTCCAGCAGTGGACGTCCTACGGCTGATATGGTGATGATAGTATGTGAAAACAATTACAGCAGTAGAATGCCATTTATATCTCATGAAATATTAGTATCAGGGAATCGTAAGGGTAGGGAATCATCGGTAGCTGCGGTCTCTCACACTACATTGTACTCATGAGCTTCAATTGATCTTACATCTAATAACTATTCATATTCTCCAAGAAACATTAGTTCTATATACTTTAGTCACCTTTAATGTCTACCGTATTTCAATTATAATCTAATAACACCATTCTACGTGTATTTTTAGAGAAACAGAAATTTTAATAATTGATTTCTTATTATTTATTAGGTATTAGAAATATCTGTAGGAAGCTGTGAACACTTAACATAAGGCGGCCCGTCGGCTTGTAGGCCATCCAAAGGTATAAAAAAATAAATAATTCATAAAATGATGTAAACAAATAATATAATAAAAAGAAAAGAAACATTTAGAAGGTTCGAGTACTGCGCAGGTAGTTAAGGTATTTATCCAATTAATTACTGTAATATAAACAATACATAATATATTTATAACAACTGTATAAAAAATCATCGCTCAATTATTTCCTTCCAAATTGATCATTGTTTTCATAGCTCTGTGAAAGTGGTCATGAAAGCCGGGCGGCACAATTACACGTCGGACATAAAGGCACAATCACTGCCGACCCCCGCGCCTCACCCCCCCCCCCGCACCGCCGGCCTAATGAAATTAAATTAAGAAATAACATAATTCCGCCCGCCGCCCGCTCACCGCACCTTTTCGCGAATGCTCCTAGATCTAGGGCTGTCAACGGCTTAAAATATGTAGTGTTTCTTTAATAATAAATGAATAAAATATTAATAAATATTAAATTTTATAAAATGAACGGCAGGAAAGACAACTAAAATTGCTTTTTCAATAAAAAGATCTCATTTTAAATTAATAATTTTGTAACTGAAAAGGTGATTTTGTCATAGACTGTTAATGACTTTAACGTCATGGCATTATCTTAACACACGTCTATAATTCTTGAAGGCACAGGCAGAGATATCAGTAATTTTAAGTTTCAAAAAATATAACAAAATATTTTAAATCTACTTAATCCAAATTCAAATGCTCGAAACTACATTTAAAGGACCATATATTTTCTGCCCGCGTGCAGCCCTGCACGTCTCCCGGCGGCGGCGGGGCGGGGTGGGGAGGGGGGGGGGCGACCTCCATCTTTGTTTTTCGCGATGAGGTGACGGTTATTACAGGGCTGTGTCCATGTATTATGTTGTTTTCTTCGCTATATAATGGACGTCCATAGTTTTATTGTTAGGCAAATTATTTGATGTGCTTTGGCAGATCATTGTGTAGTATTAGATTATTTTATCTGTTACAAGAGAGAATAGTTTGGTGTTGTTTCGAAATGGAGTTTACGTTTTGGTAACTTTGAGACTTGCTTTGTTAAAAGTTTGTACCATTATTTTTTATAAACATGAACACTAGTCCATTACTGTCCCTCAACAAGGCAAAGGTTTCTTCTTATATAAAGAAGATACGAGCATTGATCACCACGTTTGCTCAAAGCAGATTGGCGATTTCAGACATATTCATTTTCTAAGTCCAGGTTTCTACATGATGTTTTCCTTCATCAATGTCAGTGATGTAAAAGATAAACTTGGAAATTACAGATAAATTGAAAAAAGTTACATTGCTAAAAATATACGCAAATGTTACAAAGTACTATTACGATCCTTTCCTCTACTGACACTACAACAAGTCCTAAGCCCGGCGATACACTGAGACATAAAGTAAGGCCATATGTACACGAAGATAAAACGTCTCTTAATACACCCATATCGTTATATGAGACGCTCGCAGCCGCAAGTTGTCCGGCGTCCGGTGTCCGGCCGGACAAAAAGCGGACAGTTATCAAAGTGATATCAGAGAGGACGGCGGGTGGCGGGGCAAGAAGTGCGCTTATGAGGGGATAACGATCGATGTAAACACGGATAGTTTTAAAGGATTATACGTATAGTTTTAATACGGTTTTAAAGATTGGGAGACCGGATTTTCAAATATTTTTTTGCAAATAAATATTATTTTGAAGGTTTTATCACAAGTAGCTAGAGGGAGCAATAAAAGTATATAAACATTTCAGGTTTGAAATCCTTATTATTGAGCACAATATAAAAAGAAATACCAAATGTATCAAAAATTAAGATAAAATGAGCTCTTAGGTATTGCTTAAATTGTAAATAGCAGTGATTTGTTTTATTTCGCGTTTATTTAAATTTAAATTATAATTATGTATAAGTAACATTGTTAATCAACTTTTGTTGCTGACCGTATTACGAAATAGTGGAAGGTCTTAAATTCAATTTTTTTGGTGCAAAAATGTGTTAAATCAATACCCTGATAACCACTCAATAATTGTCTAAAAGCGAACATATTTCAAAGCAATATCATACACAAAATAAACTTGTTCAAGATAATACAATCAACACATACACGATACTGAAACATAAAACCCGAAATAAAACGCGTAGCATTTTAATAATGTGCTACGAAGCTTTGATGCGCCGCTACGTATCTCGTAGCCGTAGCTCTACGACAAGTGTCGCGCTACGACGTAGCGATAAGGGCGGTTACACGCTCCCTTTATGCTGCATAGTTTTGGGAACTTTATTTTATTCAAATTTTAGGAAGTAGTTACTGAAGCTTTATTTTAAAATTAAACCATTATGAATTGCTTTGGTGTTATTTTAAAATAGAATAATAACAATTTTATTTAGCATTTAAAATGTAGGAAATTATGACATAAAATAAATAATAATTTAACTTGGTACCTACACCTCTGCCTAACCCTTCGGGGAATACAGGCGTGATGGTGATGGTGATGGTAATAATTTAACTTTCTGTGACTCATTCAGTTATCGACTTAAGATAGAAGGATAAAAAAAAAATTGGTTTAAATGTAAACATGTCATATCTATCACCTCGAAGACATACGATTCAAAAACCTTATCTTCACAATAATCACCAAAAAATATTCCCCAACAATATTTATCAGTGGCGCTGCGCGATGGCGCTGCTACCGTTATCTCCACACAGGTGTTCCGCTTGTCGGCGCCACGCGGCGCGACATATCGCTTTATTAGCTGCGATCGCTTGTACGACACGCGCATCGCCTGTCGCACGCTTACGGCCCTCCTTACGAGGCGCGTGCCATGAATACGGAGGCGGGAGGACGCGATGACGTCCACTCTTTGCGTTTATTGTCATCGTACGAACCAAATGAAAGTGTTTGACTTTTATGTTTTCAGATGGTTTGAACGGTTTTTGGGATTTCTGGTCGATAAGGGGACAAAGTTAGGCATGTTTACGTCTTTTGTTAAATATATAGGTAGGTACCACTTCCTTTCAAATATTATCTTAAGAGGATTCTCTTTCCTGACACAAATGTGGTCGCGTTAATGTCCGTGTGAACATTTGTAGCCATTATTGAAAGGTGTGTGTTTAAACATAGAGTTAACACACACTTTATAGTTAAGTTTTAGGTGAAAAAAAAATATCTTCCCATCGGTTAAATTACAGAAAATATGACGAGGACCAATAAAGCTAATCAGTGGCAGCCATTACATACTTTCTTTTCCGAAATGCAAGACATATGAAATGTTCCTCTTTATCGAACTTCATTACCTCGGCGCTTGCATGGTGGTCGCCAGCTCAAATATGACTAGAAATATTAATGTCAAAAATAAATATACGTTAATGTCTAAATATATTTTCCTTATCATTCATTCACCATACTTTTCGTTCCGTATAAATAATTTATTCAAAACTGTATAAGAATAGCTCAAGTACTGAAGTTAATATAACGAAACCTTTTCAACAAAAATAAACAGCCACCAATTTGAAGTTTGTTTGGCGTACAGTTGCTCGGTCGCCGCCGGTCTCCGCAGAGTGATAAAGCCTCCTTCCTGTAACGAACTCACGCTAACTCCGCGCAATCAAAGCCTGCGGTTTCGTTACGAACAGGGACAAGTGAAGAACTCTGTGACAAACATTAAGTGTGAACTACCCTCGCAACTCCCGACAGCGATACAATTAAAACGTTTTGAGAGCACGCTGTATCACCCCCGCGGATACAGGGTGCGGTGAGCGCGGGGGTACAGGGGGAGTTATTTGTAGAAGATAGAGCACAGATTTTGTGTGTTTGTCTGTTGTTGGAATTAATATTGTGTGTTGGAGGTGTGTTGTGTTTGTTACGTGTTGGGTTTACATACGGAGACAACAAGGTGTGGGACAGTTAACGTCTTCACCATTTTGTTTGTTTCGGGTTCATACACATATATGTTATGCCAATTGAATTTATAAGAGTTAATCAATGACAGTGTTATTAAAACACAAAAAAAGCTTTAAGCTTTTTTTTTAAGCTGTTTCAGAGTTAAGATATACAAACATATAATGAAGCATATTACATCCTTCTATTCTATGTATCTTTCACAAAGGTCTTACAAAATCTCTTCTACAGATGACTGTAGAAGAGATTTTGTGGAAAGATAAAAGATGTGTGATAAGATATAGATAGATTTTGTTTAAAGATTGCAGTGGAAAAGAGGTTTCATTGGGTGAAACATGAGTTTCACCCAATGAAACCTCTTTTCCACTGCAATCTCCGCAGCTACCTAACAAAATCACAAAGTCCTCACGCCCACATATACAGCCTCCATGTTTTCATGGGGCACCACAAAGGGTCTGCGCTAAAGAAGGCTTGATCCGCGCACGTTAACAGGGCCGCCCTAGGGCTCCCCGGGGCACCCCGCGGCTCCTCGTTAGCCCTGCAATTGAGACGCCCTCGCGTAGGGCTGATGGAATACCAACATGGGCTTTTTATGTGGACCTTTTTTGTTTTAATTCCCATATAGTAGCGGATGCTGAATATTGTTTTTTGCTGTGTTGGAATGGTTGTTACTAGATTGATAGAATTCTCTATATTGGAAATTACATAATGGACAAATAAATGGAATAAAGATTACCCAGGAGTGGGACAGATCAGGCTACAAAAAAGGTGTTTGGTGTAATGAAAAACGAAACTATCTTTCTTTGTTAGTATGTAGTGACATTATAAAAGCTCCCGTACTACACATTCGCACTATCGCGACATACGTCACTATATATTCACCCCTAAAAGCCTTCAAAGCACAGCCCTGTCGGGTGGTCCCGGCGCGAAGGGGTTGCGGTCACCCCCCCTCCCCGCGCCCCCGCCCCGCCGCGCCCCCCACGGGCACGGATTTGTACGTAATTGTGTATTTCATATAATTGTTTCACATCGCTTCACGGCTCGTGAAGAAGATGCTTCTGTTCACTGTTCTTGTGTTATAATAATAATATGCAAATATGTGGAGCCACTGTAGCGGGGAGGTGTACGCTGTTACTGTGGGTTTGATAAACTGTACGTACCTAGGTGATATCGATGTTTTGAGTAGAAAAAGGTTTTAGAACAATGATTTTTGGAGGGAATTGTTAGAAAGGTTCTATTAGATTGACTTTGAGAAAAGTTTAGGAAAAGCGAGCAAAAAGCTATTTATTAAAGAAGGAAGAGAAATGGTATATGAATAAAAAATAATCCCAGCATATTGTTGTGCCACTGCAGGGCGAAGGCTTCTTCGCATACGGAAAAGGCACGAGCATTGATCACCACGCTTACTCAAGGCGGATAGGCGACTCAGCGCCTTATACAATTAAAAAAAGTTCAGGTTTCCTCACAATGTTTTCCTTCACCAATGTCAGTGATGTCCAAGATAAACTTAGAAATGACATTATGAAGTCACACTGGGACTTTGCCCGTGCCCGGTTGCGAACCCACAGACTTGTGCACCACAGCCAGGCAACTTAACCACTGGGCCATCACGACATTACGGTATACGAATAATCATTTAAAACTGAAACAACTTCTACGTCACAATTTCCCGCAGCTCCACAACACAATCCAGAATCGAATTCAAATATCTACCGCCACATGTCACCAAACATTTCAGAATCAAAAATATATCTATTTCAAATTCCGTGTGCAAGTTATTCAAAAACTCCGGTCAGCGAGCACAATATTAACAAAGCTGGCTGCATAATGCATGGCGCACAACATGGCGGCAAGAAGTGACGTCACCGATATTGGCGGGAACTTCGCTGCACTTGTTCTGGAGTTTCATGGTACGAGGGAATAGTGGATGTTTTATGGAGGTGTAGCGTTAGGTTTACTGGTTACTTGTGTTGTGCGAATTTTAATCTAAAACTATCTTTATATTGATGTAAGATAAAATTACTTAACAGGTGTAAGCCTTTATTATCTGAAGATATAGGCAGTTTCCTAGCACACCCACATGTCATGGTTATTGAAATTTAAGCGTACACATTATATACGTAGAAGAAGCTATTTACAGATTAAAAATCGTAATTATAAGGTAATTTGTTATTTAAATTATGCATACGTGAAAAATTTAATAACATTATAAAAATCAGTTTGCAAACTAGGCCCAGCAGTTTTTTAAATGTATTCATGTGTAATCATGTAATCAAGCTATGCTATGTACAAAACTATTTGGCCGCCATTAACCCCACCCATCCGAAAGCTAGCCTCAACAACACGCTGTAACGTTAACATAAGTGAATCAATTAACTACAAATACAGCCATTGTACACCAAACACGAAATTAAATGAAGGTTGTAGTGCCAAACACGTCCATGCAACTAACACCCGAATTTATACCTTAATCACTTCTAACAAAGTTTATATTGGAGTGTGAGAAGTTTAATGTGCAAGGGAAATTGTTTTGAACTCTATTGTGTTAAAATAAGGTAGGTTTTGGTTTGTTTTGATGAGGTTCCGGTCAGCGATTGGGTGTGTAATGTGTTATTTGTCGGCTGTCCATTGTTCTCGTTGGGTGAAAGTGGACTGTTCGTATTATTGTAGTACTAATGTTTGGACACATCGCTTTTAACCAGCTTTTCTTTTTGTTACGATACATGGCGCTATTCCGGCCTATTACTATCTATTCTGGTGTGGGAAACTGACTCGGTCTGTACATAGTAAGCTTTCCAGGCTATTTCTAATTTGATTAATTGGTTGAAACAATATACCTACCTCTATCTTTAGTTTTTTTTTCTGTTAGATAATATTACAGCTTCATTTAATATTTCAGTTGCTTCTAAAACTCTTCGACCTACTTTATATCAAAGCGTTATTTATTCGAGTAAAGAAACTACTTGCGGGAACAAATAATATTGTAAATAATTCAACGCATGCACATAACAAATGATAATAACTCATGTTTGTAGAACAAACGTACCTCTGAACAAATTAATATTTATATGTTATTACAATATGTCTTGTGGAGAGATATAAATAATGTGGAGGTAGCGAGCTTTCGCGCTCAGAAATACTATATTTTTGAAAAAAGTTATTTTACCAAGTAGGTAGGTACCTACTTATGCTTTCAGTTTGCCTACGTAAGTAGTCATGTAAAGTTAATTTCATAAAGGAAAACTGTAACAAATTGAATGAAAAGTTTAGGATCTGTAAATAGGATTTTGAATATAAATAAATAAATAAATAAATAAATATCTTGGGACAACTCACACACGGCTATCTGATCCCAAGCTAAGCAGAGCTTGTGTTATGGTAACCAGACAACTGATATACATACTTATATAATTTATAAATACATACATATTATAGATAATTTATAATATGGCTTAACAAGCTAGGCTTAGGCATCTCATATGTCCGTTATCATACCGAATTGTATACTATTGGGCAGGAACTGAGGGTGGAATTAAATGAATATATCTAGACTTAACTACCTTGTTAGCCTAGAGGTACTAAGCGCGAGTGCCACGCTAGAGGTCTTGGGTTTGATTCCTAGGTCGAGCAAAGTGTTATTGAGTTTTTCTAAGAAATTCTCAGTAGCAGCTCGAAGTTAGGATTTATGCCCGGTTAATGGCAATCGGCTCGCCCTCTATTACATGGGACCTAAACTTACTGGCGAACTGTGGGTGTGCATTGGTTCACCTCTGCTTAACCCTTTGGGGAAAATAGGCGTGTTGGTATGTATGTATATTCAGACTCATAAATTAGCAGAGTTATAAATGATACACTGACATCTGGCCCAGCCTTCGAAACAAGCAAATCTGCACACGTTAACGCTCTGGGACTTCAGTCCATAACTTAGAACTTTCTTGTGTCATCTGTCACTAATACATCTTTGAGGCTATCTTTCAAAATCACCATGTGTCATATTATTGGGTTACTATACCCAGCATTTATTTTGTTTAAAACGTAAAACCACAACACACATCGATACAAGTTCCATGTTTCCATTGGCCAATAAATTCAATCTCTCGCCAGACTCATTTTAATACCATTCCCAATACCGTTCAAAAACTAGAGTGTACATAACAGTACATCAATATAAAAGGCACATAAAGCATAACCTCCCGCCGCCGCACCGCAATGACAACACACAGGGTACATGCAGAAGTACAACAATAATATTTCTACCAAACGAATTTTGGTCACCGTGGCTACTATGAATGGAGACTAGCCAAGTACTTAGGAAATATTATAGTGCACAAGTGTACGTGCAAACTTAGGTGTACTCTTTCTTCTTATAATCACTACTCACTTAGTCTGATAAGACGGCAATGCAACGTGAGATCGACATGGCAATCAACACGGATGGGTCGGGGTAGTAAGACTACAATCAACCCATACAGTTCTTACTATACTTTAGTTATGTTTGCTAATCAGAATTACTACTAACTTCATCGACTAGAATCTCCTCAATGAGGCATGATCTATTCTCGAATAGAACATAGCAACTCGCAAAATAACTCGACTTTCAACGAGGACTGTTATATGAGCGCTTTCCAACAATCGCTCAAAAGGGAGACTGCCATAAATTCTCAGTTTGATTGCTTTTAGGTAATTGAACAAGAAGATTCAGTTGCTTATCCTTTTTTACTTTATAATCAGTCATGTTTAATACAGTCGTAGCAAACATGACTTGTACAAAATCGGACTTCTTTATTATTCTGCCATTGTGTAGCAGTATCATCGCGAATAAAATTGTTTTGATGAAGCGACGCCTGTCGCGTCACCGCCCCTCTGGGACATGCGAGGGGGGAAGCAGCGGGCGCGGGGGGGGGGGGGGGAGGAGACGAGTGGAAAAATGAAATGAAAATAATGATAAAAACGTCGACACGATGTCAAGGGACCGGCGGCCCTTCGAATGAGTAGGTAGATTGATTTTTGTTTAGGTAGCTGTTTTTTTGGATTGCACGTGTTAGATAGAAAGTAGACGGAGTTTACCTCAAAATGATTGTTTCGTTACATTATTCAAAGCTCCAAATATATTGAACCTTCAAATAATTGTGTACCAAGGATGTAATATAAAGAGAATTACAACAATATGGCGTAACGCAGTGATGGTCGACAGCGCTAGTTAATGACGTCATCGGCTACAATGATGTTGTACGGCCCTATGTCCGCCTGGTACCGGCCGCCTGATGTATAGCGTAATTAACTCATTAATGCTAACTACTACATTGTTTAGTTAATAAGTTTCGATGTGGGTAATTATGAAATGTGTCTATTTTGTAGCTCTTGAGGATCTTTCGTAACATTTGTACACATTTTTATGATTTTCCATTTTGTTATATCACGTATTCATGGTACAGTAAAGTGGTACAATAACTTCATACATTGCTAGAAACAGTTTATTTCTGTTTTCATCCTATCATCTTTGCCGGGCTGCGGGTTGTTCAAAAGAGATACCGCAAAGGGCACAAGAGAGTCCTTTGATGATTTCCCATCCGAAAAAAAAAATCCTGTCATTTTGCAAACTTTATCAGCATGCTGCTGGCAATATTGCACAGCAATACACATACACGTTGTGCCATTTTACAAAATACTTGTTTACCATGAAGACTATCTAAAGTATATAATTATACCCTCATACACATGATACTTATGCACTAAGTCCAAATCTTACCCTATTTCTTTCTCACCCCAGATTTTGTTGCAGTGAGCAACGGCGCGCTGAGCGCGTGCTCGCAGGCCGGCATGGACAAGGACGGCAAGAAGAAGCACACGCGGCCCACCTTCAGCGGACAGCAGATCTTCGCGCTGGAGAAGACCTTCGAGCAGACCAAGTACTTGGCGGGGCCCGAGCGCGCCAAGCTGGCGTACGCGCTCGGCATGACCGAGTCGCAAGTTAAGGTGAGTTTGCTACTCATATCTGTTTAGTTTTTAAGATTTTGACCGTTACGTCTGGGTACTGACCAAACTGCAGTTCAAACAAGTAGATTAAAGATTTTGAAATCCTTATTGTTGAGCATAATTTCGAAGGAAACACGAAACGGATCTAAAATTAATATAAAATGAACTCTATTCCCTAAAATTCTGAATTGCAGTGAACTGTGTTATTTTGTATCTATTTAAATGATATGTAAAAGTAAGGTACTCGACTTCTGTTGCTGCTGACCGTACTCAGAGACACGAAATCGCATTCGTGATTTTGGATTGCCTACAATACTTTTGGCAGTGTTATGTCTACTGAAAGTTAATATCATTGCTCATAAGTACATAAGTGGCAATCTGAACCCAATAGTGGAACGAAATAAATGAATATCGAAGTGAACACAATTGCCACTAGTACCGACGAGTAGGGTACAAGCACCAACACGCGGCACTCCGCCGTAATCCGATTACACAGATTGAAAAGTCAATCACTTAGCCGGGCGGCGCAATCAAACGCAGCTCTATTACTGAGGATTAAACTACGCGACATGTGGACGAAAGACTTTGTTTTATTGTTACACACGATGCTATTTAATATCGTGATTCACAGTTTTACCAATCACTGCCACGGTTTTGTTGATTAGGTACTTTTTGTTAGTATATTTGTAATGGCAGTTTTTATGGGAATTTTATTGGCCATACCGTGTTTTATGAGTTAGAAAATATTAATATTTATTTATTATTACTTTCCAATTTCAATTTAGTAACATTACGCCATACACTGCGTCGCCATAAAAATATCTTCAAAGTCGTTAAACGGAACAATAACTACCGGATCATCACCAAACTTTACGAGATACAAATTACCATCTTAAATGAAGCGTCTACTGCACGGTAAACTAAACACATCATGCAAAAGGATCTTTCAATTAAACCAAACACATAAAATAGGCGTAAAAAGGCACAGTTATATGGAACTAATTGGGGTGCGAGGCGGGTAGGGGCCGGCGACAACTGCGGCGCTCACCCTGCCGCAAGCGGTCACGGTTGCGACTCCAAGTGAAACTTTATTGAATGGCGGTGTTCAGCGTTTGATGTTTTACATATTGGTGACGTTCGTTTTTGTTTATATGTAATTGTTTCCGTGTTTACATAATACCTTATTGCCCAAATATCGTATACACGGTATTTTTTACATCTAAATTAAACTATCCATTTGACTTTCATCACCATGGTAACTCATACATATTAGAGCATCGAAGATGGAACAATCTACATTTTTTTCTCAATCGGTGAGCATGTGTATTTTATACCGTTTTTATCTATTTGAGTTTAAAATTAATAGCAGTCCTTTTGATTTTAGCCTTGACTTTAGGACGAATATCTGAAGCTATTGTTCAACTTACCACTTCACAATAAACTCGTAATCAACAAAGATCGATATCTCACTGCGCCACAGTCTCACTAATCGCCGTCAACTCCGATGACGTGCCCACTGTGCCGAGCACATCTTCCCTTGTTGTGCTGAACGCAAGGGGAACAATCATATTATACTAAGTGATATGCGCTATTAGGGGACCGTTAGGACGGCTGTACAGGGGCCGATGGAAAGTTGTCAAGTTTCATTTTGAAACTTTTGAAGACGAGATATTTTTATACTAGACAATAGGAAATTGACGTAAGCTTCTCTGATAGTTATAATAATGAATTTGTTATAATCAGACTGTTGCGTAAAGACTTTTAAAGTTTACGTAAAGTTATTTTTACTTTATATAAACTAATTTTTACATTATCAACTGTCTATAAATTCGATTTTAATTTAAACTATACTTGGTGCACAAATGATTAAGAAAAAATAGAACACAGATATAAAATAAGAACTGAAACACAAAGAAAGTATAGTCTTACAAATCTTGCAACTAAATGCAAAAGGCGCACAACAGAAGAGCATCCACGTATGCAGCCCGGCTAAATAAAGTAGCGCGCAATAGTAAGTGACGCGAGTGAAATGAAGCGCACGCAATGAGATTAATGGAGGCGACACATCGCGCGGAAACTGTTGCCGAGCAGTTGCGTCGTGTGCAATAATCGTGCATCTTCCACATTCTGTGACGAGTTTAGTTTAGAAGAATTTAAATCGGGAACACATCTGCCGTTCAACAAAAACACGATGAGATACTATTATATTATGAAAGAAGTTTTTCTTTATCTTCTTGTATGTTGTGTCAGTTCTTGATTGTCATACACTAAACATTTTTTATTTATTTCTTATACGTAGATACTGTTCCTAGAATAATCTAGAAAGAAAATGACTTATAATTATTGTAAAAATATGTGTAAGGTAAAAGTGCCTATTTTCGTCACACACAAAATAATTGGCTAAACTAAAATACCCCAATACCGAAGCTTTTAAGCTCCATAAGCGACCTAATGGTATCAATACACAAAGACCAACAATCCTTTACAATACTAAATACGTATCACACAATACACATTCACAAATTGGACTCAAAAGCCAATGTGCGAAGGGATAATCTACCACTTTATTTGTGAACACGCCACGCGAGTTTCAACTCTATTACTTTGTGTTACGAGTGCTGTAGACAGCAAAGTTATGTTGGTAGGGTCTTTCAATTCCCCTGCATGGGTGTCATAGCTCATTTGGCATTCGATAAAATTAATCCATGGGGAAGATTAACAGAGAGGGTAGTGTGTTTACACATGTGCGATGCAGGCGATGCAGCGGGAATACGTAATGCAATTAATTCTTGACGACTGTTTATTCAATAACTATATTTCATACTTTCATAGTTTTAATGTCGTTTAATTGTTACGTTTATTGAGTTAATGGATTGACTTTTGTTATTGTTGTGCTTACTTTAGGAAATGTGAAACTGAGAACGTTTGTTTGTCCAGCTTTCACGTTTCAACTATGCTTAGTGATGTTTTGCATATTTTGTGACACATAGACACAGCCTGACACAGGCTGTGTCTATGTGTCATTTTACATTTTGAAACTGACAGTAATAGTTTTATCTTCTATTACTTACATGTGATCGAATCCGTGTTATACAAATCTGTCTCACATTAAAAATTTATGAAATTCGGAAGTCGTCTAGTTCATATTGAAAGTTGCCATTCCAATTTCCAAGATAAAACTTGCTGAATCATCTTCATAATTAAGTTTCTATTTACTTATTCAGACTCACTACCATTACTTTGGTATCTGACTCAACTATAGCCTACGAATGATTCACTCCCGGATCATTTCATAGAATCCAACATTTATACGATTCACATTAAAACTGATTGATCCCCGCTTCTCATAACTCAAAACGAAAAAAGCCTCAAACGCATCACAACTCCCTTTTATTCCTCTGAAACTATACAGTACCAATAATAAAAATAATAAAAGATAATCTTATAATCCGCACCTCGGCCGGAGTGTTCGTTCAATTTTACAACTATGATATACAACAGTCGTAATAACTCGCCCTTTGGGCAATAACTCGTGTCACGTTCAAAATGCAAATCACTGTGTGTCGCTATCATTCCTTTTATTGTGGCTGTAAAACACCGTCGAATTAGTTGTGACCCAGCGATGGATGGTTCCCACAGCGATAGATGCGTTTATATAATTTTATTGCGTGTTATCTCGCCTTTTTTATTTCAAAGCTGATTCGGGTTATATGGTCTCGTTTCGCGAATTTTATATTATTATGATGCAGTTTGTGATATAATTTTGCTGTAAAAATTGATGATAATTGGGACAACTTTAATGATGAGCTCTTAATTGGTGTTTTCACCTTTTATCAGAATAAAATATGTTATTATGTTAAATTAGACTTCGCTTTTCCTTTTTTTCGTTTTTATAAACATCCAACTTCAAAAATGTCTAAAATATTGGTACAGCCAGCAACAAAACCGTTCGCCACCTAACATGAAACGCTCGGCAATCACAAAGCGTACTTACACATAATAAAAGCGATCCAGTTTACGATCAGCGCCTAATGACGTCACAGATAAGATAAAATTAAATGCAGTTCAAAATCATGCAGATGAGCTGAAGGGGACACTGCAGCATATTAAATTATTTTGATAGATGACACTATAATTTAATTTTAATGTGTTTTGATAAAACGACCCTTTATACCTCCCTTTAGTGAATTTTAAATGTTCGACCCTTAATATTGTTCTATTAAAAATGTTTTTTTTTGCAAATTGTGAAGTGATTGAGTATGAATCAAAATGGCTGACGCGGCGTATTGTTGAGCGATGGTCGCGCTAAATACTTGTGATACGCATTTGCATACAAGTCATTATATTGATGAGACGGTTAATGTGCTTCGACATGTTTTAGTATATGTATTTTATTTACGATTGATTTAGTTTTTGGGGTGAGCAGAGTTTGGGTCATATTTATGCTAAAATGTGAACTTAACTGAGTGTTTATTAGGATTGAAAGATACCTTAGAAGGATGGCAGAGAGAGCGTCTATTTTTTCTAAACCTTATTACGAGACTAATTAATCAAATAATATTTTTTACGTCTATTAAGCATAAGTTTCTACTATTGTAATTTTGTTGCATCAATTTGATTTTGACTATCTCAGAAACAAAACAAATACAATGTTGGACATATTCTCTAAAAATAATCATTTTACATCCTTCTTCCCCAAACCAGACCAACCTAGCATACACATAGTTAATGTAGTGGTAGCTAGCGCTATCAACAGCCATTACTGTCACATGTAGGTGATCCAACAACTCAATCAACAACAACATATTGTTATGAAGCTCCCGTTCAGTTTACGATGTAATTAGCATACGGCTAGCAAGTATATGTAGTTAGTTGTATACCTAGGCAGGGCTAGACTGTAGAGCTGCCAGTCTCGGAGGACCAGAAAGGGCACTAGGGGTGTGTGTGTGTTTCAGATATTATTTTTAGAGTAATTTATGGAATTGAATTGAAGTGATTAGTATTTAAAATGGTGCTTAGAATAGTAGCGTAATTAAAATGAAAAGTCAGAGTAATACTGTGGTAATAGATACCATTTGTTTCAATTAGACCATTTACAGGCAATTTTGAATTGTCTAGAAGTTATACAGGAAGCTGAAGCTAGTTGCTCGTTCCAACATATAGGTAACTATGGAGAAGAATGAGCGTGAATCTCCACGAACGCTGACATCTATTTGCACTGAACGATTTGTCGAGGACGAAAGATGCAGTGTATGGATCAGTATTATAATTTATCTCCTATCAGAGGTAATTACAATAAGGGGACAGACAGTATGTGATCATTAACTGTTCCGAAAAGATGGTATAGTTACACAACCGACAGATTCCGCGATAACAGCTAGCGTACACTGTACACGTCATAATTAAATTAACATATTCAATGTTCGTACATTAGTATGAATATGATGCTCACTAGTGTTTCATGTACAGATTTCTACTGAATATGTGTGTAATGGTTGTCCGACAGCCACCGATTTTGCCATTTTTTTTTGGAATTTGCATGGGCCTTTGCCTTGGTCTGCGTTAAAGCTGATGTATTATCTCATGGAATCACAAAAACGGGGCAAAACTTGAGTAGTTATAATTTCTAAGCGTGTGCTACGTTTCAGCTGATTCCGTTTAACCGTTAAAGCATGGAGGTGTAACAAACATCTATGCCTCCATCGTGCGAAGATGGATCTTTGGCGTTTATAATATTAGTATAGGATTATTAGGATAAGAAGTACTTAGGATAATTTGCAAATAATATCAACAAATTGTCAGACTACTTTTCAAACTAACTCGATAAACTGAACGATATCTCTCGATCCTACAACGTAATTTCAATATGTCCTAAAGTGGTCTAACCAACATGTCACAATCCCTGAAGTATTGCCAATATATCATATTCCTATCAGTCCGCTCCAAAGCCGAATAGTAACCAATTCAAATATTGTACCAATCGAAAAACAACTGCCATCACAATGCGACTGTTATTTGTCAAAACAACTGTCAGCCATGTTTTGTTTCCAATCGATTTGTTTAAACGCGACACCGATGACGTATATCTGCCTAAATTCCCAGCTAAATCTATCCGACAGACATCCATGATTCCATTCAGCCCGTATACACAATACAACACAACTGGAAACTGAACTTTGTAAAGGACAGAGTAAAGTTCAATATTGTTTGTGTGGCAGGAGGTTAGTGAAGTGATCAATCGATTGATTCGATGACAGGCGGGAGCGGACGATAATCGCCGCTCATTAGTCGAATGCGAGTGCCAGTGAATCGATTCGGCGTGACATCTGCGTTTTCGAATATAATCCGCGAGTGGGATATTTTTAGAGTACCTAGTAGCGTTGATTGCGAATCTATTTAGTTGTTATTGTTAGGTCGTGTTTGATGAAATCAACTTAATATTACGTAACAGTGATCGATTAAATTTAAGATCTCTTACAACGTTACGAGTGTAGTCTCTGAAGGGTTCAGCAGAAGTGAACTCAAAGTCAAATCATCAATTTCAGTTAGACCACAAAACTGCACTTTTGAACGTTGTCATTTACAGGGGAAAATATAATTAAATCTAGTTACCTCTTCCAAAAGAAGCTTTGTATGGAGAAGAATTGACACTATGAAATAAAAGTTTAACATAATTTTAAGTATTTTGTATGTATAATAAAAACACGTGTAGACGATGTAGTTACCTTAAATAAAACCAATAGACACTGAAGTAGGTACAAAGTATTGTAAATAAAGAAATGACAAGTTACTTCATGGTAATTCGTGACCGACTAGGTACTAAAGACATCGGGGAGTTACTAAACTATTGTAGATTTATAGGTCTGTCTGACATGGAGGTTCATTCTCTATTCATAAAGCATCTAATACATGAATATATTTTCAAGTAAATCATATTTACAAGATCTATAGGCATTAACAAGAAACCGCACTGTTTCTGACGCAATATAATAATACCACAAACAATACGTACATAACAGAGTTATGTACTTGTCAATGAGGTCGTTACAAGGGGCCACGTGTGGTGCGGAACCCTAATTGATTGGCGCGCTAACGACGAGTTTTTAGGGTTCCGTAGTCGCGACCATCGCCTTATTTATCGTCTATAAATTATTTTGATGGCTGCAAGGGTTTTTATGTGTACTTACTGAAGATGGCGCTAGAGTGTAATAGTGGTGCTTCGCTGTAGTGTTGTTTGTGTTGCGGAGGTGTCAGCAGTATTGACAGGATTTATGATACAATTATGATGGGAAATATGTGGAATGTGAATTTGAAACATACTTTTTTTAGTTTTTGGTTTACCCAACTAAACGCGATAAGTAATATAAGTCACAAGATCTACCAGGGTAACGGAATTCGTTCGAAAGAGTCACCGTGGCCTTGGAACGCAAAGAGCATTGGATGGGTTTTAGTCAGTAAGAGTCTGACACTCTCTTTCGCTCTGCTCAGAGCGGAAGAAGTCATTTGATGAAAACTAGTCCTTTACAAAAAAGTCATAACTTTAAATTACGAGCGATACTTCATGAAGACTCCAGGCTCCAGCTACCTTCATTTTACACAAACGATGTTAAAAAAAAGATTTAAACACAGTCAATGACAGCAGGCATATGCCTAAATACAATGCAAAAACAAACCCGTTGATCTCACTCCAGGTACAAAAAAACCGTAATGAAAGAACCTCAGAAAGCAGGCTGACGTGACAGAGCGTGTCATCGGCACTAATACCTGGACATGCGAGGACATGACGACGGCGCGACTGATGGGGGGCACGCACCTGTCCTGACGGCATTAGCGGGAGAGGAGAGACGGGAGACGGACGGGGGAGTCATGTTCATGAGACGAGTTTTACGAGTTTCAGGAATTTTGTGTATAGGAAATGTTGTAGACGGTAGGACCTTGAAAGGAGGGTTAATTTATCATTTTTTTTTCTTTTAGAAACGAGCTTTTGATTACAAAACCTGGGTGTAATGTCTATTGTCATTATTGATCTAATGATATTATAAATGCGAACAGTGAGGATGGATGTTTGTTACTCTTTCACACTCAAACGGCTAAAAAGATCTGGATGAAATTTGGCACTGAGATAGATTGTAGTATAGAACAATACATACGATACTTTTTAGCTCGGAAAAATGTACGGTTCCCGTGGGAAGAAGAAGCTAGTAGATTATAAGCAAATGATAAAGTGCCTATTTTTTTATCGTGACCTCGTATCAATGACCTTTTGACAGCTTTCACATAGACTTCATGCCATATTGTCATATTTATTAAAGCCTTAGGTAACATAAGCTCAACCCTTTGCTATAGTCTACTCACTATTTACCCTCGCGTTACCGACATTTTGTGTGTATCGAGAGCAATGTTACAGAGTAGAAAAGTCTCCCAGTGCTCCCACAACACATAGATGGACAAAAACCAGTGGTTCAACGGTCGCGGAGTGCGGTGGAATCAATTATGGCCGTTTGTGCACAGCTGAGCACTGAGCCCCAATGATTAGGGGCTTTGACGAAATGTCGGACAAGGAAAAATTTGATGCCGCTGTCTGAATATTGTTTCGTTTATAAATCGTTATGCTTAATGGAATACAATGCAAGAAAAAAGTATTTTTTGCTTGATATGATAAGAATTTTAAATTTTTGCTTGATATGATAAGAAAACCTGCTATTCATGAATAGTATAAGATACATTGATTGCAGAAATACAAATAGTTTTCACAGGTATTCACTTATTCAATATTTTTAAATAAACGAAATGGAAGGGCACCATCACACCAACGACTTTTCCAACACCACTGTCCCCACGTGTCGTAGGCGTGTCGCAAGTCGCAGTTGTGCGCGGCCTCAAGCGATTAGAGCAGCAACAACTGCTGTCCGCAACATTAACATGACAATGCGCGCGCGCCTGCGACCAATAAGTCGCATGATGAATGGCTCTGCGACGCGATCGGTCGCGGTGTGACGCGACTAATATTGTAACTTTATTTTATTTTAATTGTATTATTAGTGGGGTCCTGTTTGTTTTGTAATCGATGGATGAAATAGCATGTGTGGTTACGCTGTGTTCAGATTTAGAAATGATTTTATTGATAATAGGGTTGGCTATTTATAAAATAAAGAGTCGTTTAATAGGTTGCTCTCTTGTGATTGCTATTTTATGATAAATTATTTTAAAAATAAAAGTGGAGGATTTCATAAATTAAAAATATGATAAATATATTATTATTATATTATTTTCAATTTACTGTAATAACATTTTATTTATTCAATAATGAAAATATAATGATATGATGATGATACATTTTAATGTGGTGGATAACTTTTACAAATTGTTTCAATACTGCGATATCATGATATACATTATAACGATAACTTCAACTGCTTAACTTAGCAACTTGTTTAGTACTAAATTTTAAATGTACACGTCTCGTATGACCTAGCCAAATGCCAACGCTACGATTCACAACTATCGAATCAACAGTTTCACAAACAAAGCGTCACAAACTACAATTTTGTAAACTACTACATAACACAGAGAATCATTATCACACACCCATAGAGACAGTCCCGAGCCTCCTCTAGGGCGGGCGGGAGCCGCTAGGGCGGCGGTAGGGCGGCGCCCATAAAAATGCAAATGGCGTGTCGACAGATCCCGGGTATCAATCACTGCACGCCTTATTATTGCAGGATTTGAGAGCAACGTGCGATTATTGTGTGAGATTGTTGACTAGTTGTTGTTGTCAGGTGTTGTTTAGTCAGCGTAGACTTAGAAGCTTCGGGTCCAAGTGAAGACAATGTTCGTTGTATCATCATCATCCTAGCTTCTTTCAATTAAATTAGGGTCAGCTTTCAGTCTTACCGGATGCAGCTGTTAAGAAGATGTTTAAAATATTTCGTAATATATTTATCACATTGCCCAATGGTTAAGACGCCCAACACGAGGTTATGGATCGCAGTCGCAACCAGGCATGGGCAATTCCTCCAATTTGTTTTATTTTTATTATTTAATATTATTGACATCGGTCAATGTAAACATCGTCAATGAAACCAGGACTTAAAATAAATATGAGGCAAAATTATCAATTTTCCGTGATCAATGCTTGTCTATCCTCTGTATGAGATTCTCTGATGATGATTCTCTGTCTGTCCTTTGCCTTGCAATGAATAGGTTGGTATTATTATATCAATCTGTCACGAGAAGCTACGTCTACACTATGTTTGTTGCGAAATATCTAGTTTTACAATATGACTCGAAGGACCAAAAATTTACATTAGAATAAAATAAAAATGTTTCAGATACTTATTTCTCTTTTCTTATTACGTTTGACGTTTGACGTCTGTGTCGGTGTGGCTCTCTGTCCAATTTTTTTCAAAGTAAAAATATAAATAATACTCAGTGTTCATTAGACAACATTTAATAGTGATAATAGTGACAATCAGCTTAAAATACATTGAAGTGAGCAATAAATAGTGCGTATAAGGGCCGTAAATCATTAAAACATTACATCCAAAATTCGCGAAGTTTTTACGGTTACCCGCCAGTAATAGAAGTTCCGATTACGTCGCCTTGGAAACAGAGCCATCTGTCCGTCTAGCAGTAAACGACCTATAGATCGGTGTCGGAAATCACTACTGCTGCCATCTAGCGAACATCCCCGATAGCATTTCGTCAACCAGTTCACGAGTTGTCACAAGTCATGCCGGGCAACAAGTGCGGAGGTTGCGGTCGCTTCACTTCGACGTTAGAGGGCGCTAGGTGTGGCAAGTGCCAGACGCTATATCATAGAGCGTGTGTTAGCGTCCCTACGAAGGCCTCTATCACAGCTAACTGGCGTTGTCCCGAATGCAAGAAGAATATTGCTCGGGACAACAGGACTGAAACCCCCGTCAGGGGTCCCACGCAGAGTCCCCCCACTGGAAACACAGGGAACATAACTAAAACGGGCTCAAGCACACCAAACAGTCTCGAGGCAAGTTCTGGAAGTGAACTGATGCAGACTGTTAGCCCTGTTCATGCTGCTGCGACCCCTCCGCCACCTGAAATTTCGTGTCGCGACGTCACCACACACGCGACGCCCGCGCCGTCTGAAATTTCACGTCTCGACGTCACCACTCAGGGTTTGTCGCCTGTAGCTAGTACCGACTTGCAGGTGATCATTACGGAACTGAGGGCGGTGCGTGCAGAGATACAGGTGTTCAGAAAGGAGATGGAGGTGGAAATGGCAGAGCTTAAAACCACCTTAAATACCTGCAGCACGCGCATCGACGGTCTGGAAGCTAGGGTGGACGCACTGGAACAGCGCGCTACTTCGGGCTCCACAAATTCGGCAAACGTGGACAGGGTTGTGGAGGAGCTCAGGCGGGAGATCAACGACAGGGACCAGGATCTGCTCGCAAATGACATAGAGGTGTCAAATCTGCCGGAGGTAAAGGCGGAAAACCCAGCTCACATAATTAAGGCCATAGGCCATAAGCTAGGGATCAGCCTTGACGATCGCGACATCGTCAGTGCGGAACGCGTTGGTGGGAGGCAGCTCAACGTGACGAGCTCAGCAGGGCCGACTGAATCTCGCCCGCGGCCGATTGTCGTGCGCCTTGCTCGTCGGGACCTGCGCGACCAGCTTCTAGCAAGCGCGCGAGTGCGGCGTGGAGCGACCACAGCCGACCTGGGCATGCCCGCCCCAGCGCAGAAGTTCTTCCTCAACGAGCGGTTGACGAAAGCCAACCGTCAGTTGTTTCGCAGGGCACGGGACACTGCCAGTCTCCTCGGCTGGAAGTTTGTGTGGACCAAGCAGGGCCGCATCCTCGCCAGGAAGATGCCAGGAGACAAGGTGCAGAAGATCCGCACTGAAGAGGACTTATCCCGCGTCTTCGGAACTGCAAATAATAATATGGCCTAATTATTATTTTGTTTACTCGCATGTAAATAGCATAGTTTTTAATGTTTGTGGTAATGTGCGTCGAAGCCCATTGTATTGTGTGCTCACAGTTAACATACCTATGTTACATTATTTCACTCTCACACTATATTTATATTATTTTATTTTTACACTATATTTACATCATTTTACTCTTACACCATATTTACATAATTTACATGTACAGGGTCTATTTATTGTAATTATTTACTCGTACATCACAGAATTATTATATCACTCACTTATGCAACCTACTGGCAACTTACAGTTGAAAGTAGTTCCCAACTGGACCAACACAAAGCACCTACATACTCTTTATCTACACTGGTACCGTATCTATACACTTATATGTCCAATAACTACACCTGCTAGCACTGATGGCTCCTAGTAAACATATTAAGTTTGGTTTACTGAATGCGGGCTCGCTAGGAACAAATCAGGATGAATTCCTGATAGCCATGGGCAACCACTCTGTGGATATCATGGCTATCAATGAGACATGGTTACGCAGGGGGGAAGAGGATCGCGCTCCTAAGGTAGTTGGGTACAAACTCAGGCACATACCTCGACCCTTGACTACACGAGGTGGGCGTGGTGGCGGAGTTGCTTTTTACATAAAGGACGGCATTAACGCGCGTGTTAGAGCTCATCCTGAACACAGTAATGTGGAGCAGCTCTGGCTGGGCCTGACCATAAACAAGAAAAAGATCCTCATTGGGACCGCGTACCGTCCGCCCTGGCAGGACTTGGAGCTTTTCCTTGACGCCATAACTGCCAGTATTAGTGCACTAGCCCCATACGACAATCTGGTGCTGTTGGGTGACCTGAATGTTGATCTGCTGGATCCAGGTAGCTCCAAATCAAAGCAACTCACGGCCTTTTTTGATTACTTGAACCTTGTTCAATTGGTAAGTACCGCGACGCACTTTGTGGGTAACAGTAGTTCGCTTATCGACATCGTATGTACTGATGCTTCAACTCGTAATGTGGGGGTGAACTATATCAGTGAGCTCGGCCATCACTCCTTCATTACGTGTGAAACTGTTTTTAGGAAGCCTAAGGTCAAGCCTAGGGTGGTTGAGTTCCGCCCCCTTTCAGACATCTTGCCCGATCACTTCCAGAACGACCTGAGCATGCTACCATGGTCTACTATAGGGGACATAGGTGATGTCGATACTATGGTACATACGTTTAACATATACATGACCCAGCTATTTGATCTTCACGCTCCTATAAAGAAAAAGACCTTCCATAAGCGGCCCACACCCTGGATCACTGACAATATGCGTTTAATGTTCAAGCTGCGGGATGAAGCCAGGGTCCGATATCAGAGTACAAAGGCACCGCATCATAAGCAGTACTGTCTGGATCTTAAGCATGAGGCTGCGGCCGCATTAGTGAGGGAAAAGACTGCATATTTTACTAAAAACATCAACACTCAAAGTAAGAATCCCAAACTACTGTGGCGCAATCTGAAGTCAGATGTACTTCCAGACCACAGGGACAGGCTCCTGCCCAATCATTTTGACAACCCAGACAGTATCAATGCGGCCTTTTTGAATGTTCCAGGGAATTGTAATGATAACGTTCCAGAAATGGTCTATTTCAATTCCCACAAGCACAGCCCAGCCGAGTTCTCGCTGAGTGCAACTACCCAGGAGACAATTCTGAAGATAATCAGGAGTCTAGAATCCAACGCTCAGGGTGTTGACGGTATCAGTTTGGACATGTTGACTCTCACATTGCCTAATACCCTGCAAGCCATCACTGATATTGTCAACAGGTCAATCGAGTCGCGCACGTTCCCTGGCCTTTGGCGGCGTGCGATTGTTCGCCCTATACCAAAGGTCAGTGATCCAGTCAATCCGAAAGATCTCAGGCCAATTAGTATTCTGCCCTGCCTGTCAAAGATCCTGGAGCGGGTCGTGTACCGACAGGTAATTGAATACCTGGAGGAAAATAACATTCTCCCTGACCTTCAGTCGGGTTTCCGTAAAGGTAGAGGCACTGCGACGGCTTTGATTGATGTTGTGGGCAATATCCTGGAGGCACGTGATAGGGGGGAGGGGTCGATCCTGGTCCTACTGGATTTTTCACGAGCTTTCGATGCTATTAATACCAATCTACTGCTGTCTAAGCTAGTCTACTATGGTTTTGACCGTGACGCTGTGGATTGGTTTAACAGTTACTTAACCGGTAGGTCCCAGTATGTGCAGGTCCACAGGGAGGATGGTTCAACCGTGTCATCCTCTCCACTCCAAGTGTCCAGGGGAGTCCCGCAGGGATCAATTTTGGGACCTTTGCTCTACATCCTCTACAGTGCTGATGTCATTGGATCCTTTGTTAACTGCAGATATCACATGTATGCTGATGATATCCAGTTGTATATGTCCTTCAAAGGAGATGACACGGCCTCTGCGGTGCGGAGGGTGAATGAGGACCTGCATCGAGTTGTGACCTGGTCAGAAAATAACTCTTTGGTTCTGAACCCACTGAAGTCTAAATTCATGGTGCTGGGTACAAGGAAACAAGTTGCTGCAATTTTGTCTGCCACACCAGAAATTGTGATCAAAGGGGAGAAGATTGTACGAGTAGAGCAGGCATGTAGTCTAGGCGTAATCCTAGATCCAGAGCTGCGTTTCGAGGCTCACATAAAACACGTACTAAGAAGTTGTTTTTACAGGCTGAAGGTGCTATATGGCATACGTAATTTCCTAAGCGTACCACTCAGAAAACAACTGGTAGACAGTCTGATCCTATCTAAGCTAAATTACTGTGACACTGTCTATGGGCCTTGCTTGCTTGCTAGGACGGATAGGTTAATTCAGCGAATTCAGAATGCCTGCATCCGTTTCTGCGTTCATGTCCCTCGTAGGAATCATGTGACGCCATACATAAACCAGCTCAAGGTACTAAAAATGACTGCCAGGCGAAAGTTTCACCTAGCGACTTTAATGTTTGGCACTGTAACGACCCGTAAGCCGCACTATTTATATGAAAAACTCACTTGGCGAGAAAGTCATTACAAGTATGGGCTTCGTACTATTGTAGGCCCCCTTAGGACTCCGCGACACAGAACCACAGCTTTCAGAGGCAGCTTCAGGTTTGCTGCCACACACTGCTGGAACGATCTTCCACCACCAATACGAGGCCTAAAATCAATACAGTCCTTTAAATATCAATATAAGAAGTTACTTTTGCATGCACAACTATCTCTACAATAATTCTTTAAAAACTCTCATTCTTGTGTTGTTTACCTCATGGGTTATGGCCTCCCGTCCATGGTTTTAGATCTTCACAGTGCTGTGGCATGTTTTCCTTCTGTCATGCGGCATGTTCTTCTGCTGGGTTGGCTGGCAGGCTCGTCTCTGTCCCTGTTCTGTTTTATAAACCTGTACAATTGATAATACATTTTTTATTTTTATTTTTGCCTTATAAGTACTTTATTATCATTTCAATATTATATATAATTCATTATTATTTCAAGTGTAAAAATGATCATATTCATGTAAAGACAATTATTATTTTCTTACCTCATTTCCTGGAAGGCTGTGCACACATTACACTGGTCTGGTCGGGTCACCACCCACCCAGCCCCGAGGCTTGTCGTTTTACTCGAGTTTTCGAGTTCATCTTATTTCCACTCACACATAAACAATGTACCTACCAGAGTTTTTATTATGGCACAATATTGCCCATTACATCATAATTTTGTAATACCTGACGCCATTTTGCTGTTTGTTTTTAAAATTACATAATTCTAATCCCTGGTATGTTTGGACGCCTAGACCACCTGTCAATTTGTTGCGTAAGCGCAAGCTCTTTTGTCTTTGGGGACGCGTCGAAATGTTGCCACTTATTTGACAAATGTTTTGTGTCTGTAGTTTTAATGTCTATGTAAATTAATTTTGTTTTTGATATTTTATTGTACTGTTTTTATTGTATTGTGTTTTATTGTATTGTGATGTCGCTTCTAAAATATGTTATTTTTTATCTATCAACGTTAATATGTTCTTTTTAGTTTTTTTATTTTTTATATGTAGTTGTGTAGTTCTTTGAGAGTGCTTGCCGATCGGCGTCTTTCTGTGTCCACAGTTTGTTACAAAAAATATTGTTGTTCGGTCTCGGAACTGTGGGTGGTGTCGTACTTTATAGTTCCGAGACAGCAACACGCCGGCTGACGCTGAAAACCAGCGCTGTGGTTCCGTGTTTCGTGCACGGACCATGGCTTTATGCTGAGCGTCAGCCTTTTCGCGCGGTAGTGGCGTTTATAGATTATTATTATTGTTATTTTTTATTTGTTTTTAACTTTTTGTGTTGTGCGTCGCTTTCGCAAGAATAAATGATTTTTCTTTCTTTTCTTTCTTTCTTTCTTTCTTATTTGTATCCCAAAACTTGTGTTTTTACCTGCACGTAAGTCAAAAAACTGACTCAAAATAAAAAAAAAAATGTAAATATAATCTAGGAGCTGCCCACGTGTTCACCCACCTCTTACACCGTATCAATGTTTGCTCACTACCTAATAAAGTTAAACTTAATTATTAAATACACGCCGATAAAGTATCCGATTATTAATCTTCAATGAAACCGACGTGAGCGTCGATTATTATAATTTTTAATTAACATTTGTCAGCGAGGAGTGAAGCTTCCGGCTTACTCGCCATACTCGATGTCACTGCTCATTCATGTAATCGACTTTGCATTCGATTAGTGTAGTATTCGATTGGATTATTGAGGGCTTCGTATTGATGGAGTTAAGAAAGGTGTGAAGTCGATATTTCGGTTTATGAAGGGCAATTTTGTAAGTGATTAATGTATGGGTGGAACTAGAGATATTGGTGTCGAGAGAACTTCCATCATCTGTCGGTTATTTCTCATACATACATATAATATGGGGTTTAACAAGATATATTACATAGCCGTTAACTATGCATTCTATCCGTCAAGCTGAATCGTATTGAGCAAAAATTATTGCTGAGAAACTACTTTTATTTTTAGTGTGGTGTTTCCTTTTTATGGTAGTGCCTAGTGCGACATGTAATGCACGAAAAACATTGTGATTTTAGGTGTAACCAATCGTACAAAGGCTGTAGAGATGTTTAAAGTGAAGTTAGACTATTTAAAACTTATTTTTGTAAAAAAAAAACCACAAAGAAAGTTGGAACTTTGATTTTTAATAGAACAAAAAAATATATAATTATAGGAAGAAAAAACTTTCGACTTTGTTAAGTCTCTTTTTTTACCCTTTAGAAAAAAATACCACTGATAAATAGGATATGCAGGATATTACTGGGTTAATCTTTAAGCTGAATCGATATTTTGTTGTCTCTCGTATTTCTATCGATAGACTGCACACGTTAATCATTCTCAGAAACAAACCGGGCTAAATCTTTCAATGTGCAAACCCTTAAAACAAAAGCCATTTTTCTCATGATATGCCACTTAATCACGCTTAACGTAACGATATAAATGGTGTTCAGCTTACGATGCTCTGCTCAAACACTTAGAGCGTACAAACAGACAATCAGTCAGTTTTGACACGTGTTTACGAGCCGCTCCGTCGCAGTCGCGGGCGCCTCGTTATCCCAGATTACCTTAAACGTCGCCAAATAAAACGATCCCCGGCTACGTACAAACGGCACTACAGTTTTACGCGAACAAACAATTATTTATTGCTCCGAACACCCTATATAACACGCAAAACTAACCAAAATCAACTCTAACGCGACTATTTAGAGCACAGAATCGAACAACGCACCTCCGATCCACAGTCGAGCAAGATTAATAGGGCATAAAACGTAAGATAATACAATATACAAGAAGACACGTTGTTAACCGTTCCGTTTTGAGACGGTGTTGAGTGGCTTCATCTGTCTCCCTCGCTCGTATGTGGAGTGGTGTGTCTGTCTCGGTCGCACAGTTTCAATTATCTGCCTAATCCTTCAATTACGCCGACAGATGTCGCGCGCGTCTTCGAGCTTATGTGCCAGTTTAAAGTACCGTCCGCAGAGCAATTACTGCGATCGGACCAGATTCTGTAGGCTTTTATTGGTAGAATATAATTAAATTTTCATTGATTTCGTAATGTAATTTATTTGTTATTGGTTACTTAAGTCTGAGCTCGACAGCGATGTTCAATTTCTCAGCTCAAATGAATATTCTAAATAAATGTAGGCTTATCTTAGAGGAGAAGCAATTTATTTTAACATTTTTGTGTACTGTTTTAAAAGAGCGTTTGGTTTGGTATTTTATTTAAACCTATAATAGCTATGATACCGATCATATTAATTTAATAAATACTGAAAAGAAGATAAGTCAAGAACACCCATAGGAAGAACGAGGATATGTTTTCTTCATTGTTATGGAAAAACATCATAGTTTTATTGCTTTTCATATCAATTTGGCAATGAACCATTTAAGGCCCTTTATCTGTAGTTTCACAGAATTACATAGGGAAGCTGAATTAGCGTCCCGCTATTTTATTTTTAATTATAATTATCAATACATATGACCATCCTTAAAGCCAATTAGTATTTAAACAAATACAGATTAATGATGGAAGTTTGTGCTGTCGCTACCCTGCGGCATCCCTTAAGGGTACACGAGTTAGCTAATAATTAATATTATAATTAATGTTGCAATAACTGGAACCGCGGCACGCTATTAATCCGTCCCCCCGCTCCTCTTGTAACTCCCCACTGGACACTGAGCAGATACGCACAGAAGGCTGGCTCTAGACAATGAGTGAAAACAGGCATATACACATATACAGGGAAAGATTTTTATCAGTCCGTAAATTTTGACTAAATAAACTTTAAAGAGTTTTAATAAATACGTAATATTTATTTTGATACGGTATAGTACTAAAAAATAAAGTCATTGTTTACAAAATATGTTTTGTTTGAAACTTATTTTATGGGCATTCGCCGGTGCCGGTACGCGACAGTGGCACGGTAGGTATTAGCTGTGCGTTCGGTCCCTGCGTCAATGTGGTTTACTGACCGCTAATTAATTAGCTTAGAACTAAACAGTTGTAATTTCAGTTCCAAAACGCAAAAAAAGCATTGAACATTTCATGGAAATGTGTTCTATTACTGATACCAAACTTCTCAAAAAATATTCCGCACACTATTAAAAACTATTCCTGTAGACACGTATTCACAAGACACGCTGAATTCAAATGTCAAACAAATGCCAGTCGCACTTTCTGTACGTTGACGCATGTCTATGTGTTTTGGCTTGTTGGATAAAGCTAGCCTTCTGTAAGTATCTATTTGATGGCAAAGGGTAACGGTTCATTAGGATGTTTTTACAATGTCACACTTAATTTAATTATGACATTTGTATAATTGCCGGTGAATTGTAAGTCAAAGGGTGTCTTTACTTAATGTTCTTGCGGAGTTTTGATTGAAGGCTAAGTGCGGAGATAGATTTTTATAACTTTGTATTTTAAGGTAAAGGTTGTAATGGGACATTTTGTTACCCATGGGGATGGAAGAATTGACTAAATTATCCGCATTTAGTCAATTCCTCCATCCCCATGGGTAAAGAAAGAAAGACCCGCTAGAAGTTTTGCAATGTTTGTAGTCGACTGTGTGTGATTGGAGTTAATTATCATTCGTTCAGATGTGTGAATTCTCAGTAGCACTAGATCAAATAAAACCGCAGAGCGTGTTATTGCACTTAATGTGAGTGTCACGGCATAAGTATGTTAAATACAGAAGATAATCAACCGAAACTATTTTAATTTGAATCTCACATTCCACTTAGGAGCCGATCCTATCTGCTCGCCTCCTCCTGATTATCACAAAAAACGCAACAAACAGAAATCAATTAAACCTAATCTCGAACAAGATGTCTAAACGAACGAAATTAACTCTCCGCTAATAATGGTAGCCGCCTTATCTGACCATCGGTTTAATATATCACATATCACTGGCTAAACACGGACAATCTGTCCGACCGTCCGTCCGTTCGACAGCCCTGACAAATGAAAGCGACCGACTGCCTCATCGAAATAACGCCGATAATTATCTAGGCACACATCTGTGATCTAAATTAAACCTTAAATTGTAGCAAGGACAGATTAAAATTAATCGCTGTATCGAATTTTAAAATGTTTCGGGCGTCTTATAAAATTTCCAGCACCGTTCATCTAAATTCAAACTCTGCCAGCTTAAAAATAAGGTTTGAATTGTAATGTATTGTGTCTGTAGTTAAGCTCGGTGTAGACCATCGCGGCTATGGTCGATTGTCGTGTCAGAATGGTACTGATGGCGGGCGACAAGGCGGAATGGCGTTCGGTAGCGGTCGACGATTTCATTAATGACGTTAGACACAGTAATGAGAATTTAAGTCGGCTGTGGAAGCTAAACGCGCGTGATTGAGATAAGGAGTGCCTTAATACTTGTACAACATGCCTTAGAAGCTTTCTCTGGGTTTAACTTAGGATCATTCTACTTAATGCGGCTTTGATTTTAAGGATTTTTTAAGTTTAATTTACGGCTCATCGAATCAGAATATATTCATTTTAATAAACATTATTTTTACTGATCTTTAAAGAAAGCAATAATAAGTTCTGACACTAGCTTTAACTATATAAAAACTATTTTCGTGGCAAATTGATCGTAGTGATTTTTGCAGGAACAGTACCTGCCCGTTATGCCATACAGTGGTCACTGCATAGTGTATAGTGTGTGTAATATATGTATAGTGACCACTACGCTTTTCAAAACATGACCTGTATATTAAGAGTACTTTATCGCACTGCGAAATTAAATCGAGTTGAATATCTATCTTATTGACCAAAATATAATTAGTCTACTTTAGTATGAAGCCTACTGTCAGGAACTCTTAATCATCGTAACTTTTTCTAAACATGAACATTAATATCTGTAATGGAGCTAGTAGACTCTACAAACAGTTCTATGATGCGCGCGCGCACCTCGTCTCATTACAAATGAGTCATGTTTAGGACTCGACACGCTGTACACGCTTCACACTAGCATGCGTCACACGCTTGACACGTAATCAGGATCGCTCAGTCAATCTGATCGCGACAGATTGGATGATAAGATATGTTCCTATTCAATGTCCTGCAAGTTGGGAATTGATTTGTTACATCGCTTTACATAGTAAGAGGGGCAGGTTAAAAGGGAACTTTGGCAGTCTTAGGTAAAGAATTTTTTTTAGATTTATTTTATTTTATTTACTTATTTCCTAAATAGAATAAAACCTTGAGAGATTTTAGAACTTTAGGACAATCACATTTAATTTAAACAAGGGCAATCTTTACTGCAGCGGGACTATAAAAACTTTGTATGATTTGTTATAAAGACAATCCTACGGATTTGTACAGTCTTTTACAGAATAGTCATGTTAATAAATTCCATAAAACTAAAATCACGCGTTTGTTAAAACTCAAAACTTTGATAAGTATGTAACAAAACTTTAATATCAAATAAATATAACTGCAGTTCGCAAAGTTTAAGAAGTAGTGTGGTACTCTGGTCGCGGTGCGGCGTCGGCCACACAATCGATAGCACATTACTCATACTAGACGCACCACATGCGTTATCTAACACGGAAAACTGTGGACGCGACATTTATTTACTCACTAGCGTTTTCTCTTGACTTGGGCCGCGAGAATTTTCTTACAGATCCACAATTATTTTGGTAATAAAATAAAGCCTGTACAGATGTTTTAGAATCAGACCAGTTCTTTCGGATTAGGAGGTTCAAACAAAAAACTCTCTTCAGATTTGTAATATTAGTATAAATACTTTTATTCTTATTACACATTAGTATTGTAAGATAAGTGCGGCAGAATAATACGGAAGATTTTTGCCCAGGAATAAATAAATTATTGTGTGAGAGGTTGGCAAGGATAATGACTAATCTGATTCAAAGAGGATACACAATTGCAAAAAGAAAGAACTGTTTGCCAATATTTTTCCTAATTCAAGAACAAAACTGAAAAAGTCTATTAAGATTCTCTTCTTTTCTGTATTTATATATATATACCGTCACGCCTGTATTCCCCGAAGGGTTAGGCAGAGGTGTACTAAAGTACACCCACAGTTCGCCGGTATATTTAGGTCCCATGTAATAGGGGGCGAGCCTATTGCCATTAACCGGGTACAAGTCCAAACTCCGAGCTGCTACTGAGAATTTCATAGAAAAACCCAATAACACTTTTTGCTTTTTTCTGTATTTAATAGGTACTATTTTAACAATTTCTACCAATATTAGTATGCCATCTAAAGGCATTTCAATTCTAAAGAATCACGCTCATAACTTGTTCAACTACATACTTCCTATTTCATAGTCAACTTGGTCTGTAAAAGGTAGTACAGCTATCAATAAGTGTGCAGTAGTAAGAGATGGTGAAGACGCGAGCTGGCATGTCGTCGCGCCGCGGTCACACAATCGATAGCACATTATTCATAGGAGACGCGACGCGCACTGCCTGCCCGCACAGCGATCGCTGTGGAGACGACTTTATGAGATTGAGTAAAAGTTGTGCTCTAGATAATAAATAGAAAATCCCTTGAGATTTGACTGCATTCTATTTAAAATACCTGAAGAGGTGTTTCCTATCTTACAAAATATCCATTATTTAAATATTTTGCATAATTTTACGACCACGACCACAGCCAAAACCAAAAAAGTGGCAGAAATAAAGTTGGTCTGTAAAGGCATAGATGAGTTTTTGGTGATTAAAAACCTAATTGACCTTAAATCCGTACTAATATTATAAATGTAGGGTTCCCACATCGAAAAGTCGAAATTCCGGAGAAAATTCCGGACATTGGATGAAATTTCCGGATTTCCAAAAAAAAAAGGAACGCAATCAAAGTGTGAGTGACAGGTGTCTTGTTAACTCGCACGGATATGTTATTAAAAATAAATGTTAACAAACTTCAACAGACAAATCATTCAAAAAAATTCTTATGACATTCTGTCACTATCATATCTTTCTTCCCATACACTGACCTCTCATCAAGTACTCAGTGCCGCCACAAATCAAATAAAAAGAAAATAACTACAGTTATTACAGTTAACAAACAACGGTTACCTATACTTTTTACTTAAATTGTAGAAATTCCTGACGGCTTAGGATTCCCCCCGCATTCCGGACAAAGCACTTTCCGGACATGTCCGGAAAATTCCTGACATATGGCAACCCTATATAAATGCGAAAGTAACTCTGTCTGTCTGTCTGTCTGTCTCTTCTTCACGCCTAAACCACTGAACCGATTTCAATTAAATTTGGTACAGATATAGTCTGGGACCCGAGAAAGGACATAGGATAGTTTTCATCCCGGAAATCCCCCGGGAACGGGAACTGTTAATCCACGCGGACGAAGTCGCGGGCAAAAGCTAGTTATACAATAAAAATGTTCGAGCAGCAACAACAACAAAAAAGCCATCTTAAAAAAATAAATGGAAATAACTTTAAAATATTTGTTTTAAAATTAAATAATTATAAATATTTCTGACATCAGTGCGTATCCACGGCAGCTCTGCCCGGCGCTGACGTTAGGACGGTAACAGTAGTCGCGGCGGGTCGCTCCGCCGTCTACAAATGTTCCCACTCTTATATACAGCCTCACTTATATCATACACTTCCCATACAATTGATATGTTTTTCATATAATGTATACTTCATATTTATTGTAAAAAGGAAAGATCTCCTCCCAATCTACTCGACCGATTTTATCAATTTTTTCACCAATAGATAGCCACAATATTCCTGAATAACAATCTATATAACGTCACAACACAACCCACAGGAGCGGAGCAGTGACTTAACACGGGTAAGTGGGTAACGTGTGTTGCGCACCAGTCTGTTTTTTATAAGTGAAGACTTGCAAGTGACTGTCAGTTTCACCTGTTAATGTGTGTTATATGTGATGTATATTCTGTTTTGTTAAACTGTAAGTCTTCCATAGCTCATAAATAAAGAAATAAAATAAGCCACGCGGGCAATGTCGCGGGCAGTTTGCTAGTGTATTTATATTTCTATTTGCGGATTATGGACAAAATATTGGGTTACTTGGTTTCATTATGATGTCTAGTTGTTTATCATAATGTGTTCTGGACGGTTGTTCTCTTAACATGTACATATTTATCAGTATTTCTTATTAAACAATAGTCATTTCACTGCGTGTCTGTTGCCAGATTTTCAGGATTTCTAGCTAGGTACTATAAAGCCTTGAAGATAACTTCAACTGTCTATCCAATATATAAATTGTTTGTTTATAACTTCTCTAAAGCAAATCACCTAGCCTCTTCCCATTTTGTTGTGGTTGACTTCCAGTCTAACCAGATGCAGCTGAATACCAGTGTTTCACATGAAGTGACTGCCTATATGACCTCCACAACCCACTTACTGGGTAACACGATATCCCTTGGTAAACTTCTAGAAAGAAAATCACGCTGAATATAGTTCGTTCAATAGTGCCTTTTAATGGTCTAATTAAAATAAATGATTTGAGTTTGACTTTATATCGTAGGTACTGCGGTTATATGCACTGTCAAGTACTAACAGGACTTCTCATTTACCCTGGTCTGTACTGATCCCATAATAACAATGATGTTGCCACCACATGACATAATTATGATCTGCCACACAAGCACACATGACATCGACACAGCAGCAACAAAGGCGAGCGCACACGGTGCCAATCTTAAACACATTAGCTATCGATTCGTCCACTACATGTGTACCGCCCTTATAGACAACGCAAACTCAATATGTGGAAATAATAATAAAAGAGGACGGCTCCCGCATACATATCGTTTTATTATCGTTATATTATCGGCGATGTATCGGCGAGTTTAACTTAGTACTATTGCTTGTTTCACTATGCTCTGTGATGTAGTTGAGATCACGAGAGTTAACATGATACTCTGTGCCTACTTGTGTTGTTTGTGATCACCTATTTATTTGTCAAGTGATTATAGGTTTTGTTCTGAAGAGAATATCTCATAGAATGTATCAAATATATCTGTCGGCAGGTATACGTTACGAGGAAGTAAGAAATAGGGACTTTTTAGAACTCTATAGTAGTAGATATAGATTAGCATATTATGCTTGTTTGAGGTTGCGGTTTCGATATAGGGTAAGTATCTATAAGTACTTTCTAAATTTTTCTTGTGTATCACCGATATGGCCATAGAAAAACATCGCCAGGAAACATGCACTGGATAATTAATATCTCGGAAATCACCATTCCGCCTTGAGCAAGCATAGTGATCAATGCTCATGCTTTCTCTGTTTGAGAAGATGCCTTTGTTTTGCAGTGGGGCAGTAATTAGCTGGTATTATTATTATAATAGTAATGTTCCTACCTTCGACCAAATGGCACCCAAATGGCAAGAACAGAAGCCTATAGTAAACGTTTGAAAACATCTCTATTACGATTACTTCCATTAATTTACATAAACGAAAAGAAAATAATACGTAATGCCACAGAGAGCATTACAAGCGAGATATTGTGAACGTGTCTAGACACATACATCATTTGTCATACATACACAGTCATGAGAATTGTAATTAGTTTACATTATATTTAGTCATTATTTTCTTATAATTGTATGACATATACCTAAATAAACTATTTATTTCCAAATAATACCATCACGCCTGTACTACTCGGAGGATTAGGCAGAGGTGTACCAATGTACACCTACAGTTCGCTGGTATTTCTAGGTCCCATATAGTAAGGGGCGAGCCTATTGCCATCAACCGGGCACAAATGCAAACTCCGAGCTGCTACTGAGAATTTCATAGAAAAACCTAATAACACTTTGCTCGACCTAGGAATCGAACCCGAACCTAGAGGTTCGGGTTCGATTCCTAGGTCGAGCAAAGTGCGCTAGAGCGCAGCAGTAAACAAATAAAAATCCACCAAACAAAACAATCTTTAACCAATTCCATCGTCACAGAATCCGGGAAACATTCCCCAAGTATGAGGTACATCAACTTAGCATGAACATGAAAATCCGATGAGGCATCATATCGATATTACGGCCGTCTGACTCGATGCCACTCGATGCCAATCGATTCATGAATACATATCGATACTTGAGCCGTGCTCGCACTATAATGAATACTTTCCACTGATTACGTTTCTGCTCTGTGATTGTGGAACGGATTTACAGGGAGGGTATTATGATGAGGAGTTTTGTAAGAAAACCTAACTACGTTTTAGAATATTTTATGTAGAGATCATTTGTTTTAGAAATTCTATTCATAATGTTAGTACTTTGCGTTTGTTTGTTAGTAGCAGCTCGGAGTTTGGATTTGTGCCCGGTTAATGGCAATAGGCTCGCCCCCTATTACATGGGACCTAAATATACCGGCGAACTGTGGGTGTACCAAAATTGGTGCACCTCTGCCTAACCCTTCGGGGAATACAGGCGTGACGGTATATTTATATTTTTTATTTATATTTATAGTACTTTGGGTTTATATCATTGGAAATATGTATTTACCTAATATGAAAACAGACAGGTGAATTTTTAAACGCTGCTTAAAGGGACCAATAATATTTTGGATTTAACATGCAAATATTTTCAATTTACTAAATAGTTATGAAATAATATTTTCAAAATACATAATGTTCCAGATATTTTATCTGACGTGGTGAAAATTTATTAATGAATGAAAATACATTCATTTGTAAAAAACGGGTTCGTACCTTCGTAGCATTGGTAGCAACGCTACGGCGTAGCAGTCTACGAAATGTGCGTAGAAAAATAGCAAGATATGATTGTTGGTAACAATCAACTATGTTAGGTTATAACAAAGAATGTTTGTGTATCGGCACTACGCTTCACTAAAAGTGCCGTAACTTGTAAACAGCACACGTGTGGAGTACACTGCCGGCCAAGATAGTGGACACAGCGCGGCACTTAAATGTTTATGCTTCGTTTGCAGTTTATAACTTTTTGGTCACGAGTGGCCTCAAATTTGTCGTGTGCCTTAAATTTAAGTAAAACATAACGTTCAACATAAATATTGTCGCACGACGATCTCGTCAGATAACACACTGTGCTACTAAATAACATTGCGTGTACCCCACTTAACATTCCATATAGATTTCAGCTTCAGAGGCAAGTAAACTTAAGAATAATACACAAGAGACCTAACAAACTAGATTTTATCACATCACAAACTTTCCTAAGTAAAGTAAGTAAAAATAAATAAAGCGGTATACTCGCTGTGGCCCGAAGTGTAATACGTGTGTTAGTGATGTTATTGGAAAACTTGGAGTTGAGCGCTATACAATGTAGCTGGGATCGCTCGGATCGCTCGAATAGCTCCGCTTAATGTGCTCGCTCCGCTCACCGCGGTCACTCGCTTCCTTAACAATGCTGTTTGTATGCTAATGCTTGCGTTTTTAGTTGAATTTGGATATTATTAGGTTCAGTGGACTTTGAGAGGGTTTTGAAAAATAATGTTTATTGTTTCTCGTAGTTTCTCATGTTGACGCAATCATCGTACCTATTGCAGGAACTATTTCTCTACAAAATTAGGTCTCTCAATGTTTGAACCATGTTGAAAGGCTCTTAGTGTACAATGTGTTGACTCTTTCGTTCGTCCCTTTGAAAATATTTCATTCATTCACACAATACTTTATTTGCACAGTAAACAGAGCGTCGCTTGACTGTTTACTTTGTTAAAATTTAATAACGTTTTTTAGTTGAACTTAAACAAGTACCTATTGCTATTGAGTACCAAGTAACATAGGTGTTTTACGAACACGAATAGTTAAATAGAAAATATTCATAAGTTAGGAAAATAATTTTATCTTCCAGTATCACGTTAGTAACTCATCATAAATAAATAATAATCCTACTAATAATATTATGAATGCGAAAGTTTGTGACGATGGATGGATGTTTGTTACTCTTTCACGCTCAAACGGGTGAACCGATCTGGATGAAATTTGGCACTGAGATAGATAGTAGTGTGGAATAATATATAGAATACTTTTTTTCCCGAAAAAATGTACGGTTCCCGTGAGATAATATTTCAAATATGACGTGCACGACGTCGCGGGCAGAGCAAAGTTATGGATAAAAATGGGCATTTTCAATTAAAAACCTCAATAAAAAAAGAAATCAATAAACTGTTCAGTCCAGCAGTGGTCCAACTCCAATCATAACATGTAATAAAGTACAACACATGCAGTAAGCAAGGCGGACACGGCGCGTAAATCCCTCGTAAAAATATCGCTGACTGGAGGCGATAGCGGTGCTCTGCCGCAGTTGATCTACTGGTCCCGCCTGCGCTGTGGCGCCGGTGATCTACTGATTATGTCTTGTGTACAATGGAGCGTTGTTGTTATGTATTGTGACGCTTTTTATGTAGGCTGTGATTTTACCTGTCTTATTAGAGATTTGGTTATGTTATTATCTATGTATTCTCGTGTTTTTTCATAGAATGAGATGTGTAAATACAATTTAAGTTGCATAGTATTTATTAGTATTTACATGGTATGTAAAATTTATCAGGAATACATTTTGTTTTCTCTAAGAATACATTACAATGTCGTTAGCGTTTTTATACGTCTTTTGTTGAAACATGTGTATAGAAAATTAACGTTAATTTTATTAGATACTAGGTATTAAGTAGGCGTTTTAATCGTCCTTTTTCGAAACATGTTCACGGAAAAGTATCATTATAAAATAATTATAATACAATTTAGTTTTTCGTTTCAACAATTCTCTTTTGTTTCTCCATAAGTTCAGTGCGTGCCATTGTCTTATTTTCTAGTTCTGCCCCACATTGCGCTAACTAGAGCATCGGTACTGTATAGCACCTGTGCCCTATTGGACACTTCCACCTCCATTGTTAGAATACTAACTGCTTAAATAGTGTTTCACTGAGCTACCTGAATATTAAATCTATATTTTCTAATATTACTTATTTCAAGATTTTTTGTAAAGAATCTTCTCAACAAAATGTATTTTTATGCAAGCAATCCAAAAATGGAGTCTCAGCTGAACTTTTTTGGCTTAAAGTAGTCACGTAATTGCAAGCTCGCTATTATTATACAGTAACCAATCTATATTTTTCAGTAGATAACCTCGTACAGCTAAACAACAAATCAGGCTTGTTCGGTATTTTAGCAAAATATCCGAACGCTCATACGCTATCGGGCAACTGTCACGTTTAACAAATTTGTTAGGCAAAAAAAACTCGGGGCCACATCCATTTATTATCCATTTTGTCGTGTGTATCGCGGGTCCATTAATAACCGGGACTTATCCCGCTCTAATCTGCCTCTCATTGCTTTCCGCGGCTGATTCTTTTTCGCGCCAAAAACTCCGCCATATTGGTATCCGAACAGATTTATTGCGCGGATTAAATGTTTGATAAATAATAAAACAGAGTTTTATGTGTGGTTTGTTTATTACCGCGTGGCTTTTGTTTAGTTTGAGTAAGGTCTAACATAACAAGTTGAAGTTACTATTTCATATTGCTCAAATATATCCTATGTTGAATAAAAATATTTAGTTGAACATGTGAAAAATTTAGGAGTTTCTCCTGTATCATCCGCTAACAAAGCGTGGATTAAATTTAACCAAACCAAATTAAAATCGATTAAAACAATACAAAGCCTCACGTACCCTAAAACTGATTCATAAAACAAGGAACAAACCTCCACAAACAGACACACAACACTTTACATACATACATATGTGTAAGATTTTCAATTTGTACCGGCTTGATCCCATTTTATCGGGGATCCTCACTCCTGGGGGAGCGAGCCTCGTGCGAGGACGGCGGGCTCGAACGAGGACGGCTGAGGGATCAAAGGAGGATGTTTTTGTGAGATCCGAGGACGTTATTGGATGCCAAATGAGTGATTGAAGTGTTTGTTCGCTAGTTAAGATAGGGTTCCAATGTTTTCGCGAAAACTATTTATGTTGGCTATCCGTTTTATTATGTTATTGTGGCGGTTAGATTATGGGGATGGAGGTAATAGTGGCTGGGATAGCTGTGATTTGTAGTTTGTTTGGAAATTATGGAACAAAAAAATGCTATAGAATCGAAGAAAAATAAGTAATGGAGGTTATCAAAAATAACATTCCTAACAGACTATCAATCAATAATTAAGGCGACTTTCACACTACGAAGCGAAAAGGTGCAGCCAGGTGCGTTTTTGTCGACTGTCAACGACGACGCCTCACATAACTTAATTAACATATTTTTTATTCTTTTGAAACATATGAAAATATTCTGGGTTGATAAAATATAACTTACAAGTAAAGAGAATGATTGATCTTATAGATTTATGTTCGGGCTAAGTACCAATAGTTAAGTACCAAGTATAACATAGTACTAATCAAACCCGCCCTCTAACTCCAACTAAACCTCTAAACCAACGTTTAAACACAACAAATCTCCCATTAAAACATTCGTACCTAAACAAAGCAGTTAAACCATTATAAGGCTGGTTACACACAATTTAAAATTCACCCACAATCGCCCGCCACCGATAAGAGAAACGAATGCGCATTAGCAATCCGGCGACGGCTCATAACAACACTGTAATACCTTAATTTAAATTTAAATGACATCTAAGCTCCGGCCGATTGTATCGCCGCGTCATGGACGAGGGGCCGATGATGAGCTATCTCTATGTTTTCATGTATTTTAGCGGCGTATTCATGCTCCGGAATAGTTTTTGTTTAAAATTTACGCCAAAATTGTTGAACAAAACAATACTCTTATTTGTTAGAACATAAGTTTTGGCTGTGTAAAAGTTCCCTAAAAATCTCTAGAAACTGCATATGTATTTATTATTGTATTTTTTACCAGACTTATTCACAGCAAAGCGATAAAAAACATAGATATCTAAATAATCCACAAAGATTTCAATGATATATTGCCACAAAATCACTTTATTTTCCGTTGAATTATATTCGGTTATGCTCAATTTATTCCCCCAAACGATTGCGTGGAACAGTTTGTAGACGCAGCTAACAGCGACTGATGAGAGGCTTACACGGGCGATAAGCGGGATTACCGCGGCCGCGTGTGCAACCACCCTTAGTTTAAAATTTCAAGATGTGTTGATAGATAAGCAGATACAATGAGACCGTGACGTATGTGTTTGCACGTCATTTGTACATGAGGAAAATGAGCTCTACGAAAATATAAAAAAATAAGAAACATAAAAAGATTTTCGTAAAGAAGAAAATATCTAATTGTGTAAAGTTCCGTTTATTATGAGTTATTTTAATTATTTTTCTTACCTACTGAAAATCTGACTCACCTTATATTTTTGTGGTTCAGAAGTTCTTTTTTTGTTTTAAAAACGAGAAAAACAAACGGAAATATTTATAATTCTTATTCAATTAAATTACACTCCAATTTGAAACTTAAAAAGAAAACTGATACCAAACTTTCTCAATTACAGAAAAAAGTAATCACAAAAGAAACGCAGAAATTAATAACTAAGGTAGGCTGAATTCATTAGTTGCCTTCGCCTGCTATCAAAAAAATCTCTGCCGTTTCATTAACTTAAAAAAAAACGAAAAAAAAACTGTCACCAAAGAGCAGAGATTAAATTTTAAAGGCACTTTTTCTAAATTAATTAATAAGGGTGAGGTGACTTGAGGGAAAAAATTAAATGTCAAAATTACAACAAGATTCGCCTTAATTATGTCGGCGGGGCTCGCACTAATTACATTTTCTTAATTTGCAAAGTTTTTGGCTCTTTGTGTTTTGTGATGTTTGGTTTTTTCATCGTGTGCCGATTTAGTAATTAGTAGCTATGGAATGTAAGTTTTGGTCTTTGGATACTAGTTAAATTGTTGAATAGCCGCTGAGCATACATTTTCATTAACACATTTCATCTTTATCATTTTTTCAGCTACATTTGTCATTGCACACAATGAAACAGTTGACACAATAAAATTGCTCCTAAGAATCTCACATAACTGGCCAAATGGATATAAGGACGACACATCATCTTGATGCAATAGTTATTTCGTTTTGACTATAAACCTTAGCGTACGCTATATACGTGGTAGCTTCTGGTGAAGTGTCTTTGAAAGTTAGTGAAGTATTGACTATAGCCAAATTATAAGCATCGTCGATATTTCCTGATGATGTAGACAATAGAAAGCAGTACAACAACAGCAGTATCTTATTACGAGGACAATATCTTGAAGGCGCAGTTAAGCGTGTCTTCAGTCATTCCGCGTTGCTTCCCGAAGCGCAATATCCCGCGCTATCTGTATGGAGCGGATGACACCCCACGACTTTACGGCCGAGGCCCTCGCTAAACGCGTCACATTAAAATTTTTATTTTCACTTCAAGTTTGCACAAAAAAAGGGGTGTATTTTTTCTCATAGCCCACCGGGGACGGGCAAATTGAAGATAATTCAGTTTATCGCTTTAATATCTCTTTGTCTTTCAAAATTTGCAAATGAGTTTTTTTAATAACGCCAAATTTGTAGCGGCCGTGCCTTCCTCTAATCCTTTTATGATTTATAGCCGTCATGCGGATAGATACTTGGATAATGAAGTTTGTGCTCCAATTTTTTTGTTTTGTTTATTAGATTCAACCCTTTATTTTTTTATCGTAATCTGCTTCATCTACGAAATGAGTTTCTTCGTTTTGGTTGTGTACATTTTAGATTTATTTAGTTCAGTGTTTAAATTAGTAATAACAGTTAAAAATACGAGTTCAAAAGTCAATTTCCGCAGCAAATAACTGCAAAAACGTCCCTCACAATAAAAACACAAAACAGAGCCAATAACAATTCAAAAAAACAATGTTTGCATATCAATAGGATGCATCGGATGCGTTTGCCGCCGCCGTCCATTAGTGGCGAGCCATCGATCAAATACACAATTCCAATTTACCCGAAGCCACAAATTCTTCAAAACGACTGTCGGATCTCGCGCAAATAAAGATAAAAAATAAATTGGCGCACCGTGGTGGTGTGCGCAGCTCTATGTTGTTCGTGTGTAGATACCGACTGCAATGTATGGGCGGGGCGATTGGCTTTTTATGGGCTGGCCTTTTTGGCGATAGCGTGATGTATGACACTTAGTATGTCTCTGGACAAGAGTACTTATATGGCAAGGTACATAAATGCCTTATTAGGTACAATGCCTAAGATAGAAAATACTTATAACACAATACTACTAGTATCAACCGTTATTTTCGAATTAATGAATCTGAACTAAATAACATTTTATTCTAAACAAAAACTGGCTTATATACCACACACCACGTGTATCAGTTGTTTAGCCTAAACAACTGCTTAACATGACAGATTACCTGCATTGAACAAGTGTTTAAGACTAAGATTCAGACCCGAAGTTTAGCGTAAACTCGGGTTTCGATCTGTCAAAATAAAATAAAAAAAGCATTGAAATTGGCGCTTAAGTTTCATATTTGAATCTCAATATAATTTATTTACAAGGTTTAGAAATTGCGGGTGTAACCACCACAAAAAGACTTTTTAAATGTCATTAATGGAGTCTCAGTGTCGTGTCACTGTAGCCCATACCTCCATAGGTACATTGATCAGCACTACATCCCGATGATCTCAAGCGCTGTTCGTTTACCGCGAGTAACTCCAACACAGTTACACGGTGTGTAATCCGAGTTATTACAGCCACTATTAACATTCGACCGTGCTGCAATTAAACTAACTGTTAATGGTTCAACGCATTTGTTAATGTAATGATTTATATTGTATAATAACAGTATTCTCTGATAACTTTTTTCTTCTCACCTGTAGTCGATTATTTGTGCTGTAAGCGCGTTTAAATGAAGCTATTTCTATATGTGAGGTACCGTTTAGTTGCTCCCATTACCGTTCATTTTAGAGTTGATTAAAAGCCTATGTTGTTTTATAGCAGTCGAATTATATTCAGCGTTTTAAATCAAAGTCAAAGTCAAATCATTTATTTCAATTAGACTATTAAAAGGCAGTTTTGAAACGTCAATTAAAGGGGAAATAATATTGAACCTAGTTGCCCATTTCAAAAGGTAGTTTCGAATGGAGAAGAATGGGCAAGAAATTTCTTAAATACTCTTTAAAAAAAAGTAAAGAAATAAATAATGATAACTTAGTAAAGTATTTAGATAGGTGCTTAGATAAGTATAGAAGTTACCTAAAAACTTGACTTGAACTTGACTTGAAACTTGACTTGATTGTGTTATCATTTGAGAAATCTTAATTACATAATGATACAATCATTATGACAAATCAAAAAAAAATCTGCTCTACACTCATTAATATTTAAATTACTAGTACTTAATTTACATAATTAATAATCCTAAATTAGTTGTCAAACGTAACGTTCTAATTTGCACAGAAGCTAATATGATGGATGTGACATTTAGTGAACATTGTGCTGTGACTTGCGCAAGCGCAGATACCTGTATAGCTGTGATGTGTAGCAATCATTGGACGTTAACTAGTCATTACCGTTAAGTTTACAAGTTATAAGCAGTAGCGGGTTCAATGAATTGTAATAGGTACAATCGTTCTGTAACATGAATTACCATGAACTTAAGGTTTATAAAAAATAAAAACAATGGACCGTTTCACAAAAGTAATACATTGACAAAGTAAAAAAAAAAAATACAATCGCTCCTTTTGGTAACCTATGGGAGGCTTATGCCCAGGAGTGGACTTCATGCGGCTGATAAGATGATGATGAAAAAAGAAATCGTCATTGGTGTCAAAATTTTACATAACTGTGCTGTCAAATCAAATCTAAATCATTTATTTGCAACAGATGGTACATTAGGTGTTATATTCAGATAACAGATAGCAGATAGTTTCAGAATATCCTGCCTCACATTCACATGGCGTGCAAATGTCGGTAAAATAAAATGTATTTGTTACTTTCTATGGCTATGTCAATACTTTAATAATTTCATAATCATTTATTTTAATGTTAATAATCTCTTTTTTTATATCTTATCTCACGCTACTGCCTTCATTTACCAGTTAAAAATTATAATGTTGAGTAGTGATAGGTTTGTAAACCCTTTAGTATTAGGTTTTAATTACCCCGCTCAAGATTCATTCCGTCCATCTCTATCGAGGTAAAAATATAAAACTAATTAATTTCATGATCACTATGATTCAGAACCACCGCTACCTCTCCACACCTCGCACCATGCTTCCAAATAACCACAACTTAATGATTGCAAGTGAAGCGTAAACCTTATTAATAATTATTATTTGGCTATCAGCGGCCGCCGGGTTGACCCCGATCTCTTATTGATTGCTACACGTTGGATGAAAACATCTGAGTGTTGCTATAAGGATAATTAATGGAACTGCTACTTGGTTTTAATGTTCACACGAAGATTATTAGAATTAAAGATCTGTATTGAATGAGACCTGCAGTTCTACATACCATCACGCTTGTATGCCCTGAAGGGTTAGGCAAAGGTGTGCCAAACTACACCCACAGTTCGCCGGTATGTTTGGGTCCCATGTAATAGGGGGTGAGCCTATTAACCTGCAGTTCTATCATGGAAAAATATCCTTCGGTGAATTTGGAGTGAAGTGAGTTTAAGATAAGCTGTTGTCTCACTTGATGCTAGGGATTGTCAGGTCACAGGGTTGCGTAATTTGTTCGAAAGAGTTACCGCAACCCTGGAACGCAAAGGGCATTAGGAGGAACACGGATAGGTTTTAGTCAGTTAGAGTCTGACATTCCCTTCCGCTCCGCCCAGAACAGAAGAAGTCATTTCATGATTTGTAATCCTTAAAGAAAGAAAAAAAAACAATTGACAGATCACCTCTAACTCACAATTACACCTAAATTCAACGAGGGAAAACGGTCACATGTTATAAATGAATTGCATTGAAATGCAATTCTTTTTTAAAGTCAAGGCTAAATGTTTAACAGTTTTTGTTTCATTCAGTTACCCGTTTCTATCAGCCTTTTCTATAATAAATATCTACATATTATAAAGTGTGAAAAAATATGTCTGATTAATAAATAACTATAAATCACTTAATAAACTGTGATCAAACGGATCTATAAAGTAGCTCTCACAAAAAATACTAGTTCGATATTTTTTTAGTTGAGTTCTTCGCAATTAGCGTACAAGATGACATGCGAAAAAATCACGGTGATTAAGGTTCGGCACACATTAGGCGACGCGACAAATCGCCGCGACTATTAACTGGAGCAAAGGGTGCGATAAGTCGCGCGTGACAAATGACGCCGACGCCTAATGATGTCGGGGCTTTAGTCGCAATGTGGTAACGTTTGATTACATCTGTTTTACGAGAGCGCGTGAATATTGTCGGAGCAAGAGGTTACTGGCTGGATGTCATGTAGGTCGCGTTGGCGAATGTTGCCTGTTGTCTTTTAACAGCTTTACTGTTTGATATTTTCTCTATAAACCTTAGTGAGATTATATGAAAATATACTTACAAGTTTTTTTTTGTGAAAATAGTTCGAAATGATTTTTTACAAATCGAATTCTGTACACTTCTTGGTATCGTTATATATTTTTTTAAAGATATAATTCATAATCTTATCGCAAATTATGGTATAAGAGTCATACTATTGGTATACCTAATCTAATATTTAATTTAAAAGACTGGTGTCTTAACTAAGTCTTTTTTTAAAACAATCCAGCGGTTGAAGGAAACAGTTTTTTTTCATACTATATCGCTAAGTTCAATATTCTTGACGCAAAAGTACCGTTTCATGAACACCATGACACAACACTACGCGAACTACCGAACATACAACCTGAAGCTGTCGATACGTTCCTATAAATCAAACATCTCATCTTGTGCGAGAAGTAGCACACGTGACCTGCCTACACACGTCGCACTATATGTGTATATGCATTTTAATATTATTCGTTTACTTACATACCATTTTAAAATATAAGACATTAAATAACACAGATAACAGCAATCCACTTATTTTGAGTGAATGTGGATCAAAAAGTTTTAAAAGTTTAGCGAATAATATAATTAATACTCGTAAAATAATAATGAGAAGTAGTACTTTCGTATCGCAAGCCCGCAGGTCACCGCGTCACTACACACGAACCGAGTGCATCAACTCATGAAGCAACAAAAGTAATTACAACGCGCACAAAAACATCAATTCATTCAAATTAATTACCTGTACAACAACATGGCGCTGTTTATTCGATATGCTACTGAAACACCATTATCCCTATCAAGCCATTACCGAGCTCTCTTGTGAAAAATAATAGTTATTCACATAATTACCCGACCCTACCCCGAGCGAACGAGACAGGCTCAATTCTTTCATACGTTAAAAAGAGACGGGCGTATTCTCAGCGGGCCGTCTCCGAACACTTAAGTAATTGAATGGTACGGAGGGTAAGACGGGTATAAAAGTATGAACGAAAAATGGAAAATAATATTATAAGTAAGGGTATCGTGTGAAGGGGTCGGGAATCGGCGGGAATCGTCGGATTGCTCGTAAAATACTTTGATGAGCGTATGTTTGGACTGAGGTGTTTACTCGTAGGCTGCCGTTGGCACTAAATATACACTTACGGAGATGACACATTCTGAAGTTCACAACACTCTCATGTTATGTGTTCGAGTGAGTAGCTATGTAACGTAATGTTGTTTTGAAAACAATGCTTCGCGTTCACTATGTAAATGAACTCACTATCTTGAATTCTGAGTGTAGTATATTATAAAGTATGTAGTTTTATTCGTCGCGTTATTTTTTTTACCAAAAGTTTATAAGATTATTTCTTTGTAGTGGAACAGAAATGATACGTCACTTTCTTGTAACAACCATAAAGAGCTATTATTATATCGACTTCAATATTCCTATATAATGCGCTCTTATGAGTACACATTTCTTTATTGCGTTATATCTAACGATTTTAGAATAATTACTCAATCGGATAGCAATTAAACATTGTCTCATCTTCATATATCGGTAATAAAACCATCTCCAGTCAGCAAATTGTAATTTGCTCAACATAACAGTACATTGATCCATCTCCATCGAACCCAACTTTCACAAGACAACTGCCACCATGCGTCAAGACGAAGCAAGTCGCGTCATAAACTAAGGCTGCCATCAACTCTGCGAATATAAAACCAAATGGTCCAATGATAATACGTATATATTACTATTGTGTTGTTTTGCCTTCGCATATTTTTTATTGCGACTGTGTATCGAGTCGGCCGATTTATTTTTATAACTTTATGTAATGTCGCGCTGTCGTAAATGTGGAGCGGGACTTATTTATAGTGTCAATAGTTGTGTTGGATTGTAGCTGTTTAGAGCGAGGAGTTTTGATGTAGTGCGAGTCGGTGCGAGTCGGTCTGTTTGTCAGGAGCTGGTTTGTGTTTAGATTATTGGGTATTTTGTGGGATATTAGAGAACCATTATGATTTTGAATGATAAAAGAGATAAAGCAAATTCAAAGTTATTTAAAATTGCGTTATTTTGTAATACATTTAGGTCCCAAACTTATTCTATTGGGACTTAACCGCGATAGTACCTACATATTAATTATAACCAAACTGTTGCTGTGAAGTGATGCGGTCTTTACGCAGAACTTACTGTGTGAATGATCCTTAACCTTATCCCAATTGTATCTGGACCGAAATCTAGTAAAAAAACAAAACATATATAACATTTACAGGGTATGAAAACCTTTGTACCATGTTTCTAGCAAATAAATATTCTATTCTATATAACTAAAATATTGCTGCTACTCTCGTAAACTATAGTCTATAACGTTATTTTTAATGACTGCAACTGGCATATTTACGAGTACATAGTGTCGTTAACTTAGACTTCTGCCGACACCCGTACTTCAAACTGCAAATGCACTTACATGTTCCGGCTATCAACGGTGGAGGCTAAAATATAGCCGATAAATTGTTGTAATGATGTCTTAAATCATTACCAGCTTATAACGTACTAGGGTCAGCTACTAGGTTAGCTATGACAATGAAAAAATTACAAATAGCATGGAGGAAGTCTCTCCAACATACCTCTACAATATTGAAAACCAGTTGTCTTTCATGACCGCTTTCATTCCGCTTGTGCCACCTTCTTTTAAAAATGAAATACTTTTTCAGTTCAAAAATTAAAAATTTAAAAAACCCCCGACACAAAATCCTAAGTTCCCTTTAAACAGTAAAAAAATAAAATACGTCGCCTTGGGGGACCGATGTTGCATTTAGGGTACGACCGTCCCAAGCGGTCCCCCAACGCGACGTATTTTATTTTTTTACTTTTTAAAGGGAACTTAGGATTTTGTGTCGGGGGTTTTTTAAATTTTTAATTTAATTTTTATTTTATACTTTTTATAGGTACATACTTATTATAATGTCGATTTTGTTAAGCTGTAAGTACATAGGTTCCTAATAATTTAATAACCCACATGACAAATCATTTTTTAGTTTTTCTTCCCCACTTTCACACCCATAACTTTTAAACGGCTCAACCGATTTTCATCAAACATGTCTAAGAACACTCGTACGTAAGTCACCTTTCATACAAAAAAAAACTAAATTGAAATCGCTTCATCCGTTCGGGAGCTATGATGCCACAGACAGACAGACAGACAGACAGACAGACACGTGAAACTTATAACACCCCTCTTTTTGCGTCGGGGGTTAAAAATTGTAAGGAACCCAAGTTTCCACGCAGCTTAACAACGAATTCTCTTAATACATTCATGAGGTCTATAAACCCCAAGTCATGAATCCATTGTTTATTCTATCAGCCCAACGCTGGAAGTACCTATGAGTATAGGTACTCCCAGCACCAAACATCATCGATGTGCCAAAATCAACTAAAATTTTATCCAATTAAGTGCTGTTGTTAACATAACGAGGATACCTAATTCCGTACAGCCATGATACCCTTATAATGACATCGACAGCTGGTCCAAATACCCGACCTTCAGTACAATCGACGACCATCCTACGGGCTAATCATGAAAACGTATTTATGACCTAATTAAACTCATGTCGACCTGAGCGACAAGAACGGAACATATCAACTTCAACGGGAGCAAAAGAGACAACCCACTCCCCGGGCCAGTGATTAATGATCGTTATATGGCTGGTTAAGTACCGTGTAATTTGCAAAACGACCCTTAATTACCGTAGAACACGGCTACTATCGCCGTCTTTGTCGTCTGTAAAGATTGTAGGTGCGTGCGAGCGGGACGGCGGGTAGTTCGTGATGCGACTTTAAAGGCGGTATTTAATGAGGCATTATGATGTCGACCGCGCAGATTAGGTCCTCATGGAGATGAAAATTGTTTGCTGTTCTCTTTATATTTGGCTTGGCTGGCGAACAAACATGAGCATTTAGTACAGATTTAAAGCAAGACCGTCTGTTTGACTTTCAGTCTACTGAATAACGGGCTTTTAAAATTGCTCTAAGTTTAATGTTCTTGCTGTGAAACTTTTATTTTTCCGAATGTATTTTGGCTTTGTCAACTTTGGCATTTCTTTCAACTCAATACTTTGCCACATGGAGCTACTTCTCCATTTATAAATCTTCTTCAAACAGTCGTACCTATAGTCGTAATACAAGAGTGTAATAAGAATATTGATCCTTCAGTAGCATTTCAAATGTTATATTCCACCCATCTGATTGTCAGTCAATTAAAATTATGGATCCACGATCTAACTTGTACTGTGTAACACAAAGAATGACAAAATCCTGATCATTTCATTAACTGTCTGTTTCTCCCCCAGGTCTGGTTCCAAAACAGAAGAACAAAATGGCGGAAAAAGCACGCCGCCGAGATGGCGACCGCGAAACGCAAGCAGGAGGAGCTCGGCGAGGAGTGCGACGAGCAGGAGACGCACGACAACGAGTGCAGCGACGAGGAGGAGGCCAAGAGGCCGCGCCTCGACCTCCACCACATGCACCACCAGCTGCCGCACCGCCAGTGATCACACCCCCCGGGCGAACCCCCCGCCCGACTCACTCCCAGCGCCACCTACACCCACGACTCCTACTGCCAGGAGTACCCCGGGCACACGGAGGAGGAGGCCCCGTGCGACCTCTCCAACTGGCAGCTGCGCAGGTTCGAGGACATGACCCGGTCCGGTGACAGTGACAATGTGAACAGTGACGCCGTCAGTGTGGAGGACGACCAGCCCATCAACTTCGCGTACTATCACTTCTGACTGTGACGTGTGGTGACGAGGACGACCAGTGTCGATGTGTGGGTGACGGGAGTGTAGCAATTTAAGACTTTTACGAACTATTATTATAATTATCATTCAATTGATATCTTTTTACAGTCACATTGTTTGTTACAAGTTTAAGTCGAGTGCCGCGGATGCCGCACGAGTAAGCGCTATGTAAAAACTATTATATTAAAGTAATTAGCTTTACATAACTGTACATATTTATTGTATAAGTAGTCATGTGATAAATTATAAGTAATTTATTGATAATTTTAGATTTTACATGTATTTTGTGAGCATAAACGTGTAAATTGTATGAATCTTGATACCGGTGCCAATTTCCTATCTGTAGTTTATATTCGAGTATAATAGTAGATGTTATTTTGAAGTGACGATAGTTTCTCATTTTTCATATATTGCCAGAATAGTCAGTAGTGTCATATTATTCCCCCTATCATAAAATCTTGTTCACATCACACACCATTAAAATATATTTTTTGCAATAATTTTGCTATAAAACATACAAAATGAACTTTGGCAGAGGCTAACCACCTTATTCAAACTGTATTATTTTAATTCAAGCACATTAGCATCACTGCAAATATAATGACAAGTAATTTATGATAATGGTGTGAACAAGTCATTATTTGTCACAATGGTTTATTTGTACCGTTACTTGAAACGGGCTGAAAAATCATGCGAGACATTCTTTTAGAGTTCAGTTGCCGTGCCGACGGGAACTCAAACACAGCTACAAGTATTTTTACTTTTAAGTTAGTGAACTTATCACTTATTATTCAAGTTAACTTTGTTTGCAAGATAAATTAGGATCTTACATATTTAAAGTTTTGTAAAGAATGCTAGGTCAGTACGCTTTTCAAAACAATTAATCCATTTATAAGAAGCATTTTGTAATTAAATCAATTAATTAATTGAAAGCTAAGCTCACACATCTCTAGGGTACGACCGACATGTGTACAGATTCCTTTCTTAATAACTGTAAATAATAATATTTGTAACACTATTACTGTCTTCGGAGGCATTGCAATATGTATATTGTACATTTTAATTATAAAAAGATGTAAATAGATATTTAAACGAATTTAACTATTGTAACTAAACTACAAGTAGTGACGACCACGCGACAGTATTACTATTTGAAAGCTAAATGTGCATTATTTGTTACTAATTGGTGAACAATTTGGAAAAACAAAAATGGCCATCTGAAATAATAAAAAGTGAAATCTTTTAACGAAAATTTAACAAAACCTAAATTGTATCTTCTATTTAAGTTTGATTCAAGCTAAAATATATAATAGTGAAAATTTATTTTGTGCATGTAACAATTTGTCACCAATATGTTGTTTACAAACTCACAAACAATTGTAACATATGAAACGAGTTTGCAACATCAAATGCTGCACATTAGGCTCACGTACATCTATAACACTAAAACTATAAGTTTACATAGAAAATGAGCTTCAAAAATAACGAGATTACTTCGCTTATAAATGCACAACATATGAATAACTGTGTCTATAAAAGCTTAGAACTATGATCACCAGAGGGCACCACTTGTCCAGTTACTGACAGAAGCAGCGTTTGAAAGTACCTACACATGTTTAGATCCTAAAGCGTGGACATTCTACGTACTGTGGTTGAAATAAACAGTTAGAAAAAATATTACATGTTTGTTTTTATTTTTAACGTCACCTAGGTCCACCGACTTTGGTAAAACTTTACTGATTAACCTTCTCGTTACTGCAGTTTATTGTATCGCATAATGTTTGGAAGTTTAGTAGGCCAATATTTTCTACTTATTGAAAGTTAACAAATTGCTCTACAAGTTTCTAATACTCCATATGTAAGAAATCGATGACTCACATCGATTGGAAGTACCTAGTAACAGCTTTCAAATAATCATCAAGTTAGCATTCATTGCTAACATCTTTTTGCGAATGACAAATGATAATAATTTATAGAAAAAATCATCTTCTTCACTTGTTCCACACTCACAGTTACTTTGATAATATAAAACCTTTGTAAGTCATCTTAGAATTACTGAAACACGAATAAAAGGAAAACCTCCTTACATATTGTGTTACTATGACTGAAAATCTGCGCACCTCGCGATTTAGATGAACACATTACATGAATATATAGTAGGCGTAATGTTAGCGAGAGGTAGCCAATATCGAGTGGGATATACAGCCAGTATAATAGGCTGAAGAGGATGTTGGAACAGAGAGTACAGCTTTATGTACTAACTATGGGGTTTTATTAAAGTAAATCTAGTAAAAAAATTGTCTAAAAAGGAATAGCTATCAGGCAATCTAATCCTAACAAAGAAAATATAAGGAAAACTCGACAAAACCCAAACCTTCATTCAAATAATCAGGCTTCGTACAATGTAGACACAGTACGACCACCTCACTGAACAACATTCTCAACAAAATCCATTTCCAACACAATTCTCTGAAGGAAATCCGCATCCTCGCAAACAAAGGAAATTCGCGCAATCCTCAATTTTGAACCGTTTCAAATCTGTCAATAAGACATTGTACGCATCGGCGGCGTCCCGTTTATCGAACCGATACGTATGTACCATCCTAACATCGGAAAAACCTTTAGGTAATCGAAGGAGGCGCAAGCGGGCAAAAATCGCGACGCCGCCCGTTGCCATGGCGACCGACCAAGACGGTAAACAGGCACTTAGTGAAAATCAAACTTTATCTAGAGCAGAATAGAGTTGGCTTTTGAGTGTTGGAGTACGAGTTGTACTACTTGTGAAGCGGCTTGTAGTTATAAATGTAAAACATCGTTTACTGGCTGTTAGAGCGAGAGATCGGAGGGGTGCGTGGGTGCGCAGGGGGGTATTCTTTCATCTGTTGTGGCCGAGCACCGCGCGATAAGGTGCCGCGTCTACCTTTTATTTATTACTCCATTTTAAAGCGGGGGTGAGTATGTTACGCAATTCGGCGTGTGATTTCACGGTGGGGTTGTAGATAATGTTTCTACTGATTTTAGTGATAGCACTTCTTTGTGCATGGAGTTCGTGTGAGGGAGGGACTCTTCGATATGTAGGGACTGCTTGCTGGGGGAATGTGTTGTACCTATGTACACAACTTGTATGTAACTGAACACATAAAAAGTTTACAGGCGGTTATTCAATGCTGGGGTGGTATCGATTCCACCGAGCTGTTGTTTGTAAGATGCAGATGCAGCTAGTACTATAGCACATACAGACCAACTACACTGCTGATCTGTTGGTCTATTCTATAAAAACCACTCACATTGAAAAGGAACTGAGATGAGTTGTTGAACTGCCTGAACAGCACTGCTTTTATAGTAAATTATGATTATGCTATTGTACACATTAAAAATTCAAAAATCATTAGGAAAAGGATGACAGTATTCAATCTTAAACCAATAGAAGAATATAATCACTAAATAAAAACACTTGCATAAAATGACTAAAACAGTGTAAGACTATTTAGAGAATTTTTAGATAGCTATAGACGCCTGTTAGCTTTGAAACACCAGTTTACTGTATCTAACCAAATATTGCAACACATCATTGACTTAAAATAGACTCATCAAATCATAAATCAACTGGATCGCAAATCAAAACATACATTATTACGATACAACCATATTTAAAAACAAAACATTCGCCATTCAATATAAAACAAAAAGAGATTTCTACAAAACAAATTCACAACACCTATATACCTTACTAGGGCACTGCCCGCGACTTCATCCGCGTGACTTATTTCACCCTGCTCCGCTCCCGTGTGTCGTAGCGTGATGTTTTATAGCCTATGTTACACAGGAATAACACCCCCCGCCCCTATTACATGGGACCTAAATATACCGGCGAACTGTGGGTGTACATTGGTACACCTCTGCCTAACCCTTCGGGGAATACAGGCGTGATGATGGTTACTCAGGAATAATGAAGCTATCTATTGGTGTTTTTTTTGTTTTAAATCGGTCCAGTCATTTGAGATCCTACTCGTTACAAACAAACAAACAAAAAAATCTCTCTATAATATTAAGTATAGATTTATAATACCTTTTATAGAATGTAATAACTTGACTTCACACCTACAGCGGATAACAAAACACGATGAATGTCAATCAACAATATATCAATATCGATGATTATGTCAATATTACACGTTACTATCGGATATGGGAAGAATGAAATATAATAGGTATTGGAAATGGCTACTCGGGTGCTCTATAAGGTCATAGTGTCATAAAATACATGGATATACCGTGTTCTTCTGATACCGGTGTTTAAACCAACGACCAATAGTTGCAGGCTTTGTTTTAGACATGTAAAATCTCGTGACAAAATCTAGTATTACCTACTGCTTTATTATGTATGTAATAAAATAATTTTGTCGTGGTTAATTAGACGAAAACAAACGCATAACTTTTTAGAGTTCCGTACCCGAAGCTTTACTAAGCCTCTGCTGTTCGTCTGACTGTTTGGCTATCAGACAGTAGACTGTATCTCAGCAACCGCAATAGGTAAAGAGTTGAAATATTCACAGTGTATGTATTTCTATCGCCGCTATAATATTATTAAAATTAAATAAACTTTTAATATTTAAATTATACTTTCCCTTTAATTGGCCGATATTTTGCATAAATTCTTCGTTTGAGAAACCGGGGGTTTAATAGTGCTCTGAAAAGAAAATACCCTACATGACGTGGGGCCATTTAGTCTGAAATAACCCATTACCGACTGATATCATAGCTTTACATGACTAAAACCCACCAAGACGCATAAAAGACACATTCTCATTTGATCTTCGCCGTTTTAATTGCCAAAACAAAAAATCTCATATATCGTCCACCTACGCCTTCAAACCAAGCGAACCAATATAGGTTAACATGGAAACAAAGAGCGGGATATAGTCGTAATGGTCGTAGAACACACGTCACTCATAAAGTTCCTACGTGAGCATAAAACTTGTGTTTAGTGCTGTGTCGCAGACCCACTACCCACACAGAGCTCAGGGAGTATTCTGGATTACTTATGACATGTGATGATCTCGATTTACAAAGAGCTGAAGGGATACCATAAGAACTGGCGACTTTCTTGACAAAAATGTAGGTAATAGAGGTATTTTTGACAGACGGAGACTGAAATTAGAATGCGAATATTACTACCAATTACTAGTGCCCAAACTGTCCCTATACCTGCTCTTTAGAGGACTTACATCTACAAGGTACAAGTAATTATAGAAAAGAATATAGGTACTAAAACCATCGATTTGAAAAGGGATCAGCATGAGATTTGCAGTAAATAGCTGATTATGTGCTAAAAATATTATTCAATCAATACTTACTTTCAGGATTTTATTTACCCCCACCATCAACAAAGAGTTTAGACTCTAAACTCTTTGTTGATGAAAAAACTCTAAACTTTAGAGTTTTTTCAATTTCAATAACAAATTGATCTCCAGAATAACCCTTCCAATTGTGAAATAACTCACATCGTTCTAAGTCGGTGAGTGATGGACGTACGTATTTAATGCATGTCGGCCGTGATTTACGCGCGTATGTCCCACGCACCAATTACTGGCCGATCCGACTTACCACGAACCGACCGATTTATTGAATGACAATAATCGTCAAATAAGACATCAGTCGCGGTTTTTTTTACGCTGCGGTAGAGCTGGGGTCAGGAGGTGTGTAGCCATGCAAGTGTGCGCTTAAACGAGTGTGAGAAATGGTTACCTGTAGACGTCATTACGTGCCGATAATATTTGCGTAACATAAATAAATAAATAAGTGAAAGAAGACGACTGTTGATAAGTAATGATTGGGAATACGCACTATCAATCTAAGATACGGCTTCTTTAAAATTAGGTACTTTATTTGAGCTCTGAAAACCCGATTAATTTTCAGTTACCTAATTGTATAATTATATTTTTATTTGCTTTGAAATCGATAAATATTCTTTAAAGTTGGCAAAAAACTGAAATCACAGTTTGCTATTGCTATACAAAATCAAACGGAGAATTGCGTTTTGATAGCTTATAAAAAGTATGTCAAATGATTGGTGGTGTGATATACAATCCAATTTGATAGATTCACTAGCACCATTGCATGTACCTTTCACTTTGTTCATAAGTGAATGCTGCATAAATCGTTTCTCGACCAGAACTGGAGGACAGAACAGGAAGTTCATGACAAAAATAAACTTAAATAAGTCACCACGCTTTCCCCCGAAGGGTTAAGCAGAGGTGTACCATTGTACACCCACAGTTCACCGGTATGTTTAGGTCCCATGTGATAGGGGGCGAGACTATTGCCATAAACCGGGCACAAAGTACAAGAGCAAGCAAGCAAGTAAGTATAGTAATTAAGTTTGATAAAATATGCATTTTTTCCCCAGGAATGCTGGTGTATATCTGAGTACCTTGGGTAGTCTCTCAGCTTAGGCAGGTTGAGTTATACAGCCAATTACAGCCCAAGAAGTCAGCTAACTGACACTACAGGAGAAGATACCTAAGTCACATCTTAAGTTCCGATCAAATCGATGAATGTTAATCATGAACCGACACTCACACATAAAAGTTTAATAGTAAATAATGTGGCATCACATAAATAAGACATGGTCACATAAATAAGACATCAAATAAAGTCGGTTTGAGTGGCACACGTCGGTCGCGGCCGTCGTAAACGCAAATCAACTTGAGACAAACGTATCCAATGCAAGACTTGTATAATTACTTGATTTAAAGTAATGAAGTTAGAGTTTATTACCTGGAATTGTTTGAGATGGTACGTCAAATTCCTGTAACTATGACAATGATGAAAGTCTATATTCTCAATGACTACAGAAGACCAATTCTTCTAATTGAAAATGTAAAAAGTCGTAGTATAGTCGTAATCTGATCTTAGCGACAATCAATGTTGAAAAATGAAAGTAAATTAGAGGCATTTTTTTAACAGAGTGAGATTAAATTGCAATCATTCCTAAAGTTGGTAGAATTACCAAAAAAGTAAAGTGTCAAAATTCAGCTGTTAGGGTCAGTTCACACCGTTGTGACAATTTCATTGTGAGAAGGTAAAACGTAATCTGAATTCAAACATGGTTACGGTCACGGTCTCGGTTTGAACTGACCCATATAAATACTTCTGTCAAAGAAGAAGCAAACTTTAAATAACGGCAGAAGACAAAGATTGTGTCCACAATAACTTCATTTTTGCAGAAGGCTGCAGTCCGTTGCATGACTAAACAGAGCCATAAATTCCAAACATAGAGTTCACCAATAAATAGTTTAATTCTTGTCATAACATCCGATGACATCATTGATTATTTTATTCGTCGGTGACTGTAATGAAAGGCCAAATAATAAACAGATACCTAACTAAACATACCTACGAACCTCGCAATAAACTCGGACTAACTCAGGTTTAATTAAGTGTAATCTAAGGCTATGATCTGTAATTGGCATCCATACATGACTTCTGTGTAATTGCCTGATTTGACTGTACTATAAATAATAATTGACGTATCAATTGGCACAGGATTACAATATGCAATAAATATTATTGCTACCATCTGCATAATATTCAACTAATAATCAAACTTGTAACAACCAACTCTTTCAGTCGGGGTTTAAAAAAATAGTACCTTCATACGCGGTCGCGTTTTTAGCATGTGCAAATAATTAAAAAAAAATTGAAAGTATAGATGTTTGTAACTATATCAGGTTGTGTATCGGCACACAGGCAGACATTGATTAAAGAAACCATCCTTATAAACGAGCAAATGTAGTAGTTTCACTAGTGTGCAAGTAAAACTGCGGGTAACAACTATAATACGGGAGTGCTAAAAGATGCATATTTCCCAAAGAATTTATAGACAAACAACAACAATGAACAATGTCAATGGTAACATTTTGGGGACTGATTCAAGGACCACACATTTTAGTCAGATTTTTTGTGACTACCAATTTTATATTGAACTAAAATTATGACTAAAAACAAATGTACACCCAAACAAATGTCACATTTGATTAACACTCCAAACCTCGCGGGGGTCAATATAACCCGTCACTCTTAACTTTTATTCGCCATCAAAAGTGTGCAAATTGATTTTTTAAACCCGTCAGTGACCGGTAATGTTGGGGGTGATAATTGTGGTCATCAATCGACACTAGGGGCAGTAAAGTGTTTGACACTAAACGGTTTATGAGCACAATAAACCGATGGCCGGCAGTTCATTCACTTGGAGACGACACGGACGGCAAGGAATTTGTTTAATTAGCTTCGTATTCAGACTAGTGGAGGTTACGGGGTCGGTCTGTTTTAAAACATTAATTCGGGAGAAGCAACATGTTTTTAAATATTTATAAGAACTTTACAGAATCATATAGAAAGCTGAAAATGCCTCTATGTTTTAAAAGTGGTGTATTTACCATTAGCTATTAAATTATTCAGTTTTTTTAAGTCCCTCTAGAAAATGCACCCTAAAATGTAGCTAAAATACGGTAATGTCGTCAATGCTATATGTGTACAAAAAATTATATGGAATGTACATATGTGACGCGATTTCATAACCTAAACCTAAGATAAACTATTCCTAATAAATACTTACTTACCACGAAAGGTAAGCCAAAGATCAGTAAAGAAATTAAACAGTATTACCATCCAATTACCAGGAGATCATTATAGCACAGTGGTGTTCAATCTATCAACTGCAATGGCAAGTAGCGCGGACCGCGGTTACAACCCGGTGCGATTGGCGATTTTATTAAAATGAATAACTCGGCCCGTGGGCTGTAAATGTGAGTATAATTCGTTGAGACGTGTGTGTGTTGTTTGTCTGTCTGTAGACGTTTGAGATAGGTCACTTTGTTTAAGGTACGTTTGTGCTCTGTTCGCGTATCATAGGACCAAATATGAATAGAATTTTGGTCCTTATTTTATTCTGTGCTTTTTGCTTTCGTTAATTAGTTTTTTGTCTTCATAATTATTTCCCAATCATGTTGCAAACAACATTTTTTTTTATTACAATAGGTTTGCCAGCAGCTTTTATGTAACATATATTTCTGTATGACACACATTAACAGTTGCGACATTTCATGCAAAATTGTGATACATTAACATTCTCCTAATCTCATTAATCGCAATATCTACTTACTATGAACATAAGAAAAAAAAAACTGATTTTTAATAACATGTCCTTTAACAAGCAAACCATGGACTCCCCACTACTACAAGTTATACAGCCAGCCACTGAATAATCCCGAGGCGTTGGGATTTAACAACAGCAATACGATCGCATATTGTAATTAACAATTTGCAGGCAACCGCTATAGAGTCCTAACGAGCGCCTGTATGGTCATTATACTGCTGTATGACGTCATTATTTTAATTAAAACAATTCAAACGATTGTCTTTTATTGCTTAATGTTTTGATTTTGTGATGACTGTATAGTCAGTTTGAGCGGCTACCTACCTCAACTTCACGTCTTCATTTTACAGAGAATGAAGTCAAGAAAAAGATTCAGCTAGTTTTGTTTTTGTCTATACAAATGTAACTGAAGGAGAGACTTATTTTCTCATTTGCATTATTATTGATTGCAGGCATAAGAACAAACGACTGGAAGTGGCAGTAATTAACTGAATGACGAGGAACAAAAGAGAACACTGAACGTGGTTATTTCCTGCACATTACACTACACTTAAGAATATATAATAGACGCACTGGAAGCTTATCAGAGAACTACCCTCATATTCACAATATTTCAACATCATCTAATACAGATTTCGCTGTTATTGAAATATTATTACAGGGCAGTGAAATTCAGTGGGCCTTTTATAACGGCTTGTTGGTTGTCGCGCCTCTGTTGAGTTATATTCTATTTCGGTGTTTGGCCACATGTATTGTAACAGTAAACCATCATCATATCATCATTGACATCTACCTAGATCTCGAGTCAGTCAAGATATCCGTGGATGGATGGCCAGTTATTGTCGCCAGTGTATCGACACCTATAAAGCTGTACACTGTAGTGCAGAATAAATGAACCATCTAAATAAATAATGAGGTCCGGCGTTATTTCTGTCAGTTTTTTTTTAAAATTTTTGGTTTTGTCTCTGGTAAAATATGCTGGTCACTGATACTGATGATTTTCTACTACAGGCTTGAAGTAAAGTTTCTTCACTGTTGTCAGTACCACCTAGATTCTTCTAACTGAACGGTTATTTGTTTTTTAAATGTTATGATAAGAAATACTGTGAGTTTTACCGGCTAATGAATAGAGTGAAGCTGTACCAACATGATGTGCTATTGCGTATATCAGACATTGATTAACAAGTAAACAGATTTTAATTAGTGATTCACAAAATTCTGCTTGTTAAATATATATTAGGTACTAACTAACCCTAATTCTTTACCTAATACTCTAAAAACAATTCCTCCTAAAACAGCATCTATTCACTGTCCCACTTCCCTTGGCCCGCAGTGTAGCACATCGATCAAAAGCCAAGATCTGGTACCTCCGATAAAGCTTGACGGGACATTAAAACATTTTAAAATGCAATAAATAAATCCCTTAACGACGCACTGTACGGCCCGCTATTAATCAAGTGCTCACTTCAAGCTACTTTTTATTACATGTAAATGAGTACCTCGTAATGCTGAGGTTTATGCTTATGGATGGATCTGAGGATGTGTGTGCAGGGGGTATGGTGTGGGAGGAGGAGGCAGGGGGGTGTGGTAAGCAGGACTTGGAGCTGTTCAATTGTTAACGTGAAAGATCTTTGACTCTTGGAAAACTTCGTTGATAAGGGATATTAAATTAAAAAAGGAAGAATTTCAAGTTCTGGAGCGAATAAATTTCTACTACCTAATAAAAATGATGAGACACGACATCGAAAGAAGAGATAGGAATAAATGGGGAGGAGGTTTTATCCACGGATGGGACAGTTCAGGACTACTTATAGGTAGTTTTTTGCTGTCACTCTGTAACGTTGTACCTTGCTAACTCTAAGAATAGGTTAGAAATTATAAAACTATAAATAATTACAATAGATTTATTCTAAAACTATTGATAAATCACCTTTAATTAAACTAATAGAAACACAACTTACTACTTATCAATTTAAACTACATTATAAAATATATAATAATATTATAAATTGTACTACGGAACTCATCATTAACTGTTTTCACAAAGGTCCTCGTATCTATTACGCCTACGCATCGCTAAACGAGTTATAAAACTGGTTTTGCCGCTCGCGACCGTCCGCCAGGTAGATCACGGGCTCATTCGTAAAATTCAACCGGTAGAACGATTATTGGCTTCAAAGGTGACGGCTGTGTCACACGGTCTCAGATGACCACATTCTAGAAACGTATAGATCTAAACGCGAATCCTATTCGGAAATCCCGCTGGGGTAAGTTTCCATGTATTGCTTGAGTGTTTCTATTGTAAGGTGTTTCTTCCTTCTAAATTTCTGTCTAGTAGCAGCCCCTCTTATTTTCCTTTGTCTGCTGGGACACTGTGACCTTTGGACCCGGCTACGTGGTCCAAGCTTTGCTAACGCTTGCCTTGTGTCTGCGCTTCCAGGATTTATATTCTACATTTGACCACGCTTCGCACCATCTACCTGGCGGCGAGTGGAAGATCGGACCTGACCTTAGTCCGGATTACCTAGGTCCTGCTGAAGACCTGGAAGTGCAACCTGGGAAGGGGCAGGACCGCCGGCAGAGCTGCACTACGGTTCAGGCCAGTGTTCCCAGCATACCTTCTACCTCGAGACCTAGGCGTGATTAGGGCAACGTGTGTTGGCGGAAATAAAGTAGTCATTCCTACCAAATTGAGTACTTTATTTGGACCCCTAACTATCTACCTGTCGGCCTTCTGCCGCAGTGGCGCCCTCAACGTGGTTTCTGTTGCCTAATCACGTCTGGTTTCTAGATTCATGGTCAGCTGCTAGATAGTCATCTACCTACAACATATTGTAAACGAGACGGTGACTCAGCGAACTGGTACGTACTTGCTAACTGTTGCGTTTTATACGTTATAACGACTATTAATTTAAAGAAAAAATCTACCTACATTTTTTTTTTTTAAACTTGTGAACTAAATTTAATGTTAACAGTAAACTATTATTGTAAATTACGACTAAAGCTACTTTTCTAACTACTTCTAAACAGTTTAATACTATTAATATTGTTAAACGTAACAGTTCGCACATATTTTTTTTCTTCTTTACTTTTCTGCTCAATTTTTTTTCTTTCACCTACCCACTTAATTTTATTTTCTCTTCTCTCAATACATTATTTTTTTGGGTTTACTCATAATATTCATCACCTCATCGTAGTAAAGCTAGTTACTTCTAATTGTAAAGAACACCATTTCAATTGCTATCTAGTAATTATTAGTAATCTTTTTCTGTTTGCACTTCCTAAATAACCGCACTTTAAGCGTCATGGAAACCTACCCTATTAAATTCTTTTTGCTAAACAAAAACGAATTAGTGTACGAGGTGCTTATTAGAGGCGAGGAACCTGCGTCAACGGAACTTGAACTCCGTAAACAAAATCCAACTATGAATTTTAGGTACTTAAACTAATTCAATCTAAAACACTAAATATAATAATAAAAAACTACACACTACTACACTAAAACAAGTACCTACTCACTACCAGTACATATAACCAGTTTTTTAATTATAATATCCTATTTTATTTATTTATCAAAAGTTGGTCTACCCCAACTATCTTACAAGATGATGGACTATCCCATTCATTCTTGTGTTCTACATGCTATCAGCTCTACAGCGATAGTATGGAAGTAGTCTTGGCCCTACCCCATGATTACTTCTACCTTTACAGGAGCGGCTGGTTACTCCCTAAATAAGCCTAAACCATTAACACTACTTATCTATCTATTATTTCTTCTATCAATCTAGGACTGGTTATATGAAGACTGCAATGTACTGAATATCATTTCTATAAAAAACCAAACACTAGTGTAGCACTACTAAAAAAAATCAAATCAAATCAAATCAATGAGACAAGTACAGAGACGAAAGTCTTGTTTGACATTTATAAACAAAACTAAGTCCTCGAGAAGTCGAACCTTTACGCTGAGGAGACACACCACCACTACGCATGTAAACGAGCTCACGTCTTAACATCTAAAGCTAGGTGCACACGAGCGCACGTTTATTACAAATATCACTAACAATCCGTCGACCGGCGTCATTAAACCCCCATCGGCTCACAATGGCATAAATAACGACGGATTTATTCCTATATTTATTTATTTATATGTGTTATTTATTTATTACCCGTCCGGTCTGCACTCGGCTTTATAGATTTTTTATACTTGTCCTTTTGATCGAGATGTATTAAAATGTTTATTGTCTAATCTATTTGGGGGTATTAAACAAAATTTTAATTTGGGTAAACATTCTTATTCGATATCAATAAAGATAAGGATTTAGTTGAGGAATGCCTTATTATTGGAGTGGTGTGGAATGGATTAGAGATTAGGTATAATGAAACAAAGGATTTTAATTAAAGGTTTAGTTATTTTTAGGAGCATTATAAGTTGAGGCGTTTGCAAGCCAGATGCAACTTAATAAAGATTTAAACGTCTTTATTTGATTGAATAATTAATATTTTAATGAAAGTTAATATTATTAAACAACAAAGTAAATTCAATAAATTCAAAAAAGTTCGATTTGTTTTACCTTTATCCGTTACAGTTACATCTTCTTTAAAATTAAGAGTATTCATATTTTAATAATAATATTTATTTTTAGATATTAATTATTAAAATACATATCACTAATAACAGTTTTATATTTTTCATGTGTTTCCACATGACAAAGTTGAAACTTGTGCGCAAACAAAGGCAAGTGAAACTTAATGATTTGGGATCCCTTTTTTTGTTCCACCAACTAATCCTAAAGAAATATTTATTTTAAAAGTAAGTGTGTCAACTCGTCAAGGAAGTGAAACCATAGAATTATCATTGTATGTTATTGTTTATACAATCTTTTACCTTTTTAAGCAATCAGGTTTTCATCGGTTCAATAAAAATATTCAGACGCAATTTCCTATTAAAAACATCGTTTGTTTTTTACTTCCTTTTACAAAAAAGCTATTCATTACCCACGGGTTTGTTTGCGTTGATTTTACTTCGGTTATGTTTTTTTTTACAATTTATAGGGTGCTTGATGGTAAGTTCTTTTAATGTTAAAGTACAAAAACATCCTTTAAAACCTATATTTACTGGTCCTTTTCGTATCAAAGGACCATTGAATCTTTCTAATTATAATCAATTATTATATTAGAATAAAAATAAAATAACGTCCATCAAGATATACTTAAATTTGAAATGCATTTTTTAACTACAATATTTATATAAAAGAGCGAAGAAATAAAATAAAGATTAACTATCTTTAATTCTTCAAAGCCTTTTGTAACAAACAAACACATCACCTTTATAATAGAGAACAGTAAAATAATTAATTAGCTTGCAATTTCTACTTAATCCGTCTTATTTGCACGGTGATTAAGTAAAGAGGTGTAAAAGAATTGCCATGCTTAATTGACGGGAACGTATGACCATAAGAATTGTTAATTAAGACGTATGTACTTTGTAGTACGTTCTTATGTAATATTGTGCGTATCAAGGCAGTGGAAGCAATCGACTGTGCACATACAATGATCAGGTTTAACGACAAATTTAAGATTAATCTCATTTATATTTGTTACTTTATTGTTTTATTGTTGGACGGTTTCTTTCGTTTAGATATGGATGTTATTTTGTCTAAACTTTACTACTGCAAGATATAGGTAAGTTGTTTTATTATTTGTATTATATTAACAACACCTACCCTGACCTTACTGGTGAAGTTCTTCAGAAAGATCAGGTGCACAGTACTCATAACCGGCGTGCTTGTATGACCAGATGTATGAAGGTGGTGATGTGAAAGGAGTATGTAAGGATCGTAGCAGGTGGAGTTCCGTGGTTTCTGCCTACCCCATGGGAAAAGGCGTGAGTTTATGTATGTATATTACATGAATAGGCACATTTTTGATTGTATATTTGTGACTCATGAGACACTTTTAAAATTATCTTTCTTTGTTTACAATTGCAGGGTCACAAAGATCAGCAATTGAAAAAATGCAGAAACCTAAGTCAACTAGCCAACCTGTCCACTTCTGGGCAAGCCAACGAGACCAGCGTCTAGTGCCATCAACAATAATCTATAAAATCAGTTAATTCCAACCGTATCTGCTCATTAAGTCCAGCCCGACATCCGGTCGCACAATACAGAACTCATCATAATTCAACCGACATCAAAGATCCAATAAATCTAACATTAATAACTCTATTCGTTTGTTGTGCCAGTTTTGAATCCAACTAAAATGAACCTTAGTGCGCAGAGGATATGATTGGGTTTCAGTTGGGCAGTGGAGGGTATTTTAATCCCTGGCAATAAAAAGGTGTGGTATAAAACGGTAGCCAACAGGATTACCTATAGGTTTTGTATCAAAGTAGCGCTGACGGGTTGATTTTCGGGATGTGACGCGGTTTATCGATAGAATATTATTTAGATTTGATTTATTATGGTTATTAAAAGTTTTGTCATTGATTTAATTGGTGTTTTTTTATAATTACAGATTCAGGTTCAAGCAGTGGACTAATGCTGATGATTGAAATAATGGTTCTAGGTATGTCAAGATCAGGTTTTTGAAATGGTTGACAAATCAACAAAGTTTCATAAAATTATTTGCCTTCATCCACTGGGTAGATCTCTGGTTACCTGTTTCAAAATCCAACAAATTACTAAAAAACAGAAACAGTAAAGTTCGAACTCTTGATTACATTCATGTGAAACCCGGCTAGGGCAGGGCAACATAAAAGTAGGCATAACACTTAAACTCGGTAGATTCCGATCAGTTTAAAGAATAAGAAAGTTATTTGAATCATTCAGGTTTATATCCTTCCATATTCCAATCAAATCATTTATTTATAAGCCCATTTATCAAAAGGCTTTATTTAATTGTCAAGAAGTCAGTCAGTGAGAAAGTTCTTCGTTACCATCTACTAATGCCCGATTCCTAATAGGTACTTACCGACCGATATTTGTTAACCATAGTAACAAACAAATGATTTCGTATTTACGCTCGTGCTGTCATGAAACTTTATTTTTCAGGTTTATATCCATAACTTTTGTAAAACATTTTTTACATTCAAAATTGTCACCAGAGTTTTCACAAACAACCAGTCAAGCATTCAAAGGATTTACGATTGGTAAGGTAAGCTATCCGTTTAGCATATAGGAACTGGGCATTAACCTAACCTAATATGGACCAACTAGAGTCTGAAATAAATGATTATTATTATTATATTATATATTAATGTTATTATTATATAATTATTTATTTATTAATGCTATTCAAAAGGATCGATACAAAACATCGATACAATACCAACACTAGCCACTAATATTAATTATAAATGATTCAGGCGTCATTAGCGGTAGCAGAGATCTTGGGCGATACAAAGACGGTCGCCGTCTCGCTCGCACTCGCGGGGTGCATGAGACCGAGCTTATTGTAACGTGAGAACAGACTGGGCTGCTTGTGTCGGGTTGGACTTGATGATACAGGCTGGATGGAGTTGAGGAAGAGAGTAAGAGAAGAAAGTAATGATGCTTTTGGTCATTTTTCTTTGACTTTAAGTACTAATATTTTTGTCTGTTTTGCAAAGCAGTGTGAAAAACTGAAAGTATAGTACATTAAATATCTTATATTGCGACTATGTCGGCGTATGGGTATAAATGTAAAATATGAAGTCGCGGATAAAAAGTACCTCATGTTGTTTTGGAGATCCCAAGCTACAAATTAAATTTCATTAAGATCTATTCAGTGGTTTTGTCGTGATAATGTGACAGAGTCCCTTTGGCATTTATAATGTTAGTGTAGACAAAAATCTGACCAAATCCATTATTGCATTTCATTTTTCTTTGTGTAATGTCTGTACATTAGTCATTTAATATTTTTTTAAATAAATGTATTAATATCATGGTGCTTTTTATTAAAACCCTATAGCCATACCTATTGGTGCCGTAAATCAATAAAAATAAATATAACAAAAAAGAGATAAGTTTTGTTCCCGTTTCTTTTAGTTTTGTTTTTTTTTTTATTTAAATTGAGAAGGTTCACTTGATTCACCTAGGACAATTCTTGATGCGCAGTTATATTCATAATATCAATTAGTGATTAAAAGTTATCTTCAAAATGGATTTATGAGTCCAGCTGAGCTCAGTCCACATTATCCTCCAGCCGCTAACGTTTACACACACCAATACATTAAACCCTATTATTAAACCCGTACTTATAAACCCCGCTTCACACCGCTCAAAAGTAATTTCATTTTTTCCTCCATCCTAATAACATAAACTTATTAACTGCAATAGCAATAAAAACCATGAATGGACCCATAGAGACGGCTGGATCCCACAAAATCCACCCCCTATACAAGCCTGCGCGCGCGCATCCATTCATGTTGTTTTTTCTGCACGTTTACCTGCAACTTCCTTCCTACAACGATCCATTACCATGAATGACATTCCTACGCTCTGACAGTTAAATGGATACCCTGACACTTATGTGGTGATACAATAAAAACACCATAACAAAACTCAACCTTCTGTACTCACTCCTAAAGTTAAAATTCGTTCGAAGGGCCTTTTTCTGATTGATGACGTAACAACTGTAGATTTACGCCTGACCTAACCACTTCTAACTCTTACAAGCCTGTAAATAAGGATGAATTTAGTTTACTCTAACATTTTCCAAGAGAAATTCGTGGTTATTATTTTTCCTAGCGCGTAAACGATACGTACGCTCGACGTAAACTCCTGCGCATTGTTGATCGGTGCCACACTGTCTGCCGAGACGGTTTTTGTTCAAATTTAGAACGTGTTTTTTTGACGGTTAACTTGAAGCTAATGATACTTGACGTTGACGATACGATGTCAAGTTAGTTTAGTAATTAAGAAGAAAATAAATGGTCAGGAGTTTGGACACGTATGATTAAGGAGACTAATGGTACTGTTGAGTGACATGCTTCCAGTTGATGCTTCGTTTATTCATAACTTTAAAGTGACGTGCTATTTGGTTTTGTCAAGTCCTTTGGGTCAAGCCTAGAAGGACCTAAATTGTATACCTAAAAGTCAAGTTCCCAAAATTCACAAAATGAATAAGGTACTTATTGTGATAAAGTGTGAAATATTGGTAAAAATGCACAAAATTAAATCCTACTAATAAAAAATTAAAAGTCTACTAATAGTATAGTTGGTATTTCTTTTAAGAGACTCTAAGGTGTACTCTAAGTCTATGTGCTGGTATTTTAATATAGTTTCGGTAATACAATCAACCGATACATAGGTACATACAACCAGGTCACGTTAAGTAAATGTATTGAAATTATCAACTATTTTAATATAGTAACTTATCCGCTGATTATAGGTTGGTAATCATAGGCCTTACTGCACTAAATAAAAAAATGATTTATTTATAAGATATTTTTAATTAAATCCATTTACAAATTCTATAACATTAGATAAATCATTTGTGTCTGATCTATCCTAATAATTATCTGGCCTGTCACATTAGCATTACGTGCGACAACAAATAAATTAATCCGGTCAAATCCAATAATGCCTAAGAAGTATCAGTAACTGTCGAAGTGACGAATAAAGTCAACTACACAATAGAAGTTGTCGATTGTTGTAAATACAATATTTTCGAATGCATGCTGCGGCTGGTTGTAAGATATCAGACATTTTTTGAAAATACTTATTCATGCAAAATATTGTTGATTTGTTGCGTTGCGAAAAAACAAATGAAACTCTCTTCTTCGTAGCGTTTCGATGACAAACTATAGCAGAGGTATTATATTGTTGCGTTTAATGAAACTCTCTATGTCACTATTATACTTCTACTCGTGAGAACCTGGAAATGCCTTAATGTAGCACTAAATTTTGTATCCATTTTATGTATTGCTGTTTATTTTCCTCTGATAGTAAATAAAAATGTTTGTGTGTTATTCGATGACAAACAAAAACATAATCAAGTTACTTCTTATTTAAAACCGCGTCAGCTCTGTCCCGAAATATGACTTTTTAGTGGAATGTACCAAATGCTTTCTATTTGTGTCAAAGGATCCGATGATAAGTTTTCTGGTACTTACTGTTAACTAGAAAGTTTACAAAATGACCAGATTCGCTCGACTACTAACACACGTACCGGTAACAACGGCGACACTTCCACAAAGCAACCGGAGCGGAAATACGTCACACAAAGGTGATATCAAAGAGTCACGTTTTTGTCTCCCTGCCCACCCCCCGTATAATAGTCAATAGCTTTAAGAGTCCATTCTTACTACTTAAATGTCGCGTAAAATTATTGTTCCGCTTTTTTGTCGAAACTGGGATATTGGTTGAATTGTATGAAAGTGCGATATGATTGTAACATGAGACTTATGGGTGAAAAAATGTTTCTGTGCAGATGAAATTAATTTGGGCAAACATACACCCTATTAATTTTTAGTCCCCCCATTATGAGAGATAATTGAACAATTATTATGGGAGTTGGGTATCGTAGCGACTATAATTAAGCCTGGTATTTGTAACGGCTATATAAGGAACTAGGCTAATCTTTTATTAAAAAAAAAATGCCAGCCATCACAAAATTTCTTGGTTGGGCCGGCTAACAGATATGCCTACTTGTATCATACAGGCATGGTGGACTTTCACACCCATATCTTTTGAGTATTCTATAGAAGATTACCTTTTACACGATGCAAATGGATTCAATTTCTCTAGAGTTTCATATCAGAGGAGTCCCCTCTAACGATCCTATTAAAAGAAATAATTTGACTTTGACTTTCAATTCTCATAAGATAAACAGATCATTAAAACACCTAAACGCAATTAGCAGGGTCATCAACGGAAACTGAAGGTCACGTCACGTGTCACCGACATGTCGCACGTGATGGCTTGTTGACGTTCAACATCCTAACACAACAAGGATGTCGTGACAACATCCATGCTAATGTAACGAGCTGTGTCTGTTGAGCAACATGACGATAATATGAACTTAATTTTAATTGTGAGCATGATTTCTGAGTCTTCTAAGTAAGTCATGAACATCTACATTAGTACACCTCTGCTTAACCCTTCGGGGAATATAGGCGAGATGGTATGTTATGTCATCAATATCATCGTCATCTTCCTGCCCTTATCCTATGTTACTTGGGGTCGGCGCTGCACGTTTTCTTCTTTCAATTCGCCCTGTCAACTGTCATGAAAAGTAAGAGTTTTTTAATTCGCTTTGTTTGGCACTCAATTTGTGCACATAAGCATTTATTGCACTTTCGGAGACTACTTCTTAATGTAGGTAGACAGGTTAGGTTAGCAGAGTTCATCGGATTTAAGCTCCGTTGGGTTAGATCACCGGTCACCAAAAGATTATTTTTTCTTTTCTTTTCAAGCTTTGTCTTTTGTGTCTTGTATCCATACTCACGATAAAGTAAACAAAAGAAAAGGGCATAAAGAATCTTATAACTGAGACTTTGATCTTCTTGACACCTTCAGCAGATGAACGCAATAAGAAAAATGTCATATATTCAGACAAACGATTTCCTCTTATTATAATGCCTTGGAAAGTTCGTTAGTTAATTGGGCATATAATACGTGGTCACCGCGTAAGTCCCCGGACTCGGCCGGAGCAGGCGCGCTACAAGAGTGTCAATAAACTCGGCTCGACGTTTAATACACCGCCGGACAAAAGCTACGGAACTCTTTTATTTTCCATACGCTTAGGGGCCCGCAAGTTTACGGACGATTACAGATATTTTATATTTATGGCAGAGGAATAGGGCTGCTTGTAAGTGTTACCTTTAGGGCTCTCTGAAGTTTTCTTTAACGGATTTTAAGTTTATTCAGATCGTACTTGCAAATGAATTAAGGATCTAACATCGAAAGATGATAGGATACATTATCTTAAGCTCTATCTACCAAAATACATCTGGTTATCCAACAAGACACAATATGGTTCGTATCTTATTCCTAATAACTGCGATTTAAAGACCGAGTAGAATTCGTACAGAAGGACCAAATTACTTCCATATAACATTATGTTAGTTTATTAAACCTACAGAACCACTTATTAAAGCAGCCTACCGGATTCTCCGTCAATACCAGTAGCCGACAATAGACGCTCATTTATCAGACTCAACTTAGCCCTTTTTCTTTTTACCTCGCACGGCGTCGAACGCGCTACCTGATCACTGCCGACCGCTACTTATGCTCCGAATTAATGACCACTATACCCTTTGTGAGGTTAAGTTGTGTATGATAAGGTCGGGGAAATGATGGGTGGCAGTTATTATCTTTAATTAATGAGAGATTTTAGTTTATGGGAAATTCATTGTTAAGTTTGGGAGGATTGACTGTAATCACCTTTCTTTGTTAGAAGATTTCTGACGGTGGTAGGTACCTATGTACTCGCAAGTATATTGGATGCAATGAAACAGCTTTAGCTACCCATTTTACTGGAAGCTTTAAGCATGTTATGCTTACCACTCTTACTGAAAGTATTTCTGAATAATGAAATGGTAGATTATACCGACAACAAGTAATCAACTTTTTCAATAAATTATAAATAGCAGACTCAGATTTTTTACCACAATAACAAAAAAATATACACACTGTATTCAGGGATTTTCTTATTTATTTTCATATCTAACATACAATAACTAACCTATACAATAATTACCTAATTACAAAAATATATAAAATAGGTTGCCTCCTCCATATTTGTACAAATATTCTAAATACTTCGCAATTTCTGATCATATTCCGAATCAGTTTAGGCAAAAATACCGTCAACATAATGATGTAACCACACTTGATAGTCATATAATATTAATGTTGCCACTCTTTAAGGACCTAATTCTATGAACCAACATACTAATGTAGATTGAGTAATACTTCACGTTTAAAACATATCACCTCATTCTGAGTCTCATATTGTTTATGACGAAGTATATCTAAGTTAATTCTTTGGGAACATCATAGTATCAGCTACCACTTACTGCTTGCTTGGCTTACTAGGTCTGTTAGTAGTGGTGGCAAGCGGTGGACTGTGTTCAGCTAAAGTTCTCAAACTCTGAGGCCTTCTATCTATTGGGAGACTATAGACGTCTGCAGAATCTTCATCGGAATATTTAGTATCGTCTTTATCGTTTTCACCACTTCTAACGATAGCACGCATTCTTAGGCTTTGGTTTTTATTAAGTCTTCTGTTAGTTATTTTCCGACCAGATGCAGGTGTACAGGTCTTATGCTTTTTTAACGAACTAGCTTCTTCATAACTGTTGTCGTATATTCTGCTGTAATAATCCGGATGTTTTTGTAAATTTCGGTTTCGCACGTATGGGTGTACATAAAGTGGATCTGGTGATCTGGTGTCTGTCTTCTTACTAGGTTTGCCGGGGCTTTTCTTGTCATTCCACGGAAATTCAAGTTTCAGTTCGTCTTTTGAGTGTTTAGTTCGCTGACTATCTGAAAGTGGTTGTGATCTGAGTTTATCATTTTTGTTTTTGTCGGAACTTAGTTGATCATTCCATGGATATTCAAGATGTAGCGAATCAGCAATATCCTTAGTGTCATCTTTTTGTTTCTGGCTTAGTAACTGTAATGGCGTTTTGAGTTTAGGGAGAACAGATAGTTTACTACTTTTATCATCATCAGGGCTCAGTTGGCCATTCCATGGAAATTCAAGTTGCAGTGAATCAGTAGTTTCCTTAATGTTTTGTTTTTTTTCCGTGCTCAATAACTGAAATGGTGATCTGAGTTTAGGAAGAACTGATAGTTTGTTACTTTTGTCCTCATCAGATTTCAGAATATAATTCCATGGAAATTCAAGATTCAGGGAATCAGAAGTATTATTACATTTATTAGTTTCTACTCGACTCTTTGATTGTGATTTGAGTTTATGTGAAGCTGATGCACTGTTATTTTTACCTGTATTAGGACTCAGCTGCACATTCCAGGGAAATTCAAGATGAGGTGTATCGGTAGTATCTTTAGTGTTATGTTTTTGTTCATGGCTTTTTAATTGTGATGGTGATCTGAGTTTAGGAAGAACAGATAGTTTATTACTTTTGTCATCATCAGGGCTCAGTTGGTCATTCCATGGAAATTCAAGTTGCAGTGAATCAGAAGTATCTTTATTGTTATTTTTTTGTTTAAGGCTCCGTAACTTTGATGATGGTCTTAGTTTAGGAAGATTAGATTTTTTGCTACTTTTATCATCCTCCGCGCTCAGTTGTTGCAATGAATCAGTAGTACCTTTAGAGTATTTTTTTTGTTCACAACTCTTTAACTGTAATGGTGTTCTGAGTGTAGGACGAACAGACAGTTTATTATTTTTGTCATTATCAAGGCTCAGTTGGTCGTTCCATGGAAACTCAAGATCTTGTGCATCAGTAGTCCCTTTAGTGTCATCTTTTTGTTTCTTATTCAAAAACATAAATGGCGATCTGACTTTAGGAACGACAGATAGTTTATTACTTTTGTCATCCTCAGGGCTCAGTTGGTCATTCCATGGAAACTCAAGATCTAGTGCTTCAGTAGTCCTTTTAGGGTCATCTTTTTGTTTCTTATTCAAAAACATGATTGGCGATCTGACTTTAGGAACGACAGATAGTTTATTACTTTTGTCATCATCAGGGGTCAGTTGGTCGTTCCATGGAAACTCAAGATCTAGTGCATCAGTAGTCCCTTTAGTGACATCTTTTTGTTTCTTATTCAAAAACATGATTGGCGATCTGACTTTAGGAACGACAGATAGTTTATTACTTTTGTCATCATCAGGGCTCAGTTGGTCATTCCATGGAAACTCAAGATCTAGTGCATCAGTAGTCCCTTTAGTGTCATCTTTTTGTTTCTTGTTAAAAAACTTGAATGGCGATCTGACTTTAGGAACAACATATAGTTTATTACTTTTGTCATCATCAGGGCTCAGTTGGTCATTCCATGGAAACTCAGGATCTAGTGCATCAGTAGTCCCTTTAGTGTCATCTTTTTGTTTCTTGTTACTGACTTTAGGAACGACAGATAGTTTATTACTTTTGTCATCATCAGGGCTCAGTTGGTCATTCCATGGAAACTTAAGATCTAGTGCATCAGTAGTCCTTTTAGGGTCATCGTTTTGTTTCTTGTTAAAAAACTTGAATGGCGATCTGACTTTAGGAACAACATATAGTTTATTACTTTTGTCATCATCAGGGCTCAGTTGGTCATTCCATGGAAACTCAGGATCTAGTGCATCAGTAGTCCCTTTAGTGTCATCTTTTTGTTTCTTGTTACTGACTTTAGGAACAACAGATAGTTTATTACTTTTGTCATCATCAGGGGTCAGTTGGTCGTTCCATGGAAACTCAAGATCTAGTGCATCAGTAGTCCCTTTAGTGACATCTTTTTGTTTCTTATTCAAAAACATGATTGGTGATCTGACTTTAGAAACGACAGATAGTTTATTACTTTTGTTATCATCAGGGCTCAGTTGGTCATTCCATGGAAACTCAAGATCTAGTGCATCAGTAGTCCCTTTAGTGTCATCTTTTTGTTTCTTGTTAAAAAACTTGAATGGCGATCTGACTTTAGGAACAACATATAGTTTATTACTTTTGTCATCATCAGGGCTCAGTTGGTCATTCCATGGAAACTCAGGATCTAGTGCATCAGTAGTCCCTTTAGTGTCATCTTTTTGTTTCTTGTTACTGACTTTAGGAACAACAGATAGTTTATTACTTTTGTCATCATCAGGGCTCAGTTGGTCATTCCATGGAAACTCAAGATCTAGTGCATCAGTAGTCCCTTTAGTGACATCTTTTTGTTTCTTATTCAAAAACATGAATGGCGATCTGACTTTAGGAACGACAGACAGTTTATTACTTTTGTCATCATCAGGGCTCAGTTGGTCATTCCATGGAAATTCAAGCTGCAGTGAATCAGAAGGATCTTTATTGTTATCTTTTTGTTTAAAGCTCCAAAACTGTGATGGTCTTAGTTTAGATTGTTTACTATTTTTATCATCCTCAGGGCCCAGTTGTTGTAATGAATCAGTAGTACCTTTAGAGTATTTTTTTTGTTTACAACTCTTTGACTGTGGTGGTGATCTGAGTGCAGGAAGAACAGACGGTTCAATACTTTTGTCATCATCAGGGCTCAGTTGGTCATTCCATGGAAATTCAAGGATAAGTGAATCAGTTATTTTTGTATTTTCTCCACTTCTTAACTGTGATTCGTGGTCACGAAGCGCCGGTACACTACCATTTATATCTTTATTAGAACGCTGCTTATCGTTCCAAAGAAAATCAAGATACGGATTACCATCAGTTGTTTCTTTTTGTTTGGATTGATTTTCATCCGAACTTCTAAATGATTCAAGGCTCAAATCATCTTGGTTTGTTAAGCGTAAAGCTGGTATATTACTTCCAATATTATCATTAAATTCTAGACTTCCATCATAATCTTCTTTTTTAAAGGCAAACAATGTGTCAAGGCTAAATTCATCAGAAAATTCATCTTTCTTATACTGATCTTCATATCTCCTGTTTTCGGGTTTGTCAACTTTGGATTCTTGATTAGGTACTAGATTCTTGGCAGGATCTTCACTAATCTTGTTTCTTCTTAGATTTCTATGACTGCTGCGATAAGCAGGTTCACTGTAACTACGAAGTAGTGATTCAGCGTTCGGGATATCTAAACTTCCTAATCGTAAAACGGAAAGATTGCTAAGGGTATTCTCTTTAGCATTAAGTCTATTATTGGCATGTTTACTATACCTGCTATTTGATGATCCAGATCTTCTAAAGTTTACTGGTACGAGGTTTAATTCATCTAAAGTCTCTGAAAGTAATTTTGATAAATCAGAGGCCACACCTTCGTCAAGAGTTACCTTATTATCAGGTGACAGCGAAAGTCTCAGAAAATTCCTGTGATTATTGTGCCTATTGTTATATTCTTTCTGATTTCTGCTTCTTAGTAATGGTGATTCGAGTGACAAGTCTTCCAAGCTTGATAAGCGCAAAATTGTTAACTGTTCACTGTTATCGCTTTCGGGCAACATTTCACTATTCAATGAAGATTCAGACTGACTATTGTCATAATTCTTCCTGTTATATCTTCGAGTTAATGGATTATCACTTGTTAACTTTCTTATTTGCGGTTTCAGTCCACGAGAAGGTGATAGATTATTGGACATGTCGTCATTAAGGTTAAGTTCAGCACCAAATCTTCTATTATAAAGTTTGTTATTACTATGACCATTTGGTTCAAGGTTTTCCAATTTTGGGCTTGCGGGAGTTTTTTCATCTGATTTTTCATCATCAGTTACTAGAAGGATTGTATCTATATCGGCGTCGCCAATATCGTATGCAGGAGACGACGCGTCTGAACGTGAGTTAGATTCTTGATTATCGTATTCTATGCGATTATTTCGTCTTTGGTACGGAAAATTTGGAAGACTGTTGATAGCATCTTCATCACCTTCCAATTTATCAATAGGTGAGGCTTCAACGCTCAAGTTGTCTTCTGAGTTATAGTATTTGCGATTTTGGTCTCTTCTGTTATTTGGTTTTTCAATAAGGGAAAATAATGATCGTAAATAATTGGCTTCTTCTCCTAGACGCGACGGGTCTTCAGGGTTGCTACCTTCTACAGATGAAACTTCGAGGCTCAAGTCATAGTTCGCTTTCCTGTAATTTTTGCGAGTTTGACTCTGTTTGAGATTCGGTGGTGTATGTCTTAAGTATGGTCGTCTATAGTTTTCATCTACCTGACGCGAAGAAGATGACGATTGGAGGCTATCTGGTGAATAGCTGTGTGAGCCAATTCTACTGACAGGGACTGATTCGAGGCTTACATCGTTATCTAGCTTTTTTTTACGTCCAATATGATCATTTCGCCTCAGATATGGTCGGCTCTGTATTGGCCGAATTGACTTGAAGCTATAGTCTTCAAAGCTTGAATATTCAGAATCTGACTGTTCACTGTCGCTGGCTGGAATCCCTCTTGAAGACAGCGCCCGGTAGCTGTCGTAGTCCGGAAGTCTGCGTGTTTTTCCGTATTGTAATAAACGTGGTGACGGATTCCGTCGGTTGCTATTGAAACCGTGACTGTTCAGCGCGGCGTTAAATCCAATTTGTAAAACCTGTAAACATAATTTGAAAGAAATTAAAACCGGTTTGCAATAACATGAACAAAGCTTTTCACGTAACTGTATGTTTCAAGAGTTAAATTCAATTAATTTGTTAAGTTTTCGAATCCATCACGGTACCTTCTATGTACGTATAGTATAAAACATTTTATTAGTTAAGTTATCGTTCTGAAAAATAAAAAATTGTGAAAAGGAAGTACCGGTTACATCGCGGGATCAAGATCCTTTAAGATGCCGCAGGACTAATAGGTTTGTTTGTTTAAGATATCAACAAGTCAATCTACAAACAATACTGGCAATACTAGCTGGTCTATAACATACAACGTACGGTTCACACGTGAGTTTACCTATTGCCTGCTATAACAGGCCATGATGCTAAGAATAAAGGAAATAAAATTTTTAAATATCTCTACAGTACTGACATAAGATCTGACTGATCTGTATCTGACTTTAGATGGGATATGCTATTAAAGGAGGCAGTGCAACGTTGTTAAAAGTCCAGGGCTGTAAAAAATATATCTAAAGACCAAGATTTACATAAGAAATAATAATTTACGGTTGATGCAAATTAATACAAAACAATTGTTTTAGTATTTATGCGAGTTTGTCTACAGAATATAAGGTTCTTACTATATAGGTACATGTTGACGAATTTTTACATATTGTCTTAATTACCATCAAGCACAATTAAGTACGTATTAACTATACACAATTACTAGATACCACTTTGAAAAAATCAAAAGAGAGAAAAGAAGACGAAGACTAGTTTAAAGATGCGGATAATGCAGCTAAGAAGAAAAGGTACGATCCAAAGTCAAAGAATTGAACGAACGAATGGACGACCGGAGAATTGAATATTACGTTAAATAAAAACAATGGTAAATCAAGTCATGGTCTGTATGATTGATAAAAGGAAAGATGACTACTTAGAGAAGAGGAATCTAACAAAGTAACGATGAATTAAGAAACCAGAAAGAAGAGGAGGTAGAAGGGTGTTAATAAGTTTAAACCAGTAATTAACCGAACTGAGTTACCGTTACTGGTAGTCTAGACATATGCAATGACTAAACATTCCACATGTTTAAAATATAGAAGAGTAAAATATAGAAGAGAGCATAACAGTTGACTTGATGACAAAGAAAAGATACTTTGTTAAAGATAATCTTACCAAAACAAACAAAGGTATTTTCAACATTTTCTTTGGCATTTAAAACATAATCCGCATACAATACAAGCAACACATGAGTGTTTTCCGTCGATCGTAATCCGCGAATGTTCCGCGGCACAGCTACTTTCACTCACAACAAATCAATTCTAACTTCTGTATAATAAGTAATGTTTTCACGATGTAGCGACATGTCAGCGAAATTAAAACATGCATTACCAAGTTGATTATTTGTTCTTTATTAACTTAGTACTACTTAAGTTGGGGTTTATGTACGGATTTTTGTAATATTCGGCAAAATGACGCGGGAACTGAAATGGCACGTATAATTCAACATGTGTACTGAGCCCGTGGACGCAGCAATACGGTTATGTAACTGTAGCTAACGGGCTACTATTACATTACCTTGCTTGAATGGTTCCACTTTGCCATAACGTCATAAACATGTTTATTGTTTTACATTTTATAGCTTACTTACAGCTACAATTTCTAAATCAAATTTAGAACACACAGGGACTTCAAGATATTTCTTTTTTTATTAGAAGAGCTCTTGGAGAAGGATCTCGTCCGGGAAAGTACTACCATCATACCTATTTCTATGGCAAAGCAGCGTTATTTGTATCCTGGTTTGAAAGATATGAGTGCCGTTGTAATTACAGGTATATAATAAACAGCAACAACAAGTAATAACAGGTATATGAGACAGATGCATGAGACATTTCAACTTTGTCTCAACTCATTAGCAAGGCCTCTGGTATTGTAGATGTCTATAGGCAGAGGTGACCACTTAACATCAAATGGGCCGTCGGCTTGTTTGCCATTCAACGAAGTTTAAAAAACATTTGTCTTTTTTAAATAAAGAATTATTGAAGAAAACTGTTACAATTGGAATACTTACATTAAACTGAATTACAGTTGAACATCATCAATTACGAGATCAGACGCGACGTCCTAGCGACGTAAGTGAAGATGTTACCTTTCGATGTTGACCTGACTTGAAGATGGTGAGATTTTGTATGTTCTAATAATGAGAGTTCTGTTAGAAGCCGAACAGAGACTTGACAGAACTTACAGACTGAGAGAACTGACAGACGCTATGTCTTGACTTAGCAATATTACCTCTGTCAATATGGAACCTTGGCAGTGGCCGTTTGTCAGCTGGGTGCCTATATTAAATGAAAGTCGTAATAAGAGATCATCTCAATATAAAATTCATTAGGCAGTTCATCGCATGCGTAGTTCTATGACCAGCTAAACAGAAGCATTATATTTTAATTTAGTTCAACTCTGTCCTTTTGTGGTGTGTATAAAACTAAGCTGGTATAAAATACGACTCCTGCGCAGGTATTATAGTCGCTCAGGTTTTAAATAAAGAAGGTTTACATGCTTACTTTAAAAATATAATAAATTAGTCAAATTACTTATTATTTTAGTACTTACACATAGATATTTTCCGTAGATGACACACACATGTAACGGTTAAATACTCTATGTAGGCTTAAAATCTATAACAAAGTAAAGTAATTTAAATAAAAATCAGCAAGTGAATTATTAATCAGGTTAAATTAGCAACCAGTTTATTTCTACAATGTGTGATTGCTCTTTATAGTGTATATCCTAGCGGCATATAAGCCCTATCTTACAGCAGTGCATCGCTGCAACATTGCCAGTAAACAAATATATACATTTAATAAGTTTTTATTGCCATAATCTGGACATAATTTACGTTGATAAGCAGATCATACTGCCGAGAGTCTGTGGCACAATGAGCAGTTTGTTTTATTTTAATTCACCTTTATAATCTTTTGAATTCACTGAACTCAGCGGTTTATATTTGCGTGTGCTATATTTAATTTTGTATGAGTATGGTGTCATATACCGGTCGGAAGCGACCGGTATATGACACAGGGGAGGCCTATGTTCAGCAGTGGACGTCCTATAGCTGAGATGATGATGATGATGATGGTGTCATAAGAATGTGACTTTTACAATTTGTATGTACTTTCTAAGTTTATTTTGGACATCTCTGACATCGGTGAAGGTAAGCATTTTGAGGAAACCACGATTTGTTAATAATACAAGTCTAAAATTGTCTAGAGCATGAGTGGGGATCAATGCTCGCGCCTTCTCTGAGTAAGAAGAGGCCTTTGCTCTGCAATGGGACTGTAATTGGCTGGTATTACTATGGTGTCATAGTTACCTTAAGGTATTAGTATCTGTTTACCGAATATCAATGATCAAAAGCAGCACTGCTATTCTATAAAAATATCTCCGTGAAGTGAGTTTGAGTTTGTAAGAGGTAATAAAAAATATACAGTCGAATTGCGAATCTCCTCCTTTTGAATTCGGTTAAAAATAAATAAAAATCAAATAAACTTAATAAACTTAAGGGACATACCTATTTAAAACATTATTAGTATAGATGTGCCTGCAAGTGTCTTTTACAGCCCATAAGTGTGACTTTATCATGTAGAATTACAGGTATACCATCACGCCTGTATTCCCCGAAGGGTTAGGCAGAGGCGTACCATTGTACACCCACAGTTCGCCGGGCGTACACACAGGGCGTAATACAGGCGTGATGTGTGGCAGGTGTGTGTGTATATATTTTATATGTATATATTAATTATAGGTATGTCCAAAAAAGTTAAACCAAACAAACTTCATTGTGGCCCAGATTGCTTCAAAAACCCAATTACTACTGACAATATCACAAAATCACCAATTTGATCGAAAAACACATTTTATACATAAAAACGACACACATTTGCTCTCATACACAACTGTCAATCCAAACGTCACTTTTGGAAAACCTACGAAATCCTATTATAGTATCAATAACAATTGTGTGGGTGATATTACAACGACAACATTGCCGATACATCCCAGCCAATTGAAAATAAACCTTATTGAGTTACGAATAGAGGTGTTTAAAGTTGTTCATGTTCATTATTTTTGTAGCAGAATATTGAATATTTAGGGACAATCGGTGTGAAAAGTGGTGCCGATCTATTACGGGTAATCGGATTAGTTGGACGTGTCATTTCTATGGGATTAAGGTAAAATGGCTGCGAGTAATAATTGTGTATATTTTGCGAAGTATAGCGAAAGGAATCGGGGATTGATTCTGTTATATTTGTAGATGCCTCTTTAGAACTCTACGAAAAAGAACACTTTTTACTATACCTAACTATCGGGTGTAAATAGACATTTAAAAAGCCGATATCAGTGATGACTAAGATAAGCTTAGAAAGTACTCTCGACCTGTAATTACAAAACTATTATGTAGTCCTGTTTTCTACCAATGTCGACTAAACCAAGACTAAGTACCAAGTTAGCGCCATCTAGGAAGGTACGACCAGAACCAGTTTATACAATTAACTTCCCAATAAATTCTCCAAACACACTACTTAACAAAAGTCAAGCTGTAATAAACGCTAAATACTTATTTTTTGTTACAATTTGTCAATATGGCACACATCTGCTGTACGGGTTCGATTCTCGACCCGATTGTTGCACAGCTCAGACAAATTGTCAGTGAATGAATGCGCGCAATGGCACGCATGAGGTGCAAAGGACCATTTATTATGCGATTGACTTTTATCGACATTTACTTTTGCGCGACATAATGACATATTTATAGGTACCTACTTAAACACCTACTGATAGAAAACAATAACCTAACGCTATTGCTTTTGATACTGTGGCTATAAGAATAATCTAAAGAAATTTTACATTGTTGTAGGTAAATACCTAATGTGATTTTTGAAATTATAATTTTCGGTGAAGGAAAATATCACGAGGAAACCTGTATGTTTAATGAATATATTCTATATGAATATATCTATTTAAGTCTGAAATCACCAACCTGCCTCGAACAAGCATGATGATCACTGCTCATGCTTTGTCTGTAAAAGATGAGGCCTTTGCTCTGTATTGACATAATAATAGGTTGGTATTATTATAAATCCGATAAACTGAAGAACATACGTCCACTAAATAATTCAAAATATTGTGTCCATGTTGTAAGCGTACAATCAATAAAAGATCAACAACATTGCGTTAAAAGAAATAAACTGACCGATTCTCAAAAATACAACAAAAAACCTTGCAAGCATCCGGTGAGGAAGTCCATTTTATTCACTAAACTCATTATTTATTGTTACTCAACAAATAATATGTTCGCACACAAAGGACGCGACTTCACGCGACAATCGCACTAGTTGTGCGCAGCGTGAATGGCACGCTCTATAGGTGAGACAGGCAAATGCTCGGCAAAGGTGGCCGGCACTGAATGTGGCTGTTTATTGCCCGAAAGTAATTTATTGGAGAGCAAAATATTGAATTTGTAACTGTTGCCGAATTAATTGCCGACTCTATGAAGTGACGATTAGTTGAATAATTTATTGATAGCGTCGATAGTCCGACTACTAATATTATCTACGTCGGAATGGCTGTGAATTCTATTTACGGACGAGTTTTATTTGCATCTTTTATAATAATTAAATTATAAATGTTGTTTATTTATTTATTCCTTTAAAGTTAATTTTAATTAATTTTCACGGCTTTCGTTTGCTTATGCATATAGAAGAACCGTCAAGAAACTTAGTATTTTTACGAGTCTTAATAACTTACGATTGAGCTTAGTTTGTCTAAAAAGAGCCATTCCGACATATTCACAATGAAATTAATTACGTTAAACTAATTAATTACCTGTGCCGAATGTGTTACATTACGATCCAACTATATCAGTTCAATGTAGCTAGGTACACCACAAACTTATGATTAGAATATAAGTAAAATTAATCTGCGTTAAACATTCAAAATCACCATGTCATTACAATTATCACAAAAAATAAACGATATAGATTGTTTTATTTTAATCAACCCCAGTCACTATCGTTATTTCAGGACATGTGAATGAAATCTGAACATAATATTGTCCTATGTACTAGACCGTTTACCTATACTACGCATCTAAGAGGTCCCCCATTCATTCGGCCAGCTATTACCCTTTGTTTTCCCACTTAACGTTACGACGGTTAAGATTTACCGACATGTGCCGTCCGGCCGCTCTCCGACTAATCGCAGCGACTAACGACTAGTCGTAAGGGGTGTGATTGTGCTCAATTAGATAGGGGTAACTGAGTGGTCAAAATGTTAAATGGGGTCCTAATTTGTTGTGCCCTTTGAGATCCCCCTTTAGACAAAGCACCTTTCTATTTGGTAACAAATACTTTTGTTTGTTTATTATTGTAAAATTGATATTTTTCCTACCGTAGATGGATTTTAGTTAGTTTAGTTTGGATACGTTTACTGTGTACTTATATCAGAATTATTGTGAGTTCATTTATAATACTCTCTCAAATTGACCAGTAGGTCTATTCTGTAAAAAAACCCTCGGTGTAGGTACTTAAGTGAAGTGAGTTTAAGTGAGCTTTCAAATTCTAGTATTAGGTGTGATAATAGCGAATACTCACCGTAAGCTCATTTACTTAAATACACCGACGGCGATAATTATAGAATAGAACTTCACGATGTACTAGACAAATTATTTAATCTGTGCTAATACTAACTGTTTACTTATAGCTATAAATTATGACACACATATCCCGCCCCGGTCACTTGCTGTCTGAGACGTTGTTTTACATAAGTAATAATAAACACGACATTCTTACAAGATACTCTGTATCTGATTCTGCTATGATTTAATAGGACTCGTGTAAGAAAATAAACGTATAAGAAAACTCCCCTCCAAAACGTTGAAAAGGATCACTTTCCTCAAATCAAGAGGAATTCGTTGACAAGAAACAAATAGCTGAAGGAATTTAAATTCAAAAACTAATAAAAGTGTTTTCAGCGCGAAACGGGGCCTTCATATTATCGCATAAACTGAACGAATGAGCGGAATGTAGCGTCAGCAACGAAAACGGATGTAAGGAGACGAAAATAAAAGTAAGAATTACAAAAAAAAACTTTAAAAATGGCTCCTATAGGATTACACGTAGTGGATAGGCAGCACTGCCCCCGACACGCCGAGTGTGATTATTGCTTGGTATTCTCTCTTAAACCACTGACTCTATTCTGTAATATGGGCGTCAAGATACTTCATTGATAAGCTAATGTACCAATTATCGACGATGCAACTATTTCCAAGTATGCTACAAAATCGCATTGGGTCTAGTCTGTTGGGATATTTGTATGTTTACAGTAAATAAAAAAAAAAGTCTGTTAATTCAAATAATAATTTTCATTCTTCGTTAATCCTTATTTATCTATTGCCTATAACACGACATATGGACGTAGTGGTAGTGCGCCAACCTCCTCACAACCAAGTTTATTTACGATTCTTTTGAACTTCAAAAAACATCCATCATCACATTTGCCTAAATGTTAACAAACAATAAAAAACCGCACTCAAAAAAACTTCCTCATCTCATGCCAACCGTACAGCAAAAGATAGATTTTTCAAAAATTTAACAGCCTGTCATTGGGGCTCTGGCCGGGGGCTCGCGGGGGCGGCGGGGGCTTGGGGGCGGAAAGTAATCAACAATTTAAAATTGGGGGCTAATCTCGCGCCCGCTGTAATCGCTGGTGATCGGTCTTCGCCGGATAAGGGCGGACGCTCATGTAGGCACGCTTGACAGGTGGCCACTTGCTTTCACTGGGTTTTAGAGTTGTCTTAAGGTTTATTGGTTGTTGGGTTAGTTTGTAGTGAATGGTGTGATTTCAGTGAAGGACATAAATCAATGGAATTATCTATAGAGGTTGCAACTGCCTCGTTAGCCTAGTGGTCCTAAGCACGACTGCTACGCTAGAGGTCCTGGGTTCGATTTCCAGGTCGAGCAAAAAGTGTTATTAGGTTTTTCTCTGAATTCTCAGTAGCAGCTCGGAGTTTGGATTTGTGCCCGATTAATGGCAATAGGCTCGCCCCCTATTACATGGGATCTAATTATACCGGCGAACTGCGGCTGTACATTGGTACGCCTCTGCCTAACCCTTCGGGGAATACAGGCGTGATGGTACGTGTAGGTTGCAAATTAACATAAAAAATAAAAGTTAAAATCAGGGCAGCACGGCTTTCTTAATTACCTACTGGGCATAGATTTGGTGATAATTAATCTTATAAAAAAAAAATCATTAAGGATATTTCTAATGTATGTACTTATTTTAAATGCTCAAGCGTCAATAACTTAAGAGCCGGCTCGCTTGTCGCATCCCTAATGGATTTTAATGAAAAACGGAAAAGAAACTCAAGAAAATAGTCAAAAACCAATCAACTATTGAAGAACTAGATGTCAAAAAGCTTGTAAACAGGCAAATAGTGTGAACACGTGTTCCCACTTATCTCCCCGCCTTGTAAGACAATGTCTGCTTGAGTAACTTCCTATTCTAAAATCTTACTTAACTTAGTTAAAATAATAAAAGCTCCTCTCATGAGAAAACCCCTCAAGGTGTTTGTTTTACCGGCAAATTGACGCGTCACTCATTCTGTGTCTCCTTCGCACTTACACGACACTTCGAATGAAGTTTATCGTCATCTCTTTCTCACTAAATAACGAATAACAAACATAATCCTTGCTTAATGGCCGGTCGAATTATTGTAAAGATTTTTGGCGGGAGACACCTAATAAGTGAAGAGGTCATAGGAATCCCTCTACGAGAACCTCAGTACGTCAACAGCCTCATCAGCATTTCGATGACTTGATAGACCTGGTAGCTAAAGGTATGTTTGCAGGCTTTAATTATTATTATTGTGGCTGCGTGTAGGTAAGTAACACCAACTAGAGTGAGTAGTATATTAGGTAACATATTACTTAAGTAAATATGAAAAAAAAAAACAATCATTCAATAATTCAGGAATATACTTACCTACTATTATAATTATCTATTGTACAGACACGGTTCTTCAGTACCTGTAGTAATATTTAAATATTATTTAGGCTTCAACAAACCTGCTGTGGTCAGCAATCCATATGCCAAGTGAATCCATTTTCTCCAAAACGTTTGTGAATTACGAACACCTTTAAATAAATAAGTAAGTGTGTTCCACTTCAAACATACTTACCTAAGTAGGTATAACTGCACCTAAATATTGTACCCGTCCCTAAGCATTACCAAATCCTTGCAGAATAATCATGTTATCAAATGTGCTTAATATCAATACTGTGCCTAATTTTAATTACTAATGAATATAAGTAGGTACGTATTCTAGACAATGATCATTAGCGAAGTTGTAAGCCAAGACATAACTCAAATCAATACAATTTCAACATCGACCTTGTATTGTCATCATTAAGCGAAACCAACTGTTCCAAGCATTAATTAGTAATTAACGACCAGACTGATCAGTCCGAACTGACGGCTTGACAGCCCTCTGCGGGTTTGATGTCAAGGCCAATGTCACACCAGTTATTAATTGATAATGCAATTAAAATTATGTTATTGTGAATTTAATAATTTATTAGATAATAAACAAGTAGCTGCATTAAATAATGGAACCGGTTGTAACTACATTCAAATAATTATAAACTTGTTGCTTTCTTGTTTTTATTAAACAAAACTCCAAAAAACAAAATTAAAAAGCCCATTCAACACGTATGATATAATATGAAAGACGTATGAACGTGAAAATGCATTAAACTGCATCTAAAGCAATATTATTAAACTAAATGTCCTCTATGGGACACGGCGTGATATTTTATAACTGAAGTCAATAGTGGCGACATCTAGTTATGTTAGAAAGAACCACCAAAAGAATAGTTTAGTAAAATTATGCCTACCCGTAAAAATGAAACTATTTTGATATAAAAATGTACGCGTTAGTAATATAACGTTACAAAATATTTTTATTTTGGCCACTTAAACTTAGTTTTGAGTAACCCTGCAATAGGAAACAGTCAGCGTCAGCAGTTCTAATAGCAAAACATAGATGGCGTTTTAACAAAAATGTAAGTTACTTCTTTAAAAGTTCCAGTAGCATAAAATAGATGGCGTTACTAATAATTTAAGCGCTTTTAGTAAGCTAATACAAAATAATGAAAATTTTTGCAACTTATTTCGCTTCATGCATGCAATAGTCGGTAGAATGACATAGCTTTAGAGAAGCGTACCCATAATTATTCTGCCAACTATACCCTAGCTACATGCCGGGTGAATCCTACTTTCTTTATAAAATTAATTAGTGTTACTTACAGGTGTTTTCTGCACTCATGAAGTTCTCTTTGTCCTGCTATAGATTTGTTTTTCTTTGAAAGCGTTTGATCTTGGGTGATCACAGGACACAAAATTAGTCACGATAAAACTGTAGGTACAATATGATAAATAGTCTATATCAGCGCCAACGCAGTAGATTTACCGAACTAATTCGAAAACCAGACACTGGTATTTGCCGCAAAACTTAGCAAATCGCGGTCTGCAATATCGACGTGTGATGCACAATCATGTAGCTTGGCTGTCAAATAATCAAAACAAAAGAAGGTAGATATTTTCGAACAGATTCGAATTTTGAATCGGTAAACGTTAAATAACTTTTAAATGTTTGAACAATCCATTAGAATGATGGACTGAAATCTTCCATTGGAATAAAATAAAATTAATTAATTTATATGTATGTAATTAATTTGAAATTGATCTAGTAGAAAATTGAAATCGTTTCAAGTGAATTGAAATTCACAGTGGTGGATACTTCTAGTTTGGGTCACACTTTACAGTACGGCATGACCTGACCTACTACATAGCGTCTGTTTTATTACAATTAAATTAAATTGTAATAATAAAATAAGTTTTTGTTTTATTTATGTAATAATAAAACAAAACACTTACATTTACAATTCTTTTTTTTTTTCACCCGACATTTTTTTTCTTATCTTGTAAAATTACGCTTATTGCAACACGAGGTTTTCACTGCACGGCGACGTTAAATCAGGTGGGTAGTAAAACAAGTAACAATTATGGAAAACTATTTATTTCTCATCCTGACTATACGTACACTAGAGCTACATTGTCCAGAGTCCAGCGCCCCTCGGAAACTAACACTATTCATTATTCCTAATGATATCAATTTACAATTTTGTGTTTTTGACTTTTTTCTCTTATGTACAAATGGACACTAGGTTATTCAAGCTTCAAAAAATATTTCTCGAGTAATTTTTAATAAAAATACTGAACTAGGTAGGATGTACTAAAGGCATTTTATTATTTATAAAAATATTCGTAAATAGTGTTGTAGACAGTTTGAACGGTACCCTACAGGCAACTTAGTTAGGTATTTGAATTATATAAATATCTGGCCAAGGATGGTTCGATAAAAATATTCTATGACCACAGTAAAGATCATTGTCTGTAACACTATATATGGCTGATGACGCAGTAGTTATCAGTTACATTAAAGCCATAAATACACACGCCAGAAACTTGAACAAAATTGTGCAAGCTTTCGTGCAATTGTTATGATTTTTATATCATGGGTATACACCATGCAAGCTTCATGTGCAAGTTCCTGGAAAATGTATTCCAAGCTCTATCCTGATATTATTTAAATAACATGAACATTGTGTGGTGTTTAATAATTACATGAATAAAGCGATATTTGAGCGAAAGAAGGGAAGACATTACGAAGCACAAACTAGAGAGTACTTTGTTTAATTATTTACAACAAAATACAATAGTTTCGTATACATGTTGATATACTTAGACCCACTCTAACCACAAATCACAAATCAAATATGTTTAGTGAGTTGGTGAAAGTAGGCCTAAGTGAGGAAGAAGAAATACTTATGTCACAGAGGTGTCGTGGACTTTAAAGCAAGGTTACATACAATAGGTAATGAAAAAAGCACCCTCGGTAATTATAGATGAAGTGAATCTGAGGTGACTGTCAATTCCTAGCATAAGCTGGGATGACAGCTCACCTCAAACTTACTTTACTGGGAGATTTTTACAGAATAGACGGCAGGTTTCAATTAACACAAAAGTTTGCGCTAAAATATTGTTGAAATTTATGACGAGATATAAGTAATTAATACTTATTATAAAAGGCTGCCAATGACAAAATGTTTACAATGTATTAGCACTTTTTTATTTGGGCTTTAAAAAGAGGGTTTTAAGTTCTGAAAGTTTTGTGTTAAACAGAGATTTCTGCCAATGCTAAGTGATTGTAACTATTCTCTTAAAATTAAAAAAGAAAGCGTGGTACCTGTTATGTACGTAGTTACCTAGCTATTGTTAATCTAGTTGTCTGTAAGTAGAAACGCACAAATATTATTGATTAGCTTTTGTACTATTTTATCAGCTGAATGAGTTAATATAAGGATTACGATAAGGTTGTATAAAATTAGCATGGCATACTTATAAAATAAATATTACAGTATCAATATAAAATCGTATGAACTTCAACCATCATCGCCTCTATTTTGTGTAGTTCTCCAAAAATAAGTACTTATTATCTACTACTATACGATTATTGCACAAAACTAATAAACACATACCTAATGTAGTTTATTACAATCACTGTATAAAAAACTGCAAAAAAGCGTTAAAAACTACTATAGTGCTGCCAAATTAAAATTTACGAACTCAAAATATTTTGTACTTAAAAAGTTAAAACTTTGTGAAAAACCTCTTTTTTCCTTAAATCTGGCAACACTCGTATACATACAGTTCTGAGATTTGTCCAACAGATGGCGTTATTATAAGTTTCCTAGGTTATTAGCGAACATCAAACCGAAACGTAAATGTTATATCTAAACTACAGACACAAACATAAGCTTGTACAAAACTTTAATTGCTCACACAAACTCAAATATTATATTTACAAGTAGGGCTTCCAAACACTATTGTACTTTATTTGACGTGCTAACAATGTTTGGGTACACGGTAGAGCACCCACGGGTTAAAGAATAATTTGTATTATTTAACATAAATGACAAAATATAAATCATTTGTGTTTTGTAATATTAACTGTAAAATTATATTTAAAACTGACACAATGAGATGGAGCCCTCAGACTTATAGATCAGTCACCACGAAGATTTTAATATAAACAAAAAAAAAAACAATACTTATTTTGATTCGGTCATCACTAAAATTCTCTCTCGCTCCAACAACACCTAAAATTATCTACTATATCAAATCCATTTTTCTCGCTGATGACCCTGATAATTTTGCTTTTCATGAATTTAACATCCAATTTCTAAAATGTCAATAGGCAACACGTAAATTGTCAAACTAATGTCATTGATTGATTGAAATTACAACTGCCCATCAAGTCACTTGACATTAGTTTTACATCGGTAAGCTTTTCGTGTGGGTTTGCCTTCTAAATACTGGTGATTAAGGGTTGAATTACAGAACTTTACTTAGTCAAGACATAACTTAAAAATAGTTCAAAGCCATTTGATTGGTTAAAACTAGTTTTCAAGTAATGTTTGAGTCTTGAGTTAAGCTCTGTAATACCGCCCTAAGATTTTTATAATCTGAGAAAGCAGTCACTGATCTCAAGTACAACCCTTAACCTAAAGTTTACATCTCAACATTACTCAGACTATCAAACTTCATCTCTTTAACTTCTTCGGGGTTGAAGCTCTTGACGGACACCTTGCCGTCGCCCCCCAGGTCTGTACTCGATAACTTATTCGTTATCTTCGTTATCGATATACGACTCTCGATATCATTCGAATCACATATCGTTTCTAATATTACACCTTTTTCTACTTTCCTTGGTTTAGGTGGGACTTGGCTCACTTTTGTGTTTCTTAACTTTTCACTCAGTAATTTGTTGCAGTTTTTCCTGGACATGTCTAGTGCTAGCGGGTCTTCTTGCGGCGTCTCTTTCTTCTCTTCTGGCTTGTTCTGCTGCTTCAACTCTGCTACTTCTGCGTTAGACACGTTGTCTTTCTTCTTCCATTTCGTTCTTCTGTTTTGGAACCAGATTTTTACCTGGAAGTAAGAAAAAGGAACTTGTTATTATAGGGGAAAAAACATGAGATTGCTTTTTTTCAGTAAGAGTAGAGTCATCGAATATTGTAATTCGTGCCCGGTTAATGGCATTAGGCTCGCCTTCTATTATATGGAACCAAAACATACCGGCGAACTGTGGATATACATTGGTTACACCTCTGCCTAACTTTCGGGGAATACAGGCGTAGTTGTATGTTATGTTGTGTTAATCAAAATAACGGACAATTTTAGAAATTATTCTTTTTTTATTATACCACTGAATGTGGCAAACAAGCTAACGGCCCGCCTGATGTTAAGCGGTCACCGCTGCCTATGGACACTTGCAACACCAACATGATCTGTCTATTGCCAAGTACCAAGAAACAGTAAATTAATGACAATTAAATGAAACAAACACAAATTGAGCCCGTGAACTTCCTCCATCGTAGCGGATATTGTAACAATAATCAGAGGAGCTCCCTAATTCTGACAGTTGCCATGGGACTGGCGCGAGTTGGTACGAGTGTGTGTGAGACGTGCCAGTGTATCGGTAACAAACAGTTAATTACGAGCTGATCGATCTCCGCCCGGGGGAACTGATAGTGCGGGGATACTGTCCATGTCGATAAATTGTAGGTAGCGTTTGGGTGATTATTGGATTTCTGATTTAAGTTTTATTGTGGGATATGAAAATATAGATTTTTAATAAATACACGATAAGGATCACGAATTCTTGACATGCCTATTGTTATTAATGTGTAAACTTTGATTGCAAAATCTTAGGCATCATCATCATCATATCTACGTCCACTGCTGGACCCCTTTATAGGTGCCACGTTATCTATCGGTAAGCTGAAGTACTGAAGGACTTGTACGAAAACACCACTATGTCAGTCCGATTACAGGACTTCGAAGGAGATGTCATTTCTCAGAAACTGTTCACTGCTGTTTACATGTTTGGACATGTTTAAATATAACAAAACTACCGCAAATAAAACAACACAAGTAGCAAAAATCATATCACCGACTTATAACCGTTAAGAGCCACAATAAAAGCATAAGTGCACATAACTAACTCCAACTAAATGTAAGAAGTGGGGGCGTGAAGTTGTCTCGTAAAATAATCGTAAAGCGACACCACTCAGATGCACTTGTGGAGTCGTGGGGTCGTTAGCACCCCTTATTGCAGAGCGTGGTGGTAATGTGACTTTACTGATTTTCTTAATATTTGTTAACATCGATGGTGCTTCTGTATGGAGATATGATGGATGAAAAAAGACACTTAACGAACGCAGACATATAACAACTTTCCAATGATTACAACTTATTTTTTTGTTCTTACCATACCTGGGACTCTGGTTACGGAGATTTTGAAGCACTTTAATTACCTACATTTTTTCGTAAAAAAACCTACAAACTAGGAAGGAACTATAAACAAGGAAACTTTAAAAGCCCCAAGAGCCCTGTACTGTCACACTCACTCGTAGTGAAAGTCTTGCGTATGCATTCCTCGCTAATAAATAGTAATAACAGTGATAATTTATGCTCAATGTTCCCTAGTTCGATGAGCAGTACCTGTATGTAAATAAGTGAGGATCCTTTTACACCGCGTTTTTAAACTCACAAATCGAACCCACTACTCATCGCACGGAAGTTTAAAGGCTTTGTGAGAGCTACATCACTAATAGGGCGTTCGTCGTGCATGGCGAGGTATCTACTCAATTATTAAACGACACTTAAGCTGGGCGCTATACAATCTATCGCTAGACCTTAAAAAGTCACAGGATTGTATATTTTTTTTTTTTTTTTTAGTAATATAGTACTTTGCGTGACTTTTATTTTGGACAGATCGTTTTGACATATTTAGTATATTTTTATGGAATTAATGTATTTGTTCAACTTATTGTAATACATTTTTTTATTGGAGCTTCGACGAAAGTACCTTTTGGAATGGGTAACTAGATTAAACATAATTTTTTTTTTCTCATGCAATTGATTTTCGAAAGTTCATTTTAGTGGCTCATTGAAATAAATGATTTGACTTTGACTTTGATTCAACTTACTCCGGAATACATCGAAGTATTCAGCTGTACTGCTTCTCGGCCACACTGATCAGCTTCCCACATTACTCTGATCAAATTGTGTTCACTGCGCCGCCCTACGCTGATTACTTTGATTGCCCGCATTAGTCGGTCAACTTGTGTGTTTGGCTACTAGAGTAAGCTTTACATGTTGATTCTACTATTATATCCACTGATGTTCACAATTGACAAATACTACGTATGAATAGTTGAATGATATAAGTAGGTACCTACTAGTTTTTACCCGACTTATGCAACTTATGTAAGCCATCATTTATAGATATAGCTGGTAGTATCGTCATGACTTTATATTTTCCCACTGCTTCTATTTATATTTTTGTTTATGTATTATGTATATATGTACTTGTAAGTATGTATTTATATGTATATATGTTTGCTTATGTATATAGTTATGTATTATTATATTGAATTTCAGTTTTATTTTTTTATATTTTTTATCTTAATATTGATTAATTTTGAAGTCACGATTTTTCTTATTTGCACCTACCACAATTTGTCTCTGCATCACCCTAAGGTTGACTGGTAGAGAATGCCATTGGCATTAAGTCCGCCGCTGTACATTTTGTGTGCATAAAGTATTAAATAAATAAATAAATAACGTACCAAATCACTTTTTTTAAGTTTATTTTATTTAAAGTAACTAAAACATTTATGTAAACATTGCATTATAAATTAATTTTAACAAAATCAAATTAATTTTAAACAGTGTTTATTTTTCTCTTTTTAGATAAGTATATTTTTTTTACATCATGATTTTTATTTCTTTTATATTTCTGTTCTTTCTTTTCCGATTAATATTTTATCAGTCAGGATTTCTAACTAGCTATTAGCTGACGAAGCGTGTCGACGGATTAGTGACCTGACCGCACTTTTGTCGAGAGGAAGTGGTAGATACCGCAGCAGTAACGCACCTGAACTTAGAGATAATGTTACAATCACTGTATCGCGTTTCTAACACCCGTAATGACCCATATTATTGAAATAGTACAAAGCAACCTTGCTTTTAGGAGCAGCTGTACCTACATATTTGGCATTGAAATGTAAAAAAACCTGAGAAACCTTATAGTTTCGAAGGGAAACATAGACACATAATATAACATACACACGCCTGTATTCCCCGAACGGTTAGGCAGAGGTGTACCAATGGACACCCTTAGTTCACCGGTCTGTTTAGGTCCCATTTAATGGGGGGCGACCCTATTGCTATTAACCAGGCACAAATCCTAACTCCGAGCTGCAACTGAGAATTTCATAAAAAAACCCACTAACACTTTTTGCTTGACCTGGACATCGAAACCAAGACGTTTGGTAGCAGTTGCGTAGGATCTCTAGGCTACACAGAAACATAGAGCAAATATATTACATCAACATTTTTGCATGTCTATTCCACCGCCACCGTCCGCCGCCACAGGTCACGCCACAGATGACACACGCCGCCGTATGATTTACAACACGCACGCACACAGACTCATCGCACAATGGCTCGCCGTGTAATTGCCGCGCAAATTAATCCGGGTAACATGTGACATTTGACTCGGACTATATACACACTACACCTTTAGTTAGGATGTGGGTGTAGTGGGAGCAATATTATTCGGATTACGGGTGAATATACCCGTAATGATGTTGGAATTGAACATTGTAAGTGACACCTGGCGTTGTGGATACATGATTGACGTCTTCGATACAGAATATAATGGCACTCAGAGATTTTTCAACATGTGAGATTTATCTCTTTATTATTTTAGAAATCGATGTAGTAGCCGATTCTGAGCAAACTACTTTCGGGGTATGCGTTTATTATGTAACACGTTGTATACAGGTGCTCGCTATCTCTAATAGAGAATGTCTTACGGAGATTAGGTCAACTTTAACCTGACGTGAAACAAGAAAACATGTGTAGAGTTGAACACCAGGTTCCATTGGACGACAATCTACATAAAAGGAATTAAGTTGAATTCAAACAATTCCTTCGCGTAACATTATAGACTATTCGTGTATTGCCTGGATACGTTACATCTGCAGTAAAAAATCAACCCTTAAAACCCGTAAAGTAAACGCTGACTAATGGCCTCCCAATTAACGTCCCAAAAGGGTGCAATGTGAGCAAGACAAACACTTTACATGACAACCCGAAAAAATAATTTCTCCCCCCAGTGTGTCCACACCCTTACGTCACAGTGCAATCCACTTGCTTGCAAACATGAAGATAATTATTATTGATTGCGCATTAGCACGCGCGACTGAAACAGATATACAACATGTGAGCGAGAGGCCCGACTTCCGAGATGGATTGATAGTGTAACGTGTCAAAGGAGCGCTAATTGGACGGTTGTGTCAAAACGGGGGTAGGCAGGGCTGGAAGTGTTATGACGGAGGCCGCGGTTTCGGATGTATTCTCTAGTGGAGAATTCTATGGACAACTTTTAAAACTTTGAAGAAAAGTGTATTGTGTTACTGGTAGCTTAGAGTACATAATTGCTTGTTCCCCGTTGCACATTGACTTATTCAATGACTCGGCCTTGTATTAGAAGGGTACCTACTAAAGCAAGATCCGACTACAATATCTTAGCAAAGCCTTACGTTGTAATTACTAGTAAAAAAAAAAAAAATATATCTTGGGACAACTCACACACGGCTATCTGATCCCAAGCTAAGCAGAGCTTGTGTTATGGTAACCAGACAACTGATATACATACTTATATAATTTATAAATACATACATATTATTAGTATGATCATAGTACGTACAGTATCGTCCCACTGCAGAGGAAAAGACTCTTCTCATATTGAGAAGGTACGAGCATTGATCACCACACTTACACAAGCCGAATTGGCGATTCAGACTAGTTTCCTTCATCGATGTCAGTGACATCTAAGATAAACTAAGAAAATATATTATATGAATTGATAAAGTCACATTCATGCCCGGTATCGAACTCGCAACCTCATGCACGAAAAGCACCTTAACTAATGAGCCTTAACGACTAGCTTTTACTTAACTCAGTTATCACTTAATTACAATAAATTGTATTCTTAGCCAAAGAATCGATCCCAGATCACTATCCTCACAACCACTGAGTTAACACAAAAATAATTCCATTTATGTAACGAGCTAACTAATAAACACCAGATTCTGATACCAATCAGTAACACGTGAGTAATTAACACAATTCCTTTCCTAGGAATAGTACCAACTTCCTAGGAATTGTAGTAAGAGGGACACAATGAGACACGAGTATGATTTGCGTTAATATAAAACAATAGTCGAGAGAATGACAACATAATGACAAAGAATAATACATTTCTTTGAAGTTGTACATTTTACACGTGTTTTATGTTATTGAGAATTTTGTACATTACTATGAGATCAAGATAAAATTATTAGAACTTTTCATTTTAACTTATCCCATGAGCAATTTTATATTAGCCGTATCATTCAGATTTAAGATTTTCATTGAGTCCCACCCAGGGCAATGAATATAGAACAACATACGATCACGCCTGTATTCACCAAAAGGTTAGGCAGGGGTGTGCCGATGTACACCCACAGTTCGCCGGTATGTTAAGGTCCCATGTAATAGGGGGCGAGCCTATTGCCATTAACCAGGCACAAATCAATTAACTCCGAGCTGCTACTAAGAATTTTATAGAAAAACCCAAAAACACATTTTTTTCTCGAACTGGGAATCGAACTCAGGACCTCTAGCATAGCAGTCGCTTAGGACCACTAGGCTAACGAGGTAGTTACAACATTAAACAGTCAAACATACCCTAAAACGCTACACATTGTTACTAACAATACAAGTCAAGCCCTAAGCCCCTAATCACACAACGTTTCCAGAGTATCGAGCAGTGCGCCGCATCACTTAGCCCACAATAACATCACTATCATAAGGGCCGCTGTACACGGTGGTTCGGGCAATCAATATTACCGCGGAGCGTCGCTTTGTCCGGAGATCAGTGCATGGGACCCTATTAGTCCGGACAGCCGCGTAGGGACGGCGAGTGTCGAGGGACTTGTCGATGATTTGCTTGTTGGCTGTTTGTGTGTATTGAGGTTTTGTGTTTCGTGTACGGGTTGGTAGGTATAGGTTGGTAGGTGTAGGTAGTGGTGTGATTAAGTCATGTGGCCAAGATTTTTGTTGGGACGTCCTCCAAAATTTACTGAACTTTTGCATGGGAAAAACAAAGACTACAACAAAAATATACCTATGCAAAACATCAAAGTTATATATTTTCAACTCAATTTAAGAAGAAGACAAAACATGTTGAATCATTAGAAATACTTTCAGCTTAGATAGGTGAAAGTATTTCACAATCCTAGTTTCTTCAAAGTCAAAGTCAAAGCATTTATTTCAATTAGACCATTGACTTTTTTTATATAATTGTCACCATATTAATTATTACTGTAAATAAGGCATAGCTAGATATATCTCACATAACAAGGAAGTATCATCAATAGCGCAGCATCTCAAACGTCTTGTCCGCAAGATCATTATACTACATGACCCTATTAGTGCGTGCGTCCGACCAGGGAGGGGACAACATCGATATAATGCCGACAGTCAACGGATTAATAGCTTGAGGTTTGTATTTTTAATACAAATAGCGGATGGGGGAGTGAAAGCCGGCGAGCGATGCGCAATCCTTTGCAATTGCTGATTTTCAAATAGGGTTGTAATATCTAAATACTCGTAAAATAAGAAATATTTTTCCTTCAGGTATTGTTTAGGTAATTAAATTTATTAAAGTCAAAGTCAAATAATTTATTTCAATTAGACCACTAAAAGGCATTTTTGAGCGTCAATTACATTAAAAAAAAAAACTATTGAATCTAGTTGCCCATTCCAAACGGCAGTTTCGTATGGAGAATGGCAAGAAACTCCATACAAGTATTATACACCAAAAAAAATACAAAAGAAGATTTTTTTGAACAGCCTTACTTTTCTTTCAGAAGCTACAGTATATCTTAATCACTTAAATACAGTACAAACTATCAACCTAGTATTTAATATAAAATCTGGTAATGATATACAAAACAATTAGTAGTAAAGGCCCACAATACAAACAGTGAGCAGTCAATAGCAGTCGGTGTCGCTAGCGGCGTGTTCGCGAGATCATTGTACACGACCCTATTAGTGACGGGCTTACTAGGGAGGGGACACAGTCTATACTTACTTATCGATGTATTATTATCGATAAGTTTTATTGTCATGAATGTGAGAAATAAATAAATTATGTATTTTTATAGATAGTAAATAATTATTGTTTTATTTAAATTGTAGCTGTTAAATAGTAATTTTTTTAGGCGTTGTTTCACATTAATATGAAATTATACCAATCCTTTTCAATCCCTTGAAGTATTTATGCAGAGTGTTAAAAAACGATTCAACACGTAATTGAATGCACTACTCCGAGTCAGGTTTATTTTATTGTACAACCGAGTGATTTATATGAAATCGTTATAAAATCAATTAACAGTATAAAGCCAGTATTTAATTACAGATTGCAAATGAATTTATGGTTCGTCGGTAATATTAACACTGCACTGATATTGCACATTACTGCACACGATACCTACCGATAAGTGATTGTGTTGCTCATATTGGATAAATGGCAGGGATTAACATGGCAATGTTTAATTGGCTGGATCTATAAATATAAGACAAGACGTGTCTTTATTACCTATATCTACATGATAACGAAATGTCTAGTTTTACCAACAATGAAATTTCGTTTTTACAACAAACAGAAAATGACGATGTAGATTATTTTTATTTTTATTTTTAACCTGGGTAACATTAAAAAAATTATACAAGGATTTTTTCCTGTTTGCGCGGGCGGTTTCAAATATTGAAACTAGCATAAACAAAATCTTCGTTTTACTTGATAACTAATTTTTTTTTCCAAATGGAAATACCAGTCTAAAAACATCGATGCAATAAAAACATCGTTAGCATGACATCCATCCATCGAGCGAGCCGTCCGTCACTACGTTATCTAAGCCGGCGGCGATCGAAGCCAATGACTAAGCCCCGTTAATCGAACAATTATTCATTGAAGATAGTCATCCCTCCTCACCCCCCCCCCCCCCCCCACCTCACCCCCAAGAGGACGAACAATCAATTATTTCAACCCCCTTTGTTCTTTTGGGACTGTTTGCCGAGCTCTGTTACTTTTGGTGCACGGTAGCTTTTTCTTGTGGTGTGTTAAGTTAGTAGTGATTTCAAGTGGAATAATTATTACTGAATAGTTAATGTATTGTGGAAACTAAGTAATAGACTATATAAAAAATCGTAAATATGACCTAATCTCAGGTGAGATAAAATCGGTCTATTTTCTTCTTAGGTTGTTGTCTCAGGTGTTAGCTAAGGTAGTAAAGTAGTTAAGTTTCAGCATATGTTGACATTCACAAGGCAAAAGGAGAATGTAAGAAAAGGATCGTAGCAGGTGGTGTTCTGTGGTTTCTAACGACCCCCATGGCAAAAAAAAAGTGAGTTTATGTATGTATGTTGACGTTATATGAGTGAAAGCATGGGACCGAAAAAACGCAGAATAACACAAAATAACAAGTACAAATATATGGGTAAAGTTACATAACATAAATAAGCTCTTAATACCCTACAATCACCAACAAATTAGTGAAAGTTTACAGCCCGCGTTATAACGTTTAACTGTTAATAGTTATGATATCGATGCAACACTAATCGCCAGAGCGGAGAGCGAGTCCGCACGATTGAATCGGTAACCAGTATCGATTGTATCGATCAATCGGTTTAGACAAGCACAACGATTTGAGTAATTAAATTATAATCGTTTTGCGTCCCAATGAGTTTGTAAGTGGTTTGTGATTCGTTAATTAGGTATCGATTTGATTGCGTTCATTTGTTTCACACAGGTAAGCTTGTTTTGGCATCTAATTTAGAATGTGTAGCTAATTAGTTTTGTGTGAAATGTATTATTGTTAGGTGGGTTCCGTGTTTTATTTGTAAAGGTATCAGCTACTTTAAACAGTAAACAAGGGCTTCTTTCCGAATACAAATCGTCACTATTTTTGACAGACTTTAGTTTTTAAGTTTTGCTCTTAGTAATCAACTTTGTTATCTACATATAGGCACAAAATCGAGATCGTCATTTTCAAGCAACTCCCAATGACGGAAAGAGGTAACCTTTTGTTGCTGAAAACTTCTAACCAATTGTAAAACCAAATTCTGGGCTGCGACAATATAATATATGTATTATAAGACAAGACATAGGAACTAACTATTAGTAAGAATAGCATTTAACACATATACACAGTCTATTACACACTCCATTCTCTACCATATTAATTCACAGTATATACACAGCTACAGTAGTGTCCCTTACAACATAATCTGAATGAGCTGTCAGTCTCGACAGCTCGTCGACTGTTAGCATTGATGCCAAATGACAGTGTGCCATCGATTGCCATTCCCATGGCATTGTCTCAACACGCTGCTAATCTAGCCACACGATAGGCAGTAAGATTGGTAGCTAGTAGAGAAATACTTGACATTGTAGTGAGATGAAAGTGATCCACGGTGAGCTAGGAAATGCGATTGGCTGAGATGATTATTTGGAGCTTTGAAACATTTGTAGCGTAAAACAGGTTTTACTTGAAGAGTGTGCTGATAAAATTAATGTTCTTGACGATCAAAAATTGTGTATGATTGTTAGCAAAAACGTTAAGCTCTACTCCTATTGTAGTGTCTTACGTAAGTAATACCTACAGTAATACAAACAATAAAATAATTAATCCTGTTTGAGACATTTATAGTTAAATCTACGTTACTGTTCTAACCTAAAAACAGCCGATATTATTGTAATAGGATAAGTACCTACAGGATGAGCATGATTGTTTGTTCTGTGTCTGGGTGTGATTTATCTATAATATGAATGTATTTTTAAATTATATAAGTATGTATATCAGTTGTTTGGTTACCATAACACAAGCACTGCTTAGCTTGGGATCAGATAGCCGTGTGTGAGTTTTCCCAAGATATTTATTTATTTATTTACCTATGTCGCCAGAAAGGACCGAAATAAAATTTAGAAGTGGTATTTATCTAACAGTGGACTGCGAAGAAGTGATTTTACAACATTACCCCTTTAGGCAGTCGGGTAATAATAAACTAACTAGAGACTATACACCGTTTCAAGTTCACAGTACCATACAAATGAGCAGAACCCCAATTTAAAATCAGTTCTGTGTCTAATGAAACAGAAAATGATATTCCATCATATATTATACAAATTCAAAAGTTTAAAACGCGTTATAATGAACAGCCTCTGATAAATAACTGTTACATATTCAATTAAATTGTTGTGCACATATTTCCGGATCGCGGCCATATTTTACGGTCAATTAACTTTTAATTATTATAAAGCTTCGTTGGTTCAGTGGACTGATGTGATTCAATTCCAGGTGAGGCGTTTTTGTTCTGTTATCTTAAACAGAATCTTATAAGTGCTATGTTTAAGACTGTCTTTGGATCATAAAACTGAAAATAAACAATTAAAATTGTAGTAATTTGCACTAAAACCGTGTGCAAAGTAGATGTTTCACAAGATTGCTTGCATTTTCTTGTGAAAAATCTACGTTTCTTTGTACACTAGCGAACTGTTCGTGATGTCATCCACGTGGCTTATTTCACCCGCGTTAAGTTACGTTTTTGGATACTGCTCCGCCCCCGTGAGTCGTAGCGTGACGTTATACAGGGTGGAAATTTATTATCCTACCTGGAGGGAAAGTACTCTAAATACTCAAGTTAGCAAAATTTACTCAAAGGAAACATTCCTTTATTTTAAAAAAGAAACAAAACTGCATTTAAATAATTTTGAAAATACGCTTGCTACACCCAGGAATCGAACCGACTAAAATTCGAAAAAATTGCATCCTGTACTTTTATGGCATCAATCGATAGGGTCAATCATAAGTATCAAATCTCTGCAAACATGGTAAATTAAAATTAAGAAAAACATGCAATTTTAATGTAAACTTATTTTATTCGGACGAAAAAAACGAGTAAACTAAGTCCTTGCTGGAAATGAGCTTCATTTTCTTGGATACACCAATTTATACCTTAAAAAAATCATTTTGAGTAACTTTTGGTAGCGTAATGCAATTTTCAATATTCACCAAAACACCCTAATAAAAGTTATTCAAAATGAATTCCTTAAAATACTGAATTTGTGCATCGAAGAAAATGAACGTCATTTCGAGCATGCAATTAGTTAATAACCTACTCATTAACCTACTCATTTTTTTCGTCCGTATAAAATAAGTTTAAATTGAAATTTCATGGTTTTTGTTTAATTTAGCTTACCATGTTTGCAGAGATTTGATCCTTATGATTGACGCTATCGATTAGTGCCATAAAAATACAGGATGCTATTTTTTCCGATTTTAGTCGGTTCGATTCCCGGGAGTGGCAAGCGTATTTTCAAAATTATTTAAATGCAGATTTGTTTCTTTTTAAAAATAAAGGAATGTTTCCTTTGGGCAAAATGTGCTTACTTAAGTATTTAGAGTACTTTCCCTCCAGGTAGGATAATAAATTTCCACCCTGTATAGCATAAGTTATTTAGGAATAATGTAGCTATCCATTGGTGAAAAAATGGTTAAAATCGGTCCAGTAATTTCGGATCCTATTCGATACAAACTAACAAAAAAATCTTTCCTCTCTACAATATTAATATAGAAAGTATAGACTACTCTAGTAGCTATAGATACTAAACTAGACTGCATCATATAAATATAATCGCATGGTATACTGTTCAAATCATAAATAGGAACGTGTACTATTCACGCGAGCAAAGCCGTGGTTTTCCCAACTACAATATCAATGCGCTAGCTTGTTCGTGATTCGTAGTGTGCGTGTGTTGTGTATGTGTGTGTGTGTGGGTACGATCTGTTTATAATTAAGTGCAGATATTACTCCGCGCCGTATGAACGATCAAAAGCTTGCACAGAGGTAGCAGGCTGGAAGTGGTCGCGTTTTTTAATGAAAATATAATACCTATTTATGTGTATTTGTATGATTTGTTCAAGTTTTGTTGGAAAGAATCAAATAGTATATAGTAATTGCAATAAAAACTTTTATAAGATTGGTACAAAGTGTTGAATAGATCGGTTTTGTGTTGACGACTTCAAACTTTGAATGTTGTACTTGTGTCTGACAAAGTTTTTCTATAAAGGAAATCATAACGTTAAATTTAAATAATACATCCTAAAAACAAATTACATTAAAAAATGTCTTGTAGTTTTATAAGCAAATCAAAAAACCCCAAAAACAACTACGTTCAATGTCAAATTCAAATAATTTAAAAATAGAACTCACATCAATACGTCTGTCGCTTCTTTCTTTAAAAGGTTGATTAAAGAAAGAAGCGATATACTGTGCCCAGAGCCACTTCCACACCTCCGACATCAATGTGCGGGGGTGCGTATAATTCATTTATAGTAGCCATATTATTTCATCTCATTAAGCGGCTCGTTACAGGTGAATATGGCTCCAATTATACGAGTGTATGGAGGGAAGAGTTCCGTGCAACTGGGGATCATACGACGAGGACTGGTTTCGTCATTCCTAATTATGAGATGAACGAAATTGGTTATAATTGAGAAGGGTAACACCTCGCTAGTGGTAATGGATGCTATAGATTTTTAATTCTGCCAGATTTGAGATCTCCTAAAGACCTAAAGGGGTAGGAACGGTTCTGGAATTTACATTAGTAAAAATCGATGTGGTTCAAATCCAGTAGTTTATAAATGTATGTTTGCCTACGTATTGTAATACCAGCATTTTATTGTCCCGCTGCAGCACAAAGGGCGTTTCTCATACAGAGAAGACACGAGCATAAAATAACCACGTTTGCTCAAAACGGATTGGCAATGTCAGAATTATATACATTTGAAATCCAGGATTCCTCGCAATTGTTTCCCCTCACCGATGTTAGTGGAGTCCAAATAGACTAAGAAAGTAGGTACTTTATGGATTGAAAAGTCATTATGGTGCTTTCCCTGGTATCGAACTCACAACCACTCGGCCATCACTTAATTTTATCGCCTTACTCCGTTTTTTACAAAACTGTCATAGAAATTAGACATGCATTCAAAGCTTATATATTCTGTCAGCTGTGCCAGGTTGAATTATACTCAGTAAGTGATGTGTTGTGGACTTGTGACAGACGTGGCGCTGTTACAATATTCTCTGCTTCAGGAAGCGCACCGGATGCTGAGTAGATGCGTCCATCTATCTCCTTGTTATCTACACACGTGTATACTGTAGTACAGGTTGATAACATCTAGGTACATATAGTAATGTTATAAAGCTAAAGGGTTTGTTTGTTTGTTTGAACATTAATTTCAGGAACGACTTGTCTGAGGTAAAGAAATCTTTTTCAGTTACATAGCCCGTTTATTGTGGTTATATATGCTATAAAATATTTCGCTATGACCAATGAGAGCGGAGCAGTAATCAAAGACTTAACTGAACGCAGGTGAACTGCGGTGTTTTGTTTGCTAAGTATTAGATCTAATTTTTTGAATGGAAGAACAATACCCAAGCATATAATTACTCACTAAAATCTAGTTTCAAAGTCCATTGTAAAATAGCTTAGCGTCCTGCCTATCCCCTTACAACAAACGAGGGCTGCAGTATTCATTAATACACGTTTGATCGGTATTGATCTGTCATGGCCGACTAGGTCTGTTTAAAAATACATTAGTATCGCATCGTTGACTGTCGTTCAGTCGATTTGTGAAGCGTTCCCTCAAAGTTTCCATAAGTTGGATGTTTTCTTTTGTGCGTGTATGGATTGAGGAATCGGTCTGATATTCATATGCAAATACAACTTCAATTTAGTAGTAAATCTATTCTAAAGCTACTTCCGTATGCAGTAGAATAGGAAAGATACTCTATTCTTGATAATGGTAGGTAATTCTTAATGGTTTAATTGATTTGACTTTGATTCTTGATAAAAAGAAGGTGTCGGAAAGGTCAACGATCTAGGGGTCTACCAGGGCTCTACAATATGTCCAAGAAGTGTCCATAAGTGTTCTTCTATATCGGGTGAGTATATGCGATGATTCAACAATGGGTCAACGACCGGCCAACGAAGGGTCTACGTGGGTTCTACGGGGGTTCTACGAGAGGTCTACGAGGTGTCTACGAGAAGTCTACTATAATTTATAACGACCCTTCACGATTGGCACGTTGCAAAGGCAGCTCCGCTGCAAGTCTTTCTAACTTGTACCTAACGAAATAAAAATAAAAATCAATAAATTCACGACCTAAATAATATATTCAAAAAACCGCGGAAAACAAAGAGCGGTTGATTCCAGTTTAATAGTCATGTCGATAACAAGTGCGATAAAAAGCCAGCTCCTCATAAATAGCAGCAGATGACAGATTGATGGTAACAGCGAGTTAACGAGACAATCAAGTCGTTCCAGTCAATTGTCCCATCACATGCGCACGCCGGCTGCCTTTGCAGTAATTGTACTGTTTTTACATGGGGTGTTTAATGTGTTTAAATTGTCACTGAAACATAGCTAGTAGCTATTAAGATTGATTCAAAAAGTAGCTCCACACTAGGAATTTCAGCTGTATCGTGGGTGCGTTTACAAACATATAAACTGACATACACCCTGAAAAAAATAGGTACCTGTAGGCTGTGCAAATATTTGATCCGTGCGGGAATCGAAATGGAATGGGACAGTAATAGGCCAGCCTGGTGGTGATGGTGGCGAGATCGAACCAAAGACACGTAGCGCAACAGCCAATCCCTCAGCCACTGCGCCAACCGTGTCTTCAAATTATATTGAATTCGTATTCTAGACGATGATGGGGCCAAGGCGAAAGTCTTTTCTTTTATCTTATTTGCTCGGAGACATCGGTTTCGAATCTCACAGCTTACCCTTTTCCATGATTGAAGAGAACGTTGGATTTTTTATCTAACAATACTAAGTAAACTTTACATTAATAAATGTAGAGTATCACAGCAACTTTGTATGTCCTATTTGGAGCACTTAAATAGCGCTTCCACCAAATAGACGGGCGTCGAGGGTCGTAGCTATATGGCAGTCAAAAATGCTGACAGGCACATATATTTTTCACTGCGATGAAATTTGAAAGTTTATTCGAAAGAAGAAAGACTACTAGTACAATCTAACAATCGTTAAGTAACAATCGTTAATAAGTACCTACTAACAGCGTAGCATGAAGAGCTTCATCTTCAATTGAACCCAACAAAGTGTTCGATATTAGTTGGCGATAGGTCTGAGGATGATAGCGCTGAGGCGCTGCAGAGCTCAGCAGACATCAAAGTCGGCCTCTTGAGAGGCGCGCCGTGATACAAATGTTGTGCGGATGCAATCTCGATGCTTATGGCGCGCGGATGTTCAGATACTGGATGGGGCATTTCATCAGAATAATACACAGGTACCTTATTTAAGTTGGATTACTTATACAGTGTACTAAACTTTGGTAATTATTCTAATACTTATTCTAATTTATTAACATTATATTGAGATTTTTGGAAAGGGGAATTAAAATTGAAAATGTTTATTATTGTACTCTCTTTAGACAGCTGAATAGAGAACACTCTAATTAATAAATAAACAGCAGGATATTTGGCTGAAATATGAAAGCAAATTGATAATTATCGTACATAGGAAATGCACCTCTAGATAGATAAATAGGATAAGATTTGAATCACAAACATCCATTGTATCATCAAAATGTGGAGATGACAATTAAAATAAATTGCCAGAGCATCATCTTACCAGCAACCAAACATCTTCATTCGCCTCTCATCCTTCATTACTCCGAAGCAGGTAAATGACGGAAAGCCAAGAAACTATTGCTTAATCACATCACTTGATGTCTTCTAATCCAAGGTTGGGTATACACGCGCGAATTGGCTCACATTTGACAAGCCCTCAGTCACTCGCGGACAGTGACGGAGTGTCCCACTTCCAGCCAGATCACATGCCAAATTAAATGTGAATTATAGCACATTTAGACGATAGTAAATACTGGCGAGCTTTTAACTTGTCATGAGGGTATTTGAAGAATGTTTATGTATCTGAATGATGGCTGGTATTTAAATGGCGTCGTTATGATATTGCGCTCGATGTGAATTGTTTATGAGGTTTGTTCCTGAATCGAGAAAAGAGATTTTTTTCGTTTTGTTGTTGGTTTGAAAGTTTAAATAGTGGGCTTAATGTAATGTGTAATTTATTAAGCTATAACTGAATTGTAAGAAAATTAATCGTTTGTTCGAGCGTTTTGCATGTTAAGATCAATTGAATATAAAAATAAATAAAGCATTTAATTTTATTTATTGTCAAGGTTTTATTTCATAAATTATTTAGTATAAGTATAGTTAACCCTAAGGTTTTCTTTTTAAAAAATATTTACTTCTAATCAGTTTCGCAAATTAACTGTGTAACGTAGAACACAAATAAACACATTTAAACATTTCCAAAAATTATTAACTTAAATCCCGAACCACGCCCACCACGTAACACTTAGTACGCACCACCACATCTAGTCTCCCTAACCCCGCGCAGTTAGCACTCCTCTATCGCAATATCTGCAAGTGTATGCGCCGAGCAGTTTTTGGCACCGTCGGACTTGCCAACTTGCCGAGTGGCACAAACTTGGCACGCCACCAATTTATATTTAAACTCTATTAAATAAAATGCCACTTTGTACTAACATGCTTTTGATAAATTTTATTAGGGATGCACACAGATAAGATGGTAGGAACATAATGTTTTGTGTGAAGCGATTATATCAGGAGGGGCGATATATTACAGATCGTTTGGACTTGTTAACATAATTTTGTATTCAAGAATTATATGAGTAGGTAGTCACTATTTTTTAAGAAAATATTTTTTTTAGCTCTACTTTTAGTATAAATAATATAGATCTAGCAACGAAATACTGCAGTGCAGAAAGCTTTTTTCGATACTCGTATAAAAAATAATGTATAGTTTTAAACACCAATGAAACCCAATACAACCCAAAATATATCATTCCACAAATACTTCGTTGACACAAAAACAAGTTTAACTAGAAACAAGACATTTATCAAATGACCGTCACTTCCTCTCATCAGGCATCACGAGCCACAGAATTACCGCTCATTAACTAACATCATCAATGGCCGGTATCAATGCCAAACAAAACATCAATTAGACAACTCATTGAATTGCAAAACGAAAACCTGCGCCAACGCAGCCCGCGCTCGACGCTCATTGGCCGACGGGAACTGGGCCTACCGTTCTCCCCTCCCATTGGTGGAACAGAACAATTTGGCAAACTATCAAACGGGCGGGGCTTGGGAAAAGTTTGAAACAAATGAGTTTCTATACTAGTATGATGACAGGCGAAGTTATCTACAGTATTAAGGTTAGTGTGCACTATCTGTCGTCTATTTGAGACAGATGACAGCCTCGATTATGACATGAATATGTGTTTATTTGATGGTGGCATTTCTGTCGGCATTGGGTAATAAGTCAGTAATTTTAAAAGCATTTAATTAAAATGCAATGTTTTCTTTGAGCTCATAATTGCTTAGTTTCATATTTTTATTTTCATAACACGTTTATTTAATTAGCGTTCCCGGAAAACCAATTTAGTTAATTTTAGTTTGAGATTTAGTGTGGGAATTACTTAGTTGTAACCTGAGACAATCTGTCACATCTATATCTGGCCAATTTGACGTAAAACAAGCCAATTTCCACTTCAAATAACGATATAAAAACTAAAACAAGCTTCTTCTAAACGTTTAAAACGGCAATTTCAATTAATTCTCATTATAAATACTTACAATAAAACAATTCACCCACGCGACGAGAGAGTTGCATTTATCGGCCCCTTAAAATAACTGGCGGCCACTCTCCGAGGTGCTAATTAGGTAGGTTACCCTAATCGGGAATGGTCACTCGTGTGCATCGAGCCTTATGCAGATAAGATGCCGTAGATAAGCTTACTCTTAAGTGGATGCTGACTGAAACGGGCGGTGTAGTTGTATAGTAGTGTTTAGTGATTATTGTTCAGTGGAAAAGAATTTTAGCTTGGTGTCAATTTTATATTGGACATTTTGCTATAAAAATAATAGTGTTGTATGAGTAGTTTGCTACACAATATAAAAGGTACTCTTGCTGTGTTATGCACTGCATCCAAAGAACGATGTATTTTTTTTTATACCAGGTCTCTGGAAAATATCTATGCGGCCCGAATGATGAAAAGCAGTCACCGCATCCTATGGACGTCTGCAAACAACAGGAGCAACATACACATGTTCCCGAATCCTTAGAAACCCTAATCACTCCTCTCTTGTAGAGCCCCATACTACTCTCCTGGGTAAACCTCAGAGCCATTCTGCTGGCACTGGCGAGTCCTGGCTAATAATGGTTATTACCTACTGATATAGCTTTTAACGAGATCAGACATTAATCATCATTTAATAACTGGATTTAGAAATCCATTATCTATATAGATAATGGATTTCTTATCTTAATATTTAATTACTTTTTCCCAAACGAATTATGACGGTAAATAAACAACCGGAATAAATAACTTATTGCAAAATTTCTTAATTTCCCTAGATCCCGTTTAATCATCGTTAATTTTATCTTAATATACGAAATCAAATCAATTAATTTTAAAATTATAGAAACAAATCTACGTTAATTACCAATTCCAGATAATGTTGTTATCAATACAATATAATCGAAGACCGACCCGACAGGTCTATTCATATTTAAACGATCGTTTTGCTAAGAGCTTTATCGATACTCGTTTAATAAAATAGATACGAGTACATAATCGAATCATCTGAGACTTCCTGATACCGATGGGAGATAATAATCTAAATGATGTTTCTGAATCAATGACGAGGGTTTGTGTATTGTACCCGAAACCGGATGGCAGAGGAGACCTTAGAGTAAATTATATTAATAAGGCAGATGAGACACTGACTTGCCTAGGAGAAAATTATGATAGAATATAGTTTGTTGCTATGTAATCCAACGATTCTTATTCTATCTAATCTAACATCGTAAGAAGACGTTTCATTAATTATCTCTTCCCATTTCTAATTGTAAAAGTATTATTTGTTAAAACTATTTGTTTTGTTGCAAGCTGAATGATATTGACAGACATAGTTTAGATTTTTAATCAAACTTCCATTAAATTTTTCCCAATTTAATCGAGTTGGGATGCATATTGCATTCCTTATTTTAAAACACTGTGTACGTGTTTTCTTCAATAAAATGGAACCCTTATACCTACAAGTCTAACTTTTAATCTTTTTGACGACGGCGCAGTGACTGATCGTTCCGCTGCGGTGCTAACGTGTAGCGGATTCGATTCCCGCAAGGAACGAATATTTGTATGGCCTACAGATAGTTGTTCTGAGTCTGGCTGTTTGTGTGTGTGTGATTTTATATGTTTGTAAACGCACCTACGGTACAGGAGAAATTCCTAAGGCGGGGCAACTATTTATACTAAAAATATAAATACCTAATAAAATGTATATTAAATATTCATTCCGGCGGCCATTTTACAACTATCATAAACCTCTCACAACCCCTTAGCAGTAAAGTCAAATCAATTACCCAGCAATTGCCTCGGTGGCCTAGTGGTCCTAAGCGCGACTGCTACGCTAGAGGTCCTGGGTTCGATTCCCAGGTCGAGCAAAAAGTGTTATTGGGTTTTTCTATGAAATTCTCAGTAGCAGCTCGGAGTTTGGATTTGTGCCCGGTTAATGGCAATAGGCTCGCCCCCTATTACATGGGACCCAAATGTATATTTGGGTCCGCCGGTATCGGCGAACTGTGGGTGTACATTGGTAACCTCTGCCTAACCCTTCGGGGAATACACGCGTGATGGTATATATATTATACCCAGCAACCTCATCCATAGGCAGAAAACTATCTCCCTATTACTCTTACATCCTTCTAAATTGTCTACTCTTTGCGAGTGTACCCGACGCCCCGGCCGCGTCGGGACCACCGGCGAAGATATTTGCATAAAAATGCCCGGACACGCGCCTTAATTGATCGCGACTGTACCTGGCCCCCGTGTTACAGTGCGACTATTAAATTATATTCTAAGTGGGCTTAATTGGCGCGTGTTTAGACTACGTGTAGGCATTATTGTGTTCGACTGTCTGTTTGCAGTGCGGGTTTTTTTTAGTCTTTGCCGGAATTGGTTGGTGATTGGTCTTAGTGGGTTTATTTTGTGAGTTTTTTTGGGGACAAATTAATAGAATACAGAATGTTTGTTTTAAATGTTTCGCAAACATTAGGGATTGCGTTACATTCAAGCAATAGTAGGAAATAAAATGATGAAACTTAGTTATTCGTTTTTTACTAGACTCGAGACAAGAGCAAAGTCATCTCAATTTAAAAAAAGCCTTTATTTTAATTTAGCTTTTCAAAAATTTCCTTTTTTTTCAGACATTTTGAAAATGGCCGGTCACATAATTTTTCGGCAAGTTATTACTTTGAATTGCATTACGGGAGTTCAGTTAATTTGAATAAAGGCTTAATGTTTACCTTCCTACCTCCCTATACTTCCCTTCCTCGACAAGCTCTACAAAAACCGGCCAAGTGCGAGTCGGACTCACGTACTAAGGGTTCCGTACCATTATCTATAAAATCACGTCTGCTGTATGGGAGCCCCCCTAAATGTTAATTTTATTCTGGTTTTTAGTATTTGTTGTTATAGCGGCAACAGAAATACCTACATAATCTGTGAAAACTTCAAATGTCTAACGGTTCATGAGATACAGCCTTGTCACAGATGGACAGACAGACATATCTACAGCAAACTCTTAGTAATAGGGTCCCGTTTTACCCTTTGAGCACGGAACCTTAAAAAGAGCATTTCTAAAACAAGCGGAAGTCGTGTTCGCGTGTACATAAATCTGCTGAGCGTTGCTCGGCGGTGAGACAATTACGAGCGCAGAGAGCACACATTTTTAATTGTGCTACTGAACTGAATTACGTGGGTTTTAATAGCGGCAGTTTTGCGAATGTGTCTTTATTCCTAATAATCTGTAGCTCTAGTTATAATTTATAAAACGTTGTAATTTTCTGAGAAATCAGTGAAAAAAGTGAGCTTACCTACTTCTATTTAGAAACTAAGCTTTAGGCAGTTTTGATGAAAACATAGACGAAAAAAAGTTTATTACAGTGAGACAAAGTCAAATTATTCATATCAATCATACCATTTAAAGGCACTTTTACGTTATGTTATTTACAGGAATCAAAACAATTAACATTTTAAGTAATAATATAGATAGAATTGAATCTAGTTGCTCCCCCCAAAAGGTAGTTCACAACTGCCTCCCTGTAAATATCAGACCAGCTCTTGTCTTTTCATCCTAAAAGCAAGACAACTCTTATTGACAATGATTAGCAGCATCCTTTAGAGCAAACAACAACAGTGATTCATCACCCATATTTTACGTATATTAAAAGACTGCCTCGATAGCATAGTGGTTCAAAGCGCGACTGCTACGCTAGAGGTCTTGAGTTCGATTCCCAGGTTGAGTGTTAATTCCTAGTGTAATTGGGTTTTTCTATTAAACTCCCAGCTCGGAGTTTGGATTTGTGCCCGGTTAATCGCAATAGGCTCGCCCCCTGTTACATGGGACCTAAACAAAGCAAACTAAGAGTGTACACTGGTACACCTCTGCTTAGCCATCCGGGAATACAGGCGTGATGGTATGTACATAAGAACATACATACATTAAAAGCTCCATATACATAGATGTAACATTCCGACACGTCGCCGGACATTATATATTGAGAGAACAATGTACATGCCCACCGCAGTATGAATGTACATACGTTGAACACCATCGGCATGTACAAAGTGACCGCAAGTCAATCACAGGCTGCGGTGACATGCATAGCCTTATCACTAAGCACACTGATATGATTAGCGATTACATATCAATCTGTCTGTGGTGGCGCGGCTACGGCGGCTGAATACTAATCTTGTAATTTAGTGGGAATGAACTTTCAGTTTCAGGTCGATGGATGATTGTTTTGGTGATTTCACTGGTTTGTGTTATTGAATGATATTTAAGCATAGAACTCTCATTGAGCAAAGATTCATGTATTATTATCTTTCTTTCTAACATAACATCACGCCTGAATTCTCCGAAGGGTTAGGCAGAGGTGTTCCAATGTACACTCACAGTTCGCCGGTATGTTTAGGTCCCATGTAATAGGCGGCGAGCCTATTGCCATTAACCGGGTACAAATCCAAACTCCAAGATGCTACTGAGAATGTCATCGAAAAACCAAGCAACACTTTTTGCTCGACCTGGGAATCGAACCCAAGACCTCTAGCGTAGCAGTTGCGCTAAGAACCACTAAGCTAACGAGGCAGTCTCTAGATTTAAAGTTATTTTATTGATTGATTCGATTGTTCGTTGGTTCTTGAAAATTGACAAGACATAGCGCACTATTTAGTTCTTAAGATCCATCTGTCATCTATCCTATGTTTCACAAATAAATTATTTGATTTGATTTGACTCCTCAAATCACATGTAACCTACAGAAGCATAATATAGAACTATCTTCTGATGGATCTACTGAAGCTTCACAACACGATAAGTAACTCGATTGCGTTGTGAATCTGACTGTACAACACAAAGTTTATCTTTCGAGCTTTTAAACTTTCACACAAGTTTTTGTATATTAGTTGTTTTTGCAATATTCCTTGATTTCAGTTGTTTGTTATTGATCATTCTGCATTGAATGTGGCCCAAGTATGGGTCCACTTGAACAGACCAGCGGCCAACGCTATATAGTCATGAATAAAAACAACTTTACAATAATACCCAGACACTTGACCATCTCACGCAATTAGCATACCTCCGTGCAACCATCTGATACAATTAACAATAACACTTCATTACTACACTACCCACCCTCGCACAAAAATGTACGACCCCCTCTACGCCCCCTTCACCCCCCGCGACCCCATAGACCCCGCCGTGTGACATAGCGCACATTGCGTACGAGGCAACTACGGGCATTCGGTGATAAGTATGTTATTATTATTCTTGTTATGAGTTGAGGAGAAAAGTTGTTGAAAATGGCGTTATAAGTGTTAATGTGCAGTGAGCTGCATGCACTTTGGACTTTAGATAGAGGATAGAGAGGACTTATTTTTTTTTTTTAAACCGTTGCCCCACACTAGGAAATTCTCCTGTACCGTGGGTAACAAACATATAAACTCACATACACAAACGACCAGACCCGGAACAACTATTTGTAGATCATACAAATATTGGTTCCGGGTATTTAATATTAACTTCTGCCCGCGACTAAGTAACGTCTTGGTTACTGCTCCGCTCCCATGTATTGATGTTATATAGCCTATGACACTCACAAACAACGTGGCATTCTATTGGTGAAAGAATTTTCGAAATCGGTTAAGGAAATCCAGAGGTTACCCACTACAACCTCACAAACTTTACTTCTTTATAATATTAGTAAAGATTTGATTCGATTTGATTATTCCGTGGATTTGACTAAACAAGTGGTCAAATAAATGTAACAAAAATAAATAATAATAAAAATTCTGGCAGCAATTTCGCAAATCGAACTCGTCTTTCAGAAAATTGCACTATCTGCGAACAAAGATGTCAGTGGAAAACTACTATTTATCACTAAATAGCGGGAACTACCCTGCCTAACTCAAAAGACATTATTATTCGTACGAATGAAGGGTTTTCCGCAATTTAACTTAATTAAGCCCAGTTACGCAAAAAATTTACTCAGAGTTAGTTGTTAACAGATAGTTAAATTACAATATGTCATACATAACATGCCATAGTAGGTAATTAACTTGGAGTTAATAAAGTAACCATAGCTAGCGCAAGCGGGCCTAAGGAGGTCGGACGAGTTGTTACAGCTTTATTATACACAAACAAAAGAGAGAGCTAAAAAAATGTTGAACAGCAAAATCCTGTCAAGTAATAAATCAATCGAAAAACATAAATTTGTCCATCAGAATGTCTGCTCATCAGTTGACTGCGGTGTGTAGCGCACGTGCGTTATCTACTCGCCATCACCCCGGGCCCCGCGGCTCTAGAGGCCCCCGCAATTTAGGGGCCCTTAATGACAAGGGACTTTCAAATAATGAATTGGGTGTCGAGATTTTTTGTAAGAATGAACTCTGGATTGTTACATTGTTAGGAAATTGTTTGATTGGTTAGTGCTGTTTAGATTTATTCTTATGCTTGTTATAAAGACAAATTAATAGGGCATTGTATAATGAATCAGGCTCATGCATTAATATTGTTTATTTTGGCTTAGATTCTGTACCAATTCTGCAGATAAAATTTGTCAAAAAGGTGCCTTGTTATTTATTATTTATTTATTTTATTTATTTATTTAACTACACACGCTATTTTGCAGGTGGAACCCAAAACAATAGAGTGGTTCCAAAAACAATAATTAAATCTAGACTACCACTCAAGTAACAATCTAATTGTTTTCTGGAAAAATGTTTCAGTAATTATGATGTGGAAGCAGAGAATTTGCAATTCAAAACACAAAAGAAAAATTGAAAAATGTTACGCAGCTAAAATAAACCATTTTTCTTTCAACTAAATAAATAAGCATCTATCAAACTATAAAACCGCGATTTCGCATAAAAACTGTACAATCACAGTTTTTGTTGGATACATCCCAATATTAATGTAAAAAGAGCTTTTCAAATTATCATTTATTAAAGTTTTTTGGATGTCATCAAAGCAATTTAAACCGTACTATTGAATTTTTAAAGTTAATATTTGAGTAATAAATCACACACATATAAACTTTGTAACAACTTCGGAATGGTCAGCATTACGTCATATAAGGGTAGTTATACAGTAGCGGGTTTAAAACGACGTTGAAGACGAATTTTAAAATGAGAAAATTTTAAAATGTTCGCCACTTTAAAAGAATCTAATTTAAAAACTAATATGGCACCTGCTGTAAGTAAAAAAAATCCTTGTCTTCCAACCTGTAGGGTACTTTTCCACTACTAAACAAAAGATTTTTCCTTTAATCTTTCACAAAAGACAGACAATGAATGTGAATCACAAGAACAACAAACAATTAAATTAAAACAGGAATACACAACAGACTAAGTTAATACAACATTTTCTCGGAAAAACATTTTAAAAGCTAAAAACAAAATGTCTCAAGTTAACAAACATCTTCCTAATGAAACAACAGACAGTCAGACTGCTCACTAATCTATCTTCAACTCTTCAACACATACAAATAACGTAAAAAGTCTACTACAAGCTAATGTTATGAAAGTTTCAGTAGGTTCATCAGAAGTCGGTCAATTTGTAGGAGGTAGGTACGTGGAACTGTGGATACACGGAATACTGCCAGCCAGGGATCGAACTGACAAATTGTGATAGAAAATATACTGCAGTTGGGACTGTGCGATATATGAGAAGCTAGGCGAAAGATAACTGTAAGCGATGAGGCTCTATATTTGTGTCTGTATTTTTTATCTCAAGGAAGATTATTGTGTTCTCTTACTTAATGTCTAAACTGAGTTCGATATCTTTTTCAGAAAATAGAGGTTAAAATTATTTACACACATACACATACATACGCCGTTGTCCGTGGGGGTTGGCAGAACTACAGAACACCACCTGCTACGATCCTTCGTCCACATTCACACTCACACAAAAACTCACACACAAAAATATTAATATTTAGTTTAAAATAATGTTTACTATTTTCTAAATAATATTGTTGTGTTATTGTGTATGTGTGTAGCTCCAGTTTCGAAACAACTATTTTATCGGAAGTTTTTATCTTTATAACGTTTTTTTATTACATCGCCGAATTAAATAATGTAAAAAGTGCCAACAGCATCTTCTTAGTCTAAATATTTTTCTTATAAATAACTAATGGCAGTACATTGACCCACAGCCCATAAAATATCAATAAGTTCCAATTCACAAAATTTCAAATATATACTACAACTTCCGACCAACTATCTGAAATGATCAATTTGTTACATTCAAAAAGGAATTTAAAATTGAACACAAGAATTAACACCGATGAAAAAAATATCTTGAGCATCGCATAGGTTTCACTCCACCACGACCTACATACGTCGCATCGAATGGACTTAACTATGCCGTCTAAAATTCCTGTAAACTCATTTTTCAGCGAGGAACACAACGTTGGCTTTCGTCGAGCCATGTCGTTGCCGATTAAAAAATATAACTTCAGAGAATCGCGCTATATCTGACATATCTTGCAGAGGATTAGTCGCTTTAATATTTAGATCAGCGTGGCGTTTTGATGTTGGAATTAATCTTAACTGTTTACGAGAATTAGTAGCTGTTTAGAATTTAATGGCAGACTTAATTATTAGGGTGAATTATTAATCCGTTGTGACACTTAAACATTGTGATTTTCGGAGATTTTTTAAATGTAAATAAACATCTTAGATGTGGCTTAATAAGTAGCCGGTTCAAAATATGTATAAGGTATTTATGTTCATTAAATACCCGCATGTGTTTTAGCTGATCTTCAAAATGTATGACAACACAGTTGGCGCAGTGGTTGAGCGATTAGCTGCTGCGTTGCGTGTCGTAGGTTCGATTCCCGCACTGAACAAATATTTGTATGGCCTACAGAAACTTGTTCCGGTTCTGGCTGTTTGTGTATGTGAGTTTATATATTGGTAAACGCACCTACAATACAGAAGAAATTCCTAGTGTGGGTCAACGACCTATCAGCTATTAGAACCTTTTAATGATTCTCCATCAGGTCTATAAATAATATTTTGTGTAACATTTCTAAGAAGGACAAAGTAAGGCATATCGCTTCAACGGTAGATTTTCCGATGAATCTTTGATTACATTTTCCACGAACCGAATCGCTTGACTTATAAATGATGAATATAATTCGTTGTGACTTGTCGGGGACACAATGGCTGTGAGATTAACGATATTATAGTATTGTCTCAGTAAGAAATATCTTTTCTTTTGTCTTATTGTTTATCTTCCGTTTATTAGTTAATTGGCTGTTTCTTAGAAAAGATACTCGAGTTACATAATAATAATGAAGGTACCTAATGTTATGTCAACAACTCTCCCACAGTGCGCGGAAATCTTTAAAGAGAACTGCAAGTACATACTTACCTCCGATATCTACGGAGTGTTACAAGACCCATCACACAACCGTTAACTATGCATACTGACCATCAAACTAAATAATATTGAGCAAAAAATATTGCTGGGAAACGTTTTTTACTTTTGGTTTTAAAAACCACACCACTTCATTGTAGCAAAAAAAACTGCCAGATGCAGTACAGGGGTCGTGGGCTATATAAAGTTTAGTTTTATAGGTACAACATTTAAAAGTAGTCTTACTCCGTAACCAGAGGGTTCTAGGTAGCGTTTACAACAAAAAAGATTGCAACGATAGGAAGATTGTGTAACTTTTAGCTACGATAAGTGACTTCTAAAAACGGCTACACTTAATAAATTATTGAATGATAGTGCTAAGCTTACAGAAATTCGTTATTGAAGTCGGGATCTCATTTTTATTTCAAAATTATGAAGTGTTCGGCCGAGTGAGTCATAAAGTCTGCGTCCTAAAGACGTGTAATCAGGCCCGTGTTAGAGACCACACAACTGAAACATCTCGTGTCACATAAAATCTTAATAAATACCTCGTTCCGGAAAAAACAAATTATCAAAGACGTTAAAACTATATTTTATTTTAATTCTGATGTGTGTTTTAAATTTTAGCGGAATTGATTTCTGAGAACGTTATAACGGTCGGCGGGATGGCAAATGCGCGAGATCAAACCGCGCGGCATATCCGTCGTGCGGCCGGCGCGCGCGCAGCGATGCTCAATCGAGCGGTAGGGTTAATACACTTGCTGGTTTTGAATATTCAGACTTTTTATCTTTATGCGAACGAGTTTTAAATGCTTTATTATTTGAATAATAAAACCAATCGTGGAAAACGACGATATGAATCTTTATCTTCAAGCAATAAAATCATGCGAATAGTTTATACAATCTGTGAGATCTTATATGTCTGAGGTCTTATATGTTTTGTGTGATATATAAGACCCTGAAACCCTTAACACAGAATCTTGTGGTCATCAGTTTGTGTTATGAGGGTGAAAAGGTTTATGCAGCATGTATCAATCATTACCTACATAAAAAACCCCCAACACAAAAACCTAAGTTCCCTTTAAAAAGTAAAAAAATAACAAAAAAAATACGTCAGGTTGGGGGACCGCTCGGGACGATCGTATCCTAAATGCAACATCGGTCCCCCAACGTGACGTATTTTTTTTGTTATTTTTTTACTTTTTAAAGGGAACTTAGGTTTTTGTGTTGGGGGTTTTTTAAATTTTTAATTTAATTTTTTATTTTATACTTTTTATAGGTACCTTTTTATAGGTAGGTAGGTTATTATAATGTCAATTTTGTTAAGTTTGAGACCCCTCTCGAGTATATTTACAGACATTCGGTTTTTCTTCCCTACTTTCACCCCCACAACTTTTAAACGGCTCAACCGATTTTCATCAAACATGTCTAAGAACACTCGTACATAGGTCACCTTTAATACAAAAAAAAACTAAATTGAAATCGCTTCATCCGTTCGGCAGCTATGATGCCACAGACAGACACACCGACAGACAGACAGACAGACAGACAGACACGTCAAACTTATAACACCCCTCTTTTTGCGTCGGGGGTTAAAAAAGATGATCCCCCACGACCGAGTATCGGACCGATTATCGGTCGTGGGGGCAGACAATTAACTAGCTTTTACCGACTCAATTAAATTTTCTTACAGGTGCCAATGTTTTATTGATACTTAATTAAGTATAGATTGCACTCAGGGATAACGTTCCCTTCGATTAGCGAAATAATTTTCAAAATCAAACCAGTAGCTCCGGAGATTCAGTTTTTTATTAAAACTGAACGCTTCTTGACCCACCAACCCTAGTGAATGTAACCTGATGACGGGAAGCGCACAATTAAAGAGACGGGTGCGCCCGCGCAGACGTTATGAGATCTGCTTCTGTACTCGAGGATGTGTCCCGAGCTCATTATGGCGTAAGAGGAATCACAAGCGATATCCGCTCATCAGCAACATCGGACATGGCAGTGGATTCGTATTATATGTAGATTTCTAGAATAATATCTTTAAAGATTGAGTGAACAGGCTTCTTCTGGGTAAGTTTACTCAATCGTCAACTTTGTCTTTGTCACCTCTGACCTAGACTAGCGTCAAGAGAAAACCCATCAAGAATTAAAAAAATGAGAAAATTGGAGAAAAACATGCTCACACACTGCTCATAAAAAGAACAATCTTATATTGTTTATACATAAGTTTGGCTATTCAGCAATAAAACAGAATGACAAAAGAGATTCCTGTTTTGGTTTTGGTTGAACAGTAGTAGAGGCGATGAAACTTTTAAGGATCTACCAGTGATTCAAGCGTGCTTTGGTTTTGATTACCCACTAGACAAAATAATAATAAATAATAATAAATAATAAATATCTTGGGACAACTCACACTCAAATGTAAAGTTAAACTGTGTTATTCAATATATCTGTGAGTAACATTAACAAACAATGAACATTGGAATAATATTTATTTTTAAAAAATTGCCCCGTTGGTCTCGTGGTCCTGAGTGCGACTGCTACGCTAGAGGTCTTGGGTTCGATTTCCGGGTCGAGCAAAAAGTGTTATTGGGTTTTTCTCTGAAATTCTCAGTAGCAGCTCGGAGTTTGGATTTGTGCCTAGTTAATGGCAACAGGCTCGCCCCCTATTACATGGGACCTAAATATACCGGCGAACTGTGGGTGTACATTGGTACACCTCTGCCTAACCCTTCGGGGAATACAGGCGTGATGGTATATTTTTTTTTTTTCAAAAATTATAACGCAATAATCTTTTCGTTCGGCTTCCAATTCAAAACTCCATTCTTTGTCATCACATCTGATCCTTAACCTAACATCTTAACGATAACAATGCAAAAATGTCTCCGAGTAATCAATAGAGATCCGACAGTTCGCTAAACAACAATTGCTCTCGATTGTACCCGTAGCCCACTGGGAGCTGGGGTCGAGCTAATTAACCCCGACTCAACCCGAAGTAGCCCGAAGGAGCCCGATGGTGCCCGACGAGGGTCCGAATATAATAGGGTTATGATCGCTATGATTATCTTGTTTTAAGGGTACAATAATTAAAGGTGAGTATCTATACTGGCATTGTAAAGAGGGATTTAGATAAACAACTCAAAAAGTGCTGAGTCTATCCTAATGTTATCTGCGATGTAAATATTATTTTGAAAGTGTTGATCAATGTCCAAAATGATGAAAAAAATACCTATTTAGAGTGTTACAATTAATATGAGGTATAGATGTGAAAGGTTGTGAAGATGTTTGTATGTTTGTTACTCAATCACGCGTAAACTGTTGAACAGATTTGGAAGAAAACTGATACATTTCCTGGGTTAACACAAAGGATACTTTTTATCCTGTTGTTCCCTTGCGATAATAGTTACTTTTAACGAGGCCAAAGCCGCAGGCAAAAGCTAGCACGAAATAAGTTCTTAAAATCGCTTTAATAATTCAAGACCTAAGATATTCTGAGTCTAAAACGTTCACTAAATCCGAACGTAAGAATAAACAAGCTTGAACTTTACATAGAATTTAAATTCCATTACTTAACACCACATAATTGCATTCGCCTACGTCAATGACACTTCGAAAGTTCAAACCACGATTCGATCCACCTACTTAGACAAGAGACTACACACACACGCACTAACAACATCACCACGCTCTATTTAAAATAGACACTTACTAAACCAAACGCAGAACCATTCAGAAACATCAAACAGTAATAATTGCAAAGACATACGGAACCGAAATAGCCGCGATGAATCAGGGTTCTCTGCGGCAATCAAACGCATTAGCCGGACATGGAGCTCTGAAACCTATGATGTCGCATCTGAGCGGAGCCAAATTGCTCACTCCATAACGCGGTGTTAAATGCGAGGCTGTAAATCGTAGCTCTATGTCGGATAGTTCCAATGTTAAGGGGAGGAGGTATTGGAACTACTACACATGCGGAATTCTGATAGGCTTTTTATTAATTTAATAAGCGTGATGAGATGACGGTAAGCGCAGCGTAGGACGTCCACCCACAAGGTGAACGGACGACCTGATTAACACCGCAGGAAGACGCTGGATGTAGGCCGCTTACAACCGGTCCTTTTGGAAATCTATGGGGGAGGCCTATGTCCAGCGGTGGACGACCTGCGGCTGATATGATAATAATGAAATAATCAAGTAAGTGAGTATATACGTATAAAAAATAAAATTGAAGTGTCTGTTTGTAACGTGTTTGTTAACAAGGTTCCTGCGTATATGAAAAAAAAACTTTTTTTTTACATTTTTGTCTGTCTGACTTTATGTTTGTTGTGTTAATCTTTGGAGCGGTTAGACCATTTTTCAAGAAAACCCCGAGTTCCGCTCCTAAAAATCCTCCGTGATATTCACGCGAAAGAGTCTAATTTTTTCTATGAAGCTTGTTATTAATAATACAGGCATCACGTGTATATATGTATTGTCAATGTTCGAGCCTTAGCAGCATTAAGTAAGTCTAAAAGCACATCAATGTCTAAATAGTATGAATAAAAGAAAATTACAGGAACAAAACACTTCAAAGCACGCATATCGATAAACAAAGTACTACATTATATTAAATACTTTCTATAAATAACTAAAACCACTAGGACCTGATAATTCCCCTCGACTGAATCACCCCGGCCGTCCAGTCTACCTACAAATTACAGGCAGCAGCGCGGTGGCCTGTTATTACGACAAGCTAATATGAAGGTGGTTCGTGAATATGTATGAGCTTCGAGTGAGCTGGTAATTGTCTACATACACGACGATACAAGGATGGGTGACTTAGACTTGGGGGAATCGTTTATAGTTTTCAGTAAAACTACGTTAAAGATTGAAAGATTTTGTAGTGTCAATAAGCTAAGAGCCTACCTTCTCTGAATGAGAAGTGGCTTTTACAGTGAAATGGGACATTAATAAGCTCGTTTTATCATTATTATTTAGGTTATGAAGTATGGCTCGCCCCCTATTACATGGGATCTAAACATAACGTACGAACTATAGGTGTACATTGGTACACCTCTGCCTAACACTGCAAGGAATACAGGCGTGATGGTATGCCACCTACCAAACAATACATTCTATCAGTAGTAAGCGATCATTGTGGCATACGAACACGGCTATCTACTAACAATAACAGTATCAGATGAGAATATTTTCTAGTTTCATACTTGTTAGATCGTGATTTTTGACCGGGTTTCAGTTGAAAAGCTACCTGCAATTACTTGCAATAAGTCTGCGGAATTTTCACCGAACTTTAACATTGTAACAAGTCAAGTCTAAATCAAAAACTGAAGTACACAAAATAAAATAAAGGAACCGCAGCAGTCGTCTCCTTAACCGCCATTCTCGAACATCGCCGTATTATTGTCGCGTACGTCATACACCGACGTGTACTACACTTTGATCTACAACTAAAACGACATCCACTCTTAACACCCACGCAATAAAGATCACATTCCAATGCAACATTTATAGACTGGGCTCTATCATTACCATTTCGACAGATATTTTCTTGTTGGGTTTTAGGCTTTGTGTGATAAAGTTAAGGTTGGTTTTTGATTGTGTCGGTGCGCAGACGAGCAATACCGAGTGTGTTTGACACACGTATAATTGGCGAGAAATGGGCCGCACTCCCTTTATAAACTGTTGCTTAGAGGTTTCAGTACATTAAAGCGTAACGTATGGAACATTTGAGTGACGATTTTTGTTTAAGTATCGTACGGTTGTTGCATTGTTGCTGGGTTAAGAGAGACACAATTGTATTTAGAGGGTTAACGTTTTCTTCTTTTGTAAAGTTCAAAATTGCGAACTATTTCTTCTTTTTCAGATTTTATTCGGCTGCTAGAAGAAAGAAAGCTCTTAAAGCTCTAATTTAATGAGATTTATTCCAAAAAAACAGTTTATCAATATTAATTAGGTTTAGATGATGATTTCTGAAATTCTGACACTATCAAAGTAACCATTAGACATTAATATGTTGATGCTTTTCTTTTACTTTTTCGTGTACCTTAAAGTTATTTAGACGTCCATTTTCACTTATATTCACGTGTTAAAGAAAATTTATATTCACGTGTTTTTTGTCATTAATTAGTCCATTGACATATGTAAAACGTACAAAGTAACTATTTATTTTAAAGCTTGAATTCAACATGTTACCCAAATTTCCATAATTTACCGTTGCTCTACGTAACTCCCTCGGTGAGCGCAGAGCCTTACGCTACCAATTTAGCTATTTTGATCAAATAACCGATTCACAAGGAATCTGATCGTCCCTGATTATGAACTTACCCTCGTTTGGGCATTCGTTAGCACGTTTTAATATTAATTGCTTATATATCCCCTCTCACTCCCTCTTACAAGTTCGGTGGGAAGACAGAAAGAAATAGATAATGGATTTAGAAATTGGGGTGAATGATGAAAGATTAGTGTTGTCGGAGGATCATTATTAATGGTGGTTAATAAATTGTAAAAATAGCAGTTTTTGGGTTTAATGAAGGGGTGTAGAGGGTAGGTAGGGATATTGAGACGAATGGTCTTTTAAGGCCATTTATTAATGAGTTAACATTTATAAAGTTATCTATTTGATTAGTATTATTGGTAAGCTATAAATTACTATAAAGTATAGATGTTACGGCTAATACCCGAAGTGCGGCTACACCTAGTTTTAGCCGGTTAGAACTAGGTGTAGCCACTTACTCTTGGTTAAACCTAGTACGAGCCGATTGTTTTCGGGTAAAACTAGGTCTAGCCTTCATCATGCCGGCTACAACTAGGTCCAGCCATTCCCTGTTGGATAAAACTAGGTCTATCCGATATCATTCCGGCTAGAACTAGGTCCAGACAATCCCTGTTGGATAAAACTTAGATGCGTGTCCCGCCAAGCCTTCCGCCCCGCGTCACACTCATGACTCACAGCATCTGCAGCAGCGGCGCGGGGTGGAGGGCATAGCGAGGCACGCGCCTCTGCAGGTTGTGAGCGCCAGGTGCTGCTGATCTACTGCAGGTCTACTAGCGAGTGTGACTCACAGCGTCTGCAGCAGCAGCGCGTGTCTTAGTTTTATCTAACAAGGATTGGCTGTACATAGTTGTAGCTGGCATGCTATCGGCAGAGCTTTTTTAGATATTAAAAAAACATCCAATAAAAAGAAACGTAGAGAGTTTTTTTATTCTTATAAATCAAATTGTAATAATTAACACAAATTATTAGGAGTACAATTTTTAATATAATAGGAACAATCAGGAACATTTTTTTAAACAACAGACAATAAGTAGTTGCATATTATAATTTAAAGAATCCTACTACTATTATAAAGGCGAAAGTTTGTATGTATGGATGTATGGATGTATGTATGGATGTTTGTTACTCTTTCACGCTTAAACGGCTGAATGGATCTGGATAAAATTTGGCATAAAGATAGATTATAGTCTGGAATAACACATAGGCTACTTTTTATCCCGGGAAAATGTACGGTACCCGTAGGATAACACATCAACTGTGACGCGGACGAAGTCGCGGGCAGAAGCTAGTGTTATTATAATTATAAATCACATTTTTATAAAGTAACATAAACTATTTATTAGAACAACTTAAACTTGTGGCTAATAAACACTGAAACTGTTCCAAAAAATTTGACTTCATGGTCTGTAGGTCTTCATTCATAGCCATTCTGAATTCGAACGTATGAGTGCGCAAAAACAAGAAAGTACGTCTGTTTTGTACAACGGCACTACGCGTACTAAACTCAAAGCGCAAGGGCAATCGCGGGTGTACGGGAGGTGCGGCGGCAGGGGAGCGTGTTACTTTTTTCAACTTGTTTGCATCTAGTTTTATCCAACAGGGAATGGCTGGACCTAGTTGTAGCCGGCATGATGAAGGCTAGACCTAGTTTTACCCGAAAACAATCGGCTCGTACTAGGTTTAACCAAGAGTAAGTGGCTACACCTAGTTCTAACCGGCTAAAACTAGGTGTAGCCGCACTTCGGGTATTAGCCGTAACATAGACATCAATTGGAAAAACAATTTTCATACAAAACTAATAATATATACCACCACGCCTGTGTTCCCAGAAGGGTTAGGCAGAAGTGTACCAATGCACACCCACAGTTCGCCGGTATATTTAGGTCCCATGTAAAAGGGGGCGAGCCTATTGCCACTAACCGGGCACAAATCCAAACTCCGAGCTGCTACTGAGAATTTCATAGAAATACCCAAAAACACTTTTTGCTCGACCTGAGAATCGAACCCGGGACCTCTAGCGTAGCAGTCGCACTTAGGACCACTAGGCTAACGAGGCAGTAATAATAACCAGCCTATTTCTTCCACTGCAGGACAAAGACCTCTTCTCGTGCAGAGAAGGCTCGAGCATTGCTCTAGGTAGATTAGGAACTTCAGACTTTTATAAGACCAAGTTTCCTCACGATGTGTTTTTTCACCGATATCAGTGATGTTTAAGATAAACTTCGTTAGTACATAATTATGATTTGATAAAATTACACTGGCTCGGTATTAAATCCGCAACCTTACGCACGAAACCCTAGTTCAAAATAGAAAGTCTGTCGTTTATAGACTCAATTGCCAATATTGCCATTTATTGAAGTGCTCTATCATACCTAATCCAATACAATCTAATCCAAATCTCAATTGTAGTCAACTGACTTGCGACATCAAAGTCATTAGGATTTAAAACTGTCTAGTGATGTGACTACAACATTTTATTTTTGTGAATAATAACTTGTTTACCATTTGGAATTTGTCGATAGTGACTTAATATTGTGTTGTAAATATTCCACCCACGATCTGAATATCTCAATAGTCCACATCTTGAGAATCTTCATAAACCGATCCATATAATTTGTTCACGAAACATCCACAAAAACAAACACTTTGGCGTAACTCATCGCTCCATTGAATCTCAAATCGTCTCAAGCACATTACATTATTACTGCTACATAACCAATTTCACAAGACCTCTCCCCCCTCTCCTAACCCTTTAAACTCTTGGGAGTAAAGGAGTGAGTGGAGCAAAGAAGAGGGATCAAGAAACCATGGTCGTTTTAACATTCAGAATATAGTCAGCCGTAAACAATTGCCCGAGAACTGACAGATTTATTTGAAGCACTTTATGACGTCGCCCGCTGCTTATTAAAGGACCAATTTAAACCATTATAGTGTTCATAAAAGCGTACATCATCCTGTTTTGTTGTTGTCTCGCTTGAACGCGGGTGAAAGGGGTATTTTTTGTCTCGTTTTAAGATGCTGAGTATGGTTTACGAGATTTCGAAGTTAAGAGTATTTTTGAAATTGGTAGGGATTGATGGCTGGTGACAAACTGACTATCGATATCGGATTGCAATCTAACAGCAATATCAACATATTTGTCTTCCAGTTACTTCAAATACCACCCATACATAAATATTGAGACAACGTGGTTGAATGCTTGTTTAATAAAAGTGATGCAATTTTGAATAGTATTGCAAAGATAAAACAAATGGCTGACATGAAACTATCATTGATTCATTGATATAATCTATTTTAATTGGCATAATCTGTAACTGTGAATCATTTAGCGATAATTTTAATATGATGACTCCACGTTACTTCGTATTGTCAAGGCAGATTAAAATCTTGAAATTATCGCGAGTTCATCGGTCCGAATTAATTTATAAATAATATTGTACAAATTCAACATAAAATTAATAATAGATCATGATTAACACATAGCTAAAGTATCTCATCCATTAACATCTTCTAAACAAAATAAAGCTTCACGTCAACATTCCGACAAAATCAACATAATATCTTGGAATACAAAAATCTTCTACAAATATCTAAATAATTCAATCAATCAGCCGTCTTTTGCCGTAAACATCGATAAATCGTGTTTCGCACATCACTACTTGCGATCGACCATTATATCTTTACCTTAAGATCGTTGAACTGCCATGAGAATTGAAACCTTATGACTTCGTCTTGTGGTGTGTTAGTAATTCTGTGGGGGTGTCAAGTTAAGGTGGTTCTTTATATAAGTGGTTGATGAATGTTCGTGGTGATTTTATTTGATTGTTTGTTCGTTTGATTTGTGCCTACCCTCCTGTCGGCTGTAAGGCTAGGAGCACATTCCTGCTAGGTTTAATGCGGACATTCTATAGTAATGTTAAAGATTGAGAAGATACACGTGTGTTTATACGCGTGATAGTAAAATAGGGAATTTGTCAGCTGTTTGTTGTATTACGTTGGTAATATTGTTTTATATGTGTTTTTAGTTCTTCATTTTATGTATACATACAGTCTCTACTTATATTATAAAGAGGTACAATTGTTTGTTTGTAAGAGGTAATTTTAAGAATAACCAGTCCATACAAAAAAAAACACTAATAAAAAGCTACAATTTGACGACACGGTTGGCGCAGCGGCTGAGCTGCTGCTGATTGGGTTCGATTCCCGCACGGAACAAAAAATTGTATAATGTATGGCTTACAGATAATCGTTTTGGGTCTGACTTTGTGTAGGGGGTTTATATGTTTGTAAATACACCCACGATACAAGAGAAATTCCGTCCGTGGGGCAACTTTAAAAAAAATAACAAAACAATATTGCCGAATGTCACAAGTTGACTGATTGCTCTTTCTTCTAACTTGAGTATATTATTATTATAATCTTGTTACTACGTGCTTATATTAAAACGACTAAGTAGCGCTTAAAAAGCGAAGTAAGTAATTATAATAATAGCCTGTTATCGCTCAGTTCCCAGTGTTCTTGTCTTAGTGTTCGCAGAACTTAATCTGATACCACTGGAAATATCAACAATGTACTGCAAGTTGTCATTAGTTGAAGCTTTCTTTATTAGCTTACACTATGTTTAGAGTAAGTATAGGTATACTTTATAGGTACACATATTAGTATGATAGAATAAGTATTCTATGATACTAATATGACAAAGCTGAAAAAGTTTTTGTTTGTTTATTTATTTATTTAAACGTACTAATCTCTGGTAGGTACTGCCAGTCGGATTGGATTTTTTTATATATATAATAGCCAGATTTATGGCGTATAGGACTTATAGGCAATATAACATCAAGATACGACACACGGGAGCGGAGCAGTAACAGTGAAAAAATCCACGCGGATGAAAACGTGGGAAAAAGCTAGTTCTGTTCGACCATTTAAAAAATGATAAAAAGTCTTGTAGGATCGCCAAATTATTATGCATACGTCTTATGTTCGACTTGGTGTACTCAATAAGTAAGAATACGGAATCATAATTTAAAATATTCAACTGTTCATATCAAAAGCCAACACCCCAGCCTGCCCAAATAACACACATCCCAAAACAAACCACGACACCCCATAAATAGTCCAAAAACGAGGACTCATCATCCCCCAACAGTTCCCTAGAACAGTAGATCATAATGACAAACAGCCTGTAACCTCATCACGGTACGTTCCCACTTCGCTTCAAACCAGTCGGTAAAGATTATAAAATAAAAACGTCGCCTCAACAACTCGTAAAGAATGGCCGAGCTCGTTGTTTTAATAGCATACCTAAATGTCAACAGCGGGACTTGGGTAACGCGATAAGTCACGCCCCAACGAGCTATGAACAATAAATGTTATAATTATCATTACTTCATAAAGCCTTTATAAATAATCAAGGGTCGGTAAAGCCTTGAGCATTGAGGCAAGAGTGAGGAATTGGGCCGAAAGTATCGGAGTTCCGAAAACGGAGGCTATTTGTGCACGTTCTCAGAAAATGTCCCGTCTATGAATAACTCACCTTTATGAATGTGTCGCTAAAGGCCATTAACGTTGTAAAGGTGAATGTGCAGCCATTCTGATATCAATGGAAGTGGGAAAGGGGTCAATATTTAAAAATAAAATGGCCGCAGAGAACTCTTAGAGAAAACATATCTGGAGATTTTAATTCTAGGTATTCTATTGATTTTTGGACGTCTATCCCATCGTAAAGGAGAAACAGCGTTGCCATCTCCCTGATAAGACATTCATTTTCCACGTAAAATGTTATTTTATAAGACCTAGGACACCCAAATAAATCATCTCCATTGAACAGCAGACAGGCTGCCTGCAGCGCTTTTTATATCAGTTATAGAAATAGCCGAGAACAGACGCAGATATCAGTATTTACTTTATTACCTAGACGTCTAGATATTTATAACGAAACGACATGGAGACTGGCATTTGGCAGTTTCTCAGCTTCACAAATTAACAATTTAACACAGATGCTGGTACCACACTATAGAGCGACACAAAATGATTGCATACGTATGCACGAGATGCGGTCTACTAAGCCAACATACACACAAAGAGATCCAAGCATTTTATGTGTTTATAAAACAAAAGTCACATTGACAAACTGCACAAAACCGAACAAAAAATAATGTGCAACAGAGCGACTCAACATAAGAACAATATTTTTACGTCTATTAAAAACTACAAACGGACCAACATCTTTTATTTATCTGAGCAATAACAAATCATGGACATTAAAAGAACTAAATCACGTAGTAACGCCGACCGCTATAATAATACTTGGAGGATTTATATACTTAGCTATACAGGGGCTTCCCGAAATTAAATCGTTTGTTGTTTTTTTCTGGCGTCTCTTTTGAGCACAGATGATAAATAAATTAATTATGTTTGGTTAATAGTCGGCGCGGGCGCAGGCGGGGTGTTACCAGTTTGGGAAGATCTTGTAACGTCGTAAATTATGCGTGATTTATTTATCTAGTTTCGGAATGGAAGCTTGTGGAGGTGTAATTAAAGGTTTTGTGATTATTTCTATGGGAGAAAACGAGATTTTGCAGTAGGAAAACATTCTATAAAGTAATACGAAAAAAGGGTTTACTTAATATCGAATCGAAAGGAAGAAGTAGGAAAATATGTAATTTATCACAAGGAAATTAATTTTTACATAACTTTTTGTTCGGTACAAATTAAATTGTATCGCTTTTATTGTAAGAGCACACAAATAAAAAATATTCAGCACATTCAACCCTTCACAGGCTACGAACTTTCAACTTCCACATTACAAAACTACAATGATCTACCAAAACGATCCTATAAACACACATTTTTAAATAAAACAACAACAATAATTTGACCAATACAAACACACCGGAGTACCAATAGGGTTGTCTCATTTTGTGGCCTAATGAGACGGCGGCAAAGCGTTTGATCCGCAGGGCTGTCACGCGGCGTTTAATGCTCGATCCATCAAAATTTAATAGCCGCCCGTCAGACTCCCCCTGGTCAAACTCAAACGACGGCATTTTTTAATTTCGACTTTTATTGATATTGATTTTTAAAATGTCATTTGTTTTATTAGGTTTTTCTTAATTAGATGTTGTTTGAATTGTATGGGAGGATTTTTGGATTGTATTTTTATTTAATAAAAAGTTTTTATGTATTGACAATTGAGATTCAAGTTAACTAGGGCTGTTGATCGTCAAGAAAATACAAAAAAAATACACTAATATTAAAAATGGGTTTAAACCTTGGAATCGCTGGTACTTAAAGAGCTGGTGGTGGTTTTCTAAAAAATAAGTAAATGATTACGTTCCGTCCTCCAATATTCATATCCCAGTGAATTTTCACCGTTCACTTATTTTACGTGAGTTTAATTCATTTTCGTGTACACAGCTTTTGGTAAGCAGATATGCGGGAAAATTCGAGTACTCAACAAACATGCGTTTTCCAAGATAATTACACTACACCCTCCCGCTCAAATATCAAACAACAAATCTATTTCAAAAGCAATAAAGTCTAAAGTCGTATAAACTTCATTTAAATCCACGCAAATAATTTGGTAGAACATCGGAAGCCAATTTCCCGTAACTTAGCAACCCTGGCTCATTCGAATTACGAATCCTATTTGAATATAACTCTCGCGTGATCACTAAATTAAGCTTTATTGCGTTTAAATAAAGTAGATTTTACATTGGTTTAAGTACTCACATTATGGACTTTGAGTGTCAGTAATATTTGTAAAATGAAACTTGACTATACATGATACGGTTGATTTTCGATTAGTTCGTGGCAACAGGTATATTTGTTTGTACGGCGAGGTTCCGTACGATATTATAATAATATGAAATGTTGATGATTGTAAGAGGGTTAACGCTTTGCAGAATGGAAATTGTATCGAATCGATGAGTTTATCTGAAGGGAATGTATACTGATATTAATTACATACCTGTGTACATGTTAGTTACTTTTTCAGGATATTGCTGTGATATTGTCAGGTGTTCAGTGGGTAGTTCGGTAATATTCCAGGCACTGAAGCACCTCTGAATATCAACAGGTTTTAATACTAATAAGGAGTAGCTTTAAATTGCACTCAACGATCAATTTAATTTTTTAATTCGAATTATCTTTACCCAACTCCACAGTAATCATTTTTTTACCGATAAACGGTGAAGTCAAAATATTTTACAGAGTAGGTACTTAGCACCTTTCTAATAAACTATACCCTTATGGGTATTATTAATTAAAAGGTTCAATTTACCACATTACAAAGTTACAAAAACCTAACATTCGTTACAGCGTATAGGAACCGAGAACACTATACCTACTTCCCTATCCTTACATGACCTCTCGTCACTCAAATCGCAACAACAGAAAACTAGAATGTATCCTACAATAACATCCTACTTTCCCCTCAAACCGACTCATCATAATCCTCGGTTTATGAATCATAAACTAGGCAGCGTTGTCTCCGCTGTAATGGGTGCTCAGCAATTAGTAATGTTTACCTACCGGCACACGTAACGAGCGGGATCACCCGACTGCGCGGAGGAAGTATACTGGTGTTTGTAAAGATCAGTTGCTGAATTAATGGCTTTCTGACGGAAGTTTATTAGTTTATGTTGTCAGTTCAATTGAGTGATGATTTTAAAGGAGACTTTTTTAATGTTAAATGTGTGTGTGTTTAGGCTAATCTCAATATCTCATTATAAGTATATGAATTTAGGTTTATTTATTGGTGGAAACTTTTAATAAAATATAATCTGTTTATCGACTGCTACGCTAGATGTCTTAGGTTTGATTCCCAGGTAGAGCCTAGTGTTATTGGGTTTTTCTAAGAAATCAGTAGCAGCTTGAAGTTAGGATTTGTGCCCGGTTGATGGCAATAGGTTCGCCCCCTATCACATGGGACCTAACCATACCGGCGAACTGTGGGTGTACATTGGTACACCTCTGCCTAACCCTTCGAGGAATGCAGACATGATGGTAAACTATTTATCAATACACACGACAAATCTCAAGAGAATAAAACAGACACACTTCCCTAATTTCGGCAACACATACATCACCTAATTATGAACCACTTAAAGCCTAATTTGAGCACGTTGATCTGCGCAGGAGTGCCGGGGCGGGGAACGACAAAAAAGCGCCGCGTCTAACGCATGACATATGGCGTCAATGAGTTTATACAGGACGGTGTAGAAAAAAATATTTAGCATGTTTATGTTTCGCACCCAACCGTCCTGGTGGCGTTAAATGTTATTTTTTTACAAATGCTCATTCAGTAGGAAAAGATATGTTTTTTTTTACTTTTGTGGCATTAGCAGATGTTTAAGAGGCTACTGGCAACATGGTTTGCCATGAAACCACTTAAAATTCCAAATAGACAAATATAATATTGCATTTAAAACTTTATGCGGTGCATTTTATGGGATATTTCCAAAAAGCCATTAATTACTTGGCAATATAGTCTCCTGAGCGTGTTCCGAGATCGGCGGGACTCCCCTCTGCTGCGCCACTGGATAAGGATCCACACCAGTTAAGCTAATTTCTTATTTGTATTACTAACACTAGTCTTTAAGTAATTTTGTTATTCTAACCGTATGGACTCTTGTCTGAATTAAATGATTTGAATTTGAATACTAAGTAACCTGTAAGTACTATAAGATCAAACAATGAAACAGCAGCCACTAAGCTTCTAACTACGCCTGGGCAAACACATCAAGAAAAAACATCACCATGGACAAACCACCGAACCATTTCAACCTAATTAAAAACTTCAAGCAATCCATGCCAAGAATCAATTTACACTCGAAACTCTAACAATTAAATAACCGTTTTAGGTATTACTTTTTGGATTTAAAATTATACGTTAATTAAGAATACTAAGAAACATAACATACCATTACGTATGTATTCCCCGAAGGGTTTGGCAGAGTTGTACCCATGTACACCCTCAGTTCGCCGTTATGTTTAGGTCCCTTGTAATAATAATGAGCCTATTGCCATTAACCAGGCACAAATCCTAACTCCGAGCTGCTCCTGAGAATTTCATAGAGAAACCCAATAGCACTTTGCTCAATCTGGGAATCGAACTCAAGACCTCTAGCGTAGCAGTCGCGCTTAGAACCACAAGGCCAACGAGGCAGTTAATAATAGACTCAATAATAATAGGCTTGATAATATACTCCTACTTAATTCCTTTAATCATGAATACCTACTGCTCGCTATCAAAACCGAAATCATCGACAAGTTGAGTAAAGCGCGTCTCTCCTCTATTATTAGAGCAGTTCTTGGTACAAGTTCCGTGGAAGCTGACGAGAGCTCCGTAAACATATGAACTTCAAAGTCGAACCGACAAATGTACTGGCTAGCAGTAAATACTAGGTATCGAGAGGAATTGGGAGAATCGATTCGAATTGTGACGTAATTTAGGAGATCATTAGGGTATTGGTAGACTTCGAAATTACATTTTAGAACCATTTAATAAAAGACTACTATGGATGTCTTGTAACCTACGTAAAATAATAAAGAGACAATTTTTTTTTGTCCGTAATGATGAGATTTTAAAAAGAAATCATCAATGGAAAAGCTACATGTTCAGCAAGTAACATAGGTTACATTTTATTTTCAAGAATATTATTGATACGTAAGAAAATACACGCGGAAGAGGTCGCGAGCAAAAGCTAGTGCACTATATAGCGAAAGGGCAGCAGCTACATTTAAATTGCTGAAGATGAGACAAATAATTCGTTGTACTCAAACAGAGGTATAGGTAACAAAAAACATGGAGCATTCTGTATTACATCATCCACTTGTAAGTAATTAGACTAATGACAATTACGACATTTTTAAGGCGCTACTTTACATAACCCAGCTGTGCCGGTGATGTTGCAAAACTCTCAACATATTATTCTTTATCGCACTGAATCATACAAGAACTCCATTGTATCATGAATCCTAGTCCATTGTATCTCAACATTAACACATTCACATTCTACATTCCGCACACAAGATCCCACAATGTGCATCCCTGTTACGCGAAGAGGATCATAAAACAAAACACCCTGTATTCTCCGAACCTTCGTTCTGCGAAAACTGCAGAATGCGAAAAACCTAAAAAAAAAATACAGTTCCGCTTTTAAATCCCCCTGTATACTCGAATCCCTGCGGACTGCATAGATCAATAGTACAGTCGCGCGCACAAAGCAAAAGATGTTTTGTTACTGTGTAATAGGGGCTATTTTTGCTTCGTGAGTGAGTAATTTAGTGAGTAAAACTGGATCGTCAATTAGTGTGTCTGTTTAAAAGCGAGCCACTCTTGTTATAGCGCGAGACACGTGTCGCAGTGCAATTTGTTGAGATAATATTATAATAATGATCATAGAAATGTGCTGCGGGACAATTGTGGGAATGTGTGAACAAGTTTGGTACTCGTTTGCATGATAATGGTTGCTGTATTTGAATATCGTTATGAACATTACGTAATAAACATTTTGACATAACTATTAAAGTAAACATGTTTATTGTTTTGAAGCTTGATATGTCAATAATTGTACGGCTAACTATTGAGAGGTATTAAGTGTTGATCAATTACATTCAAATACTTTTTTTGTAAATTACGTTCTTTTAATGGGGTATTTGAAATAAATGAATTGACATTAAAGATCTTCATCAAGTTGAAATTTTGACGTGAATATAATATACACTAAGTTAGGAGTATGAAAGGATTGTAGCAGGTGGCGATCTGTTACTTCTGCCTAAGCCCATGGGAAAAAGCGCGTATGTATGTTATGTGCAATTAGTTCACGCTTTCAAATAATTATAGGAATTCATAGAAATTCTACTACATAATCATTAACTTACACTTCTAATAATCCCTAAACATACTTTATTGTGCTTTTGAAAACAACTACTTCACTATTATTTAGCGTAGTAATACACCCCAGACCCCAGTAAATTCATACAAAACCTATATCATTTTAATCAAATGAATCAGCTAAAAAAAAAATACACAATTTAGTGGGCGAGAGCTCCCGTGATCCCGCTCCAAGAAATCGGATCCCCAATTTTTTTCGTCCTCTTTTTTGGTAGGTTTTTGCGTCGCCATCTCGTTAACGACGACATTAGGGGATAATAGACTTCCTATGCGTCACGTGGGGGCACTCCGATGAAGACCCCGGAGTGAATTAATTATCTTTTTGGACCTTTTAAGTAATAAATTGGTGTCAGTGGGCAAGGAATATCGTTAAGTTAATTTTAAGGACAACCATCTTTGTGTTGTTTTCTTTTGCGATGGGAATTTAATTTTTACAGCAATTTTGTTTGGTTTTTCTTGTTTATTACTTTATTTACTAGGCTATAATGTCCCTCTGATAGACAAAGACCTGCCATTGTCCTTCCTATGTATTACTTAATAAATGAAAATAAGCATTTATCACTGACTTGTCGGTTTAGACAACTTTGGCACTAGAGTGTCTGGGGTCGTAACCTTACTGCCCATACGATGAAGGACTAACTTATTGCTCCATGCCGAAACAACAGGAAAAATATTATTAACTAACGCTTCACTCGAAAATTATTCCATAAAAATGGTTTTTACCTAAAAATAATAAGTATTAAGATTATTAATACTGAAAATCTGGAACCAAACTTTCCAGCTCTCTCTTTCAAACCCGAAACTATTCATCACAAAATTTCATCAAACCAGACCATCCGAATGATGTCGTCCCGGTCGTCATCGAGCGTAGTTTTAATTACTGCCACCATGTGTGACGGCTCACGTCGCGGGGGCCCAGCATCCATCTGCCGCCGCCACCTTGGTATAGTATAATTATCTAACAACGTTTAATGTTGTGGTGTGAGCGAAAGGCGAAAAAAATAATGAGGTTATATGGTTTACCAAAACTTATTTTTACATCACATTAAGACACGTCTATATATCAGAAATTCATCCGTAAATTACGATAAATACTTAAAAATATGTAAGAAAATTGCTCTATTTACCTATTAAATAATTATAGCTGACAGCTTGTTATACAAGTTTAAATAAAAGTAAAGTAATAAGATGCGGATAATGTAGTTAATTGCAGACTGATTTAGTTTTATACAAATTTTGTTAATCATTTAAACTGAGTAATTGTTTTTTTATTTCCCTAACAAATAAAATAAAAATAAATAGAATAAAGTTAAAAAAATTAAGATATAAAATATAATAAACTAAAGTCGTTGCTCGGTGCTGCTGCAAAACTACAGGACTTATGCTTATCTCGAAATAAAACATTAAAAAAAAATATACCATCCTAGTACCAATTAAACAAAACCCGCTCCCGCTTATCACTTAGCCCACACGTCGAACAGCGCGACAACGTGTGGGTTACATTCGAAAACGTTTAAATCCAGAGATTTCGTAGAACGCTCGACAGAGGCCGCAAAGTGATTTGTACTACAATCATTATTACTTAATTTGATGAAACACTTTTGTGCGTTGCTGTACTTTTATTTTGGTTATGTTTGAATGAAGTGTTAGTTGGTAAAGAAATGTTACGTAAAAGGTATTATTGGTGTGAGTGGATTAAAAACAAAAAGTAATTTTGTGATAAATAGAATACCCCTGCTTTCTAACCATCACTTATTCGAATATTTTCGATACCATTTAAAGTCTGTAAAATTTTTTATTTTAAAATATTTCAGAATACTACGCCTAAAACTGTAATAGAAATGGCATCCTGTGTGTAGGTCGACTTGAGAACCTCTTCAACCCTCCCTGTTCTCATACTAATATTATAAAGAGGAAGTTTGTTTGTTTTGTTTGTAAGAGGTAATCTCTCTGAAAGCCCTGGTCCGATTATAAAAATTCTTTCACTGGTAGAAAGCTACATTATTGCCCAGTGTCAATGCTGTTTTTTGGTATACTGGACTTCTACGCGGACGAAGTTGCGTGTAGAAGGTAGTATACAAAGAAACTAGTATTTTTTTATACCACAGAAGGTGGCAAGCAGGCTAACGGCCCGCCTGATGTGAAGCGGTTACCGCTGCCTATGGGCACTTGCAACACCAGAGGCATCAGTATCCGTAAAAACCTCATAACTCCTTTCTTGAAGAACCCCATACTGTAGTCTCTTGGTCTCTTGTAGCCTGTAGTATTAAAAAGTCGTTTAAAAATTCAACTGAAACTAACCTGTGTTTCCGTAACATTCAGCAACTTGGCCATGTCAGCCCGCTCCCCAGAAGACAGGTACTTCTTCACTTCAAACAGCTTCTCCAGCTCGAAGATCTGTCTCCCGGTGAAGGTGGTCCTGGCCTTCTTCCGTCTCCCAGCTCCTGGCTCCTCTCCCTCTTCGCTGGTGAGGGATCCTTCTCCCCCTAGAGGTGATCGGACATCTTCCGTCGACTTCTTTCGCTTGATCAGCTTGGATGGATCTGGAATTAAAAGATGGGTGAAGATATAGATTGTATGAAGTACTGGACAATAACAGAGCACCTAGTGTAAGAGGATGCTGGTGTTATTGCCTATCCTAGGATCTACCTATTTTCAAAACACCGGTCTACTCTGGAAAAATCTTCTACAGTGAATTTAGGTGAAGTGAGGTTGAGGTGAGCTGTCATCTAAATTCACCGACCCCTAAAAATATTGTTATGATTACGGATACAAAAAAAAACAGTCCTTGACAGTCAAGTAGTCGTGTGCCTACGTTGATTAAGTCATTGCACTCTTGCACAAACACGATCCATAAAAAATAGAATGACAAATGAATAGACGTACCGTACACACTGACTATTTACCTCAAAAAGACTTCGTATAAAAACAGGAAAATATTTACAAAGTAGAATACACAAAAAAAAAAATGTCCAGACCAACTTGAGTGTCACTCTAAAATTACAACGTAAGTACAACAATCTATTAACCCGCCTGCGCCCGCGCCGGATCACTCGACCTCAACACGACCAATAAAAGAGCCCATTACAGCTTCAATTAGATACCTAGCGTAAATCAAACGGGACAGCCATTAATTGCTTAGTGTAAATCTGCCAGACGCCAACATTAGCGTTTAGGAATACCGATTTATAGTGTTATTGCTGCGGGGAGCGGGTTGAGGACCGATGGAAATGGTTTTAGTTAGTTTAGAAATCATTGACGAGAACCCTGAATCTTATAAATAATAATTACAGGCACATGAGACATTTTAACTTTGACTCTGGGATGGCAACGCATTTGCATGGCCTCTGGTATTGCTGATGTCTATGGGCAGCAGTCACCGCTTAAAATCAGGTGGGCAATATATCTTGGAGAAATTCTACTTCCTCTTTATCTTTTTTTCCTCTCTTTATCGTGTGGGCAGTAAGGTCTAACGACCCCACACACCCTAGTGTCAGAGTTTCTAAACCGCCACAAGGGCCTCTGACATGGTTAGGGTGGTGTTGTACACCATAAATAAGTTTAGGATACCTACAAGAGAAAGATCAGGGAAGCCATTCGACTAGCTTTTAGGAACGATTAAAATCAAATCTTAGTCCCAAACCCAATCTATCAAAAATGGCTCTAATTTACCAAAATTGATATTTGAAGAATTGGCGTTTAAATTGCAGTTATCACCAATTTCATTCAAATGCAGCACGTCTTTAAAGAACGCGCCCTTAGTTATATTTACAAAACAAATTAATATACCTAAACATACATTATTAGACACTGAAAATAACTAACAAATTGCTTCTGAAAATAGTCACAAAGTATCGTTTATTAGTGTCCCCGGACATCGTCGGGTATTGAGTGAAATATCGAATGTTTACAATGTTCGTACCGTTAATTTAGCAATTTATATCGAGACGTCACGTATTCTCGGTACTGCCACATAGGAGAGAGGAACAGAAGGTACATACAATACGCTGAAGGCTTTCATTCGAGTTTTGGTTCAAACAAATCATTCAGGTATCAATGGACTGTCTGAATAGAATTGAATAGTATAGAATTTTTATTTTGCAAATATGGGTAATGATATGGGTTTTGGTTATGGGTATGGGTATGGGTATGGGTATGGGTATGGGTTGGTATGGGTGGTGGTGGGTGTGGGTATGTGGTGGGGTATGGGTATGGGTGGGTGGGTTCGGTGGGTGGGTGTGGGTGACCGAAAGAATATATTTTTAACCTTAAATAAATCATTATTATTATCATAATGATCTATACTAATCTAATAAAGAGTTTTTTTGTTTGTTTAAACGCGCTAATATTGAACTTTGGAAATACCAATCGGGAAGGAATACTGTATATGATAGCCGAATTCATGAGGCATAGTATAGATAGGCTATATAACATCACGGTACGATACACAGGAAACAAGCCATAACTCAACGCATGTGAAACAGCAGGGTTCAGCTAGTTATGTATTAAATGAAACTAGTTCCATCGCATTTTTTTTAAATCACCGAACGTACGAATCTATGTTTATGAGGGATCTACCTGCTTTCGACCGTCCTGTATGTAGTGGGCCTTCTGTACCTATCTATTCTGTGGCACTGGCACCAATGGTAGCGTGAAGACACAGTATCAATGTTCTTTGTTTTGAAATGTCATATTTAAGCAGATTATGTGGGCGTTGAAGTCTCGTGTGTGTAGCAAATAATATTTGCGTGTGAGTCATGTTTTAGTTTTGGCAAGTATTCGTAGTACTTAGGGTACCTACCTATAAGATGGAAATAGGCTAACTCGATTCAGCTTCGATTTTCTTAAATGATATTGACATTGATCTAAAGGTTAATTTGCCAACTAACTTGGCACTTCCCTATTCATTGTTTTGGTACGAGAATAAACAATTTTCTTTCTTCTTTTCTTTTCCTATCTCAAGGCAATGTTCATTAGAAGTTCCTATAGTTAATGGACGTCTAAAAGTTCAGAAGTAAGTATTTTACTCCTGAAATAATATAATTCCTCCTCAAATATCAATAAGGTTCCACTAAACACACAAGATTACGCGAAAATATCATCAAAAATAAACGAGCAAAATATCCAGCTTGTAATAATTTAGCCCTGAACATTCTGATACAGAATTGAAACTGAAATCTGAAACATATTTCAGTGGAGTTAGCTCCTCTATAATAATGTGGGTGAAATATTATGAGCAATAAATTCAACGTTTAAAGACATATTAAATGGTGTTCCATGATCGTTGGTACTCACTGATTGGGGGAACATGATTTTGTTGTGTTTTAGGAGTGATTGCTTTCAAGTGTCTTGTTGTAAGAGTAGATTCATTAAGAACTTAATGGAGCACCTGGTTGGTCTAGCAAAGAGATGATGAACCTTTATAAGTCAATGTTTTTTTATTATTATCAATATAGTAAATAGCAGCAGTAGGACATTAGAAGCTACAGAAAAAAAATGTGGCAATGACGTGCCATCATAAAAACTTGTCTTAAAAAAACCTACAAAATAAATAAGTTTAATAACCTAACCATATTTTGTAACTTTACGCCTTTTCACTTAACTTAACAACTAGCTTTAAACCCTTTATTATCAACTCGTTAGTTGTTGGACAATAACTGTAATATTTATTGACTATTTTATGTTTATTTAAATAAAAGAAAAGGTTTGTGTGATTTCTGCTGTTGAAATTAGATTCGATCAAAAACACAGATTTGGCTATTGCCCGAATTATTTTATCGCATACCACCACTGGCGTGCGCGTCTCTGGTCCGCCATCGCAGGTCCAGCAGATAGCTACTATTAAGTATGAAGTAAGTTGCAGAGTATAAAGTGCTCTAAGCAAGATCGACTCACGAATATTAGTTACATACTAAGGCTGAGAGTAATAAACGTAATGCACATGCTCTGTTAAGCATTAGTCAAACTACGAGTGCAAGATAGAGACGGAGGAACGTAGCCAAGAAAGTAACGTTCTTTTCTGGGGCTTTTATAGGTTTTGTCTTTTAAGCAGTTTTATAGTATCTAGCTGTCATTCGTAGATCTTTGAGAGTATCGAGTAGTCAGAAGCCCGAATCTTTAACTAGCAATTACTTAGTCCAGTTAGCCAGTAAAGGGGTTGTGGAGGTCAGATTAGGTTTATAGATTAGGTCCATCCATGTATTATACTGGTATACATCTGCAACCGGTTAGATTAGACTGAACGCCGAACCCCATAAAGTGGAGAAAAGGCTAGGCAGATGATGAAACACTTTTCACAGTCTTGAACTCCAAAACTGATTTTTACTTTCCGTATAAATGCAGTAGTTTATTACGACATAACAAAGCTATGATCAATTGAGACTAAGATAAACTAATTGTACACACACACTTCCATTCTAGCTGCATGCATAACAATGTGAAACAATTACCTACATCGATAGCATGATTGATACATTGATAATCTTCTAACTGGTAACACGAGCAAAGTCGTGAGCAAAACCTTACGTAACACGTAACGTAATGAACAATCGTATGATTGATGTCGTGAGGAACACGCTCTGTCTAATGAGAGGTAACAAATGACGACGGAATGATTGAACAACTAACTTAGTTGCTAATCGCCGTGCCTTTAATCGAATGCTTTTTGGAAGTCTGAACGGGATTGCAGTCAAAACCCCATCTGCTTCCAAAAGTTCACTTTAATTTGAGAAATCCAATTATTTATTTAAACTTTGGTCCGGTTGAGTACGATTTGTATCTGGAAGGACAGGAGTATCCAAATAAATAAATGATCTGATAAGAGTCCCAGGTAACTGGTGGAAAGCAGCAACCAAAGCAACTTTGTGCAGTATAGTATAACGAAAGTTTTGTGTAAATCCAGTAAGTATTTTTAATAAAGATAAGAATAAAATCTACCTAAGACGACTTTGGAACCACCGTCAGCTTGTGTCTTACCATCACCTCACTCTCACCTCAAAAATAACAACTCAATTCCAATATTCATTATTCACTAAAGTGTGATGATCTTATCATTTACACCCAAAGTCGTTTAGTTTAATTATTACAATTTATCTGATTAATGTGTTTATAAATAACTAACTATAATGCAGCAGTGTGCCACCCACTTAATGTCATTACGTGAGAAAGCTCATCAGAGCGTCGTATGCGCAACTCTTATAAGGTTGCGACTTTAGTGATTTCTTTTTAAGATTTCTTCTTTCTTGTCAAACATGAGTTAGAAAATAGGGTATTTTTCCAGTATTTCGCAAGCCGGAGGAAACCGCAACTGAGCAACAATTTCACAACAAACAGATCGGTGACCGAAGATTCCGAACCTAAATCTTTAATATTTGATACTGAACTTCGGGCCTTTAATGTTTTTAACATTCTACCGTAATTGAGGAGAACAAAACGAAAAAACAATTCAAACCGAACGAGTAGTTTGCCAGTTTTTGCGATACTAACGCGCATCACTTGATTTTCCAGTACCACTGATCCCGCTGCCCGCTCCGCTCGTCACGACGCCTGGTAACTACGACTGCTGACACAGCAGTGAGTCACACGCACGTCATATATCGGTTACAAGACTACCGGGAACTGCACCGTGTTAGCCTAGTACATATGTTACTTGTTGTAATGTTATTGTTATAAGTGGGGCAAGATGTATGTGTTGATGAGATGTGTTTGTTTTCTTGTAGCTTTTTAAGTGTTTTTTTTACGGTTTTTTAAAGAGAAAAGATTCGTATTTTTGTATGTTATGGATAAACTCAAATACTTATACCTAAGTGATTTTAAAAATATTTCATCTATGGCAAGCTGCGTTGGCAGAGAGCAGCAAAGGCTTTATATATTTTTTGTAATATTAGGGATGCATACCAAAATTAAAAAGCTAGTTGTAAAAATCCAAATGCATGATTATTTACAAGTTACTGTATTTATAATAAATAGTTTTTCTACAGACCCTTTTAATGGATCACCCCGTACGTACTGGCAGTTTTTTTTTTCTTTTCAAAACTTCTATCATTTTTATTTATTTATTTGAACGTATGTCTTTGATTAGCTAGGTTATTAGCTGAACAAGTGTTTCCCTCACTAAGTACTAAACGTTTTTTGTATGCAATAGGTACTTAAACAATTCATTAAAATGTCATATTTCATGTATGAAGTATAATATTAGCAACTTCATTGTCAATAACGCTCAATATCCCACAGCTGGAGCCTCTCCTGAGTGTTGCCATAATCGTCAGATGTGATTGCCATCTATTGACACAAATGTTAATCGGACGCGATGAATGAAGCGAACTGACAAGTGAGTCACGCGCCCGTTACTTACAGACTCGTCATTACTCATCCAGTATTGCATTCCGATATACGCTGTGTTATAAGTGTTATAATGTACCGTGACTGTTCAGATATTGTCGGGAGGATTGCAATTATACTGCAGTGTAGGGCTGCCTGTTTTGGATCGATTTTTAGATGTTTTGCAATATAGTTTCCAGTGGATGAGTTGAACTAGTTGCTTAGCAAACAATTGTGATTAATAAATAAATAAAATTGATTATAATAAATACATACTGTCACGCCTGTATTCCTCGAAGGGTCAGGCAGAGGTGTATGTTTTTAGGTCCCATGTAATGGCGGGCGAGACTATCCTCAACAACCGGGCACAAATTCTAGCTCCGAATTGCTGCTAAGAATTTCATAGAAAAACCCAATAAAATTTTTTGCTCGACCTGGAAATTCAACCCATGACCTTAGCAATCGCGCTTAGGATCACTAGGCTATATACCGAGGCAATCAAGTAAAACAATCATTAATTAATTATAATAAACAAAAAAAAATGATTTAAATTGATTATCTACTAGATTTGCATAACGGGGTGGTATCCAGACACCACGTCATAGCGCGTAAACTTGGGTACAGGTGGGAAGTAGATCATTCGAATCACACCAGCTCTATAGGGAAAGCCAGTAGCTGGCCTACACTGAATGATTTATAGCCTAGATTCATTCATAGCTTAATAAATATGTAGTTTATTATCATAGTATAATTATGTTTGTGTTCCATGTCGTTGAGGCTATTAGAGTTCACTACAATGTTTTTAATCAACGAAAAATGTCATTACGATAGGGTCTAGAATCAATAACTGAAGCCATGCTAAAAGTCTTTGTTACAAAGCCCTCCTCCACCTGTTACGTATGCCTGTCTCATAAGAACACAATCCCACACATCCGCAATATCCTCCAAGCACGTAAAAACAGTCACAACACCCGAAAACCACGTGAAAAAAGACATCTTGTGGAAGTGATTCAATAAAACTGTTTCAAAATCAAATAAAGCACCGTCGTCGTAAACACGGCGAGAGAACCGCGTCATAAAACATAGTCTGTTTGTCTGACAGACAGAGAGACGTAAATCTGTGTGTATAGAGCAGGATGCGACACACCTGGGGGGATTAATGGATAGTTTGTGAAATTAGGTGAACCCTGATTGAGTTTCTGGTAATGTTAGCGGAGCGACAGATTCGAACATCGAGTTTTAGGACGAGATTGTCATATAGGATTGAGTTACAGATACGGGTGCTGGATAGAGACACACCAATATTTCTTATGTACTAGGTTCTGCCCGCGACTTCGTCTGCATAGTCTTAATAATAACAATTAACGCAAAGTCCTAAATTATTCCACAGAAAGACAAGAATGTGGTAAAAATTATTCGATATATGTTATGCTAGATAAAATTTTGATGCAAACTTTATATTTGTGTGCAAAATTTAAGCTAATTCCGTACAATAAGTCGGTAAGATTATGGAATTCTACATACATACACATACATAAACTCACGCCTTTTTCCCATGGGGGTAGGCAGAAACCACAGAACGCCACCTGCTACGATCCTTACATACTACTTTCGCCTCGTTCACGTACGTTCATTATGGAATTCTATGATTATTTTTTTATGGTTTTCAATTGACAAATGACAATATTATTGTATATATCCTAGAATCTTCTTGACTTAAACACTAGGGCATGCCGAAATTTATTTTGTGTATACGATACCTATCAGTTAGCCAGACGTTACGGGTATTCCGAAAACCTAAAACTAGCTAAGCTATGTGCGATGTAGAAACGCCCTTAACTTTCGAAACGGACTTTCGGACAACATCAACATCACGCCAATTATAGAAAGAAAATTATACCTAAACTCGCTATGACAGCGTCAGCCGTGACGTAGAAGCAGCTGCTTGACTTCAGAAGCTCTACAGTAGGAGGCTGTGAATCACTCACAGGTTTACGTGCCCTCCGTGATTTACTGCCGAGTGTTTACTCACCAATAAATTAACTTTTCCGCTTATTTTCATTGAAGTCAATATGGTGTTTTAATGCGATCGTTTCGACATTCCCTTTGGTACCCTTTGGTAGTTTAGTTCACGGAATAGTTAGTTGCAGTTAATTTTAAATAATACGTAAGTATCACACCAGCCTATTACGGTCCTTCCGCAGGGCAAAGGCCAGCTCTTCTCATACAGAGAAGGTACGAGCATTGACCACCACGCTTGCTTAAGGCCACAGAGCACAACAATGCTCGTTGCTCAAGGCGGATTGGCGATTTCAGACTTATATTAATTACACACAAGTCCAGGCTTCCTCACGATGTTTACCTCCAACGACGTTAATGACAATGATTACATACATAAACTCACGCCTTTTTCCCATGGGGGTAGGCAGAAACCACAGAACACCAACTGCTACGATCCTTACATACTACTTTCGCCTCGTTCACGTTCATACATCTGGTCATACAAGCACGCCGGTTACGAGTACTGCGCACCTGACCTTTCTGAAGAACCTCACCAATAACGTCACGACGACGATTATTACACGACGATGACAATGATCATACGTAAGTATATTATTATCTTCTAAAAAACAAATAAAGGTCGAAAGACTCATCATCTGCTTAGCCTTTTCTCAACTTATGTTGGGGTCGACTTCCAGTCTAACCGGATGCCGGATTATATTTTATGCATTGTGTATCGTATGAATTGCTTATGATTATCTGAGATAAATGAATTAATTATAATAAAGTGGCCCGCACAAAATGGAAAGGAATACCGAAAGATAGGATTGAATGCAAAGCAAAATTTAGAGTAGGCCTTTGTTGAAAAACAAGTTAAACTGAAACTTAAAAAAAGTAGTTATATAATGGCACGCTACAATCAATATGGTAAATAAAACAGGAAAGTAATAAAAGTTATTTTTATTATTAACGCTTTAAATAATGGCATCAGTTTATTGTTACGTTTTATGTAGTAAATGGTGTACTATAAATAAACCTCTACCTAACCCTTCTAGGAAAACTCGTGACCTTAGGTACACGAACAAACTGCAAGTGCTTTTAAAGTATAGTAATAAAACCAACCTATTACCTACTGTCCCACAGCAGGGCACAGGCTTCTTCTTACACCAAGGTCCTACATGCATTGAACACCACGCTTACTCAAGGCGGATTGGTGATTTCAGAATTATACTAATTGTAAGTCCAAGTTTCCTGACGTTGTTTTCCTTCACCGATGTCAGTGATGTCCAAGATAAACTTAGAAAAAACATATTATGAATTTAAAAAGTCACATTGGTATTTGCCTGGTATCGAACCCACACACTGAGCTATTACGAAATCTCACTGTGGCGTCTTCATGCCTCATAATTACATAATTAAATTTATCAACATCACAAATCTCAACTAAGACAGATCACTCTTCAAATCCCACATTCCTCACCGCCACAGGAAACCAGCCATAATGGCCATCCCCATCCACACCACCACTTAACCTATCCTAGTGGGACTGTCCGATAATAGGCCACTTATAAGCCGGTAATAGGCTCATAAATTAATGGCGACAGTAAACTGGGAAGTGATCTTTTGAAGTTTGAAGTTAATTTATGGTACAAAGAGCTGTGGTTGTTCATGTCACCCTTGGGAGGGTTTTATTGTGATGGTGGAGCTGGCGTGGTGCCGGGATTGGGAGCTGATGATACCGTACATACTCTGCTCTTTCTTATTAATATTTTTTCTTTAAACATTACCCTACAATAGGAATTTCTCCTGTATCGTAGGTGCTATTACTCACATACACAAACAGACAGACTCAAACCACCTATCTGTAGGTCATACATTATATTTAATCCGTGTGAGAATCGAACCCGCGACACACAGCGCAGCAGCAGCTGCGCCAACCGTGACGCCGTGTAAAAGTAAACTTAGATTTAAACGAATCTGATTATATACCGTCGCCGATATTTAGAACATAGTGGTTTGAATTGCCGATGTAATTTACAATGTAATCCACGAAAGTAGGAACCAAGTTATTATAGACTTGCATGATAGTTTATTAGTTTACTTGGATTTGCCCGCAACGTCAGACGCTTCAATGTTGCCTATCACAGGGTGTTTTTTTGCGTGGAACCTAATTCTTTTTCTAAAATAGAAGTAGTATAGTCACTCCTTATAGGTAACATCAGCTATTTACCAATGAAAATTTGACGTCAGATCGGTTTAGCCGCGGTCTTCGAAAATTAACCGGAATAAACAGATAAACATGGTTCACAATATAAATCTTACATAAAAAGCTCTACAGTTCTCATTTATAACTTTCACTTTACAAAAACAAATAAAAATTACTTGATATCGCTATTTTCATAGACCCTAAAGTTCTAAAGTGGTTTTCCTAATTCTCTGTCTACGTAAAATGGTTATTTTCGTCCAGCAAAGCACAATGTGCCTTAATGTAATGATAATAGTGTTAAATTAGATTAAAGCGACTACATCAAACCAATCACTTGAAGCGAACATTTGCAATACTATCATGTAATAATATCGTACACCAATCGCCTCCATTAAGCCCACATAATCGATTAGGCGCCGCACTTGCGAAACAACCGCTACCTAATTTATCGATTCAATTTAACGATCATTTTATATCGATTAACCGTTATTGGATAACGATATTTATTAACATCATTACGGCTCGTCACTTTGATGGTGACACAACAATGTAATCTCAACCATATTTGTTTTAGGCTAAAGTTTAATTTCCATTAGTGTTACGAGTAAACATAGATCATAATAATATTATAGGTTTTCAGACTAGATAGTGGTCTGATCTTTGCAAACATTACCGATTATTAATGTCGGTTATTTGTGTCGGGGCGAGTTTGTTGAGCGTTTTATTAACTGATGGTTATGTGATGAAATGTTTAAAGTATCATTATAATAGGCGGTGTGATAGGTTAGTGGCCTATTGCGAAAATAGGCCTCTATTTATACTGACTTATGTGCAGAATGGTTAATGTTGGACACGCTTTCTTGGCCGTTTGTCGTTCAATTTGTACCAGGACAGTATGATAGATAGGCAGCCATTTAGATCACCATAATGTCATTGTCAACGGTCATTGATGTGCTCGTTATAATGGTTTATGGTGAGTAGGTGCAGACGGTATTTATGATGGCTGACCTGATAGCCAATTCTACTACATATATAAAAAGGTTCAAATCTAGCTGGAACCTCGTCTCAGTTACCCTTAAATATAGGTAAATTACAGGAGTTTCTTGACAGATTGAGACTGAAATTTGATTGAGATCGTTCTTAAAAGTTAATAGAACTACCCTTCTGAAATAAAAATAAAATATTTAGCTGTATACAGGAATAAAGATAGGTTCAAAACCTACCTCAAAAATTACATTAAAAACCAAAGCATTTATTCAATTACAGTATTTACGGGCACTTTTGAACTGTCAAGAAGTTACAGTTTAAAGTTGAAGCTATTTCCTCACATTAAAGAGTCACAGGCAGTCTCTATGGAGAAGAACTAGCATAAAACTCCACAGACACTACACACAAACTTAAAACCCACCACAACTAAAATTAAATGTTCAGTTTTCACTTTACCGCTTCTATAATGCTCTTCAAAATCTTAGTGGATGATAACACAAACATTTGCACTTGATCCACAGCTCACAATGAAGTTATCAACTCATCGAAGCGCCGGCATCACCTCGCACCGCAGCCATGTAACTTGTGATAACTTACTTACCCGAAGTGCTCTAACTTACACAGACAATCCTAAACACAAGCTATTAGGTATTAACCGAGATACTGGCTGATTGGAAAATGTTGGATTTAGAGCAATGGGGATTGTTTAAAAATTTTAACCACAACATTTTATTTTATTTTTTAAAAATTTAGACCATTTTGAGAAACTAATTTGAATGTTTTGATGATTGGCTCAATGGTTATTTTTTAAAAAAATATTTAAATATATATTATTTTTAAGATAAATGACGTCATCATTGGCTCAAAAGATTGTGTCTTTGCCCAACTATTTACATAATTAAAAGTTTAAATCTGTCAACACAACGTCTGTCAAGCGTCATAACATAACTCATACATAAACGAATCTAAAATTGGAAAAAAGTTAAAAAAAAAAGAAAACATCAAAGTGATCTTCGCAACAATACATTGTATAAATCTTATAATATTCCGCGCCTACATTACGACACCATTTTTCTCGTAAATCTTCCCTTATACGGACAAAAATTTTGTTTGGACTATTATTGCTATTATTACTGCAAGTTGGAACAAAGCACTTCCTGTATTCCATAACTCTTACACTATAAAAATTGTCGAGAGTCGGAATAATGGAACAAGATTATTAGGAAAGTCGCATGAATAATATTATTTTTGAAAAACTTTAAACTGTTATTATGTTTCAAAAACTTTTGACATTTGCATTATAATTTGACACTTGACAACTGGTTGACAATACTTGCCACTTACTTTTTTATTTTCTGAGGCAACGATACAAAACTGTAGGGCCAGCGCTGACCTAATTTGAAGGGCAATGAAGGTCAATCGTATTTTATCAAAAATATCAGTAAAATATGAATATTTTTCATTATTAATTAGTCCATAATGCTCAGTGACGCTATTCCTCGAAATGGGTTTTCAATTACAACATATAAAAAAAAATGAACAATGCCCATTGGTAATATTTGTGTCTTAGGGTTACGTTACGTAGTCCTGCGGCTTGTTCGAAAGAGATACCGCGCCCCCGGAACGCAAAGGGCACATGAAGGAACATAGACGGGTTTTAGTCAGTAAAAGTCTGACACTCCCTCCCGCCCCGCCCAGGGCGGGGGAAGTTATTTGATGATTTACCGTCTTAAAAAAAAAGGGGGTTACGTAGTCAGTGTTCAAATAGAGCCCTATTTCATCATCATCATATCAGCCGCAGGACGTCCACTGCTGGACATAGGCCTCTCCCATAGACTTCCAAAAAGACCGGTTGAAGCCCTATTTACTCTCGCTCATCTGTCCGTCTGTCTGTTTGTTCCTCTATCACAGAGCTGTATCTCTTGAGGCATAATAAGTAGAAACCTTAATTTTTTACACTGTGTTTTACAAAAAACGACAAATTAAAAAAAAAATATATGAAAGCGGGTCACCATACAAAAAATTCACCCTTCACGTACGATTCCGACTCGCACTTGACCAGTTTTTTTAAGGCTTACGTCTTGGTAAATGCAGTTATTAAAGAAAATCGAAAGTTTGTTAATCGATTACATCAATTGTATCAAACCAATAATGTTTTAACGGATATTAATTTAACTAATGGATTAAACTGTGTAGGTACGCTAACCAAAAAGCGTAACAGGCATTTAAATTAATCATAGATATATATATAAAAAAAAAATATACCATCACGCCTGTATTCCCCGAAGGGTTAGGCAGAGGTGTACCAATGTGCACCCACAGTTCGCCGGTATATTTAGGTCCCATGTAATAGGGGGCGAGCCTATTGCCATTAACCGGGCACAAATCCAAACTCCGAGCTGCTACTGAGAATTTCATAGAAAAACCCAATAACACTTTTTTGCTCGACCTGGGAATCGAACCCGGGACCCCTTGCACAGCAGTCGCACTTGCGACCACGAGACCAACGGGGCAGTTAAATCATAGGTCAATCATAGATTTAATTAAAAATAACGAAAATAAGGCAACAAAGTGTTGTGATGGCCCAGTGGTTGAGGCGCACGGTCTCATGCATGAGGTTGCGGTGTGTTCGATACCTGGGAAGTAGCAATGTGTCTTTTTCTATTCATATGTATTTTCTTACCGTATCTTGAACACCACTGTCACCGGTGAAGAAAAATATCGTGAGTAAACCTGGACTTTTAATTAATACAAGTGTAGTGATTAATATTCGTGCCTTCTCTGTATGAGAAGGGGCATTTGCCCTGCAGTGGGACATTAATAGGCTGGTATTATTATGGAACTAACTAGGTACTTAAAGATATTAACGTCAGAAGTATGCAATCAATCTTGAAACTAATCTCCCGTTTAGTTTTTATTAGCATAATGAAGTAGCAAGCGGCTGTCTAAGCACAACCACCTCATAGTAATTCTATTAAAAGCTCATTTTAAGTTAATCGACGTCTGCGGGTATCTACGGGACTGAGCCGCGAAATCAGTGTCCCCGATACAAAAGAAAGCTTTCCCGCCATGATTAACAATAAAATAATAACAAAGTGTACAGTGAAATATTCAGAGTACATCCTATCAAAAGCTGACGAGCTTATTTTTTTATGTGTTTAAACGCAGTACTAATCTCTGCTTATGCCCGTCGGATTGGAAAAAATATTTTTGTATATGATATAGCAAGATTCTTGAGGAATAAGATATATATAACATCACGCTACAAACCACGGGAGCGGAGTAGTAACCAAAGACGTAGCTGTGTGTGAGTCGTAAAAATCAGACGACTATACGAGGCATGGTCAAGTGTAAACTTCACAAATAAATTAATTTTACATTTTGGGGGCGTTGGTACACCTCTGCCTAACCCTTAGGAGAGTACAGGCGTGATAGTATGTGAAACTTTGGGCAATAGGGCATCACCTTTCGACCGTATATGCGTTGCACTTTTGTATTAAACAGCATTTTTTTTATAAACGTTATGACCCCTCCTGTGTTCTAGAATTATGTACTGAAGAATCCATGGTAAAAGTATTCATTACAATGTCCATTCCACCTCATATAAAGATGCAAATACCTAACTGTCTCCTGCAAGTTGCAACGCTTCAGTCCCCTCAACGCGGAGACAGACGAATTAAACTAATAACGCCAAGATACAGCTGTGAGCGCAGCCCATGATTTATGTCCTGCCGACGCCGCACACGTACCGGCCGTGAAGATTAAACAGACCCACCCCCGAGGGACCAGGAACGTACTATATTAAATTTAGATGACACTGTGTGGGTATTTTTGTATGGTTTGAAGATTTTAGGGTAATTACTGAAGTGAAGAAAAGAGTGGGAAATTATGAGAAAATTGTTCTACTGATGATTTGATGCGCATATTAATTTGTGTATAATCTTGAAAATGCCTTAATTTTTGTTTTTAACCAAACATAACTATCTTTTACACAAACTTTCATCGATTTTATTACAACAAAGACAACGCCAGTTTTTTTTTTTGTTTTTATCAAACGGTACTTTTGGATGTCTGAATTTTCAAGAGAAATAAAATGTAATCGTGTTGCGCCTTCCATATTTACGCAGATAATTCATTTAAAAATAAAACTTTTAAATTAAATGTTTTAATACATTAATGAATACATTGAGTAGCAACGTTACTTTACATATATACAATTATACATGGATCTTATTAAACAACAATTATTTTTGTTAAATTCTAAAACAAAATATCTTCCCAAAAACATCCAAAGAAAATCCACATTGTCCCGATCAACTCCAACTTTGCCAATCTCATAATAGAACAAACACCATCAATACTGTAAGTCCTTAGAAAAGGACTAAATAAAGTGGTAATGGCCTATCATCGGCTTTGTTCTATTTGCGGGCGGAGACGCGGCGCAAAATAAGCGCAGGCGCATGCTTATTTTGACATGCTTTCATTATCGATGGGGTATGTCAGGTGCAAGAGTATGGAAAGCAATGCAGGAGATCTAGTGAGCGATGTTTTTTGACGAAAAGCCTTTTAGGGAACGAAATTGACCGAAATAATCTAACTTTATAAACGAAGCAATAGATTAACTGTTAGGTTTATGACAACTACAGTAAATGGACATTGATCATAGAAACTAGGTCGAAGACACTAGACATTAGGCATAGGCACCTAAATCTTACATTGATAAACCCCTAATTATAGGTAAACCTATTTCTTACCTGCAAGAATCGTACCCGAATCTCATAGCGTAGCTGTGTCCCGAAAATATTATAAATTTCATCCAGAATCTAATGAGCACGTTGCATAACTCAAACTAAAATATTAATATAGCATCTGAAATTAATTCGCATAGCAATCATACCGCAGTGTGCTACCGCCTTTAATACAGTGCAGCATCGACTGCGCTAGTCTAAACAAGGGGGCGGCGAGTGCTACAAATTGAACTATCGCAACTCGCGCCAGTAACTGGCACGTCAGGGGTGCCACTCGTGTATTAATATGATGTATTTATGACACGCTTACAGTGGAGTTGGTAGACAAAAGAAGGTTGTAACTGCTACTTTTGATATTAGAATGTTGTTACCAGCCAGTCAGCTACTGGATTAGAAATGCATTGCAATGTGAGATATCACTGGACTTGAAAAGCTTTATAGGAATTTGGGCTAGTACCTATTTTCTAAGGATGTCTCGTAGGAGAAAATCCAGACAGTAGTTTTATAAATTGTCGGTTTGGGTGTCTAAGATAAATTGGATCTTTTTTATTCTCATTCAAAAAGTAAAGTAGAATTTTTGCGGCACTAAGCTAAGTTTAACTTCTACAGTTAAAATATTTGGGTTATTTTGCACAAAAGTTTGACTATATAATGTTGAATTTAACGTTCTAACATTAGCCTACCATATCCCGGCTTAACATCGTCATATTAGACATTACGAAGCAGTATGAAAAATAAGAAAATAAGACCTACAGTAGCTCATATCCACTAATCTGACCACTGACAGATGACAGCCCTAAACCACATATTAACATAGATAAATCGTAGTACGTACGTACTACAAGCTGACGATTGACGCAATAAAACCCCGTTAGTATTGCCATCTTTAATCCATATAAATTTACTTGCTAAAAATAAATTGGCAACCCTAAGAGACACAGCTGCAACGGCCAATAGCTTATTGCTTGGACGTTCTACGTTTGAATTACATCTTGCAAGGTTATTTGCACACTCGAATAAATAACATATCCTTCTTAACGTTAGGATATAAGGGTTATATTCGCTTGTGATTTACTTAATGGACAGTAAATAGCGTTGTTAAAGTATTCGTCTCGATTAAAACGATAGAAATGCAACGGCAATTCAATATTAGTTATAGTGAGCGAGTGCAAGCGGTCGCAAGGAATGCTCAGAATACATCGGGATGCCGATTGACAAATTGTGAACGTTTGGGATGTACTGTGGCGCTGTACTTGAGATTATTGGAATGGATGTTGGTACATTGTACACTGGAAGATGTACTAAAAGTAAATGGAGTAGTTTGTTCATTCCTTTACTTTAGTTTTCTGGACACTAGCTTGGTAGAAAGCTTATGACTTACTGAAAACGCGAAGTTGTTATGCAAACTACCTATATACTTAATCATAATTTATCTATTTGCCTCCAACGGCGTCAACTGTACAAGAATACACATCAGAGACAGTAGTAGTCTCAATTAAGTAATAGCACATTAAAGTGCCAAAGATAACAAGTTAAAACGATTCTTTTAACGCACCAATTAAGGTCCACCATAACCCTTTACATAAAACTTAAGTGCAGCAGTTTGCGAGCATGAACTAAAAAACAAACATGCACCACCCAGTGATAAAAGCACAATACGATGACTAACGAATAAGAGCGAGCGCACACCACGCGACTCTGCGACTTGCGTCATAAATTGCGCACCGAACAATATTGCTCCGGTTTTGTAATTCGTAGAAATTGTTTAAATTGCAATAGATTGGTAAATGGTCTGTTTAACACGTATTGCAATTATTTAATTAATATTTATTGCTGTTTAATGCATAACTGCCTGTGAGACGATAAAATACTATTACCTAACTTAATAGTTATTCCGTATTACGAAAGAAAGGAAAATACTATGCTAAAACCAAAATTACGGAAGCCTACCTACTTTTCGGAAAGGCTGAGAGAGAAGGTCTTTATTTTTGTAAACTCATCTATCGTCAAAATGAATGACACAACACAACCCTCCCTTTCAAAACAAAACAGAGATTAGGTAAATAAACACACATACAACAGACGACACTCCTCATAAAGCTCACATTCGCGGAACATATCAACAAATTTAATTATACACATTCACGCATGAGGACGACACATTCCACTCGCATAAACATACTCCGAATATTTGACAATCCAATTATATCATTGAAGAATTTCCGGCAAACTGATTATCCTCTTTTTCATATCAGTGCGACAACTTTCACATAAACAAAGGACATCCTTTTATACTTCCTAAACAGTCAGTTTCTTTAGAAAACAACTGTTTACACATTACAGAAAAAAAGACAAACGTTCTGCAAAAAGTCAGCGATGTGCGCCAACCCTTACAAAAACAATGTGCCCATCTGCGTCCATTGGCGTGTACTAAAAATTATTACCCTGCCCAAAACGAGAGCACATTGTAAAGAGCAACCCTGACTAATTGACTGTGATTTACAACTCGACCGGGTTATATAACCTCGTGAACTTCGGAGAATCTTATGTGTTTATTTGGCACCGTGTGTGGTATCCTAATGGATCGCTTTAGTGACCGGTTACATACAAGTGTGGTGTTGCCGAGTTCAAAGAGAGTGAGCACGGTTGCTGGGTGAAGTTATTGGGTCAGGTTGGTTTATAATTGACTTAACAGTTGAACAATTTTGATTGACTACTGAAAGTAAGCGGGAAGGAGTCAATTAAGAAAGTGAATTAAGTAGCTTGCACAATGTGAACAGTTTAACTGATAATCGCTTAGATATAGATAAACAGGAAACTCCTAAAGGTAATCTAATCCGTGATTAAAATACAATAAGCAACAATGCTAATAGAGACAACAGACTAACGACCTAAAAATAAGGTTGTCAGAGAGACACATCTCACAATGAGTCAACAGTTTTATTAGTTCCAATTCAATTAAGCCGTGAGTTTAAATGGCGGTGGGGCACCCCTAAAGCCCCAAACTCAAACATTACCGTGTATTCAAATTGCGTTTTCATTGCATTTAATTGGAGGGGCTGAAAGCAACGCTACAAAGTAAAAAATAAAGTAACGTTTGCAATATTTACTCCGAAATATACTCGTGACGTGGAAACAATACAGGGATTTTGTTCGTCGAAATATTGCGACCCGATACGATACCGAGAATATTAAATCGAGCACTAGAACTCAATTTGGAATGACAACATTTGAATAGAGAACCAATTCTATGAAAACCAAGTTGTTTTATCGAGTAATATTACGAAATAACTATAAATAGTGGATGATATCTCACCTTTCCCGATTCTCTCGTCTTCCGCCCACGCCGCCGAATCCTTAGACTTTGGCACTGACAGGTTCAGAGGCTGCTCCTCACATTTATAATAAAGCACTTTATCAAACTCACTGTCACTAGTTCTCACACTTTTCTGCAGCAACTGTTCTTGCAATTTATTCTTATGAACACTTATTAAGTTCCTATCACCTTCGGAGACTTGCACACTCTTCTCTTGGTAACCGAAAGGTTTTTTCACATCGAAATTTATTTTCACATTCATCAGTTGACTCACTGTTGACTTTTTAGTTTCGCTACTCTTATCTACATTTGAAAGACCTAATATATAATCTATAGTGTGCGGCGTCGGCTTCTTCGGTGGTTTGCCGTAGACATGCGGATGCCACGACGGCTCGGATGCTTCATCTCTTTTGTCTTCTGTAACTTTGATTTCTTCATCTCTTCTTTCAAAGCTGTCTATATTAACGTCCGAAGCGTCTCTAGATTCGTCTATCACTAAGTCTTCTTTGTCATCTTCTACGTTGATCTTTTCGTTGGGACTCAACCTGTCGTCTGCGCATTGGAAGAAGTTGGTGTCGTTGGTGAAGTTCTGCACATCTATGAGCGTGTTATCTTCTTGGTGCGGTGTGTATGAAGATACTACAGTTTGCATTTCTTGTTCTTTAGTGTCGTCACTCATGTGTTAAGCTTTCAATATGTACGGAAATAATACATGTTTGTTTTTATGATTGTATTAGCGTTTGATTGGTGGCGTGGGCGGCGTGTCGTTTGATGTCCCCTTTGATGTCGGCTGGTGCTGCGGCTCGCTTCCTGCAACAAACACACGACTTGTGTTATTGAGTGTTTGATTGAAATGAATTAAGCGGGAGTTGTGGTCGCTTAAGTGGATGATGTATTTATATTTTTATCATGTGATGATTGAATGAGTTTATATCTGACGAAGTTGAAATGAAATGATTCATTTTTAGTCAGTAAATATGTATTATAATTTTGTAATTACGCGACATTTTATAATAGCTTTGAAACGATGAGTAATGTTTTATTTGAGCAGCTGCTACATATTTAGTAAATATTGCATTAGCCAAGATTCCATTTATCCAATCCTTCATCTAAAACCTCCTGAGTAAAGAAAACCCTACATCTGCAACAGACAATTCCCAGCTCCACTCGGGGACGGAGCAGTCCATCCAGTTCACAAAACTCTAATAAACACGGGTACGTCAACAGTAGCCACAAAATGAATTAAACGATACACTAACAGCCCAATAAACGGTTCGTGCTCTATCTCGCGCCGGCCGGGGTCCCCTCGCCCCCAGCCCCCCCGCGACCCCCGGGGCCCCCGCCCGCAGGGTACTCCCGCACCCCACACGCACACCGAAACACGGGATCAACTGATCGGTAAGCGCTGATTGATTTTTATTGGAATCACATATCAGGGCTGTCCCAATTTCTTAATTTTTATGTTAATAAAAAAAATGTTTTTTGATACTTTTTGCCTAAACTTGAAACCACTGTTTGTTTACTAACTATTCTAAAAATAAGTTTGATTTAACAACATTACAAACTTGTTGCATCACATAAATAACTAATTCGTAATTCGCTAAAGAGTTATATTTTTACGCCGAAGTTAATTAACTTGTACTAATTTAATTTAATCATTGCACGAAATCAACCAATATCACAATTAGATCGAGGCGAAAGATATCTTCAAACGAATAATCTATAACTTAATATTGTAGGTACACTAATCTTGTTTGTTTGTGACCTAGTAGTTTATTAAACTAGTACACTATTTATCTATAATTGTACTTCATTAGCAGTAAAAAAATATCAGTATCTCAAGGAACTTAATTAAAAACTTGGACGATAAGATCTTTGTCTGTCTCTCTAAGACTAATGGCAATTACAATTGACACTTTTCCTTATGCAATATTTAACACTTACAAACAAAAACCAAAACACACGATATAATTACCCATACGACCACATTCAACAACCAACAATTTTGGTAAAAAAAAAAAACAAAAAAGCATCGCTGCGGCAACCCTGCGAGGTGAAACTGAAACAAAGCGAGGACTGGAAACACGACGACACGACACAACGGTACAAAGCGATTCGCAACGTTCCGCTGCGATCCGCAACGATCTCGCACAAATACTCGCGCCGGTTGCTCCCGGTGCATTCATTTTGAGGATTATTTTTGTGGATGCCGATTTTATTGGGATGAAGTTTTATGTTTCAAAGAAATTTATATACAGAACTTTTCTGTTAATATAGGTTTTTGGGTTTTGGTAGGAAAATGTCAAACAAGTAAATCGAAATGATACAAAAGATTATTTCCAAAGACTTTTGCCATAATACCTGACGGTTAAATACACCTATGTATTTGTAAAATGGTTTATTACAAAAATCACAGTCAAAAAACAGCAGTTACTTAGAGTTATTCTTTAAATTACTGTATTTTCTTGACATTGTTTTGTTAGTAAGTAATAATCTTCATTGCTTTGTATTTATTGTGAAATAACGGAGCTTAATAAAAGCTAACCTTGAAATAACGATAACGTTTTAACAATAGTTTTCTATTGTCATTAATATTATTTGAAAAACTAAATCAGTTCTTTCACCCTTTGTCATTATGATATTACCAATGTTAGCTGAACGACGCGCCCTAAGCAAACGGGGGATGAACAGTTACCTCACAAACAACCCTCACACTTCGCTAAACTTCCCCTCATACTCACCTGATTTCCACAGCTGTAGGGCAATTTTTCTTTCTTAATTTTACTTTCCACGCTTGATTCTTTGCCTTATCTTATGACACTAAAATTAGGGACCTTTTATATCACCTCTCAATAGACACTTAATAACCAGATATATTTAAAAATGGAACATAATTTGCCACGTAATTTAACCGTTAGTGATAATTTAATTCTTGTTTTTTAAATATTTAAAATAAGAACACAAGCAATGTTTTCTATTTAGCAAGACGTTTAAACGCGGGAAAAGCATGCAGATTTCTTTTTCAAAGTATTATATTTAAAAAACAAACCTTATTCAAACAAAAAATCACTTGAAAGATCTAAACAAAACACATTATACTACTTCATCACCAGACCTATAATAAACACTTATAGACAATTAATCAACATTTATCGATTACTCGTTATTATAATCGCGAATCGCGCAACTCGGTAAACGGTTACAAATAGTGGTGCGAATGCTCCTAGACTATTTAGTGATGTGATTGTGTGACGCAAAATGTTAACGTGTGCGATAAACGACTGAGCCGTGATGTAATTATTTCGTAGTCTATCATATTTGTTATAGTAATAAAGAGGGCTTTAGAGGGCCTTCACCTAAAATAGGAATTATTATTTTTGGACTTTTAATATAAGTCTAAAATTACCATCAGCCGTGTTGGTGATCAATGCTTGTGCCTTCCCTACATGAGAAACGAGTTTGGCCAGCAATGGGACAATATTAGCCTGGAATTACAGGCAGCCGATTTCAACTTTGTGACCAATTAAGCAACTCCTTGACAAATAGCAAAAAAAATATGAAAATCCTTTTTGGTGCCTGAGTAACACCTAAGTAGGCCAGTTTCCAATCGTATCCAATCCATTCCGATTCTATTTTTGTTTATTCCGATTAACCTTTTTTAAAATAACTAAATTATGATTATTAAAGCAATTTCCCCTACCTATAGAAGAGCAAAATTTTTCGCAATAAACATTTCTGTTCTAATGTGATTACACAAGATATTAATGTGCATAAGAACTCATCAGTGTAGTTAATAACATCAATCCTATCAGCAACTACCTACTTATTATGAAACACTAAACTCAATTATGAGACTAGTACTACTAGGAATAACCTATGTAGCCACTTACTTACCTACCTTTATAAGGAGCCATTACACTGGCCGATAATAATAGAGATAATAAAATTTAAAAAAATGTAAAGGATTCCGGCCACGGCGGCTAATCTTAATGCAGACTAGCCAAGTACGCAATAGGTAATGTTATAGTGCACAAGTGTGTGCGCAAACACTGGTGCACTCCCTCTTCCCTAACTCTCATAGTCCGATGGGACGGCAATCCGCCACAACCGGGGAGAGATCAGGCGCAGGAAAAACGGATTTACGTGCTTTCCGAGACACAGGGGTGTCACGCCACCAACTTTCAAACTCCGGGCAGTAACTGAGAAATTCTTAACGGAAACCCATTAACACTTTTTGCCCGACCTGGGAATTGAACCCAGGACCCCACGCTCAACAATCGTGCTTGTCGGATGCAGACAAAATCCCTGATTAAAAAGTAGCCTATGTCTTTTCTTAGCGTTCAAGCTTAATCTGTGCCAAATATCACCAAAATAGCTTTAGTAATGTAGCCGTGAAAGCGTAACAAACAATTAAATAAACACAATTACCCACTTTCGCATTTACAATATTAAGTATGGATATTAATAGTAGGCATAAGTACCTTAATCATAACCAATACATTATAGGTATAGGTTAGGTTATTAATAGTTTAGGTAACTTGAACTATTTATATCGTCATTTGTTTAATGACGATATGTGTGTAAAATGACACTTCTTATGAATTTTATAAGGAAGAGCTACATTCTCGTAAACTTTCCCATGATAATGTGGAGTATCTACTAAACCTTCTCATGCACCAGAACGGTCGATTCTAGTAATTGAATGTGTTAAAAATCTAGTCGCAATCTCATCTTGTCATCGTCATCATCTCAGCGTCAAATGCCAATAATATTTGTTAAATTAGAGGCATTTTTTTTTTGACTGAGGCTCAGACCAACAAAAAAAGAAAGACGGCGCGCCGCGAACATCAAAAGTGAAGCCACTTTTTTATCTATGTGTGTATCGAAGGGTTGCCATTTGTTAAATTTTTTCCCTATAATTTGGGGATATTTTTGTAGGTAGCACTAGGATAATAATGTACGAGTAAGATATTGTTGAGTATGGTATTGTACCACAATAGTTGCGAAGGCTTTTCTACTCCAAAAAAAAACGTATATTTTCAATCAACTTTATTAAATTCAAAAAGCCATCGAAAACCACGCTGGTTTTCGATGGCAACCATTCTGGATCATTCCGACTATTTCTTGTAGCTACTATCCATTTATTTTTTATTTCATTATTAATTGGAAACCTAAAATATTAAATACATAAAAAGAAAAAAACTAGTAGTAAGAAATCATAATTATTTATATTAACCGAATGGGGAAATTTTAAATCGTATTATGGCAACCCTCACACTTTATGTCACTGCTTTCGTTCGTTGAGGTTTTGTGTTCCGAGTAACCTAAAATTCACAGTTTATTAATAGAGAAACGATGTTATTTCATGTACTTACAAGTGAAAAGTGATTCCGTGAGACTTTTTATGTAATTTGCTGTTGTTTTTGCAACTTTTCACTACACAGGAAGGCATAATTCTATGTTTTAAATCTAAGTTTACTTGACGGCGACTCGTGACGTACTAAGAGTGATGAGCATGGTTTTAGTGTAGGTGTGTGCGTGAGCGTGTATGTTTACTTGCAGGAGCACGGTTTTATGGCTTCACTTTTGATGTTCGCGGCGCGCCGTCTTTCTTTTTTTGTTGGTCTGAGGACTGAGGTTAAATTGAGATCGTTCCTAAAAGTTTATAGAATTGCCCCCTATTCACATAAGTCTTAGCGAGAATAAAGATTTTAGAAGATATTGAGCTATCAAGATTGTCACGATATTGGTAGCAGAGTTAGTAATTGCCACAAATTGCGTTCACAAGATTCCACTAAGCATGCAGATTACACGGCAATTTCTGAACAATCTACCTACGACTATGAATAATATATATTGTAATTTCATCACATTAATAGCATCTAATAGACACCCTCCTTAAGACGTGTACGTTAATGCACACCAATTAAATTATTACATTATGCTTACATACACACTACTGCATTGACGTCAATCGCCATCGCTCCACATAAACATACGTAATTAAACTTTATACGCAACACGCTAACATAATCCTTATTGATGAACCATAAAGTGTATAATACAATGAGATGAATACTATGTTCTACGAACAGTTAAGTGTAGGATTTCAAGAAAATAAAGTCAATTATTTGTTTGTTTATAAATTAAAAATATTGTAGTATAAGTAGTCAATAAGTTACGTGACTAATTGGTGTTTGGGGTTTTGTAAAGAAAAGGAGATAACTGAAAGTTTCTCACAGTAATACCTACAGGGCGTAAAAATACACATCACAAAGCCATAGTAACTTTGATGATTTTAATTTCAAGATTGCAAGGAAAATACTTTTTTATTTGATGTGAAAATTGCACGCAAAGCATTGTGCTTACGGGTGTACCAGAATCCTGAGCGTATTTAAACGGTTAGTCTATATCCTAGGGCAGGGATGGCGAACCAATGGCACGCGTGCCAGTAGTGGCACGCGACAAAATAATTCGGGCACGCCAATATATGACAACTGTATATATGTATTTGATCGAAAACAATTTACAACAGCAGAAATCACACTAACCTTTTATTAAAATAAACATAAAATAGTAAATATTACGATTCTTGTACAAACTAGTTGCAAACAAAGAGTGTTAACAGCTTCTAGTTGTATTTTTCTCCATTCAATGACTAAGCCAAGATTCTTTGATGGCACGTTATAGTCACATTATTATTTTTCTATAAAAAATGGCACTATCACCGATAAAGGTTCGCCATCCCTGTCCTAGGGGCTTAGCAGAAATAGAGAGCTATTTCAATTTTAATTAAATGTTAGGTACCTTAACTTTTTATGAAAAGCTGTCATGTCACCCAGAGTCCTGCCTAACCCACGCACAATAAAATAAACACCGTCTAATTCCACCTTTCATTGACATAATTGTCACTGTTCATCTGAACACATTTTAAGACGATGTCAAAGATATCAAAAGAGCCATCTGGTGTTTTTATTAAAAACAAATATTCGGCTTTCATCAAAAACATATGAAAATGTAATAAATTAATTTGGTATATCAAAGGAGATCAGATGGAAGTTAGTTGAGGAAATGTTCCACAATTAACACAAGTGGTTTAACAGGGTAAGTGTCAAAGTCATCCGCTGTGTTTTGCAGACAACATGTTTCTGAACGAACATTATTTTAAGAGATAAACGTGGCTTTTGAAAATGTTTTACTTCCTTCGCTGAAGAAATAAAAGAATTGTATTATTGTAGTGGTTAAGATTGCCTGCAATGCAAGAGGTTGTGGGATCGCAATCAAGCACGACCAAGCTATAGTGGTTAAAGTAAACTTTTTCTATTTTATTTCTTACCTCTAAGTTTATCTAGATAAAGGAATACATATTAATATATGGTTTACGACATTTCCTCAGTAGTAGTAGAATTTGATTGTCCTGGATTTATAATAAATATACCTAACGCGGAAAACGATAATTCGCCTTGACCAAGCGTGGCGATCAATGCTCGTGCCTTCTCTGTATAAGAAGACTTGTTCCCTTTGCCCTGCAGTGGGATAATAATAGGCTGATATTAGTATGAAAAAAAAAACGATTAAAAAGTAAAATTTCTATTAGAGATTATCAGATAATCTGTCCCCATGCCGTATTTAATCTAAGATTTAACTTACTATATCGTATTACGTCGATTATTGCAATTATCTGATACATATCGGTCGCGTATTGGTATTGTGTAGGTATAATAAACACATAAAACTGGTTACTAACATCGGTGAATCATTAGGATATCATCGGTTTATTTAAAAATGTATTTAAGTTTATGTGTTAACTGATAAATATAGGGTAGATTTTAGTAAATGAAATAAATAAATCGCAATTGTTTAATTATTATGTGATTAGGACCCGCTGCTTGCAAAACTTCTTTGCGCCCAGATATTTCTGTGACTATGCGGCAGTAATTGATATAGTGAACGAGCTCCTTCACAAAGGGCCCTAGTACTACCAAACTACTCAGCGGTAGTAGCAGTAACCAACTGATACATAATCTATAATGGGCGGACTTCTAAAATAGTGGAGAGATAGATCGACAGGAGCATAGCAAATGAGTCTAATGAGGAACATTAATTATTAAAGCATAATGAGATCCAGTACAGTTTATTGTTTTCATATCCTGCCTGACCACACACCAGTGCCACGTAAAATTAGTTTAGCGATACCAATAACCAGCTCACGGCAGTTTATTTATAGTTTCTGAGAATTTCCCAGTCAAGTTAGTTCGTCTACTTTGCAATAAGTAATAAACAATAAGTACCTACCTACACAGGTTCATTGTTTAATTAATTTGTTGAAGAACGAGGTTATCGTGTTTCTAATTAATTTCAATTAGGTGGTTAGGTGTATTTAAAATAGCCTTTACGAGTGGTCATATTTTAATGGTCATTTGAAGTAACCAGGTCGGTCGGCCCTACTGCCACTATGCCTTGGAAAAACCTCTTAACTTGCCTGACAGTTAAACGTTAACCTTAAACGAATAATAACACCAGCCTGTCATTGTCCCACTGCAGCTAAAGGTCTCGTCTCATACAGAGAATGTATGAGTAATTATTGCCACACTTATGCTCATGGCAGATTGTCGCTTTCAAACTTATCCTTATTACAAGGCCAGGTTTCCTAACAAAGTTTTCCTTCAACGATGTCAGTGTTATCCTACAACCCCGGGCGCCTCAACCACTGGGCCATTCCGATCTTAAACAAATGCGACAGAAAAAAATATCTCAAAATGTTTTCTCTCATCACAAAACTCATCGACATAATTTAAATTAATATCCGCGCTCTGATCACGATCAAAGTGGTCTTCCGATCAACATGGACGTACATGGGCTGGCTCTCTGCCGGTGACATCAAACAGGCCACACACGTCGCCACACTTCCGCGACTTTGTGACAGCGCCGGCGACTAATGTCATAATCAGGGCTGCCAGATTGTATAATTGGATACAAAATCTGTATAATCGGACGGTGTATTGTATCCATGATCATTTCGTATAATACGATACAAAAACATATAGCATGAAATGGAAACTGAGTTCACTTCTTGCTTTTTTCAAAATTGACCTCTCATCTGTATGGGATGAACAGATATGCAGATAAAGTATTCCCAACGTGACAACTATGATACAGTGGAGTGTCGTGTGAACTCGTGTGGCCATAGTTCCTGATTGTGACTGCTTGAGTGGGTTGGTTCAGGTTTAGTTCGGTAGTTTGTGTAGGTTATTTATTTCATCATTTCATTTCATTAAAAATCAGCTTTAAAGTACAGGTAAATATGTTCGTTTTAGGAAATTATGAAGAAAAATCGATTTATACAATAGTTTTGTATAATGCGATCAAATTTTGTATAATTGCAGATACTAATAGGTATAGCCGCGATTTATTTGCTGGCAGCCCTGGTCATAATCCTCATTTGTAATTGGACGATACGACGGAACTAGCCGCCATTTTGATACCACAGATTATAAAAAGAAAGAGGTTGTTAAAAAAAAGTTTTGTGCTTTTTTAGTTTTTAGTAAACTTTCTTATAGTAGATACCTAAGTTTTAGGAGTTATTATAAGTGCAACAAGAGTTAGTAGTGCTTTTATAAATGGCCATGTAAACAAAACACCATTTAACTCAAAAAGCACTATAAAGGATATCAAAATAAAATAAACTAGAATAGAATGTTGTAGAACAGTTTGATTTCCAAGAAATTCCAAACCCAGATTACAGTTTTCCCGAATCAGCTGTATAGATATGGGCAAAAAAAAAAAAGAGACAAACGACAGGACGTTTCTACTGATTTTCTCCTTGGAAAAACTACTTTCCAAGATTTGCTTACTTTCTGAATACTAGTTTTTAATATAATGGCAGGTTCATTATATCAATGTAAAGCCTTGACATGTCCGGAATGAGTTGCAGCTGAACTTAATTATTTACGTCATTGAATAAAATATGATATCATGATTTTATTTATAAAGAATTTAAAGCACAGCTCGGAATAATTCACTGTGTCGTAAAAAATTTAATACAAGTTTCGCCATTATTTTTATATGTTTTAAAAAACCGTATTTTTTTGTTGTGTACGTATTATCTCAGAACTATAATAACAACTGGTAATTTGAATAAATATTTAGTTGTCATTGTCCGGTATTTAAAACCTAATCATTGTTTTTTAAAAGAGTATGTATGGAGTTTCTTGCCCGTTCTTCTCCATACGAAACTACCTTTTGGAATGGGCAACTAGATTCAACATTTATGTTTTTTTTTATGTAATGACGTTCAAAAGTGCCTTTTAATGGCCTAATTGAAATAAATGGTTTGACTTTGACTTTGACTTTAGGAGATTTAATGTAAAATGTAAAACCCCAACACTTAATTCAAAACCGTTATAAAAGGAAAGAATTTTCTAATCTCTGTATCCTGTATTTAGCATAATCATTGAGTTTATTTTAATGTGATTCCGGGAAATTCCGAACAAATTATACAACCTTCTCTAATACTGAAATATTATATCAAGTTTACCTTTTCATTTTCACTTTACACAATCAAATTCATATTACAAATTTGAAATATTTGTTTTCATTATTAGCACAATTTAGATTTTGTTAGCAAACAGTAGTATACGTTTACTCTGTTGATTTGCCTTTTTATTAGTACTTACATAGTAGTTTATTAATTCATCTAATTTGCGTCGCTTGCCAACCTAAATTATTTTTTTTTGTTTTAATATGTGTATATATTTTACGCTCCCATGCTCTCATTAAGGATCATAGCTTGAATAATTTGTTATTGTTTGGTAACGCACTTAACTAATAACGAACTTATGTTTTTATATTGTACAAAAACCCTTGTTGGTTAACTTTTATCTTTCGTTTAAATTTGCTAATCTCACGTCTACTCAACTTATTGCAAATCCACACAATAAATTAGACATTCATCTACTGGCTGCATTCATTAACCATTATTCCATTAACACCAATAATAATCGCTCTAGTTAATACCGGTTTATAATTTGTAGAATAGCCTACAAATTACAAACCGCATCAGCACAACACGATCATTATTGTGATCAAAACAACAAACAATGGAAACAAATGAAAGTCGCCACATTGACACTCCACACATCATTGATAATTAAGTATTATGGGTTTCAAATAAATCTATCAACAGAAAGGTAGGAACTATTATAAATATTGAATAAGTACTCATTTTTGTCCGATATTTCATTCACTTGTTACAGCCTCTATTGTAACCCTTTCATTACCTGTCTTCTAGATTTCTAACACTATCAATGTCGTCAATTCAAAGTCAAAGCATTTATTTCAATTAGAACATTTACAGGCACTTTTAAATTGTTAAGAAGTAACATAGAAAGTTGAAGCTAGTTGCTCGTTCCAAATCGTAGATCTCTATGGAGAAGAACAAGCAAGAAACTCCACGGACACTCTTTTCAATTTGATTTTTACAAAACCCTTGTTACCATTTTACGGGGCTTATAATACGACGCACAAGGTACTGAACAATTGAGAGAAAGTTTATTGGAAAAAAAAGGACATTGAAAATAAAACCTACGCACGTTATTCTTTTGGAATCATGTTCGTATTGTTCCCTTAGTGTACCTACAAGTATTATCTAAATATATTGCCCTAACTTTTCCCCTGTCAGTGATGTCAGGCATCGAACAGAGTACTGCCACAGAACATGACAACTGAATAGAATGAGAAAATGAAGTGGAAATAAACCTTTTATACTTGACCGATGAACTGTAAGTGTCTTGGGTATGGATGACAAAATATTTCTTTTGTAACGATTCTTCGTTTTAGCGGCGTATTCATGAACATTCCTGATATCGGCAAGGTTTTGTTAACAGTGGGTTAGATTTGGCTCTTTTTACCGGACTGCCAAAAGGGTTGTTTTATGTTTAACGGAGTATCGGTATTGTGAAAAAAAGGGTTATTGATATTATAATTTTTTTACGCTTATATTTTACTATCCTTTTACAAGTTGTCGTTTTTTTCTTACCTTTCTTTCTTTATTTATTAACAAAGTATATTTTATTACAGAAATACAAGCATGGATAATCTTTCTATTTATATTTTTTTAAGCCTACGTTTGTTATTTTCATAATTACGCCGTAGCCTTAGCTTACCGGATTTGAAAAATCTACGTCACATTTCAGAGAAAATGAAATTATCAAGAAAATGTAATTTATTATCGGGCTAAACGAGTTTTATCCGAGATTAACATTAATATTTTAATTAATATAAGTAAGTAACACCAAGGTAATTCTTTGACATAAAAATAAACACTTGTTAACACAGTAGGCCTAACATCAAGCACGAACTCACAGATAGGCATAGAATTCAAACCGCAAATGCAATATTCTGCAACTGACATTTCAATTTCGATGCATTTTGAAACAGTAATGCACCATCTATTTCTCAGAAAGCTAGCAATCAATTGATCCTACTACTATTATAAAGGCGAAAGTTTGTATGTATGGATGGATGTTTGTTACTCTTTCACGCTTAAACGGCTGAATGGATCTGGATGAAATTTGGCACAAAGATAGATTATAGTCTGGAATAACACATAGGCTACTTTTTATCCCGGGAAAATGTACGGTACCCGTAGGATAACACATCAACTGTGACGCGGACGAAGTCGCGGGCAGAAGCTAGTACAGAATAAATCAATTGTCATTTTAATGATTACTGAATACAATGACCAGGCATACAGTTCCTAGAAAGAGTTAAATAATAAACGGGTTTGTTGTTTGCAAACACGAGCACAGTTGCTTTTGTTTGTAGATTTTATAAATAGGGAAAATATAAGGGTTTATTTCAGACTTAGAGGATAATATTGTGGCTGGTATCAATACACGTCAAACTTTTCCTATTTTTCGAAATAGTTGTAATGATTTTGGATATTAAACGCTGATTAATTTTGAATATATATTAAAAATAAGTTTTTAACGTACTAGTTTTACTATGAACTGTTATTGTTGGACAGTTATGAAACACATTTGGCATGTAGAATTCGTTTATTTATTAAGAGTATATGGGTTGGGACTATTGGCAAAATTACATCCAAGTAATGTTAATAAAATAATTGCAATAAAGTCAACTTATTTTGACTTTTCTTTAAAAGAACGTTGCTACTAGAAATTTCACCTCTATCATGGGTGCCTTAAGAAACAGAAACTCACATACACAAACAGCCAGATAACAACAGACACGGTACAACAATCTGCCGGTCATTAAAATATTTGTTCCGTGCGGGAATCGAACCCGCAACACACAGCGCAGCAGACAATCGGCCCCCCCCGCGTCACAACTTGACACATTTATATTACCTAAAACATTTAACCTAATTATTTTATACGGATTTCCACCTGTAGGCAACTTTACAATTTTAATAGATAACAGTGATAATAACGATAATAAATGAATAATCCCATAAAAGACTTAATATAAGCTAAACCAAAGTGATAATCCGTTTTGTTCGAATCAAAATTGAAAATTGCCAAAATGTGCGGGGTTTTCCCGATTACCTGCCTTCATATCTTATAATTATTATAATAAATTTAATAACGGTTTAAGAGATACAAAGGTTATAATAAAAATATAAAGTTTGTAATAAAATAATATAAAGCTGTAGACTTTTTTTATTTGTTTGTTTAAACGCGCTAATCTCGGGAACTACCGGTTCGATTTTGAAAATTCTTTAGTTAATAGGAAGCTACGTCAACCTTGAGTGCTAAAAGATGTTATTATTTAAAAAAAGGGATCCTAAAGAATTCACGCGGGGGGTGAAAGTCGCGGGCGTAAAGCTAGTAGAAAATTTAAGTTTGTAATAAAATTATATTTATGTTACGCGTAAGTTTTTTTTTTGCTTTTTTAATTAGTCCGTTACTCCCGAAATCACAAAGAGGCAGAAATGGCTTGGCTTAAACAAAAAAACGGAAAACTAAATAGGTTCTAAACGTTACCTAATATGAAATACTCTATCTATCTGTCTGTCTATTTATTGAAAGATCACGGCAAAACTATTAAACCGATCGTAATTAAAGACACAGACAAATATAGCTTGAGCCCTGGATATGGATATAGGCTTCTTTCCGACTTTAGAGACCTAGTCGCGGAAACGCTAATTGTGTTAAATACTTACCTACCTTCCCGTAGATATGTTTTTTAATTGTTCAAATTAAAAAGACACAAATTCAGACATTTCTTTTGCAGCCCTTACCAACTAGCAATCATTTACACTTAATTCACAATAAACAAATCAACAGCCATAAGGTAGTACACCTGATTGTACCTCATTACCCACCGTTGTACTTAAGTACAGTCGCACAATGTACTCATTTGTTTTAAACAATACAAATTGGCCATGCGTCAGTAGTTGGAATATTTAAAAAGGCATATTGCTTGTTTGTGATAAGGATAATCTTGCCCAATTATTGTTTTATCGCATAATCTTAATACTACAGAGAGGCTAATCGATAGCAATTTATGAATTTCGAATAGTTTGGCGAACAACTAAACATTATCCGAGTGGATTAGAAACTCATTATTCTTGGAGTGTTCGCTTAACGGATTTGTACAAGTGGAAACAGTTTTTTATTAGCGCTCGGTTTCGAAAACACCCGATAACTGTAGAATGTTCAATAAATAATAACACCTGCCTATTATAGTCCCGCTGCAGGCAAAGGCTTCTTCTCATACAGAGAAGGCACGAGCATTGATTACCACGCTTGGTCGAGGCCGATTGCCGATTTCATACTTATAACAATTATAAGCCCAGGTTTTCTCAAAATGTTTCCTTTACCGATGTCAGTGAAGTCAAAATCAAAGCATTTATTTTAATTAGACCATGTACAGACACTTCTGAATTAAAGATATGTGATGTCTATGATAAACTTAGAAAGTAAATAATTATGAAAGTGAAAAGAGAAAATAATTATAAAAGTTACATTGATACTTGCTCATGCCCGGCTGCGAACCCACAGACTCGTGCATGTGAGGCGGGCGCGCGAACCACTGGGCCATAACGACATTTCGACATTCAAGAATGTTAAAAGTTAAAAACACAGTTTTATATTTAAAATCCATTAATAGCTTTACGCTATCAGCTTGACGTTTAATTACTAAACGGTTACTTGATAGCGAACTATAATTCTTCTACTTTAGACAGATCACGTTGATTAACTTTTTACTACTTAGTTTTATTTTATCTGGGGAAAATTTCTCAATTTTACTTTGGATGCAAAGTAGGAAAAATAATATAGGTCTTCTGCTTTGTCGTATGGGCAGGAAGGTCTACCTTCCTGCCCATACGACGACCGAAGACCTATATTATTTTCGTCGTGGTGGTCCAGCGGTTAAGGCGCCCGCCTCGCATACACGAGATTGTGGGTTCGCAACCGGGCACAGGCAAGTACCAATGTGACTTTTTCTAATTAATATGTACTTTCTAAGTTTATCTTGGACATCAATGACATCGCTTACCATGTCAGAGGCCGTTGAGGCGGTTTAGAAACTCTGAGTGTGTGGGGTCGTTAGACCTTACTGCCCACACGATGAAGAAGAAGAAGACGACTTTCAAGTTACAAAACTTTTCTCAATAAGTTTTGTAACTTGATTGATTGCATTCTTGTGACATCAAAAATAATATTGTATACAAATTGGAGAATTTCTTAACAATGACTCCGCCGCTACCTATCTCTCCTAATCGCCATTGTTTATTAGAGTGTAAACAATCATTTTAGATTGAGGGACACCAGCAGTACGTCCACACGAAGCGGACACAAAAATTTTTTTTCAGGTGCACCTCTACATAATTGAGGATAGCTCAATGTAACAATAGGAATCAATCAGCCAGGATGAACCTAGGATGCGCCGGACATACTAACTGCCAATGCACCACCAAGTAACCCTTTAATACACTCTACTAAACACTGGTGACGTGTAAATGGTTTTGAATTTAACAGTCAAGTGACAGGATGGAAACCTGTCAATACCGAGTTTAATTAAATGGTTTGTAGGTCAATTAAATACTAAACCAACCAATACGTAAGATCAACTGTTTGTAGAAGTGTTACCAGCATTTATCTTAACCCTAATCTCGCTATTCGACGAGTGTAAAAGCAGTTATTTATTACTTAATTAAATAAAAGTTTAAGCACGTAATGAACACCTAATTGGGAAACTGTTAATGATCGCTGTAGGTACTCATAATAACTTTGCGCGTTTTATGTTATTCTTTGATCATAATTTCCCGTAAACTTTGATTAATCATTTTGTGTAACGTCATATCGAAGTATGTTAAAAGGTAAAGTATATTTAAAGATAAATATGTAATTAAATATACATTTAAGCAGGTCAATACTAAAAGAAGTTTATTAACCGTAGACCCCAGATTCTTAACAAACACTAAAAAAGCGACTTAAATACATTTTTAATTCAAAAGAAAAACTTTTAAACTAGCTTGAACGCTAACAACACAAAAACAAACTTTGTAACTCAAACAATAAATACTAACTCACCTGTACAAGTTATCCGTGCAACAAAACACAACACTCAATAAAAATAAAAACACAGAACAGTCACAGATCATAAATGTCAAACGTCAATTACACTTCCGATAATCAGCGCATTGTGGCGGGAACGGAACTAAACGAGTAAACGAAACGTGTTCGGGCCGATGTGACGTTGTACTGGCGGCTTGCACGGCCGGGCCCGGCGTGTGGGTGCGGCGGACGCGGGACGCGGCGCGCTTGTGTGCGTGTGCGAGGAAGATAGCTAGCGGGCTGTTAACTCGGCGATCCTCACAGTTAGACTAACTCACATCCAAATCGCTTAATTTTATGAGTTGTTGCCTTCTCCACCCCCTCGCTGGGGACAAGCGATGTGACTTTGGAGGAGCGTCTCGTGGGATTCTAGTTTTGAGACTGCACTTAGTGGGTGTTTGTTTTGAATTATATGAATGCGGAGAAGTGAGATGTAGAGATAATATGTATACGTCGGAGCGCGGTAAACGAAAAAGTTGTTTTTTATTAGATCCTTAAGCATTGTTTTAATCAATTTGAATTATACAAAAATACAGACGCGATTAAAAAGCAAGCGTATTAATTAAAAAATGAATACGGGTTAATGACTCTATTTACGTTAATTACAATTTATTTAAGTATGCACCTGAAATAATATGTATTGAAAATGTATGTGAACAACACACATGTATTTTTATGTGTGACAACGCCCAATAATTAAGTTAAGATAAAATAAAAATAAATTGAAACACAAAACGAACCTTTCAAGTCGCTCTAACTTTTAGGTATAATTAATAAAATACGACTGTCGTCACAAAATAATTAAAATCATTTACGATAACAAAGTTATCATACTACATACAGTAATTTCACCTATCAAAATTGATAATATATTTTTGCTTGATCATAACACTTAAATAACATGTAAAAATATTCGATTAACCCTCTAAATATATCATTAATGATGCCAGATATCAACGATTACTGGTAATCGTTTAGTTATCATTCGTATATCACGATAAATGTGAATTTGATTGCTGCTATAATTAAAAATTAGTGTAAGATAACAAAGGAAATTATTTATCATTTTATTTATACAGCAGAAACGAATTAACTGAGTACTTTAATTTAAAAAAATTAGATACACAATTGTACAAGAAAATCCATTTAAATTAATTTGTTTATGCCATTTAACCTTGCTTAACACGGCACTTATAATATCTAATTGATTGAGAATTATGATACTTAGATAGTTTGTGGAAAAAAACATTAGTTAACGACGCAATATAAGGACAGGTCATTTAAAACTAGCCTAATCACCGCATTGCAAACAAAAAATGCATTTTCGCTTATTTTTTTTATTTCACTTTAAATAGTTTTTATTTATATAAGAACAATAAAACTTAAAAATTCAGAACTTCACAATATTTTATTAAGTTATAAATCAAGAAAGAAAAAAGCGCCTCCCCCTTACGAGGTCACAGCAAGCAAAGCATTTAGCGCCGGTACAGTAGCAATAACTCAGCACAGGAAATCACGTCATCGCTCTATTACAGTGCGCACACAAGCGCGCGCACGCACACAGGCGCGCGTGTCGGGCGTACGGGAGGCGCGCGCGGCCGAGCACGGTGGAGGCTTTCACTCAATGAATAGGGGATGCTATTTGTAAACAGATTTTTTTTATTGTTAAGTTAAATGGTTATAGATTAAGTGTTAAACGTTTTGTGTTGTGAATTATTGGGAAGGTTTACGATGATATTGTGTTATATTTTTAATTATGAAGTGTCAAATTTTGAGATAATTAATTTGCTTTAGTTGTGAGATACCCGGGATGTTTGGCGTAGATTGTTTACGTGATAATATGTATTTTATATTTTATTTTAGCTTTGTAAATCCTCAGACTTTCATGTTTTAGTTCAAAATTAAACATACAATACCACGGTTATTTTAAAAAATACAGAGAATATTATAGAGTTTTGCACAATATTATAAATTTAGAAACACCACACACCAAAAAATATAAATTATTTTCTTACATAAACATTCTTACCTACTTCTTACCAAACGCTTCCTAAAACTAAAAACCATTTTACTAAAAATAATAAAAGCAACAATTATCAAAACTCAAAGCACGCACCACAACTGGTCGAACAGCAAACTCCACCTAATTGTGCCCGCCATCACATCGCATTGTTATTACTATGTATCCATTTGAAATATTAACGGCACATGCTACATTACAGCCTGTTATACTGCGTTATATTACATGTGCTATATAACAGTGTAACAGTAATTAAGCGACAGTTGTTTGCTCAAGTGACGCACATTGTTTTGTTAGGCGATGTTTAATTAGTTTACGAGTTAATTTAATTTTGCTTCGGCTTAACGCGGTATGGGAATTGAATAATGAGAGTTTCTACCTGTCTTATTATGTAAGTAACGGTATGCACATCACACACATATACAGGAAAAAATTTTAACCTGTGCGTAAATTTTGCCATAATAAACTTCAACACGTTTTATTAAACACGTATATTTTATTTTGATATGTCTTAGTACTAAAAAAAAAAGTTATCGCTTACGAAACATGTTTACTTAAAAACCATATTTTATTGTCACTCGGCGCTAGCGCATTCCCCACCCCCTCACCCCAGCCATGCGCCCGGGCGGCGGCCAAGAGTTTTCATTGATAGTATGGCGAATAGATTATGTCCATGTTTTGCTTATTTCAAACTCGGATAAGGATGAAATTTTTTTTTTTTTTTTTTAACTAAACACGGAAATGTGATCTATTACTGACACTGAACTACCAAAAAAAATTTACGCACTGGTTAAAAACTTATCCTGTATTATTCATTATTATTTTGGCCTGAACTGTGTTAATTTAAATAGAACATTCATAATTGGTTTGAAAAAAGTCAAAATCTCAAAGTCAAAGAATTTATTTCAATTAGACCATTTACAGGCACTTTTGATTGTCAAGAAGTTACCTCTAAAGAAAGTTGAAGCTAGTTGCTCATTCCATAACGTAGGTCTCTATGGAGAAGAACGAGCCAGAAACCCAATGGGCATTCAAGAATTGTTATTTCAAATAATCTATATATATGCTAATATTATAAAGATGTAGAGTTTGTTTGTTTATAAAAGGTTATTTTTTCGTAAAATAATTTGCACCTGGCATGATATCTCTTCACCACCTTTGGTTGACTGGTAGAGAATGCCTAAGGCACTAAGTCCGCCTTTGTATTTTTTGTTGCATAATGTTTTAATAATTAATTTTGTGGAAGTACTGGACCTATTACAAAAACAATTTCTCTGATAGAAAGCTACTTTATTGTCAAGTGTCATAAACTATGTTTTATGATATACTTGACTACCATGCGTTCTCTGTAATATAACAAAAAATACTTTTTAACTATCTTAAAATGCATTTATTACTAAAACTATTACTTTAAAATAGTTTAGTTCCCTTCTTGAGATATCTTAAATATTCAAATAAGACACTACCTTAACCCTAAAATGATCAATTAAAAGTCAATCAACGAACGACTATCGTTTATCAAAATGTAATCGGGCATGCGATCAGCCTAGCCTTTTATGGTCCAATTTATAATCAATGTTGTTTTATTAACTATTAATAGTATTAATAGCTGGAATAATAATGAACAATTTCCTTCAATAACGGAAGTACTTACTTAACTTTACCGGTTTAAAGAGCAGTAATGTGTTTGTTACAAGTATGGGAAGCCTTTCGCTTTTTTGAACCGGTTTTTGTAATAGTTCAATTAGTTTTAGATTTATTAATTATGTATATGAATGTTAATTAATTGTGTAATTTTTATAGATATGAAAGTTAAATTAATTTGGTAAGTCTAAATGTAACATTAGATGTTATCAGTGGCGGTGGGTAGACAAGACCTTTTTTATGTTTCCTTTTTTTAGTTTGTTTTTTGTAGACGTAATAGTAATAGAGCTCTTTCCGAAGGAGCTTGTCTGGGGAAGTATTACCCACTATCAATTTCTGCCGCAAAACAGCGTTGCTGTGTTCCGGTTTGAAGGGTTTGGGTGCCGGTGTAATTACAGGTACATGAGACATTTCAACTTCGTCTCTGTGATGGCAATGCATTTATGGATGTTTATGACTCTTATTCACATAAACAGCTGAACGGATCTGAATGAATTTTGTATGTATCTTGATGTAAGGTTGCTGTGGGTTAATGTATCAAATTTGACGCGAACAAAATCGCGAGCAAAAGCTAGTGAAGGTTTTTGTGTGAGATACAATAAGTACTCTATCAAATGGATATTCTATCTATGAATCATTTTAATTTCAACTTATCGATCGTTTTCTAATCACTTATTATTATATTAGTTCATTGATGTTATCAATATATCACTTACAAACGTACACTGAGCCTTCTAATTACTAGAACAATCATTTCATTAAGATTGATAATCATATTATGTTCTTATTAGCAGAAAGGTCGTTGCCATCTCTTAATTAACGTTAATTTAGAATTACTACGCATTTCATGTCAAGATTAAATCAAAACTTTATTAACATAATTCCACCAACAAACACGATCTAAAACTCTAAACAAGCATTACATAATTCAATTAAATCACAAACACAAACCTCATAAATCGCAATAAACCAATTAAATTGTTTCCATGAATTGCATTAAATCAATTAAATTGTATTCGCAAACGTCAGGAGCGCACACAGGGTTAGCGTATTTACAAACATGTCTACGTCACGCGAGATTACTGTCTACGGCGTAGCGCTACGGCTGGACGGCTACGAGCTACGAGAACACACAAATTGTATTATTATTGTGTGATGTAACAATGGTGAAACAATGAGATGGGTTTTGTTTGTTTTTATATTTATTAAATTATGAATTGTATTAATGTCAAGTAATTAATTGAAAGATTATTAAGAAGACATATTACAAAGCTGCATTGTTTTTTTTTAAAATATTGTAAATTGAATTAAAATATTTTCTTTTCAGTAGAATCTTTATGTTTTATAAATAAAAATTTAATAACATCACGTGTGTCATTTTACGACCGCACAGACCTCAAATATCCCATGTTTAACCGACCATAAGGTTTTTACAAACACCCGCGCTTGACTTAATCCCATAATAACACAAAAAGCCATAAAATTATGTTTTTTAAGAAGTCGTTACTAAATAAATAACTCTTAATAATAATATTCTCCAGACCTATTTCGGCACGGCGGCAGTACGAAGGAAATATTATAGTGCACACGTGTGTGCGCAAACACAAGTGCTCTGCCTCTTCCCTCATTCTCTTTAGTCCGACGTCGACTGACCCGTTGGTCTTGTAGTCGCAAGTGCGTTTGCTGAGCGTGCGGTCCTGGCTTCGATTCCCAAATAGGGCAAAAAGTGTTTTCGGGTATTTCCATTTGAATTTTCTCAGTAGCACCCCGTAGTCTGAAAGTTGGTGTTGCGATACCTTAGCGCCTTAGTGCCCTAGTCGGATGGCACGTAAAGCCGTTGATCCTGCGGCTGATCTCTCGCCGATCGTAAAGGATTGAAATAACTATTAGACCCTGCATAAACGTAGACACTTTAGTGTCATGTGTCTGACACAAGTAACCAGCAACCATTATTTTCATATAACTAATATAGAATCAATTCACACCCAAAGTTTTTTTTTGTACTATGTTATTAGATTTATTCACTAGGCGTTTATTTAAGGCCGTTTCAATAACGTTTTTATTGATATTTGTCTGGTCATAACTTCTATAAAAATGAGTTTATCCGAAAAAACGAAATGATCCGTCATGCCCACGACTGACATCGTATATCGGCTTAAAATATTATTGCTATAGGGTTAAATCCTGGACAACGTTTATCTGAAAAATGGTTGCTAGCAATCAATCTGAATGGTCTTATTAAAATAGATTATTTAACTTTACATATTCTTCAGAAAGCCTCTAGATACAGTCTGCTTCCAACCGGTCCTTTTGAAAATCTATGGGGAGGCCTATGTCTGGCAGTAGACGTCCTGAGGCTGATAAGATGATAATGATGATGGCATATTCTTCTAACCATTCTCAAAATATTATCTGAGCTCCAATGAGGTATATGTGACCACTTTAGGACGTAGCACCACAGTGACAAATCACATCCGTTTTCATTGCTTCCCTTAAACAAAACGTTAATTCATACAAGTTCACTTCTCTCTCTGCTAACTCCCAAAGGATGCTGCGTGCTGCGATCTCAACGCTTCCTTCAAGAGATGTACCGCCTACGTGTCATATTGTGTCGTATCGATCTGATTTCGAAATAGTTGTACACAGATATTTGCGTCTCGTATGAGACTTGACATTTCTGCCGTGAATAGATTTGTAATACTGCGAATTGATATAAGGCTCTCGTATGAGTATGTATTGCGTGATTCGTATAGGATGTAAATAGCTTTCAATGTAGTTTACTGTTTATATTGTTGGTCTATTTTTAGCTGTAACTTTTCTATATTAATTAAATCTATATAAATAAAATAAAGTCGGGACAGTTTAACCATTTATAACCCAAGAAGGACTGCACCGATTTTTTTTTTTAATATTTATTTGGATTTGTCTTCGCCCGAATAGCAGTTTTAACTATTAAATATGGGGAAAAAATACAACATTTATTGTTTCTGAGGCATTACGATGTTCGCCGGATCAGTTAGTTTGTCACAATAAATGTTATTAACAGATAAAATTGTACGTAAGAAGTAATCTCTGGAAGTACTTACAGATCCGATTGCAACAATATTTAATTGTTAGAAAGCTACACTATTGCTGAATATTATATAAAGATATGTTTTAGACGGACGAAGTCGCGGGCAGAAACTAGTCACAAATATATCTGTATCTGATTCAACGTCAATATTGAACCCAACTAAATTTTTTAATTAAAAAAAAAAGTACCATCACGCCTGTATTCCCCGAAGGGTTAGGCAGAGGTGTACCAATGTACACCCACAGTTCGCCGGTATATTTAGGTCCCATGTAAAAAAAAATACTACTACAATTGTACTACTACAACTACTGCGCTACTGTGCTACTGTGTTGTATTCTACTACTACTATTGTACCATTGTTGTTGTGTTGTGTTGTATTGTATTGTATTGTATTGTATTGTATTGTGTATTGTTGTATTTATTGATGAATGTTTGATAAATGGTTTGATAAATGGCTAATATTAATAAGCTCAATTTAACCTAAGCCACATATTTAAATTGAATATCACACTCGATTCCAGTAGCCCACAGCCACGTAGGTACGAGTGAAGTAGTCACAAAGTTTCCGAGAAAGGGTCGGACAAGTTAACGATCAAATAAAATGCGACATAAAAGATAACTTATAATACTTAATAAGTTAATAGTATTGTCGATAAGTTGCTGTGTTTGTACATCTTATACAGGCTGCGGGCGTTTAAAACATCTCGGGTCGGGTCTGGTTGTTTGGGTATGTGAGTTTATATGTTAGAAGAAATTCCTAGTAGGTATGAAGGAGTTTAAAAAAGCTCTTTGTTGGAACTTACTTACAACCTACCTGCTTACAAGGCGAATGAAATGGGATTATATAATTATTTGATATGTACCTAAGTGGATATTAGAATTACTTTCACATGTTAATGTTGTAAATAAAATAAATAAATGAAAATAAAATTAAAAAATCACAAATACAATCTATACAGAACAGAATTTATTAATAATAATTCAACTACAAAGTTAAAACTAAATAATAATTAAATTACAAACTATGTACAGTTAATATAAAAATTAAGGTCATAGGGCATCAAAAAACTCATCCGCATCGCTGTCAATGGGACATGTGCCCAGAAGGCTGGCAGCATTGCCACGTTGTATGGCAATGCTGATTCTTTGGCCAAAGAATAGGCCAGCCCTCTGGTCACGTGAAGAATCGACCAGTCGCTTCGCGATATTGCGATAAACTAGATGAGCGCTCGGTCCCCACGGCCCTAGTGTTTCAACCCCAAACGGCTCAAACATAAAAAAATGAATAAATGTTTTTTTACAAGCTAACTGAAGGAGACAAGCGTGTGGTGTATTGTAAGCTATAAACATGCAACAACAGTGCTATTCTGTGAAAAACAGCTCACCTCTTACTACACCTAAATTAATACATACCATCACGCCTGTACAAAACTCTAATATAAACTTGCATTAAATGTATAATATAACTAGCGCACTGCCCGCTACTTCGTCTGTGTGGCACCGCATTTCACCCGCTGTAAGTTACATTTTGGTTAATGCTCCGCTCCCGTGGGTCGTACCGTGATGTTACTTAGCCTATGTTACTCAGGAATAATGGTGCTATCTAATAGTTAAAATATTTTTTGAATCGGTCCGGTAGTTTCTGAGGCCCTACGATACAAACAAACAAACATTAAAATCTTACCTCTTTATAATGTTAGTATAGGTAAATATTATATATTATTATTAACTTCTTTTTCTTTCTTTGTTTTTTTTTTTTGTTTCAAAAAGCGAAGTAAAAGTCCTAAGGTTACCAACATAATAATTTAACCCGTACAACACCCCGTATAGTGGCGTGACAATAAAAAGGGCTCTATAAACGGAAAGCATTTAGATTGAGAGGCCCTCACAGCAATATAACACGAAGTGACATTAACAATTACATTATAACTCACATAAAACTTACAACATAGGTACCTACTGTACACTGAGGTCTACACTATTCTCGAGAAGATATGGAAAATATCCTTAGTACTATTACTTAGTATTATTCTTGATCACGATCTGTGATCGAAATACCTATTAGTTTAAAATTAGTGGCAACTAGTTTGAAACTATCTGTAACTAACCTGAAATTAGTTGTGACTACTAATGACTAGTCTAAATCTATGGGGGAAACCTATGTCCAGCAGTGCGTCCACTGCTGGACATAGGTTTCCCCCATAGATTTAATATATATTTGCTAATACTATAGACTGTATTAGCAAATATGGTTTGGTGACCTGAAGGCAAATTCTCAGAATTAAAAACGTTCAAAATGTAGTCACAATCTGATCCCAACTACAATTAATGTCAAAATCTTATCATAAATGTAAGTAAAAAATTGAAGCATTTTTAACAGATTGAGACTAAGATGAAAATCATCTTTTTCTTATCGTTTCTCTGAGTAACTATATATTAAATCTGCTTCTTCTTAGAGTTTCGATGCCAAGCGATTACTTACTACTATACTAATAATAGTTTGTTTACTTAATTGTTATTTAATCTCGCACTTCGACATTAGATTTACCGCCCTTACGGGTTAGGTACATCTCAATGATCACCAATTTAGACCAGATTGGTGAATACTGGCTTCCCTCGAGGCGATTGACCCCCGATTGATTATAATAAAATATATTGTAGCGGCCCAAAAGTTGGCCACTTTGATTAGAATGTGAACATTTCTCAAAGTTACTATATAGAATTGCTTCTTAGATCACTCAAAATCAATTTCAAAAACACACACATAAAAACTTTAACCTAACTCAAATCAGGTAATGAACCACTCAACACGTCAATCAAAATACATCCATGGATGACATTCCCTCAGACATCCCATAAAGAGTCCCTTTAAACAATTAAGAAGAGGCAATTAAGACAACCATTTTGTTAATCGTCCCAAAGAACAAAAAACCCTATAAAATGTTCTATAAAAAGCCCTCTAAGATGTCTCCATCGCGTGTTTTTGTGAACACCCGTGTTTTAAATACCAGGGCTTCATACAATTAGGGGTTCGGTATAAATGCTGTTGTTTTATTGATGACTGGAATTTGATAATAGAAAATTTTTAGTATTGTTTTTTTTCGTTACCTAATTTAATCTTTAAATAATGAGTATAATATATATTTTTTTTAATTTAGTTGAAAATAGCCACATCTTATGATTATTTTACGGAAATTACGTTATTACATTAAAATTAAGAATGAAGTACATAAAAAAAAAACATATTTTAAAACGTCAAGTAATTTACATACTTAAAATATTTTTTTCTTACAACAATAAATTAAAACATAAAACAAAACTCTAAATCACTTACGACTTTAAAATGGATAGTTAGAAAAACCCACTACGAACATATTTTAGCAGTAGCAACACTAAAAACATCATAATTAAAAACAAAAGGACAACATTAACTTCACAATAGACGAAACGAAACATTAAAAGAAAAAGAACTTTGTTCCCCTGTTTTAAGTTCCAAATTCCCTAATGGCATAGTTATGGAAACTTATTATTTATTAATGTCCGGTTTAGTATTATAGTTTACGAGCCTCTCAGGTAGCTGTGGGCTATAAAAATTAGTGGAACCCTTTTATAAGTAGGGTTCCGTAAAAAAACAGTTGGAACTATGTCGAAGCAACAGATAATTAATTTTACGACATTGAAAATTAAACTTATTGGAGTTGTGTCTAAGGTCTAAAATGTGTCTTAAAAACAAATGGCTATAATATATACCTAATGCTTAAGTAAGTAGCTACACAAAGGCATTTAAAGATGTTTCATAACTGGAGTTAGTTCTGCTAAAATGAACTCAAAATTTAAACTTCTCTCAAAAAAGTCTCCGTTTTGAGAATGATTTTGGATATCTACCGCTGCTAATTTATAAACTTTTCACAGCATAAGTTTGGGATGGCACGAAAAACATCACAAACACATTCATAGATTGATTGTTACAAAATTAAATGTCACTGGGATTGGATTGTCACTTTGACGTAATTAACATAATTATTGAGACAATCGCCCTCTATTACATGGGACCTAAACATACCGGCGAACCGTGGGTGTACATTGGCACACCACAGCCTGACCCTTAGGGTACTACAGGCGTTATGGTATATATGTATATTTTAAGAGAATGTGGATTGACCAAATTGACTACCATCAAAACCAACTACTACAAATGAGAACATTTTTAGTAACCGTTCAAAGAACTACCCATTCCGTGTAATAGGTAAACTAGACTAACGAGCCAACCAAGCGTTTAATAAAACAGTGGTATTAAGCCACATATCTAATTGCAGCTATTGATTGCATTTATTATTTAACTTCGCGTCCTCGTTTAGATTATGTAAGCCAGTATTGAATGAGGTTAGTTCAATCTAGGATTAAAAATAGCTTAGATTATACTGTGGTCAACCGTTGTAGCCGGCACTGTAATTGTAGCACAGTAATAAAGGCTTCTTCTTTTAAAAAGAAGGAACGATCAATAAAATCTATGTATGTAAAATAAGTCTAGAATTGTACCATACATACGCTTCAAGCCTGTATTCCCCAAAGCGTTAGGCAGAGGTGCACAGTTCGCCGGTATGTTTAAGTCCCATGCAATAAGGGGCGAGCCTTTTGCCATTTACCGGGCACAAAGCCTAACTCCGAGCTGCTACTGAGAATTTCATAGAAAAACCCAATAACACTGCTTAACCTGGGAATCAAACCCAAGACCCTGTAGCGTAGTAGTCGCGCTTAGGACCACTAGGCTAACGAGGCAGTACGAGGAGAAAATTTTACCATGTTTCTTTCAATTCTTGCTCACAGCAATGCCTAGGTTGCCTATGCCTAGGATCGTATAGCTTTTAATCTAGCAGGACCCACTATGAAAATATCCAGCTCACACTAAATGCTAGGTATAGGTACAGACGATCATTTATAAGTACCTACCTATGAGTAATCTTCAGTTTCTCTCGACGCAATTAGCGACACGCATTAACATTTTATTGTTATGGACTGATATTGTTTAACAACACAAGTAATTATTATATTATTACAGTCGATTAAGATCCCCCCCAACCACCCATTATAGTAATTTGAAGAAACGAATGATATCTTCTTTGGTTGACTGGCAGAGAATGCCTAAGGCATTAAGTCCGCTTTTGTACTATTTGTTGCATAAAGTTTAAATTAATAAATACTCACGGTTCTAGAAAATGTTGAGCTTTGTAGAGCTTTAGCACTATTAAAACGGGTTTTTTTTTTTTTTTTTAGAGATGGGAAATCATCAAATGACCCCCCCCCCCCCCCGTCCTGGGCGGGGCGGGAGGGAGTGTCAGACTTTTACTGACTAAACACCATCTATGTTCCTTCGTGTGCCCTTTGCGTTCCGCCTTTTTAAAACGGGTGTGACACACTTTTATCAAAGTCAAAAGTTACATGTTTTTCCCATCATTACGATATTCATACCTGGAAACTTTCTGGTTACTGATAGATATAGTAAGTAGTAGTAGTGGTATAGTGTAGTAGTGTAGTGGTGTAGTAGTAGTAGTGCTGTTGATTCTGGCTTACAGGTTGCAGTGGTTTAGGAACAGTGTGGCGGGCTTATTCCATTAAAAAAAAAGATATAGTAAAGGTAGAACTTCCAAATTCTTTTAAAAAAAACGGTGTTCAAATTTTTCGAACTAAACTTTAAATATCCCCGCGACTACACACGTTAGAACAATGTTTTGCGTTGCATTCGGCGACATAATAAACGGTATTTTTACACACAATTAATAAAAGTAATTTGCCTGCACTCATTTTTGTTTAACGTTACTTATTTTGATGGGCAGTATGCGTAGTTAATGGCCTAATCATTAATTAAAATAAAGATACTACTACTACTATACTTCTATAAATATCTAATCGTAAACCATTATTGTTCACCTGATAAACCATATTTGATTTCAATAATTTTCCCTAAATAGAATCCATCTCAGAACAAAGGTCGACCTATTTTTACCGCAGCGATTTCTATTAAAATATTATCTTGTACATTTGTACGTCATCGCAAGGGTTGAAAGCTGAGACTGTGAGGAACAGACGATCCCTCTGTACTCCTCTCCCTCGGGAGGGAAGTGGGTTACGGATTGGTGTTCAAGAATTTTGATAAAATGTTTTTGCGAGGTGTGATTTTAAATGGATCACCTTATATCGGATTCCTTCGTCACGACTGACGTAGGTACGAGAAAGGAGATATTAAAAAAAGTCTTGTGATTCTTTCCGTAAAAAATATAAGTTAAGTGCCAGTATTTGAAGATCAACAAAGCTTACCTTACTACAATCACAAAATTTTCGCACCTATAATAATGAGAGCTTACAACTGAAAATTATCTAATTTTACCTACAATGCAAACCTAGTATTCTGTCATACATTAAAATCTTTTTATTTGCTTAATAAATAATTCAATAACGAGTATCGTTCACCTGTGTTGATATTGCTTGTATCAGAATACGGGAAAGATGAGTCACTTGAAAAAAATAAACAAGTTATTTATCATACCACTATCACACTGACTGATTTCATGGAATAGCAGTAGGTGGGTAATAGAACTAGGTAAGTTTAGTCGATAAAAATATGAGTAAGTAGATAGGTAGTAAGATTGGTTAAATACTTTACTGGCCTTTGAGAAGGCAGAATAAAAATTATTCCATTCTACAAGAAACCTGTTGAATCAACTCGAAAGGAATAAAAAAATAAACTTAATTATAAACATCAAACAAAGCCCCAAGACTAAATAATAAGTCAAACAACTGAGTCGTCTCATTGAGACGTTTACTGGCTTATGTCTATCTAAATATATCTCTTAACCTTTAGCAGAACTTCAACCACAAAAATAATAGATATTCCACATCAACATCATATAAAGAGATTACACGCAAAAACAAGAAAACTGAATTAATATATTTAAAGAGTTGCCAAGCAAAACCGAACCTAATATCAACGGAATATGACCCACATAACGATGCCAAGTTCAATATATCAAAGAGCAATATGAAGTGATGTGTCATGTAAGGGTAAACCGACCGTTTGTAGATGTAAGGAGGCTGTTCGTCTTCGGTAAGTAACCGTGACGATTGAATTCGGTCGGTTGCCACACAGGTGGGCCGAACGAACGAAAATAGACTCAAAATCAATACAATACTTGCGAAGATGGTTGTAGTGAGGGGATTACGTTTTATTGCTATCGATAGTCGATGGTTTGAAGTTGAACTTGTTTGATCGAAAAAAAGGTGATCTTTTATTTCCATATCACAAACTATCCGTTTGATAAATTTATGTGAGACTACCGCCAGGCCCAGGAGTCGTAGCGTACCTAATCCTGCTTTACCTAATTCCCGTTAATTTATGTAACACCTTCACCAATCAATACTTTAACAGGCATTTCGGTACTTTTATGATGGTGGTAAGGTCCCTGTAACAAGAAATCATAATGATTACGAACAGTAGTCACTAAGAACGCGGGCAGATGACAGAGATAAAATGTCCTAAATTAAAAATAGATTTTTGCGATAAAATTGTGTAAAGGAGCCAGTAATTTGACAGGTGACAAAAGACTAGCCGAAAACCCGCGGAAGCCCGTAATAAGAGATTTTTATATAGCAATACAAGTAACAAGCTAGTTTTTTCAAAACATGACCTAAACAATTAAACCAGCCAACATAGACCATAGATCTCAAATTACCCAAAATAAACATGGTAGTGGTTTTTATCTTGCTTGAAAAACTAAAATTGCTAAAATATTATTCAGAAAAGACGAAACTGATATACTAAGTGATATGTCAACTTACGCAGTCGCAGCGGCTATGGTATGGCGAATAAATGTTGTTGAGAAGTCTTTAGGTGCAAGTTACTATAAAACGTACCGTCATTTTACTTGGAATACAACAGAACCTATTTTAGTATCTCTGAAACTTGTATAGCAACAATTAAACAACAATAAATAAAATGTAACAATTAAATAAATAAAAAATATCGATCTCCACAACTTAATTCAACGTGTCCCTTCCCTACAATCCCGTAGGGTTGTCAACTCACTCTAAGTAATCGCCCATTATCTATATCGATTCAGGCCGCCACTGTCCACCAATTCTCGATTCCACTGAGGCGATGTGACCCTAACTTAGCGACCATTACTTACTGTTGCACTTCCATCGCTGCTTTTAAAGATGGGAACATTAGAAGGCTTGGAACAAGAGCAGCAATGTATAACGTTTTAAAAGGAAATGTCGTAGTTGCAGTGATATTTTGGTAAAGTATTAACACTGATTTTAACATCGTTTAAACGTAGAGGCGAGCTAATGAAGCGATCGCCAATAATTGATTCAGCCTTTTATTTCTGCCTCCATTTTTAAATCCTCTTAAAGGGTTGAAAGATATTTTATAAGGAATTGAGAATTCGAAGCGTTTTAATTTTGTAGGATTTTCTTTACATTTTTCTCTTAAGAATTCTTCTTCAGAGGCTACATTTTGTTTCGAAGAGAGATTTCCTCATAAATTATAAATAGCAATAATAAAACTCGAAAATACAGCATCCTACTTCCTACTATTATTATAAATGCGAAATTTTGTGAGGATGGATGGAGAGTAACAAACATCTATCCATGTTTGTTACTCTCTCACGCTTAAACAGCTGGACAGATTTGGATGAAATTTGGCACTACGATGTTGAAGTTAGGAATTGCACATAGTGTACTTTTAATTCCTGAAAAATGCATAAATTTTTCCAAAATTTTATAAACTCCAACAGTCTAACCGTAGAACATCATGATATTTTGTCACAGACAAAAAGCATGTCTTGACTTCGGCAGAAGTGTATGTAGTTAATCTTTCTACTCCTCAGGATAGAAGTCCATATTAAATATTGCATACCATCACGCCTGTATTCCCCAAAGGGTTAGGCAGCGGAGTAACAATGTACAGGTCTACTCCTTCGCAGAAGAAGGATTAGCAACAGTGGCACAAACTCTTAATCATAATCTACTCACACTCAATATAAAGAAAACCAAACTCATCACATTCTTCAAAACACAGCCATCTAGTCCGCCCCTTCACCTAACTCTAAAATTCCATACATGTCTGAACCTCACGAGTACCTCACGCAATGACTGCTCTTGTGAATGCATTGACCGGACACCGTCAATTCGCTACTTAGGTCTTCTCATTGACGAAAATCTTTCATACAAAGCCCACATTCAACTTCTTTCTGGCCGAGTAAGGAAACTAATACATATAGCAAAGAAATTACGAGACCGTACTCCTAAAGAAATCCTAAAAACTGTTTACTTTGCTATATGCCAGTCAATCATACAATATGGCATATCAATCTGGGGTGGTGCTGGCAAATCAATAATGATTGAGTTGGAAAGAGCACGGAGAGCTGTTTTAAAAGTTCTCTATAAAAAACCATATTTCTATCCCACTGACACACTGTACAGAGAGTTTCAAGTTCTCCGTGTCCGCCAGTTATATATCCTCAATGCATACCTACACACACACAAAACTCTAAAAGCAAGACCTGACTTCCACTCACTAGTCTCCAAACGTGTCTTTCACATCCCGATACAACGAACCACCTCCTTTCTAGCCAGACGCTGTCCTGCCTACCTACATACTTTTGTGTATAACAAGGTCACCAGTAGCTTACCTTGTGAATTAAAAAATCTTCCCCTATCTACATGTAAGAAAACTGTAAAAAATTGGCTAATGGGTCTTTCATACGACGAATCAGAAAACATTCTCACGCCTTAATTCATACTATTCACACTCACACTCCCATCTTACACCACACCAGTCACAAACACCCTATCACCTGCACACTAGACTCTACAATCACCTACACAAATACACCTCCACACAAACACATCCCAACACACACCCTTACACTATTTTTATTGTTTAGCCTTGACTCTAAGGGGTCACTTCTTTAATCTTAATTTTAATTTCATTACTATTTTGTTTTTAATTCAAGTTTGATCTCATAATGTTACAAACATCTTAAATAATATTTACCTATCCCAATGGCAAAAATCGACGTGTACCAGCCCTGGTTCCCAAGATACAGGCCCCGCCTAGTTTGGGAACCACTGCTTTTAACTAAAATGCGAACTATTAACAGTTACCGATCTCTTTTTTTGTGTACCATGTTAACCTAGCTATAAGCAACCTATTGTAACAATGAACAATAAATTTTTACTTTACTTTACTTTACTTTACACCCACAGTTCGCCAGTATGTTTAGGTCCTATGTAATAGGGGGCGGGCCTCTTGCCACTAACCAGGTACAAATCCTAACTACGAGCTGTTACAGAGAAATCCATTGGAAAACCCAAAAATACTTTGCTCGACCTGGGAATCGAACCCAAGACCTCTATCGTAGCAGTCGCGCTTATGACCACTAGGCTAACGAGGCAGTTATATATTATAGTGCTATTATTATTGCCATAAATCAAGGGAGCTGTTCTAGTAATATGTAGGAACATTCACAGCCTAATCCCAATCTATATCTGTAAAAATGCCTCTAATTTTTTTGACATTGATCGTCGCTGAGATGATTAGGGAATGCAAAATCCGGAGTTTTTACAAATCCGGATTTCTGTATTCTCGTCCGACTGAAATCCGGATTATCCGGAGTTTTCGAAGTTGTCGAAGTTTTTAGTGTTTTAAGTTAATTTGATAAAATTGAAATAAAATAGTATACTGTTTAGTGTATTATTTAAAATCTACATTTATTCGCTCAATTCACAACACGACAGAATAAAATTGACTAATATAATCAACAAATTTTGGGTATAAGTTATTTATCCCGTTATAAATTTACATAATCACAACATAACATATACTGTACTTGAACATTGGTACTCCAGTATGGAACCTCCGTCTGGGGCGGAGCTGAAAAAAGCACTTTTATTGAAATCGAAAGAGCCGTTATCAAAGTGCCATCTGCCAAGTGTAATGAGTTTCCCATATTCTGAGTACGACAGCTATTTAATTATCCCCAGTACCACACTGCATGTTCACAAATCCATAAAAAATAAACCTAACTACCATAACCTCCTCTCAAAACGTATGCTACATCTCCTTCTTCATAATGCTAACAGCCTTCTGGCCAGACAATGCCCCTCTTATTAACTTACACATACCTACAATAAAACAAGCAAGTAATGTGATATCGAAGATCTAACCTCCCATTCATACAAAAGGACTACAAAAAGTTGGCTTCTGTCCCTGTCATACAATGAAATCTAGAAAATGCTAAATTATGAAAAAATATTTTTATTTACTTGTCCTCCCACACATAAGTTTCCCCCACTCATAATAATCACAATCTCACTATTACACTCATATAAGTCATATATACCATTTCACCTTCTTCTTCATTTTCTTAGCGTTTCGATGACAAACTATATTACCATAAATAAATAATATATACTATTATTATAAATTATATTGATGCGGCCCAGAATTTGGCCACTTTGACTGCGTTGTCGGTGGCAGCCATTAAATCTTCCTGCGTGCAGCTGTTAGGGCAAACAGGGCACGATGTAAGATGGGCCATCGTGTGTGCTGTACCGCACAGACAGCTCAAGTCGCTACCATCACACTCAAATCTCATCTCACCATTGGAATATTTACAATCACACATCACCAGCACACCCACACACCTCACTAAACGTATTCCCCACACTATTACACACCTTAAAATTGTAAAACAACTTTTTTTTTGGTTTGTTTTATTATTCTCTTTCACTTTTTTTCTTCACTTTACAATTTTATTTTCACTTATTAAAAGTTGAAAATTTGGTTCCTCTCTTCAATCTCATATAATGTCTTGATTTAAAACTTAAGTAAACGCAAATCTGGCCTCCTATATACAGGAGCTGCCTACACACATTAATAAGTACTTTTACGTTTATTTTGTCTTGTAACAATGTATAAATAAATTATTATTATTCTTATTTGCGCATTAGAGTAGGTAATATCGATCTACCGATTACTTACAATCAGAAATTTGTGGATAAATACAAATATTATCCGTTACAATCAGTTTTGACTGAAATCCGAAAAAATCGAATTTGAATCGTTGAAATCCGGATTTATAAAAGTGAAGAAAATCCGGATTTTTCAGTTGTTTTCGAATTTCGAAGAATCCGGATTGCAATCCCTAGAGATGATAATGCGACTAGATTGTTAACTTTTTTATAACAAGAATTGCCTTTTACGTATAAATCCAAACTCTTTTTGAATTAAACCCAATAACATTTAACCCGACCTAACACGGCATCGAATCTGAGACCACATGTTCAGCAGTTGAGCATGCGACCTCTACACCAATAAGAGTCTCCGGTTCTTTCCCTAATAAATGTATAAATTATATAATCGTGCGTCACAAAGGAATTTTTTGAACCAGGTTTAATTATAATCAATTATTTGGAAGATTATTAGATATTTGAGTTAAACCTAATCTGTCTTAACAAACGGGTACAATCTAATCGTAATAGTATTATAATTATTTATTAGTACAGCAGTATTATCGATTGAAATAACAAAAATCTATCGATAATGGATTTAGGATTAGTTTACAACTACGCGTGTATTAGGATTAGGAAGGGCTAATCCTAATATCGGAACGTTTCCTATCTGTTCAGTAGCGAGTCTAGTAAACCGACAAAAAAAAACTCAAAACAAAACAAAGTAACTTTGAAAATAACTCATTTTTATCTACATCATACACTATACATATAGAGGGGTGAAAGGCTATTTGTTTGAAGCGACATCTTGGACGGTATTTAGTTATACATATTCGGAATCAGCGAATTTTTCTGCGTCGGTTGAGCCCGGTTTCGTACAATTCTGAGCACTTTTATTGCGCTTAAAACAATGCAATTTTAGTGCAAGAGTCTCAAACTTGATGTATGATCCGACATCAAATTTGCCATATTTTTTTAGTATTTCATTTAAGCTGTACACATAACAGAGAATCGGGACATAAGCCGTTATTCTCGTCCTAAAATTTCAGTTTGATGGCAGATAAATCGTTTTTCGATATGGCTAACTTTAGATGAAAAGTCCCTTCATACATTTTGCTTATGACTACTTACACTGTGCAATGTCGCTTCAACCAATATACCACTATGATAGACTTTATACCACTATGATAAGACGCTCGCATCTCATGCATGAGGTTGGAGGTTTGATAAGGGGCAAGTACCAATGTAAGGTTTTTTTTGCATCACAAATTTCTTAGTAGCAGTCGGGAGTTTTAGAAGTTAGTGGGCCGAGGGCCGCGGTGCTGCGCCCGATCGCTCCCTGATTGCATTGGATAGCCGCTCTTTTGGACTATGACAGAGAGGGAAGAGAGAGTGCACCTATGTTTGCGCCCACACGCATGTACTATAATATCTTCTGCGTACGTACTTGGCTAATCTATCCGCCGCCTCGGAGAATATAGTAGCCTACAAACAGAAATCTATCGCAGTTACCCAGTCATTATTTCAAAACATTGCAGCTACGAATTCACAAAAATCTCTTTGACATGGTAATCGAATTTCGAAAATATGAATGAGAAGGCAATAACCAAAAATAAAAACACGACCAAACAAAAACAATGAGAGACCAATTAACTCTCAAACTCAAAATCAGGGTAAACTCACCAATTGTCGACCGCTCTATTTGAACGAAACGTACAAAGGGAATAAAAGGGGTTTAAAAATACGCCCAGGCCCAATTAATTAGAGACAATTAGCTACCCTTCCTGCAGCAACAAAAGGTAGAAAAACTCTTCTCATTAATTACGAGGCAAAGAGGGCGAAAGGCGAAACAGGAAGGTACTAGATTTCTCCCCTTTTGTTTTTGAAGAGGAATCCATTTGTGAGACAGACGCGATGCGGAAGATGCGGGGACGCGGCGACTCATCATATTATTTATGTTTTATGTTGTGGATTTAATTAAATCCACAACATAGCTGTGTCGTTGTAGCCTTATTTGTTTGAACTTTTGGAAGTGTGATTATATTGTTTGATAAGGATGTGTTGTATTCGTTGATCAGTCATCTCTTTGTCAACTACCTGTTATTCAAAGCCTATCAGAATTTGAGAAATAAATATAATTTTTTGCGGAAAACTCGGGTATCAAGGTCGTAAGTAATTTTTAAAAAAATACTCGGTTCGGGAAAAAACAATAATCCATTCGTCGAAGCCCATTAACCGCGATGACAGCTCATCCACTTCCATGCTAATTACAATGCTTTCAACAACTCACAGATTACACAAACATACATTATCAACACTATCTGGCTAATCCTCAGCTGACACGCTAGGAAAATATTTCGGAGTGCCTTCCACGATAGGCGAACATTTTAATCGACACACAGATTATACGTGTCCATTAAATAAGTAGCTATCAATTACCGTGCTTGTACTGATAATTTTTACAGCACTGATAATATTCGGCAGTGCTAATCAAGCCGTCACCATGTGCGCGTGCAAGCAGAAAAGATCTTTCCTAATAGAGGATATACTGAAAGATGTTAAAAAGAAACCTTACAAGAACTTGAGTAACGAGCCCACACAGCCCTTGAGGTGCAACGGAGTGAAGACTCTCGAGGTGCCCAAGGCGAGAGAGGTGCCGAAGATCGAGCACCCGCCAAGTGACAACGCGCCTCTAATTGATGTTCAGTGCGAAGTGCCCAAAGATTTCGATTACAGCAAAGCCAATCTGGAACACAGGAGAAACACTTACCCGTTGTACCCAACACCGATCAAAGCCAATGGAGCTCCGCTGTCCCCTGTGGCATGGCCCCAGTACAGAGGGAAGGAGACCTCGGGGTTCTTAGACAGGCCCCCGTTCAGTTACTACAGCGACCCCATGCTAAACTCGAATCAAATACTGAGAAGTCAACTGGCTGCGAACAGATTTGTTTCTCACCCATTTACCTTACGACAGGCTTATGGATTTGACAGAGGTAAGTTTTGCATTCACCGTCCTTCACTGACAATGTCCTTTGACACAAAATTATTGTCAAAATCAAAGCATTTATTTCAATTAACCCATTTACAAGCACTTTTGCATTATCAAGAAGTCGGTCAGTTAGAAAGTTGAGTAGTTGGTAGGTGGGCCTCTAAGAAGAAGAACGAGCAGGAAACTCCATGGACACTATTTTCAATTCGTTTTTTACAAAATCTTTGTCACAATATTTTTGTTGCTCATTAAGTAAAAACAATGTGGGTGTCAATTTCTATTTATAAACATAACACTTAAAACTTTTTGTGTGGAAATTTTAAGATTGTAGTAAATACCGCCTTCTTATCAAGGCGTCCAAAAAATACAACAAATAAAATAAGATTATTATTATCGACTATTTATCGATAAGCAACAGACGTATTAATAATTATTCATATTGAATCAGCTAGTTGTGGAAACAGTGCAGGTGTATCTAGTGGTTTTTAATTACATTTATTGCATTAATGTGTGTGAAGTAACTATAATATGCCGCGAACGAAAAACATTGCTCGAAAATTTGAGGAGAGAAAAAATTACGATCTTATCTTGCTAGAAATACTGAGAGCTCGTCGTGAACGTGCAAACCTAATAATCAGTCGTCACTCGTTTACGCACGTCGTGAGGGAAATCATAGGCGACTTCTCACCTGAACTTCAGATTCATTATTTTGCTTTGCTTACTCTTCAATTAGCCTGTGAAAATTTCTTATTGGATTTGTTTCACGACGCAAGTCTGTGTATGGTTCATGCTAAGCAAGAGACACTACGACCAAAACACATCAAATTGGCGCAAAGGTTCCGCGGAAACAGACTCGATATCTTTGTTAGCTCGTCGTGCACTTTATTGACAAATAATGAACCACAAGATATACAGACGGCGATCACGTCACCATCCAACTCACCTTTAGAATCAGCTGCAGAATTAACAGACGAGGTCCCTAATAGTGCGCTGCCAGCACTGACCGTAACAGACCAAGGGAGAGTCCAAACGGAGAGTGGGAGTGGTCTCTCGGAGGGAAACAGAGATCAAACGGCAAGACCGAATCCCACCAGTCTGCTGAGCGAGCTGAAAAAGCAGGTGGGTGAACTGAAGCAAAGTATTGCAGCTCTCCAAGACCAGATGAACGATTTCCTTTGATGAACATTCAAAAACTTATCACAGTATTTGTCTATGCAGCAGTTTTAGACATTTGAAACCATGTGGCATGCGATAATGGACTCTGGTGGTATCACAACCAGTACTATAATGGACCTGGCAAGGTCACCAGGACTCGGTGTGGCTGGAGACGACCGGTTCCGTTCAAAACTCTTTAATGTTCTTATACTTTCTGTCCTACTCCTGTTCGATTACCGCACGGAACAAATATTTGTATTCCCTACAGATAGTTGTAACGGGTCTAGCTGTTTGTGTGTGTTTGGAAACGCACCCACGATACAGGAGGAATTCCTAGTGTTTGGAAATGAAAAGAAATATAAGAAAGGTAATATTATTGTATTATTAATTATTACAAATGTAAATAAATATTGTTATTCAGACGGGTGCTTCTTTTTTAAACGACAACCGAACCAACCTCCTTCGCTATCTAATCACATCTACAAAATAATACTGTCTGATATTATGACCGCACCTCACCTGCTATGCTATTTTCAAATAGGCAAATCACTTCAAAAGTCATATCGATAGTCACGCTTACTTCGCAGAATATCAAATACTATTGAAAAACGTCAAAATACTGACTCGATATTTAATACTTTTCACTTACGTCATCATGTGGTGGCGCTAGAGTGTCGAACTCACTCATTGTAAAAATACGAAACTAAAATCTCACCGCGGATTCAGAAGTGATTTCGCAATTAACTTTTTAGAATAGCACTACAGCTGTGCGATTCTCTAAAATGCAAGCTCGAAAACGAGTCCCACTTCGATAACGAACCAACTTGTCATTGGTGTATATTCGTTCGCCGCGGTGACGTCACCACGGCGAACGAATATACACCAATGACAAGTTGGTTCGTTATCGAAGTGGGACTCGTTTTCGAGCTTGCATTTTAGAGAATCGCACAGCTGATCTTAAGTGATGATGCGACCTAAGGTGAACACGCTTGCCTAGCTTACGCTTACGCTTGCTTTACCTTGGTTTGATCTGGCGCTGGTCACAGTTATTATTAAATGTATAGTTTCGTCTTAATTTTTTTATTTAAGTATACACTAAAGAATTACTGCCCTCGACTTTGTCTGCGTATAACTTATTTAAACCGCGTTTAGTTACGTCTTTGGTTACTGTTCCGCTACCGTGTGTCGTAGCGTGATGTTATATAGCCTATGTTACTCAAGAATAATGTAGCTTTCTATTGATGAAAAAATGGTTAGAATCAGTCCAGTAGTTACGGAGCTTATTCGGTACAAACAAACAAAAAATCTTTCCTCATTATAATATTAGTACCTATAGGTTTTATTGTATACCAGTTTACATATTCTGATTTAGGGTTTTTTGTCATAGTAGAGAACCCCTCCTCCCTCCTCCCCTCCCTCATAGTAGAGCCCTGGGTTCGATTCCCAGGTCGAGCAAAAACTGTTATTGGGTTTTTATATGAAATTCTCAGTAGCAGCTCGGAGTTTGGATTTGTGTCCGGTTAATGGCAATAGGCTCGCCCCCTATTACATGGGACCTAAATATACCGGCGAACTGTGGTTGTACATTGGTACACTTCTGCCTAACCCTTCAGGGAATACAGGCGTGATGGTATATTTTTTTTTGTAGAGTACACCCGTACTGTAGAACTAAGTTCAACGCAAAATCAAACTTAGATAGTAGTACTTACAGTTAGTAACGCTTTCTTATCAAGTGTGTAAAAAGAAAAACAAATAAAATTCGATTATTATATCGCTTATCGATGATAATCGGTAATCGAATTTTCGACGACGTGTTATAATACAATATTATTCATACCGAATCGCTTATTTACGTCATTCGTTGCTTATCTTATCATAATCTTGCATTGGGTTCGTCTTAATCTTCAATATCTAATAACTACATATATTAATGCACTGTCTTAGATTCCCTTTATTAACCGACTTAAAAAAAAGGAGGTTATCAATTCGACCCATTTATGTATGTAATATTTCCAAAACTGCCCAGTTTTTTTATAAACAACCTAAAATTAACCAAAGGTTCTAACATGTATTTTTTTGTTTGTCACTTTTAAAGTGTCATTGTTTTTCGAGTAATTAAACTTTCTACAATTTAAAAAGTTTATTTATTAATTAATTCACACATATATACGTGTGTATGAATATATTATAACACGGCAATAAGTACGCTATCAGATAAATAAGATAAGTATTTTAACTTAGATCGGTATAAAAGAAAGAGCATTATGACTATTAATTAATTAATTATATTGATAGTCATAAAATCGGTGCTTTTAGCCTAAAGCGTTTATTAATGTTAGCTAAGTGATCATTTTAGAAAAATAAGTAGATAGGATACCTTACTACCTACTTTTTTAAACAAATTGGCATGGATCGCCTGAAGAAAATAAATAAACAGAAAAAAGATCTGAAATAAATTGCTTTTCGACTTTATTTTGCGATTATTACAACGTTTTCGACACGTTTTCTTTGACACACCTCTTTTAATGACTGTGTAACTTAGTCAGAAAATAAATAAGATCTTTGATTGCTTTGGGAAAACCCCAATAACATAATATAGTATGTACGCGCTATCTACAGAACAATATGATATCCTCGAAAAATCATAAAATCTAAGTATCTTATCCTTATAATAAAATCGTAATAAGAAAACCAGTGTTATCAATTTACTTATCATATATTCTGTCATATAAGCAACCCACGCTATCAATTTTTTTTTTGAGAAATTTTGGTAATTGTCATTAACGTTTTAAAAAACTTTTGTCCAAAGAAAAACCTACACCGCCTTAAAAACTACAAAATAAAAATAACTTAACTTTAAATAACTTTAGTTTTGGAAGTCAGAGGCTTTGGTTCTGTTTGTTGTTTAGTATTGCCACCGACTTCCAAAACTATAGTTATTTTTAAAAGTCGGTCAAGAAGACCTTTTATGCATGATTGATTACCTAAAATCAATGTTGTGTTGCACTTTGCCATCGATTGAGATATTGTAAGTCAAACGCGAAGGCGCGTACGATCTCGGGGGATCCCCGGCGTAGTGTAGGAAGGTGTTCCCTTTCGGGTGGTTTTAGACAGTGATAGTCTGACAAACCCCTGCGGCTTTAAGACGGGGGACAATTAAGACGATTTTAAACACGTAGGTACCTAAACACAAAAATAAATTAAACAAGTCTATTTTCCAACGTTTTAGGGTTTATTTGCTAAGCATGGTAAATTTCCCAGTAAATATTTTTTGCTGAATGTTACATATACGTAGTTTGCTGGATTAAAAACGAATACAGTTCATATTAACCCAAGTTTAATTAAGTTTTATTAGTTGTTCCATATTAATCCAAGTTTAAATAAAAAAATACACCCTGAAAATAACAGAACTTTTCTTCTTATCAATTATATGATGCTATTAATTCATCGATTGCTTGATAGTGATCTTTTTATCTAAAATTATTAATAATTATTGTTAAATAGCCAATTTCCGGAAAGTTTAGAGTTTTCGATAAGATAATTATTTGCAACGGTACCTAACGTTGTGAAGGTAAACAATGCTGGTGACATTGGTATGTGTATGATTACATTTCTGTGTGCAAACAGTATAACTAAAACTACAATAATAATTTTTAACCGACTTCAAAAAAAGGAGGAGGTTCTAAGTTAGACTATGCAAACTCAAACTCAAAACATTTATTTCAATTAGACCATTTACAGGCACTTTTGAATTGTCAAGAAGTTACAGTTTAATATTGAAGCTAGTTGCTCGTTCCAAAACGTAGGTCTCTATGGAGAAGAACGAGCAAGAAACTGATGATGATGAGAATCTGAAACTGATGAACTGAGATGCTTTTTTGCATGTTGGTTAAGCGATCATTCCGTCAGTTATTAATTGATTTTGATGATTCCTTTCTGTTTGGTAGGTCATACTACAGAGGTCCCATATAAATTTTATTAAAATCGGTTAAGTAGCTTGGTATATTTTATTTATTTATTTATTTTATTGATTTTAAGAAAACTTACAGCTAGTACATAAATTAGTCAGAAGTAATGCGCAGAAGAAAGCCAATTACAAGTTTCCACTTATATAAATGAAAATAACTGAAAGAATATGTCTTCCAAGTAAACGAAATTGCATACTCTGCTTTCTTGTGACTTTTAAGTGGTGTCTTGTTAATTTTAGTAGTATTACTGGTATTACCGTTACTTGATTTGGGTGACAGATACTAGATACTAAAAAGCAAAAACAAAAAACTGATCTATTTAGTATGTGGTCCAGAGACGTTACAAACAGATGAGACGGTTAATGACATGAATTGGACAGTAACATTTTAATAATACTTTGTAAAACGTTGGATTTTTAACTATCGGCGCTGAGCATTCGGAGGCTGCGAGTTATTCGAAAGATATACCGCGCCTCTGGAACGCAAAGGGCACAAGAAGGAACATGGATGGGTTTTAGTCAGTAAAAGTCTGACACTCTCTCCCGCCCCGCCCAGGGCGGGAGAAGTCATATAATGATGTCCCACCGGAAAAAAAAAATCTTGTTCAAAACAAATAACGTTGTAAGGCCGTGACACACTGAAAACACACGCATGTGCCTAATACATTGGACTTCCCATTTTAAGGTCATAAAAATATATAGTGACAATACGTTATCACGTGATTCTCGTGATAACACTAATTCAATAGTAAACTATATACTTAGGTAGTAATCGACGGATATCATATTAGTACCTAATATCATTATTGCTGTACGATAAGTTTTGACTGAGTACCTAAGTAGGTAACTAGGTAGGTAGTAAGTTTTAGTTTACAAGTCATTGTTAATGACTGTCTCGTCTCGTTGACTTTTGGTGGCAACCGGGCAGTTCTGGGTTCGATTTCCCGGCCGGGCTGAAGGTTTTTCTGTCAGGAATTTCTCGGTAACACCCCGTGACTTGAGTCGAGGATAATAATAATTTTGTAAGCTTTAAATATGGACTCAATTAATCCATTTTTTGAATGATGCACATCCATTTTCAGATTATCTCACGATATATTTTTTTTCTTGGAAAAAAATTTAAACTTAGAAAGTACATTGAAATAAAAAACGTCACATAGGTACTTTCTAGTCCCCGGTTGCGAACCCACAACTCCGTGCATGTAAGGCAGGCGCTTTAACCACTGGGCCATCACGACATCTATAACTTAGTATTAATCATTTTATTCTACAAGATTAATTAAACAGATAACTCTAATGGGTAGGGCACTACCTACTTCCTTAACACCAAAACGTACAGATTATATCAACGATATATTATATATCTGTTCCAATTAAAAAATACACAACGCCTTATCAATTAAGTATCTATTATATAGATAACAATATTGGTTATTACTTGAAAAATACAATTTTCCAGCTTTTATCTAGTAATCGATATTTTTTTTAATCTTTTATTTTAATACTAACTATTTGAATTTGTTATTTTTATTGAAACAAGGTAGGATAGTGTTGTTATCGCATATTGGTCTAATTTTAGCAGATTTATTTTAAGAACTAGGTATTTTCCTACTGTATGGTAACAGGCCTTTGCTCTGCAATGGGACAATACTAGGCTATTATTATTTATTGTAAATCCTATGGTGATAACAAACTATTGAATACCCATTGATAGTAAACCATGAACATTCGAGCAATAGTACTGTCGCAATTGTAATTTAACTGCAGCCCTGCTTACCCTCATTTAAAAGGGGTCATATGCATAACAGAGTTGAACTGCGCTAGTGCACTGTCTATTCCATTATTACTAAAGCATGCCATCATGTTGTTCGCTCATACACTACTACTAACGCCATCTACCGGGAGTAGAGGATAACTTAATTTTAGCAGATTTTTCCCAAATTTAAAAAGAAGGATTAGTAGGGTAGTCTTGCAAGACCTGAAGTCTAGGTTTCAAAGTAGAACTAATTAAAGAAAAGACCTTTATTGTGTAGAACTGTAGATTCATGATTATTCCGAAAATTTTAAGAAATTTTGATGTAAGTTAGTACGTTTTGGCAGATCTAACATATTGTATCAAATATTGCCGCACGACGCCGCGCCGACTTTACGTGTGAAATAGTTTTAAAATAATTATAGGTATTGTTTATGTAAAGATTTTATATTATTGTATTGTACTGAAATATGTGTTTTCTGTGGGCTCTGAACTCCATGTGTTGCGAGACCGGAGAGCCTATTGTACAGATGTAGCCAGTGTGTCTGGTTTCTATTTTTATTTTAATCTTTAATTTACTATAATTAGTTATAAGCAAAATTGGTGTCCATAACAACCTTGCCCTGTTTATGGGCTTTGTTGTCTGAAGTAAATGATTTTTATTTTATTTATTTAGTCGATGCCTTATTTAAATAAATAAATATTATTTTGTGGCTTCACGTACTTACTGATCTCTTGTCCTCAGTCCCACCAAGTTGCTGTAACCCCTGGTGGGGCCTGGGGGGGCGGCGGAAGGGGGGTCAGGTGCGCTTCACGGCGGCGCAGACCGGCGCGCTGGAGCGACGATTCAGCGCCAGCAAGTACCTCAGCCCCGACGAGAGGCGAGCCCTGGCGACCACGCTGAGGCTTAGTGATCGACAGGTAAGCAGTCAGAGCATTTATTTCAATTAGACCATTAACAGGCAGTTTTAAATTGTCAAGAAATAAGATAGAAGGTTGAAGCTAGTTTCACCGTAGGTCTCTAAGGAGAAGAACGGACCTGAAACTCGATTTTTTATTTGGTTTTTACAAAATCATGTCTAAATAGTCTTGTCGCTTCCACAGGGTCTGACTTTTGGTGCAAAATAATGTATCCGTGTAAATGTCCGTTAAAATTCAAACACGATTCCAAAAACACGTGGCGCCATCTATTATAGCAAGAACGTCATTAATTACATTGTTGTATTCTACCAGCAACAAACGAAGTTACTTTTGCATTTACAATATTAGTTAGTATATTATTTTTTTGACCACCACATGATATTACATCGAATGGGCTGTTCGTAACATTTTTACCTTTAGAAGGTGCATAGCAGGAATATGAATGCGCCTGTAAGTTTTTCGATGGCAAGTAACTGCTTACCGGCTCTACGGCTCTAAGAAGAATCCATATTATCCATACTAATATAAATGCGAAAGTAACTGTCTGTCTGTTCCGCTTTCACAACGAATCCACTGAACCTATTTTGAAGTTTAGTACGGAGTAAGAAAGTTTGAACCCAAGAAAGAAAGAAAGAAAGAAAAGCCATTTATTCTCGCGAAAGCGACGTACAACACAAAAAAAAACGAAAAAATGAAAAAAAATATGACAATAAAAAAATAATGAAAATAAAAATAAAAAATAATGAAAATGACATGACATGACATGATGATGATAATGAAATGACATAGGCTACTTTTTATATTCTACAATTTCACCTGCGTCCGCAATAACCAACATTTAGATACGCACACGAAGCCGAGGGCAAAAGGAAGTATATCATAATTTATAGAAAATACCATTCAATTCAATAATTATTTCGGACATCATCCATATTGTATTACACTAGTAACAGGATGGTGAAGGCCGTATAATTTATAAAAATATAAATTAAGCCCCCTGTTACGTAAACATTGTAAAACAATAATAATACAGTACCTAACTAATCCTAGTTGTAAGTCGCATCCTAAAATCCGGTGCATTGCGATAGGATGTGATTGATATAGTGATAACGCTGCTACTAATCCCATGTCATTACGTGGATTTGCAAAACGAATTTAAGCCTACATAACAAAGGCTACATGTAGATACAACGTCATGCCTTTATTTCCCCGAAGGATATAGATTAGCAGAGGTGCAGGTTAATACAGTTACGAGCTGAAAATTTGTGATGAAAGGACTTGAGGCTTTTAATAGTCTTTAAAAATAACTCGACTCGGTTATGACGGTTTGTAACTCAATCGAATCCTTAAACCCTGAACCCTAACCCTTTTAAGAGTCTTTCTGCCATACTCAGAGACGTTTAACGGTTACTTAAGTCGCTCCTTAGTAAAGATTTCGCTTGGAAATCTTTACTAAGGAGCGACTTAAGTAACCGTTAAACGTCTCTGAGTATGGCAGTTAGACTTTCGACCCGAAGTTTAATCTTAAGGCTGTCTTTTTAAAAATACTCCTATTTTTAAACGACATAACTGCAACGAAAATTCGAGAACAACTCGGTTCGAGTCCTGCGAGTCGCGAGTCCCCAGTCCTGAGATGCGCGATAGTGCCTACGCGTTAGCAACATGTTACAATGATTTTCTTCAGTCTCATAATATACTTGCAACAGCCTTGAACCTCTTAGTAAAGAACTCGTAAAGAAGTCATTTTATTCATTCGAGTCTTTTCTAGTGACTTAAGCTTTTTCACATTAGTAACAAGCCTCAAGTCGTATTTCTGGAGTCGAGTCTTCAAAATCAAGGCTAGTCTTAACTATTAACGCTTAAAGGCCTCGAGTCCTTTCATCACTGCTGAAAAAGCCCGTTATGCCCTTGGTGCTGCGCCTGATCTCTCAACGGTCGTGTCAGATTGCCGTGCCATCGGACTATGAGAGATAGGAAAAAGGGAGATCAGTGTACCTATGTTTACGCCAACACTCGTGTACTATAATAATCTCCTGCGTACTTAAATAGTATCTGCATTAAGATTAGCCATCATGGCAGGAATCGGTCTGGAGAATACATACATAGATATAAACCTTGACTTACCATACACATCGATAAAGTCAAAACCAAATCATTTATTCCAATAAGACTATAAAAGGCAATTTTGAACGTCGATTAATTCAAAATATTGAATTTAGTGCATAACAATCCTTTTCCTTCTACAGGTCAAAACCTGGTTTCAAAATCGCCGCGCCAAGTGGAGGCGTACAACCCCGGACTCTGCGGACGCGGGGAGCCCACCGACTGCCGACGAAGGATCTGATGACGACGTCCACATAGCAGACGAGGAATGACGATGACTAATGACTAGCACACTATTCAATAAACGATTTGACACTCCTGTAATGACGTAGTTTTTTTATTGCCTTTGACAGCATGAGGCGATGTCGGTAGTCGTACCATCACTAGCTCTGAATAGACACTAGGTACTCACCGTCCAGATGTATTTAAAAATGGAACAGAATTTGATTTCTGAAATTTTGTTCCATTTTTAAATATACCCCTAATAATGTGTACTGCTATGTAATTTATAATTGGAACTTGTTCAGATGTGGTAAAATGAGCCCTGAATGTCACTTGCAAAGCTTGACAGACTAGGTTTATTTTAATTATTTACTTTTGAGACAAACGTGACAGAGGTACATAGTTCCAACCTTAGTAAAGTTTCAATTCACATATTAGGAGTTTTTATCAAAAGTGGCACAGTAATTAAGAGGTCGAATAGAGTTGATTATGTAGCTTTTTTTAAATGTGGATTTCATTTGTTGCAGCGACTGCTGCTTTTTCACAAAATATTCAATTTTTAACTGACTACTGCAAGTCGAAGAATATGGCAGGACGAACTGGATAAATTCTTCCAAAACTGGAGGGATGAGGGGCACGAAAGCGTGAAGGATGGAAGGAATGGAGGGAGGCCAAAAAAAAAAGAAAAAACTTCAGGTCAAACAAGTACAGATATTTTTGTACGACAGTGGTCTTTTTGGTGTAAAAAATGTTACTAGATTAATCTAGATATTGTTATCAAAAGACCGCCCCGATATTACCTACTATCTCCGCACACGGTGAGCTTAGATTATTACACAAACCACTCCCAATGATTTCTTCAAAAACAACTGATACACGAAGCTTATGTTATCGATTATCAACAATCTTACTTGATCGATTAGAAAGTAATCGTTGTAGCAATACAAAACATCTAAATTAAGGTAAGTATTATTGTTTGATAACTAATCCGAAAGATAGTTTTACGTTGAATAACAAGCTTAAGATGGGCTCTGTGACGACAGTAGGTACGCAACAATCCACGATAATGATAGGATACAAGCTTACCAGACTGTGATAACGTGGATTAACGATTTTGTTATTCGGTTGTATTACTAGAGCAAGGTCCAGTACTATTTTTGCCATTGGATGGCAAACAATCACCTGATGTTAATTGGTCACCACTACCTACAGACATCTGCAATACCAGAGGCCTTACAAATGTGTTGCCATCACAGAGAACGTTGCGGCAGTAATAGATTTGGTGGTAGTACTTCCCCGGACGAGCTCCTTCACAAACAGCTCTACTACTACAAAACGACTACTTCTACAATAGCTAATATACTAATACTATAGCAACCAGCCCCCCTAGCCAAATCACAAACGATAATCGTAAACGCTCGGTAGGTACCAATAGATTTTCAACTTAATACCCATGAGCCTTAAGTTGAAAATCTATTAAAGATTTCTAAGCGTTAGCGATTGGAACGAACGAAAACGCTATGCAATCTTCATTAGATCTTCAACTTAAAAACAAGCATATAAAGTTGAAGATCTATTAAAGCCTACTCAGCGTTTGTGTTTATCGTTTGTGACTTGGCTAGGGGGGCTGATGTCCCAACATATTCGTCTGGTCTAAACAACTCTAAATTTGTACTGAATTTTATTTAAATTAAACTTTTTACCGAAAAATCATTGTATTTACACTGTTTAATTATCTAATACGTACTACAGAAGTTCAAGACAGTACAATATACTTACCCATCCAACGACGACGTTAACTTATGACACAATTTTTGTTTATAGCGGCCAATCATTTGTAACGTTTATTAAACAAGGGTATCGCATCGCAGGGCAGTTATCGCATTTTGAGTCATTTCACATAGATATGACTGACCACCACAAATGTTTCCATGCAGCTTCTCTTCATCAAACTATGCATATAGCGCCATCTGTCGGTAATCATAAGTATGAATCCTTTTTGAATATTTTGTGGCCACCAAGTAGATAGATACACAAGATATAATTGACGAGAGGTCAATACCCACAGTCCTATCCTAAGGCATTAAGTCCGTCTGTGTACGGTGTATTTTGTTTTCAGGGTTATTACATTTGTGCATAAAGTTTTAATAAATAAATAGGTACCATTTTAGAGTTTAAAAAAATACAAAAAGCGCTTTCATGGGAAATCAAATAGATCTAGAGTGACTTTTGACAAAGGGCTACAGGCTAAACAATGCAAAGTTGAGATAGTTAGATAAGATCTAAATAATTACTTCTAATACAAGATAATCATCCTTCACAATCACTTAATCATGTTATTATAAATGAGTTGTGTTACGTATTTACAACAGATTATCGACCTTTTATGGTCTTATCTACACGGGTTAATTTAAAGTATTTCGAGAGAGTTTATCCTACAAGCAATGATAACAATGATAGTGGCCATCGTAATTATTACACAAAGAAAGTTGGTCAGCAAACAAACGCCACACACATGGGGCCGACAACCGATAAAAAAATGACATTGAGCGAATCATCACGAATGACATTATTACTTCTTTTTTTTTTGTTATTAGATATGACCTTACGAATCGTAGGTCTAACGTGAGTGCGTTTATAATCATATAAACTCACATAGACAAACAGCCAGACCCGGAACAACCATTTGAAGACTATACAAATATTTGTTTTGTGCAAGAAGCAACCCCGCTACACACAGCTCAGCAGCCAATCGCTCATCCACTGCGCCAATCGTGACAAAATGCCGTTTTGTTCACGAATACGCAAACAGGAGAAAGGCGCAGATCTGGCAAAACACAGCGCAGCTCGGTTTTCCATGTCAAAGAAATTTCAACGTTGCGTCTCTAAAAATAAAATCGAATGTAAATAACCGGGTAGTCTGATGGTGTTTCGGAGTATTGCAAGTTTAATTATTTTCAACCTTATTCTTGCCACGCAAGGTAGAAACTTGTTTGGCAGTGATAACTACGCTTCGCGGGCCGTATATTTAAACATGGATGTGGCTAATTACAGGACTACCGTGTCATGTACTCACTGGATTTGACTGGTATCCTATACAGTATACAAGTACCAATAAAACACATTAATTTTACAAAATATTTTATTATTAAAAAAACAAATAGTCCAAGGGAAAACTTTGAAAACAAACAAACACTTAATTCTATAATAAATTGAACTGAAACGTAATAATATCGTTTATTTACATCCTTACACTTTATACATAGTGTTTGGTAGGCCGTTCGTCTAAACTCCGTGTTTAAAAATACCTTTTTAGAGGTTAGGAATAAAACATGTTTAAATCTTTCAAGATAAAAAGCGATCTTATTTATTTATTTTATTTTGCCTCACCGATCGCAACGCTGACTCGGTATTTCTTTAACGCCCGCTTAACGTTAATTATTTTTGTAATTTGTTCAAATGTATCACTTTGAAATAGTTCCTACGACAACGAAAACAGTACTTTTAAACGCAAAATTTAAGACTAGATAAAATTTAGAATATATTAATTTGCAACATTCGCGTAAACATTTTATTTAAATAAAGAATCTATGGTGGCACATCATTCCATTCAATAACCGTGCGTTTAGTTACAAAAAATATCATACAAGTAACAAATAAATTATGGCCCACTTTTATCACAATCACTAAATACATGTAGTGCCTAAACGCATTTACGTAGAACATCATTGCATCCCTGTCACATTGTTAGAAGGTGACAGAGACAGGACGATAATTTATAATGTTCTAAATACGTTTAGGCGCTAAATATGTTTAGTGATTTTGTGAAAGCGGGCCTTAGACTGAGTCACACTTACACTTAGTATAAATTTTAATTATAACTATTTAAAATTCAACTATTCAGTCAAATTTTTACTCTACAACACCCTAAATTGCTTTTGTACCTTCCGCCTTAAAAAGCCGCCATTTTTTTAACTCCAAACAGGTTTTAGTTAATTTCACATTATCTATGAGCCTTAGGGCCAAAGCAGAAGCAAATCTTATACCATCGACTATCGGCAATGAACACAAGGAGTCGTTAAAACGCGATGCAACATTGATGCATCTGTCAAATCGTTGATCACCGATATTATTGTAACACTTTTGGCCCTATGATACTATAACATTATTTTAAGGCGATTGGCACACTGCCCCGCATCACGGAGCGTAGCGCGGGGCAGTGTGCGAATCGCCTAAGTCCCTCCTTACAGTAAAACAGGTGTAAAAAGACACATTACAAAGCCTACAATTACATGTCCTCCTATCATTGCGTTTTTTTTCCCTCGGGATCATACCTGGGAACCTTAAAGTCACGGAGATATTGAAGGTTGATATAAGTTCAAAGCATAACTTAAAAAACATACCATCACGACTGTATTCCTCGAAGGGATAGGCAGTGATGTACCAATGTACACCCATAGTTTACTAATATGTTTGGTTCCCAAGCAATAGGGGGCGAGCCTATTACCATTAACCGGTCACAAATCCTAACTCCGAGCTGCTACTGACAATTTTATAGAAAAACCCAATAACACTTTATGCTCGACTTGGGAATCGAACCCAAGACCTCCAGCGTAGCCAGCCGCACCAAGGTCAAAGTTCAATTTAAATTGATTTTAAATGTTATAATTAAACTTTAAATACCCCCACAACCTTCATACTGTTGCATATAATATACCTTCAAGCAAAATGTTTTGCGTGCGTTATATAGCATGCTATCATAAACAGTGATTTATATACCTCAAACAAAAATCATTTTTCAGCAATTATGTTTGTTCAATTTTATTCAATACTCAATACTCAATATATTTATTGCTTCCACAAGTACACTTATTTTACTTAAAGTTATACTCATACTACCGAGTATTTAACGACTAAGTAAAGTGTCTTTGTACACCCAGTAACATGGATTGAAAAATATGTATATTTCGACTGGATCACAAGTAATTTTAATATTGAAATTACTTGATCTAAGCACTATAAAATGCAATGTGCGACCCAATCGTGGTTGCAGATTAGTCAAATGTCATTTGTGCTTCAAAACTACATAATAATAACTATTAAAAATACTAACACGTATCTAAAATAGACGCTGAATTATATTTCCTTTCCTTATCTACTTTATACATTGATTGTTATAATACAACGAAATATTACGTTCAAAAATATGTGTTTACAATCTATTGCGGTTTTTGTTCAGCGTTTTTACATGTTTATACAGGTAGGTAGGCAATGGATAAACTTCTTTTTCAATATGTATAAGTACACCGATATAATTATTTCGACGTAGATACTATTTAATGTTAATTTATTAATTATTTACACGAGGTTGTTCGGATCCAAGTAAACAATAGGCCTGTCTTTTCAAATATTTTCTAATTGTTAAAGTACACTTAATGCATATGAAAATAGACTGTATTTAAGTACATACTGAGTCGATTTTTAGTTGTATTAATTAAAATTTTGTTTTAAATTATTGTGTGATAAAAAATCTCAACTTTTGTGTTGAGTGTCTTCGATAAATGTTGTTTATATTGTGCCAGTTATCATGTAGTCATGTCATATCTTGTGTTATATTGAATCTTTTTAAATTTCAATTTTAAAGAATAGAACTATTCTCTTCTTACCTCATAAACCTATTTCCATAGACACCAGTATAACTGTCACATTCACTCTGGCAGTGTGCTGTGTGATCAAAGGAAAATGGACTGTAAGTCTATGGAGTATTATTCAGATTTCCTTAGCGCGCCTCTTGCGCGCCATGCTTTTAGGAGACTATATGAGAAGTATAGTTGGAAGAAGTGTATTTGTGAGGCGAGGAGCACGAACGCGTACCATAGCAGCCCGTATGGGTAACCCTGGAAATAAAACAAACAGAATTAACCTTCTTCAGACAAATCGGAAACCACATTTACATTTTTTTCCAAATTAAGTGGTTTTGGAAAAAGAACTTCAATACTGCTACACATAAAGTTTAGCTTCGGTTACAATTTCAATATTTTTATGATATTTACAATAGGACTCGTCATTCTAAAATCATCTTAATTTACAATGGCGTTGAGTTGGATTTTATCTTTAATTAATTTTATTTAAACTCCTGAAAACCAGAATCAACAGTGGCGACTGCCAGAACAGCGCCGAGACGATTCAACTGTCTTGGCTTCCGCAACAAAATTAGTGGAGCACCGCCTAAGAAATTCTGCCATACCAGAAGAATTGCAGGTACGTTGCCATCTCAGAGACAAAGCTGAAGTGTCTCAAGTGCCTGGAGTTACACTGACATCTATACCATTCAAACCAAAACACACAGAAACAGATAGGCGGTAGAAAAAGTACACTGGAAGTTCCCTGCTGGGTGAAATTAGTCCACTTTGCTTCCCATATGGGTGACGCAAAAGATATTCATGTGAAGTGTATAAATTGTTTATTTATTCAATTGGTCAGTAGCAGACAAAACTAAAGCCAGTGCCAGCCCAGTCAGTGGGGGTTTAGGCTTAAAACGAACCGATATCAGTAGTAAAAGCAAAACGCACAACTTATTTATAATATTTTACGACTCCTTATTACATTTTTCAAAACTAATATAAATAGAAAATACTTGTATTTTTGTTTCTAATTGATAAAATAATAAAACTTAACCAATTTCAAAAATTCTTTCGCCTATGGAAAGCTACGTTATCAGCGCACAAAATAGGCTATATTTCACTTTAATAAAAAATTACAGACCCGTAAAAAAATTCAAGAGTCAGATAAATATTATACACACTGCCAGTTTCAAAACCCGAAACCTGGTACCAAGAAAGCAGAATAAAAACCCACCAACACCACCACACTCGAATATTGAAATGTTCATAGTAACTTACACCCACCTGCCACAGCTCTATGTCCACTTCACTGCTATCCTCTTCATCCTCGTCCATGGTCAGGTATCGCCAGACGTCCCCGCAGTAGTACAGGATGCAGTACAGCAGGGGGCCGAACCCTAGCGCTGTGATGCCGTACATGTACCGTCGGAGATGCCGTATGTTGTTCCGCTTGATGGCTGACAGACCCAGGAACGAGAGCAGCAGGGATAGGCACCAGATGTACTCCCACCAGAGAGGCTGGAATTACAAAGATTGGTTATTTAGATCTTGTTGTTTTGGTAATGAGTCCTGGAATACGAGAAATTTGTACTTGCCAGTAGAATAACGAGGTAAAGTTCGTTTGTAAGAGGTCTGCTCGAAAGCTACAGTATTGCTAAGTGCCATAGGCTGTGTTATCATAGTTTACGTGACTTCCACTTGTTCGAAGTCGCAGGTAGAAGCTAGTCATTATTCTTATTACATTACTTCTAGGCCTTGATTTAAAAAAAACCTACAAATCATAGTGTATCTCTTTTCACACAACAATATAATAATGATCTGGTATTTTGCCACTTGTTTTGTTTCGTCCTAATAAAGAAAACAAAAATGAATAAGAAACAAAAACAATCCCCTACTTCAAAACCAGAAGTTTTAGACCAGGAAAGGGCTTTTGAAATAATTAAAAAAGCATAGAAAAAATCAGAAAATTACCGGTGGTATCTGTAGTTCTTCAATTTCCAGTATGAATATGTCAAGCTTGTCGAGGATGTCTGCGGAGAGCTTCGCCAGCATCACCAGGAACATTATGTGGTGGAAGAACACGCAGTACTTCAGACGAGACTTGTTCAGAGCACTGGAATGGAGAAGAAGGCTCTTAGTACTATTTACACATCTGTTAAACGCGTGTCTTAAGGTGGTTATCAAAACTTTTGAACTGATTTTGATGGGACTTTTACTGCAGGTAGCTGATGTTATAAGGAATACGAAGAAAGTCGCGGGCATAAACTAGTAAGGAATAAATAGTCTATTCATGCAGCAACACGGTTTATTGTGGTACGGACAATTAGTTAAATTCTCTTTTAGCCAATCTTTGGTGTGAAACATCTGGATGTGTAGCGAGAATTAAAATATTTGTTCATATAACATTGAACTTTATTGCTGCCAAAAATTGGGTATTTATTACTTTGCTGTTTAACATTTACCGCTTGCTTGCTTTTTTATAACTGTTAGTCTGCTGTTAGTAAGCTAAAATGAAAGCAGCTTCTTCGGAAAAATTTGGAGAAATTGATATTGGTGCAAAAATTTTTGTTGATTAGCCGAACTTTATCATAAACCCAAACTAGTTCAGGTTTTTGATCAAAAATCTGGATTGTTACAAGTTTATGATGAAATTGAGTTTAAAATGTGTCATCTTCCGGTTTTTCATTAAAAACCTGGGTTTTTGATCAAAAAATGAATTTTGAGAAAAACCTGCGACATGTATATCAACATAAAAAGCTAACAACAATTTTGAATACCCTTCTAGCCACGTTAAAAAGCAGATGTATTAAAAAAAACCTTTTTTAAATACATCTGCTTACTCTGCTCTCTGCTGCTCTGCATCAAAATACTTTTCTTTATTAATTAGTCAAAGCCTTAGAATAGAAAATGCATAAAGAATTGACATTGAAACCAGCTAGGACCAATATCAGTTATACTCTGTTATACCATTCAAAATATTATGTACTTTCTAAGACCTCAATGTCACAGGTGAAGAAAAACATTGTGAGGAAACCTGGATTTAAATAATATTAGTCTGAATAGCCAATCCACCTTGAACAGCATGATGATCAATGCTTGTACCTTCTCTGTATAAGAAACCGCCTTTGCTCTGCATTCGACAATAGTAGGCTTGTATTATTAGGTGTACCCTAAATAAGCCTTATTGCAACTTTCTGCATCTTATTGTACTTAGCATGCAGCAGTACGAAGCAATGTCATTCATCTTTTTAAAACCATCCATTGCAACACATCTCTCACATAACTCAGTGTAGATGCAGCCTGAGTCTTAGAATAAAAGAATTACATATTTGATGTATAACTACTGCCATTGTCCGTGATAGTTTACATTAAAAACATTAGTATGAAATAATAAACTGGCTTGTATTGTCTCTTGTGGTATTGAATCATTTCTTATCCTTTCTCTCATTCTCTAATAATAATTAAATAACTGTACTTAAAGTTCCATCAGTAAAATTTATTTGATCCATGACAATGATGATGCTGCATGCTGGTGGAATGTGATCTGTATTTTTTGGCATTATCAAAGTCTTTCTGTTACCCTTAAGCATAGGCGTATATAGAGGGGGGGGGGGGGGGGCAGAATGGTCTGGTGCCCACCCCAAGCTGTAGGGCTCACCTTCCGCCTGACCGCATTGCATCGCATCGGCCATGGCATCTTAGGGGCCGGGCCCCCCCCTGAAAACTAACTCTAGATACGCCAATGCCCTTAAGTATTATGGTTTACAGGATTTTCGTCCTAAATGCTGTGCTATTCATGATTAATAAGAAATTAACAAGAAGAGAAGCATTGTGTACAAAAATTAAATCAAAGAAACCCTAATCTCTTCAACTCTTTATCTTAGTTAAATGAAGAGTTAAAGAATAATTTGTTAAGTATTTTTCAAAGTCAACATGGAATAGAATGCTTGAACAAATCTTTAGAATCATTATCATTTTTTTTTATCTTTTCCTATTCATGTTGTATAACATTTCCTAATTATATTGGACATAACCAATTACACATTTAATGATGGGGACATTATTTCCTACTTTACAACCACATAAAAAATACATTTTTACAAAAAAAAAACTTGATTTTTTTGCTAATGAAGGAAGTTGAAACCATAAAATTTTATATTGCAGTAGCATATTGCCTATTAAAATATTGTGTATGGCTTCAGTTATTTAACCAATTCTTAAATTAAACTGTTAGAAAGAAGACGCTGTGAACAAGCAGAAATACAAGTTTTAAAGTGTTACGGTTTTACCACAAAAACTTGGCACTTGTTGAAATTAAACTTAATATTTTTATTAACAAAAGGCTAATTGACTTGTCACATGTCAATAATATTCGCCATATGGCTGGTCGGTCTGAGACAGTAGAAACAGATGCAATTATTTTTTTATTATTATCTTCTAGCTAAGACATTTTTATTATAAAAAATGTTTTTCGAATCCTGTATCCTTTAAATGTATATTTTAGGTCACAGGACAGGGCCTCTGACCCAAAATAAACGATAAAACTTTGCATATAAAATGTTTTTCTTTACTAACAGAAGCTGTATAATTTTCTAGTAATTTTCTGATTTTACTAAATGAATATGAGGATGTTAGCTTCATTTCTGTGAGATAGACTATATAGTGTGATCCTTTCAAATAATTGGCGCGAAACATTATTCGCTATCGACTGCTTTTGTCTAAAAATAATTTGACGGAACTTGGTCGAAAAATACATGAACTCTAGATCAAGCTAACATTCGACATCTAATTAAATTCTTCCGTACGGCCTTAAATACTTGTAAATAAGCCAAATTACGTACCTAATCTGATATTGTGCTGCTATTTTCTCTCTGTGTTCGAAATCGGCACCGTTCGTACCAGTCACCATAACACCACCACGCGAAGCCATTTTTCTAACTAAATGATTTTATAAACAAACAAAATAAATACTTTATATCGATCTCAGATCACTCAAATGACATCATTCAGATAATCCTGGCAAAGATTTTTCTTTTCGATCAATTCATTTTTCCCATCTGCCAAACGAGAGCCAGCCAACAAAATGCCAAAAATGCCAACGTCTCAAGGTTTTTTATCACGTTCCGAATGTCACAATAATCACTTTTAGCTTGAGCGTTTTAAGGGTGCTATGTAATGCAGGATCAAAAAAATTATAAATAGCTTATATATCTCACTTTTAATTTTACAACATTTTTATACTTAGTTTATTCCTAGGTAATTCTTAGTCCCAAAATATTAAAAATAAACACTGAATGATTTCTTCATTTAGGGGAAACGGAACGTTAATTTGACATTTGAAATTTTACTTTCGGATACACACATGGTTAAGAAATTGCAAAAAGGATGAAAGGTATTTTATTTTCGAGAATAATAATATACTTCCTAAATATAAATACTTTAAAAAATAAATAAAAGAAAACACGGCAAGAAAATATTTGGTACATTTAAAAGAATTTTAGGGAACAACTGCCACACGACAACATTTTGAACTTTTACCGAAAATGTCGGTTTCAAAATGATACAGCTCTTATTTATTATTATTCATTTTTAGGCTGCGTAGTCCCGCTGCAGGACAGGAAAAAGGGAGGCCCCTTTCTCCTTTCATTTCTAATCCTGTCTTTACTGAGCTAATGTGGACCAATCCTGCCAATCGCCTGTAGGCGTCAAGTTCATCCCGCTATCTGGGGCCACCACGATGTCACTGTGCGTTTTCCGAGGCCCACGTTATTATTGATTTAGCCCGTCATCGATACGACATCAGGCAAAAGCCGCAGAAGAGGCAAATCTCATGCAAAAAAAAATACATTGTTTTTTTCGGCCCAAATTCTCAGGTAGGTATAGATAATAAATTGTTACCACAATTTTTTGATTAGATAAACTATACATATCGATCGGTTTTTAGAAAATATGGAAGTTCAAAAACTATTCCCTATCTATACCTACTTAATATTATAAAAAGGTAAAGTTTGTGAGGTTGTAGGGCGTAATCTCAGGACCTAAACCGATTTTGAAAATTCTTTTACCAGAAAGCCACGTTATTTGTGAGTGCCGTAGGTTATTATAACATCACGCTACGACACACGGGAGCGAAGCAGTAACCAAAGGAAATATGGCACGCGCACGAAGTCACGAGTAGTTCGCTAGTTTGCTACATAGCGGGGATTCCCCATCCTTAAAAAAAAAGACCCGACTAGCAATTTCGACACGCCAAGCGGCGTTGTTGTTTATGTTTCGTTGAACACCACAAATTGCAGACTTCTATTCAAGAAAAAAACAATACTTAAACAGACACATTTTATGAATTTTATTTTTTTACATTAATTTTATGCGAATGCATTATTTTAGGGGGGCCTTATTTATTTCCGACAAGTTTAGTTCGCCCCTGCTTCCTCATGGCTTACTTTCTACATTTTTTGGCACACCGGGTGCACTGCTGAGCCCTTTCTGCAAAAAACATTAGAATTATAGGTAGGTAGAGGCAACAATCAAACTTTTCCTTTCTCAATAATTAGGTTCATTAAAACGTCCAGTTTAATGAATCATCATGAAATGAGTATTTAAGTACCATACTAAGGTTTAGCCATGAAATTGATTAAAAACACGTGTAAGCATCAGATTCTTGTGCATCAAATCACTATGCAGCTCATGGAAAAATCATAAGTTTTCATTGAATTGTAGGATGACAATTATTATTTTTACATAAGGATAAATTGATGCATTTTTTGTTCAACACAACGAAGGTTCACAACTTCATAATGATCTCATTACTTATGTATTATAAGTTTACAATCTTAGTGCAGAATGCCTAGTCCCTTTCACACTATTGTTTAAGTTGCGTATGTGAACCTATTAACATAATAAACTGACTCATTGAGGTAGTAACAATTAATCTGCCTAGGATGGATTTTCTACTATATTTCATTCCAGGGCTTACCCACTGCGGGTTGTTCGAAAGAGATACCGCGCCCCCGGAACGCAAAGGGCACATGAAGGAACATAGACGGGTTTTAGTCAGTAAAAGTCTGACACTCCCTCCCGCCCCGCCCAGGGCGGGGGAAGTTATTTGATGATTTCCCGTCTATAAAAAAAAAAAAAAAAAAAAAAAAAAAAAAAAAAAAAAAAAAAAGGGCTTACCCAGGACGATAATTAAATAATGGTACCGATTGTTAAAACTATGGCTACTTACTAACATACTCTGCTCTAGAGTCTTGACTTCTTGAGCTCATGAATCCTATAATAGGTACCACGTAAGGCTTGTAGTAAGGTAGATTTTGTAATAGAACACACACGGGGATACAGAAATCCATCTTCTCGGCCGCTTTGGACAATCACTGAACCGCTTTTTCGACATCGGCCGGCGGAGAGCAGCGCCTATTACATGGGACTTAAAACATATCTACCGGTGGACTGTGGGTGTACATTGATAAACCTCTGACCAACCCTTCGGGAAATACAGTATGAGGGCCAGGTGAGCCAGGTCGCCGTGGTATGCTAAGCTGTTTAAGAGTTTAGCAAAATGTCTGAAGTTGTCATACATATAGAACCGGCTAGCTTTAGCCATTTCATTTTACCCTGGTGAATTAAATTAAGTAGGTATAAGAGCCGTTTATAGTTCCCTATCAACGAAATACGCAAGTTGAAACTTATGCTCTAGTTGGCTGGAGCGACGGTTTTTTTTTAACCCTGCAGTGGTCGCGCGGGGTACATAATATGTAGCCCATGGTTATTTAAACTGACATGGCTTTTTACGTACTTTTTTTTTCACAGCTGATTTAAACAAGACCGTTGAAGATTTATGTTTTTTTTTTTTATTTCATTTAGTAAGAGTTAATTTGAAAATAAGAAAATAATAATACAATTGAATTTCATTTAAAAAACGACGAAACAAATTAGGCTACATAATGTAGCCGCGCGACCACTAACATGACTTTTTAAGACGCAACCACTGCAGGTTAATAGCTCCTTGGCGATGCATAGTTTGGAGTATGTGGAACGTCGATTACAGGTCTCGTGGCAAGTGCTGTTTATCCATTAAGTATTCAGTAAGAGCGGGGGCACACGATGCGTTGTGGCGCCGCACCGTAAAGATTTCACCGTACCGACCGACGGGCACATGAGCGGTGCGGCGCCGCAACGTTGTTATGTCGCAGCGGCGCCGCCGGCGCCCCAGCAGCTTCTGTTGTTGGCCCTTCCTTGTGACGCATAAACAACTAAGCGGTGCCGCTCCGACGTCGCAACGCATTCACCCCTCCCCGCCTCGTCTCGGTGGCTGCAAATCCGGTGCGGCGCCGCAGCGCATCGTGTGACATGCTACAGATATTTCTAAAGACGAGGCAGCGGCACCGCTCCGGCGCCGCACCGCCGCCGCAACGCATCGTGTGCCCAAGTATGGTCCACCTGCAAGAGAATAATAGTGGTTAGGCTTCGCCTTCTTAATATATCTTATCCATCTCAGCTGCTTGTTTCAAGAGGTCCTTGCAGAATTGAAATCCTTAACTATAGAAATTAATCTGTTAAACAATTATTTTCAGGATGCAAAGTCCTGAAAGTAACGAAAAACGAAAACGGAAAACTGATGGTCACCGCCGCGACTGACGTCACAGTTACAGCAATGTTGAACAAGAACGCGCGGCAAATTAGAAACAAGCACATAAAACGATAACGATTTTAATTGTTCCGCCAATCTTTGTTTTATAAACAGAGCTCATTATTGATCGAATCATAATAGTTATTTTGGTTACGACCTCCCCCGGCGGTTACTACTCCACTGTTATAAATTGAAACCGTACACTTTACAAGTTTTACTGTCTTAAAGTTGGACGATTGTGAATATGAAGGTTTTAGTGGCTGTCGCTTTATTCGCCTTTGTGGCTTTACAGGTAGGAATATTTAATTAGTAGATACCTGAACTAATTGTGAATCAAATTAACTAAAAAAATCATGATTCTTAATTTGAATCATAATTAAATTAACGTCAAATAATTGTGATGCGGTGGGTAGGTACTGAAAACAAACGAGGTCCATTTTCAAATCAAATTTAAATGTACCGATTTGTTTTTAACGGTCATTAATCGGTCTTATCTTAAGTTACACGTTTTGTAGGTATTTTAACGGATAAATGTTCTTATACCTAAGGTTTAAAAGAGTTGTTGAGATAAATAAAAAATGGTAGCTATGGATGAAAGTAGAAACTATCTTATTGGTCTTTCGAGGCTGTGTATCTGTTGATCCCGTAACCTTTTACCAAGTAGTAAGTATACTTACTACATGGTTGTTCAGAGTACAGTAAGAAACTCGCCATATCTGTCTCCACCTTGAAGCCCCTTAATGACTGATTGAATTATTTCAGATGAGTCACGGTGCGCCTGCGCCGGATGAGGAGAAGAAAGTGGACGCCGCAGCCGCAGCGTCAGCCCCACCATCGCCTGCGGACACCACCGAAGTGCCGGCTGCCGAAGTTAGTCTCATAACTTTTATATTTTTTCTCATGACTTACAGAGCGCGACATGGATCTGGCGATATAGAAAAACCGAATAAACACTGCTCGACCTGGGAATCGGACTCAAGACCTCGCGCTTGCGCTCGCACTAGGCGTGAATTACCCGGCCGGTCAATTTGACCGCGAACGATAGTGCAAAGGGAATCCTATTCGCGCCACCGGTGCCAGGCGAGCACTGGCGGCGCTTCATGTCTGTGACGTATAGTTGCGGCGAGGGCCCAGCCGCGGGCATCGACGGTCAGACGCAGAGTTTACTACTTCGCGGCCAAAAAGACTGCTTTGCCTCGTCGTCTGCAAAACGCCTTAAATTTAACACGTCATCGATAACTTCCATTACAATCAGGGCTCCCTGAGTGATTCCCGGACTCCTCTCATTATATGTGAGAAGTCAGAATAAGTTACTGAGTTTACTATACCTAATAATCATGTGTCAAACAGGTGATATGTAAGTACCTACAGAACAGGTCATGGCGACACCAGTACCCAACACTCATAGAAGTGTAAAAAAATCGGCTGTGAATTGTCAAGCAATTTTTAACCATGGGGGGTAGCGAAACGTGTTACCAGCAGGTGCATAGTCCTGTTTTGCGAACGGTCACGGTATGGGCCGTCAAGAATATTGCGCGACTGCTACGCTAGAGGTCTTGGGTTCGATTCCCAGGTCGAGCAGTGTTATCGGGTTTTTCTCTATGGGATTCTCAGTAGCAACTCGGAGTTACGATTGTATTGTGCCCGGTTATATTATACATGGGACCTAAAACATACCGGCGAACTGTGGGTGTATATTGGTATACCTCTGCTTAATCCTTTAGGGAATACATGCATGATGGTATGTATGTCTATTTCTAGCAAAAAGCGGCGGTGGACGCAGCTGCGCCTGCGGCGGCGGCGGCGGCAGCTGCCAACGCGGCGGCTGTGGCAGTGAACTCCAACTTGAACGCAAACGCCGCGGCGCACGCGGTGCAGGCGGCAGCGGCGTCAGCTGTGGCGGCAGCGCCCGCGGCCGTCGAGGCACAGGCACCCGTTGAAGAGAAGAAGCCTTAGTCTGTTAGTGTAACACCAAGGACATGGTGCAAATGTAACAAACCGGAACGATGTCCGTAACGTAACGATCTTTGTAAAATAAACATTTGGAAATATAATATGCTTTGTGATTGAGAGGTGCCTACTTTTATGGATAAAACTATTGTTTTTTCATCAGGAACTTCTCGGTAGTCAGGCCCCTCTTGGCAAGTGCACGGGGTCCGAGGAACGTCGGGGGCCCCAGGCTGCCCTCAAAATAATCATTGTTTGCAGCCGCCGTTCCATTCTGCGTATTATTGATACCCGATGCTATGATAAAACATTTGATTTGCCAATTTACTATAAGTTTCAAGCCCCAAACTTATGAAATGTTAGTATTGTTTCTTTTATATAACTTAATTAGGTTAAATTGAACAGATTTAATTATGCAGGTTAAAAGAAGTTCAATTTGTCAAATATCCAAATAGGTAAAGTACACAGGGGCCCCGTAATTCTTATGTGCCCAGGTTCCCCAATGTGTTAAAGACGGCCCTGTCAGTAGTAGCCCGTCTCGTAAAGCACGCAAAGCTGTTGGTCCTGCGCTCGATCACGGTCTTGATTGGCTAGTCCCCATTGAGATTGGCCGCCGTGTCCGAAAATCTCTCCGGAGAATGCTTTTATTGTGTATGTATGAACCCAAACAGCCAGAAAATAACATTAACCTAACCAGGTACTCACATACCTATTTATTTAAGTTTATTGCTACCCTTTTTTAAAAGAAACACAACTCGTCTAGAATCGTGTACTGGATCCATGGTAAATGTTTTACGATGTCCCTTACACCCCTTTTTTCGGCCATATTACCGCTGCATTAATTAATAAGCACTTTTGAACGTGCTACTCATCCTACTAATATTACAGATGTTTATTATTCTTTAGCGATGAAACGGCTGAACGGATTAAGGCAGAATTTGGCACGGGGATAGATTGTAATGTGTAAAACACACAGAATTCCAGTGGGATTATTTATCAAAGACGCGAAATAATACTATTTAATCTAGTTTCCAGAACCAATCCAAAAGGTAGTTACAATATTATCATCCTTATTTCAATGATAGGCGTAAACTGGTTTGAAGTTACGTTACTACACGATAAATATATAGAACAATATAGGCTATTAGTAATTTCCAAAAAATACATTAATTTTAACATTACAACACACTAACAGTCGTTATTGACAGTTATTTTTTAAATAGAGTAGGTATAGGTACAATCAACTACACTAGGTACCTACATATGTTTCGAATGCCTAACAAGCCTAAAGAATTAATATCGTATCGTAGAAGCCTTATCGCGGCTTGTAGTTACACAATAAACGATTGATTACATAAACAATTTAATTAAACACGTGTTATGCTTGTCACATAACATAAGGTTTATTGAAGAACATTAATAATTTATTACATGCACCGTTATTTCTAGCGATAGTGGGTAATGTACCTACAGCCAGGGCTGCGGAATTTGTTCGAAAGAGTCACCGCGGCCCTGGAACGTTAAAGGCATTTCAAGGAACACGGATGGGTTTTAGTCAGTAAGTCTCACACTCCCTCTTGAAGAAGTTGAAGTCATTTGATGATTTCCCATTATTAAAAAAAAAAGGTAATACATGTAGCTAATTACATAACACATAACATAGATACCATCACGCTTCACGCCTGTATTCCGCGAAGGGTTAGGCAGAGGTGTGTTAATGTACATTCACAGTTCGCCGTAACGGTAAAAAAAACGGTAATTAATAATAGGTAATGCAACCTACTGCAAATGAAACGTGGAAATATGCCATGACAACAGCGAGACATTAATTAAATTAAATAAAGTACGTTTATATGGTATTTTAAAACATTTTATTAGAGAAAAGACGGTCAGTTAGTGGTAAAGAACAGTATATCTCGGACGCTGCCTCCGGAGGGTAGTTCTAGCGGCGTGAGCGCGACTGCACCTGCGCTGCCCACTCGGTAGCGTGACGTGCTCTCTGTGCCTTGGATGTACAGGGTCACCTGGTCATTTAAGAACATGTGAGGTCAAGTTGTCAAAGGTTATCTTCATAATACTTTGAATAAGGTGTACTATGAGCCAGCACCGTAATTAGCCTTTTATGAGGCCTGTGAAAGATCATATCTGCGCCCTGTGCCTGGACACTGCTGGCACATGCTCATGCATAACAATAGGGACTTCAACCAGACTCATTTTGTTGTCGGCAAATATCAAAGCGCATGATCGCCATTACAAAAATCGGAATGGTTGGTAGCGGCCATCAAAAGGCTTCGAAGGTGATCTTTGGCAATTACTGAACACCCCCACAGTGCAGTGTGGCTACTCCAGCATTTATGTTCTACCCCATGCATGACCACACTCGGTGATTGTAAGCATTATGGTCAAAAATAGACAGGAAGCAAATTGAATTTACTAAACTTGAGTACTTGCTCTGGCCCGCGATTTCGTCTCCGTAAATCTTACGGATCTCAAATAATTTTAGATAAAAAATAATAGTTTATAGGAAGCGCTCAGTGATAATGTAGCTTAGCATTAGAGAATTTCCTGACCAGTTGTTCCGGATATTAGCGCGTTCAAACAAACCAACCGTAAAACCCATAACCCAGCCACATGGCCTCTTGGTAAGTCTACAATAGATAGGAGAGTATGTGGGGAGGCTTATAACCCCAGTAATGTAGTAGCTGGCAGTCACCTGCGGCGGCGCGTGTCGGCTGGGCTCGCCCGACAGCGGCACGGAGCGCGGCTCGCGGCGGCGTCGCTTGCCGCCCGTGCGCCGCGCGCCCTCGCCCCGCTTACGTGCGCCTGAACCGCCCGATGCACCAGTTGCGCCTGACTCTGGAGGCAACTCTCAATTCTATACTCTATGTAACTTGAAAAAAAGTCAAAACGTCCAATCATTTATGTATTTTAATAAATTAGATCGTTAAAAGGCACTTCTGAACGTCAAGAGGACCTGCTGAAGCAATTGGACCTAAACTACAAGTGCGGAGCTTGGTTCTTGAGGGTTCAATTTTCTGTACTAATGAGATTTTTGCAGTGATCCCCCGACAAGGACTACTGGAGTGATTTTTGTTACATACATACGCACTATTCTTGTATTCCCCGAAGGTTTAGGCAGAGGTGTACCAATGTACACTCACAGTTCGCCGGTATGTTTTTAGGTCCCATGTAATAGGGGGCGAGCCGATTGCCATTAACCGGGCATAAATCCAAACTCCGAGCTGCTACTGAGAATTTCATAGAAAAACCCAATAACAATTTTTGCTCGACCTGGGAATCGAACCCAAGACCTCTAGCGTAGCAGTCGCGGTTGGGACCATTTGGCCAATGAGGCAGTTAGCAAGCAAAGGTACAAACCATCATTGTCGAGCGACTCTGGCGGCGGGAGCGGCGTGGGCGGCGGCGCGACGCGGCTCAGCGCCGACTGCTTGCTGTGCACCAGACGCAGCAGGCACTCCAGGGCTGTTTGTTTGTTCTGGGGTGTATTATGTATTTATTATTGTTGGAAACTTTCTGTTCCTCGCACCTGTTTTGTCTCTGCATCACCCTAAAGTAGACTGGTAGAAAATGCCCTAGGCATTAAGTCTGCCTTTGTACGGTGTATTTTTACATTATGTGCATAAAGTTCTAACAAATAAATAAGGGGTCTTTTTATATGGCATGTTTAAACTAAAATTGCGTGGCAGTGTGGTGTAAGAGCCGATTTCAACTGGCCCTTTTGGAAATCTATGGGGGAGGCCTATTTTCAGCAGTGGACGTCCTGCGGCTGATATGATGATGATGGTGTAAAAGTGTGGGACCGTAAAGCTTATTTTGATGGACGGATATCAAACGCCATGTAAATTGACACTGGCGTCGTCTTACAAATTTATAGCTACACAACGTAGCGAAGTATTTGGGCAAGTGGGAAGTCTGGACATGCTAAAGATCCAAGAGTTAACGCTCAGGCTGCATAACAGACCATTCTGGGGTGGGAACGCCCCCTCTCCTATATACGCCTATGCACATAAGAACCAATTTCAGCAGACCTTAATTTCATCAAGCAGGGGATCGAATGCCACTATGTCCGTTGAGTCTTTCAGCGCCTCCCAGCTCTTGAACAGCTTCCGATCTGAGAGCCGTACCGTACTCTCTAGCTCCCGGAATTCTGAGAAATAAATCGAAATTTACTGTGAAGCGAAAGGCGCACTTTTGGGGATTACTTTTTGGTCCTAAGATGTAGGTTTTATTTTTAATTCTTTGGGATATCAAACAATTACGGCATAGCGTAATAGCGTATATTAGATATTTTGTGGTTTAGATGTCGTAGCTGTGACTAATAAGGGTTTAGTTAAAGTCGGATTGATGGAAAGTAAAAAAAAAAAAACCTTCACGCCTGTATTCCCCGAAGGGTTAGGCAGAGGAGTACCAATGTACACCCACAGTTTGCCGGTATATTTAAGTCCCATGTAATAGGGGGCGAGCCTATTGCCATTAACCGGGCACAAATCCAAACTCCGAGCTGCTACTGAGAATTTCATAGAAAAAACCGAATAACACTTTTTGATTGAAAGACTATCGTGTACATCACGTATGTTTTTTTTTCTATTTGGAATTTAATCAGTAGCAGCCAACAATGCGGTTGGACTTTAACATACCTGGCGAAATGTAGGTGAGTCATACAATATACCTCTGCCTAACCTTACGGGAAGTACAGGTCTGATGAAGTCAAATGTCTCCACTTCCCCAGCTTTATACACCACCAATCATAATATCACGCCTGTATTCCCCGAAGGATTAGGCAGAGGTGTACCAATGTATACCCGCAGTTCGCCGGTATGTTTAGGTCCCAAGTTATAGGGGAATCAGGGAATCAACCAATGAACTAACCCGATTCTCTCAAGTTAGCTAGATGCGACACGAGATTCTTCTTGTGCGCGCGCACGGCCCGGCGCTGGGCGCGCACGCGAGCCACCACCTCGCGTGCGTTGCGCGCCTCCGCGGCTATGGCCGACACCTCACGGGCCTCCTGTTCTAGCCGGTGTTCCAGTTCACTGGAGAAAGATACACATTTCTTTGTGATAAGGTGCAACGTATTCTACATTCAAACAATGAAATGTGTATCTTTTCGTGTAGTAAAATAAAGCCATATTTTGAGACGCTCTCGTCGCGTCTCTAGTGTTGCTAGACATTCCGATTTTTTACCTGAAATTAAATACCGCGGAAGACAAGCTCTATCCCGCATTTTATGGTTTTACAATGGTGCAGTAGAAATGAGGACATTCGTAATTGTGCTTAATGTTACTCTGATGGATAGTCAACGGATTATGTGGTGTGTCAGCATGAAATATGAAGAAAGGCATTACACGGTACAGCCATGCCAGCCATGTTTAGATAGATTTAAGTTTCCGACATATTTTGAAGTAGGTAAATTATATTCAATGGTATACCTGGGGTATTCTCCAGTGACCGTAGCATAAGACTGTATGTTTCTTATCACTTCGACCAGGTGATGAAGCTGATCACAGAAATCTGGCAGCTGTTCTGGTGTTAAGTATTGGCCGCCATACCTACAACAGTTAACTTTAAAAGGTCTGACGTGTCACGAAACGCGCTTTTTTTTGGAACGGCTTTATGATAAGATTACTTTGTGCTCCGACTATCAAATTGGCCTCGTAGTCGCAAACGCGTCTGCTAAGCATGAGATCCCGAGTTTGATTACCAAGTCAAGTAGTGTTTCCATTAGGTATTCCTCAGATGCAGAGTTTGCAGGTTGGTGGTATGACATCGCCGTGTCTCGGTCACCACGTGAAGCCGTTCTACCTGCTACTGATTCTCCCTGGTCTTATCGAATTGTCGTAATGTCGTCCCTTCTGAATATTGTGAGTAGTGTGAACCTTTGATTGCACTATAGTATCCCGGGCGTGACCGCAATTCGATCGGGAGGATATAACTATCTACCTTGTTGTCTGTTAATGTCTAAATTAGAAACAACACGGGCGCGAAAAGAAGAGGAAATTAGTGTCGACTGCGTCAGCCCATTATGATGTTTTGATTGACTTTATATCTAGTTGTCTATATACCATCTTCTCACATAACATACCATCACGTCCCTATTCCCTGAAGGGTTAGGCAGAGGTGTATGTAACAATTTACCTACACAAACACTGACCCACAGTTCGCCGGTATGTTTAGGTCCCATGTGATAGGGGCGAGCCTATTGGCATTAACCGGGCACAATTCCTAACTCCCGACCTGCTACTGACATTATCATAGGAATACCCAATAACACTTTTAGCTTGACCTGGGAATCGAAACCAAGACCTCTAGCGTAGCAGTCACGCTTAGGAAAACTAGGCTAACTAGGCCTACCATCTACACCTAACTAAAAAATAATAAATAAAAGGCCTGCCTGCCTCAAATCAATGTTGGCAGCGAACTGGTCATGGTCGATAGAGGTGGACGCGTTGGGCGAGGGTCGGTTGACCTGGTCCAGGTCTTCGTCCTCATTGGTGGTGCTGCAGCCGGTACTCTCGCTCATGCTGGATAGGTTAGTACGGGCTTCGTTAGTCGACGGCTTTATATTTATATAAAAAAAGCTTCTCTCTCCATCGCGCGTTGGATCTTCCATTTTGCTGCGGATTTGTGATCATTGTTTAGAAGGTACACGGGATAAACGAAGGTGGTATGCTGGGTGGTATGTTCCCAGCAACAGATCCTTTCTTTCACATTCTTAGCTTTGTTTCTCGTAAAGACGTAGATACTTGAAATAATTGTCTTTCTATTAGCTACATATTTAGTAGCAACTATTATTATTAAATACTCGATTGAGTGGGGAAGCTAAAAAAGAGAAGAGTAAAGAGTGTCCATGGAGTTTGCTGCTCGTTCTTTTCCATAGAGACTTACGTTTTGGAACGAGCAACTAGCTTCAACTTGAAACTGTTACTTCTTGACAATACAAAAGTGCCTGTAAATGGTCTAATTGAAATAAATGCTTTGACTTTCACTTTGATACAGCTATATACAAAAAATTGCATGCTGAACATAGTAGGCGGAATATGAAGAACTATTTATTGTTTTAAGTTCTGTAAAATAGGTACCATAATATTTCAAGCAAATAAAGATTATTATTATTATATATAACCATATTTCAAGCAAATACCTAAAGATTATTATCTATACTAATATTATAAAGAGGTAGAATTTGTTTGTAAGTTTGTAAGTTTGTATGTAGGGGGTAATCTCCGGAAGTAGTGAACCGATTTTAAAAATTGTTTCACTGGTAGAAAGCTACATTATTCGTGAGTGCTATAGGCTATATAACATCACGCTGCGACCAATTGGAGCGGAGTATTAATGAAAAATGTGGCAAAAACGGGGAAAAAATATTCTTTTCGAGGGCTTTTGTTGCGTGCGCTGCGTAAACAGTTAAAGTTACGCAAAAATAATGTATGAGAGAATTGTTCTTCTTACAATATTCTAAAAAAAAGTCCGCGGTAGTACATGCCTAACTTTAAAGGTTGACTCAGTATAGCCATTTTTATAGTCAGAAAATTTGTTTTAAAATAATGCATTATTTGCGAAGGTGTTTTTATGAACATAGTATTAATCCTTATCAACATAAATACGTTATTCATCACAAGTGTTTAATTTTGAACAAAATTGCCCTTTACATCATTTAATTTCAATGAATATCTTAGGAGATATCGCAGTTTTAAAATAACTTCGCAGCAAAATAATGACTCTGCGTGAGAATAACAGAATAGAGGCTACATAACATCGCACTATGAGCCACGGGAACGGAAAAGTAACCAAAATCAACAACGCGGGTGAAACCGCGGGGCACAGCTAGTTATATATAAGCTGAGACATGTGTCCGAAAAGGCTCAACTTCCCGCCCGACTTGACGCGGGTATTTTGTCTATAAAACTACCAAATATTCAGGGCTACTCACACGGTAGATGTGAGCGAGTATGGTTTCTCCAGATTGTTGTACTTGTGGCTGTCTCCGCGTAGTTTACCGAGCAGTCTGCCGAGCAGCCGTGACTGTCGCCCCCCGCCCTCCATGCCGCGCCTGCGGGCCGGCTACACTCCGCCACTGAAACTGGAGGGCGCGGCGAGTGTCTAATGGGGATCCACACGTTTGCCAATTGCCACAAACTACAAACCTATACCAACGCACAAACGTGTAGATGAATCCCAAGCACTTGAACAAACACTTTTGATTTGTGCTTTGCGCGTCAAAAAGCGACACTCGATCGGATCGGTTGCAAACGCTTGCAAGTCTACACAAGCCAAGGCAAACGCTCTATCCCGATGTTTGAATTTGTGGTGATTTGACGAGGTTTGGCAAGCGTGTGGAATCGGGTTATAGAAGCCCGCGAATATTTCTTCGATATTTGAGAAACAATTAAATAGATTAGGTAGGTACCTACATGACTTTTCTCCTCAAATATTAACTGCTCAGCCTGTGCCTCTCTCACATAACACTTAGTAAAGTTCTCACCTCAAAGTTTTAGATAAATTAATTTTTATAACCTACCTATTTTATTCAGTTACTTACAATTAAATATTTAGGCAGATTGAAAACTTTGTAGTTTCTGGTATATTTCATCAGTTGCAGTATGGGCCATGTTTTGATTTAAATATTATATCAGCATTACATTATTATCTAAAAAGGATTGACATGTTGACGCATGTCTGTCGTATGACGACAGAGCGACCATTTTATATTTCCATTTTTTTCTTTCTTTTGGCAGACAAAACTACCGAGTAAGGTTTAATATGCACTTAGGTTCTATCTAGTGTATCTCCATAATGCTAGAGTTGCACCGCGTTTACCGTTCCGAAGTTTCGTTTGTTTTTCGTGCTAATGCGGCGGGCACACAAGCGGCGTCGTAATTTTATAATTAGTACATATTAAGTACTATACTGAATGCAGTGTTAACTTTCACCGAAAGTTTCGCTCTAAGTACCGTAGCACAAAGCTTTGTGACGAAAGACGTAAGTGCAGTCATATTATAACATACGATTAAGAACTCATTTTGATAGAACAATGTATTCACCGTTCACCGTAAGATGTCCCCTGCCGTTATGTTGGCAATTTTGCCTTGTGAGTGCAAGAGGCAAGACAGATTGGCAACGCAATAGCGGATATCTGCTGGTGCTGTGTAGGTATATCAGACTGCAGCAAAGTTTTGCTGTCGCTGAATTTGGAGTAAAATTGGATGCAAACATAAACATGCTCGGTCACACCTCGATTCAAGCCATTTAGTTCTCGATTTTGTTAATTGTCAATGCTCCAACGAAAATCTGTTCCAGCATTATTTCGCTGTGTTTATCCATTTTATCCCATTAACGCGGACATAACAGTGTGTACCAAATGGCTGGCTGAGAACGTAAGCTTTGAACATTTGAGAAAAGCGTCCCGTGGCTCATACGTTGGGCGCGGAGGAGTTTCCATATAAGGTGACCGAGAAGTCGGCGCCATCATTGTTTAAGATGTTTTCCTACTGTACTGTTTGTGTGTAGAATAGGAACTGTATGGTGGATAAATGCTAGTAAAATAAAATACCGGACTGTGTTTTTCACATTTTGTAATTCATATAAAAATACAATTATCATTATCAATATTATACATAATCGCATTTGCCAGCGAAGGCATACAATAGTTATTTTATAATAAAAACCACAACTGCAAAACATGAAATGCTTAATTGAGACAAATTTTAAGTACAACATCAACACGAAATAGGCACAGATCAGTCTGTTATAAAAGTATCAAAATCATCGAAACGCTAACATACCATTGATACATATCAAATTTAAGCCTTACACGATAATAATCTCTAAACAGCTAGACATTTAGTCGAAATTTGCATAAAAAATTTAAATAGTTCAAAGTGTTAAATTACTTTGGCCTTGAAGGAAATCTTAACCAAATTGTGACCTTTAGAATCTAATAGAGTTTGGCGAGCAAGGCGCTTGCTTTGACACAGAAGCTGGATATAATGTAACACTAAAATTATACGAAATATAATTTCCTAACTAAATAGGTGAATAATACTAGTATTGAAAAAATGTTCCTGTTCAGTAAATATTAAAGAATTCCTTTCTGCGAGGATTGTAAAAGAACCATCGTTATCTTATCAAGCGAACAACATTCAGAGACCCGAGGGACCAGGCAGCGATCACATTTAACGAAACTATCTACAACCAACGCAACTTTAGACAAAACAAAGGCACAGCATACCCCACATAAACCTAACGAAGCGTTTACGTCGGCGATGACGTGTTTCCACATGGATAAGCCCAATTTGGTTATACAATTTGGCTTGAGACGTATTTACATTCAAAATTTCTATCCTAGAGAGCAGGACTTTTCCAATTTGTGTGCCAAAACACCAACTCGTCCCAAAATCCTAAAAGTGAAATGCAGATGTGCAGCCAACGTAAACAGCTGGCCCCCGGGAACCATGAGCGTGAGGAGTCTAAGCGTGGAGCGCCTGGCCTTACCAGAGCCCCGACGAGAAGCCGCCGGGCGGCACGCGCACGCGCTTGGGGGCCTCGGCGCGGGCCGGCTCGGGGGCCGCCGGGGCCGCCTTGGGCTCCGGGCCCACGGGGGCCGGCGCGGCTTCCTGGGGACTCTTCTGTCCGTTCTGGCTCGGCTGCTCTGTGCCGTTAGCTGCCTTCTGCTCGTCTTGACCTGGAATGTTACGTTTTATGTGATAACTAATGAGCGGTTTGAAGACGGCATATCATTCCATGTACATTGTACAGTCACTTTTCAGAGAAAAGAGATAATCAATCCTATTATAGACTGAGGTCGCACGAGATTAACATATTGAATTGACTCATCCAATTATCTTAATTAAGTAATTAATAATGCACTGTGTACACAACTACGATAAATAACGGCAAATAAAGAAGATACTTGTTAGAAATGCTAAGCTGAATAATGGCTGAAGAGTTTATCTCTGGATATCTTTATCACAGGTTTAACGAAAGAATTTCTTATACATAAAGAATTAATGTACGATAAATAAGGCCAGAACCGGCCAAATCCTGCCCCAAGCGAAAGTTGACTCAGAAAAAGGTACTATTAAGTGTCTGGTAGATCAGTGCTGGTGTAATCCACTACAGCTTCCTAAGAAATTAGTTCACCTACTAATGGCTAAAATAAATAATTATGTATTGAACCAAAATAACGATCAAACATTTTTAGCAAATATGTATTAATGTACATTTTTTTCATAAGATATACCAGTCTACCTGGGCGCGACTGAACCTCAGTACGCAGTACTTACCAACAACAGCGCCGATAGTGGACGCAGGTGGTCCGCGGCGCCCCGTCTGCTGGGGCTCGGGCTCCCCTCCGAAGATATCAGTGTGTCCACCGCCCGGGGGGCGCAGCACCCGGCTAGACAGCCGCACGTTGTCGTTCAATCCCACGTTAAACGATGTTGACGTCATCCTTGCACTGGAAACAGACATGGGGACCATTTATTGACGAGCTCTTGGACTAACGTAGTTGAAGACTTTATTGTACACATAGTAATTCCTTCTAGAATTGTGTAGAAAAGGGATTGAAATGCCTTTGCCCTGCTGCGAGATAATGGAAGCTAGATTGACAGACAGAGACCCGTTAGGAAAGAATCAGTGTTTATTTTCTATAATGCCATGCACACTAAAACTTGTACCACTACTAACAGGTTTACTAATAATATCGATGTTTATTGTAAAGGTAAACATGCACCGTTTCCAATGAAGTAAAAAACAAGCCCGTTTGATATTAAAAAGTAAAAGTATCCGGATAAGTATCTGTTTATGGTGTTGAACAAAGCGAAGTGTATTATAATCCTGAGACCTCTTACAGAATGATTAATTGTGGTCGGTTCGTACTTGGTAGATGCTTAAGTAAATATTCTGATCCATAAATAACAAGTACAAGTTAAAACGGACTTTGTTCCGGGGACAGATCAGCAAGGATGTATAAATTGTTCAACTTAAGGCGCGTGGCCATGCAAAACGCAGCGGCAGCCGTTTTTAGGGCAGTTTTTAGGAGCCCACTTCTCTATATCAAATAGAAATACCAACTAATAAAAAATACGTTAAATTTCTACACATTCTTGACTCGAAAATGGTAGATTTATTTTTAACTTTTTAGTAACATAATGCTTAATTATAGGGTCATAACGAAACTACAGAAATGAGAAATAATAATTTTTGACATGCATCTCCTCGTAAAGTGAACATTATTTTGATTTGCGACTTAAACTAATAATTAGGCAATTTAATAAAGAACATTATGCTAGTTTTATTTTTTTCAAAACACGAAAATTTGATTTTATATAGATTTTACTCTAAAATCTGAGCGTATTTTCTACGTATCTCTTGCGCCGCGTTAGTGTGCCGCCAAAGGAAAAAATGCTCAAGGTTATTTGGTCAGGGTAGCGCCTTAACACAAGGCATCACTTTCATCTCTCACCCACGGTAAATGACTCGCGTGGGAACAAAGTAATTTGATTTTTCTTTAGGTTATTTCTTTATGTAAATCGCCATTTTTACCGTTATTTATTTTAACAAGCCTTTTATAGAACAATGGACTTTCTCTTTAGGATAAAGAGATGATAAGTAAAGTACTAATATAATAAGGTTATCCGCGGCTTCGGAGTCCGCTGGTAATACGAGTGTGACCCACACAGATATAACCTGTATATAAAATGTACACGTGTTTCGGATGCCCTCGTTCGGTAAGGAACGTTCCAGAATCTAGTCCTTTGACCTTGACCCGATCCGGCGGAAAATTACATCAGAATTTATTATCCAGAGTCGTGCTTGCGTTAGTAATACACTTTTGGGCTTTATATAACGTAACTTACGCAGGTTTTATATGGCTTGCTCCATATAGTCTTAAAAGTTAATATTTGCTATGGCAAAACTGATTCAGGTTCCCGTTTTAGGTAATCAAAGTCATTAACGTGTTTAAATTGGTTTTGGCTAAACGTTGATCGTAATAAATTAACATTTTATGAGATAATGCGTACAAAGGCCTCTAAAACTGCTTTATATGAACAACTCGTATCATTTACGTGGACGCTCGTGATTTACGACTATTTTTCTTTATTTAATTAGGAATTGTTTAATTTCACGGCGCCATTTTGATTTGGAATCTGTCAATATTATTGTTTAAGTAAAGGTATCCAACATTATAATCTGCTACGTATTTTAATACTATTTCATTGCGAAAGGAAACGTAAATGCGTTGTAGTATAGTGTCGTTTATTGATCGTTTGCTCAATCAATGACGATAAGAAACTATGACGTCAACATCCTGGCAATTCGATAATGTATCTCTCTATCAATAGAGACAGTATGTCTGTCTTATATTATAACAATAATCATTATAATGTTCACGTAAAAGGATACCAACTCATACTACGCTACAATGGTTAATTATTTATATAGAAATTTAATAATAATATAGAGAGCTGAGTAATCAATTATATTCATATAGAAAGCTCATTAAAACAATTATTCATGCAAGTAGGTACATCCTTTGACGAGTAGAACAATGCAATGGCGTAGTGATGTGCGTCAATCAAGTTTTTTTTGCAATTGGTACCATTTTCGAGACTGTTTAGACTAAGTCTTATGTTGAGGAATGAAGGATTGTATAAAATAGCGTTCAGGGGCAAAATGTCCAATTCTCAAAATGTCCAATTACCCAAAATGTCCAATGGTCAAAATGTCCAATTCTCAAAATGTCCAATGGTCAAAATGTCCAACTCCCAAAATGTCCAATCTTTGAGAATGTAGCAAATTTGTTCAATAACTCATCAAAACACCTTTTTAATACTTATGACAAATTATAAATACAAAATACTGAAAGAATCAAAATATGTTTTATTTATAAATAAGAAATTAAGACGAGAGAAGACCACAACATACCCGAAATCACTATTTTTGTTATCAATTCTTTCAGTATTTTGTATTTATTATTTGTCCATAAGTATTAAAAAAGCGTTTTGATGAGTTATTGAACAAATTTGCTACATTCTCAAAGATTGGACATTTTGGAAGTTGGACATTTTGACCATTGGACATTTTGAGAATTGGACATTTTGACCATTGGACATTTTGGGTAATTGGACAATTTGACACCGTTGGACATTTTGAGAATTGGACATTTTGCCCCTGAACGTAAAATAGTACCTAAGTACTTGTAAACGTCTTCAAACAAATCGGTAGAAAATCATTGTTTATTTTTACCCCTCCTCAGTCTATTTTCAAAACAATTAAAAGTTAATGAACAAGCAATAAAACCTTATAATAATAAATTGAAATCAATCAATTCCGCAACAAATCAAGGTACAATTAATGATTGCAATGTTTGAAATCAGAATCATTCGAGCAGTGTCATTTTACATCACATCACTAGTAGGTACATTGTCTAGAAAAACAATAGTTTGTCATAAATTAACCGTCTAATGGGAATGGATACAATACGTATGTGTATTAGGAATAATTTTTCCATTCTCTTGTCGTTTCATACCTGAAACTAGGCTGACATGTTCTAAATTACTCTTAAATTGGTCTGACCTCGTTCAGAAGTTTGGGCACAGCCCTTAATGTGTTTAGGGTTGAAAGGGCATAGGCATTTTGGTTTCAACTAGGTCGTGGTGTGTCATTACTTGGATAATTATTTATTATTAACCATATTAGGATTATTAGGGCATTCTAACGTTGATGGATGGAGACTAATGGAAAGATTATGTAGGGGATGGATTTAACTAAAATATTTATGATGATGGCTGAAAACCAGAGAGAGATGAGACATAATTTTTCTAGACTGCAATTACCATAGGATAAGAGCACATAAGCAGAAGTGTAAATCGATGGTAAATAATGTAGCTCATCTTTAGCATGTCACAATTAGAAAATAAAAAGCGAGAGTTTAATAAATAATAAATCCTACTACTATTGTAAAGGCGAAAGTTTGTATGTATGGATGTATGGATGGATGTTTGTTACTCTTTCACGCTTAAACGGCTGAATGGATTTGGATGAAATTTGGCACAAAGATAGATTATAGTCTGGAATAACACATAGGCTACTTTTTATCCCGGGAAAATGTACGGTACCCGTAGGATAACACATCAACTGTGACGCGGACGAAGTCGCGGGCAGAAGCTAGTAATAAATAAATAAACAATTAGCCTCTAATCAAATAGCTCTTTTTCCTACACCTTTTCTTCCCAAAACTTACATGAGTCAACCCCACATTAAAATGTTGTATGTGACATTGAATTACTCACAAGTCTGGAGTGGATGCAAATCAGTGGCGCGGCAAATGGCATGTAAATGTAGTACCAAGCCGTAAAACACATCAACGTATTCATCATTGTATCTTGGAGACAACTACAGGGCCTTTTATTTACTTAACAAGTTGTATATCTACCTGACTACAAGTGAGTAAGCTTTTCATTAAAAAGGGTTTTTTAACACAAACTATGACACATTTGAACATATTAACCTCTTTCCACCCTTACACCTTTGAAATAAGGTTTAAATTTAGTCAACCCCCATTGTTCCCGGTTGTACAAATTCCCCTCTAGTTTATTATTCCAGGAATAATGGTTGATTTGTTTATCGATAGTCTCCATGGAGCTATGCAGTTATCGATTACACACCGATCAACCACACATAGCCCCAATCCTATAAACAAGGGGCGCTAATCTATTACAACAACAGTAAATGATAACGTCTGCTTATCTTATCAAACATTCTAGATAATAGCAGGAAAAGGGAAAGCCCTATCTATACTTAGTACACACAATGTGTTAACCAAACAGTTTGTAATAAAAAAAAAAACATGCAACGATAAAAAGAATACCACGAATTCAAAAATCACACGCATACCAAACCTCAGAAATAAACTACACACACACACAATTCAAAACTACATACATTACCTTACTTCATGACAACACAAAGAGAAATTATATTAATTCAGTCGAAGCGTGCAAACAAACAAAGGCACTACACTAAATAATGAAGACGTGATAACTGTAAATCAAGCTCAACTGTATATCAAATCCGGTGGTATTGCCTGAAAGGTACCTATTTTGGTACTTACTAGATTTTTTCTGAGTGGAAATCTCTGGTGCATCTATCGATATCGCACCCTTAAAACATAAGTGGCACTATACAAAAAATGCTATTTTTTAGTTAAGTATACTCTCAAAATGTATAAAACGAAACGCGCCTAACGCAAAGACCCTATAGCTCTAATGCCCTTATTAGTGTCACTTAGCCCTTAGTGTCACTTATGAATTAACTTGAAACGGCTTAAAAACTTTAAACGGCCACACTGCAAAATTAACATTTTCGTATAGTGCCACTTATGTTTTAAGGGTGCGATATGTTGTATTCTTAGAGTAAATCAACAGATAGTGCCAATCTTAACACAGCAGGGTGGTGGCAAACCTTGGCAGACTACCTAGCTCAAATAAAAAGCACTACTACAAATTTACCTAAGTTTTAACTCGTCAAAATAAAAGCCTAGAAGCTAGGATTCCTGCGGGTGGCAACCAATTTCTACGCTAGACTTAAAACGACTAACCTGTACCTACCTCCACACCCTACCGTATGTGAACATACAATCAAACATTAAACTAAAATCAAGCGTTTATCAAAACGTAGATAATAAGATATAGGCAATCAGGCAGTCCATTAACATTACTATTTACTCCTTAGATTACAATCAGGTATTTGGAAAATCAATGCTCCCGATAGCTTAGTCGGTTTGATCTTGTTCGGCGTTATCTCGAAAATTGCTAGATTGATTTTGATAGCCACTCAAGTTCTTGTAGAGAGTGGTTGTGGCCAGACTGGCAAGTTTGTAGGTCGCAAAAGCTTGCCTAAGGGACACGGTTTTAGTTGAAGAATGAGGATAGGCATTGAAAATATCAACATGAGCCTTTCAGCTTTGTTTCTGGGATGAACACGCATCTGCAACGTTCCTGGTATTGCAGATGTCTATTGGCAGCGGTGACCACTCCACATCAGGGGGGCCTTCGGCTTGTTTGTCATCAAATGACAGCAAAAATAAAAACATTCTTGTCCGAAATTGAACTTAAAAATCAAGGGTCAAGACAGAAGGTCAATTTATTACCTCACCCTTCTTTAATATGTCGATTCACTAAATTCACACAACTCTTTTCAAATAAACAAAGTTAAGCCACCTCACTCGATAAGAAAGATAAGTAATTATCTATGACTAATATATTTATTTACAGTTTTTAAACAAATGCGTCACTGAGTTCGTTACAGCTGTTAATTTTGAATCACGACTGACGAATAATGGCCAATTGTGACTAACTGACAATTTCTCGGTAATGTCTTCAAAATAAAACTGTTTCTTTATGATGAATCTAATCTTGTGTTTTGGAACTATCTCGTTCGTGGAAGCCATTGTCAGAATGAGCAATCGAAATGAGAACAACTTCAGGCATATGGACAAACTAAAGTAATTTTAAAAAGAAGTTTTCCGGATGCTACTACTGTGAGGGCTTTTAAATCATGTATGTGTAGCGTAGATCTGTCCTAAAATACTACCAATATTGCTTCTTACTTCACAAGAGCTTAGAAACAGCAGTATCAACAAAGTGTTCATAATAGCATCCATGGTTGATCAAGAGAAAATCCTCAATGGGTTTACTACAAAAAAAATGAGAAAGGACATTTTCTAGCGTTAAAAATACCTTTTGAAGTTGCTAATTGCCTGCAGTTATTTATGGTTTTGTTCAAGACAACTTTCTTCTTTCTTTTACTGCGGCGACATACGAGATAATGATGTAAAGAAGAGGGAAAGCCCATATTTAGATGTAATTATTTATTATACACAAGAATAAATGGATAGTAATAAAACGTTTCTAGCTAGTATAACAGCATGCTAAATACAATTGAACACAAGAGACCGGAACGATATGGCTAGCAGATGGCATTCAAGATGGCGTCAAATCGACAGTTGTTTCCCAACGGCAAATAAACAATTATGTTGCAAAAATATGGCTGCCAAATTAAATAATAACTGTGGAGCTAGTTTGTTTCCTGGCTGGCCGATGACAGCAGTAATTTGAAGTACTTTTGTAGTAGTTAATGTAAGCTTTTAATTAACTTTTAGAAACTATGCGTCATGCTTGGATAAGTTACGGTATATTTTTAAAATGGCACCAATTCAGGCAGTCTGAAGATCTATAATTGTTATTTAAAATTTTATATTTTAATCGTAAGCATCAAAAACGAATGCATAACTGTTGATTTTCTTTCAAGCTCAAGATTAAATATGTTGCTACGTATTACTAGCTTTTAATTAAAATAAAATTAAAACACAAGATTTTTTATTTATTTTGCGAGATCGTCAAAACATCTTAATAAAAGACAAAGAGAATACTACAAAATATTATTAAACAGAACAGGCATAAAGCTACAACACACTACTAAAACATGACAACAAGAATAGGTATAAAAGATAGTGATAATAAACAGAATATCGTGTTTCAAATCGTGCGTCTACCCTACCCCTAGCGTGTTGACACGGGAATCAAAAATTAAATATAAATAGCATATATTTGCGTGCTCCGTGCCTATTATCTGTCATGCTCATCTATTCCTAGTACCCATCCATTTCAGTTACCACCCTGTGATTAAAAGCCAATTTAATATCAACCCCATGCAATTTGATTTATGGTAAAAGGAAAAACATAAAACGAAAAAGCTTTTAAATTTTCCGCTATGAACAATAAAATATTTTGAATTCTAAAATAAATTAAAGTAATTAGTGAGACAATCACACAAGCGCTAAGGTGACCTCAAAAACAGGGTACTGTTAAAGTTCGCGTCACGTTAAAAGAGCGTTCATTTGAACTATTGCAGTAAGAGTCCAGCGTTCTTTTCACATGATGCGCACTCTACTGGCTTATTCACCTGAATTATTTTAATACCAAAAATCTACGGAGGACGCCACAATACCGCACCCAAACTGACTTCATTACGCTAGGGTTTACAGCCATTTTCAAAGAATTTAATCTTTGCCTTGCTAGGAGAAAGTTGACAAAAGTAGCTATCAAATATCTGTATCTAGTAAGGCAAAGCGCAATTAATAGGAAATAGAAAATGGTGGCCAGATTAGTCGACGCGCGTCTACAATGAATAAAAATCCTGTAAGCTAAACACGCGCCGACCGCTGTCATCCAAACCAGGGTCAAAATTAAATAGACTGTAAATTCTTGTTTCGGCTTGCTTATTGCTCAAACGATCTCTTATTGCCTGTAAAGTACATAAATAATCAAAAATTGGTGGTACTAAACAAGTAAAGAGCACTACCAAATCAAAACGCTAAAGGCAGATCTACATCTTGCAGACATGACTTGCCACATCGCTTATCTATCATTTGGTGGGTCATCGCCAGTCAGCTAGCTCTACCCACCAAGCGACAGGAACCGAGTGACGTCAATATAGCTCTGCCTGTATTTCTATTGCAAAAACACGGCAACAAAACAATTAATTTAGCTAGGGATAATATAATACTTACCAATTCTCTAAAGCCTCGCGATTGGCAGCCATCCTACCAGTCAGTCTAGCAGAGTGGACGAGATATTGAGATGTCTTTACGTAATGTGTGAGTTCTTTTAACACTGTAACGAAAAAGCGATGCATTCATGGAAATAGAAAAATGTTTTACATGCTGGTTAAAAGGTTAATGTCAAGTTAAAGATTATCACACAGAACATAAAAATAAAATCGTTAAAAAGCACTTATACATAGTATTACTTCCGAGTTCACAATTATTTCCTTTTGAGGATAACAATACCGATACTGGCTTCAAGGCACATAATAAATTCATTATAATAAATTGTTACCGCACCTAATACATTCAATAACGTGGGTAGTATAAAATATCCCTTAACTCGCAATACATGAGGCGATGTTGAAACCATCAGCGCCGATGTAACATTACCTGTCTGGGCTCGGGGGCTTTAAACTAGGCATAAAGACAATACGAACGTAGGTTTACCCAATGAATCACTCAATACCCAGCCGTTTTAGGGTGCGGATACATTGGGAAGGGCGCGCCGAGCGTGCAAGGTACGCCATACATCGTGCATTTTAATTTAATAATAACAACGCGTAGTTTAGAAGTTTATTTTGGAATGTTTGGGCAAAGTAGGAGTATATTTATGGGTATAGCAATTTACCGGATTATTTATTAAGAACTCGAAAATGTCACAAAGAGAAAACTTTTGCAAACACTGAAGACACCTTTAATTCAATTTTACATAACAGCTATAGTAAAGAAACACCAAACAAGAACCCCAAAGTTGCCAAAAACTAAAAGTCCATGATTTAACTTTCACAAAAATAGAAAGATTTTGGCACAATGCAAGCTTGGAGGATGCCAAGACAAAAAGCCCTTCTGCAATGTGTGCGCAGCCTATAACTATTCATTACCAAGTTTGTACAGCACTTAGTAAGGACTACAACCGGTCATTCGATCTAGGAAGCCAGCCGGAAGGTTTGGTTACATTACGATCGATATAAATGTCTGACTCACGGCTTAGAAACGTGAGTCTGTTATTATTGGGTAAGGTTCCGATGACGAGAATCCTAATCATGTCTAGAAAATCTGCCATACAATGGCCTATTACAGGTACTATTTAAGTACGATTTGAAGATTCAATATTATGCAGTTCAATCGTGTTGTATGAACAAGATGCAAGACGCATCATAATATATTTATCATCTTGCTTGACAATTCGACATCGAATGCTAAACATGTTCTTGATCCAAGGATCGCGAAAGGCACAAATTATTTAGAAAGAGAGAAGAAATCCAAACTCAATTTTACAAAGCATTCGTGTAATCTTGGATTCCAAAGATCTCTTATTTCGATACCAAACAATATATAGGCTGTCTAAAACGTTCTTCAGTCTATGAAACTAATATCAGGCATCCATATTAAAGCCAGCATAGCAACCCGTCTGCATGTAAACCACTTATAACTTGTACATTAACAAGCTAAGTGCGCAGAGGGCGTACGAGATAACTGCGCAGATCGCATTTAATACTCCTTTGATGGTCGCAGACGCAGACAAATGAGAAGGATTAAAATAATTGAATTTAGACCTTATAGGGAAGGTCGACTGGTCAAAATTAGGGCGTAGAGGTGCCCACGAAGTGAAACGGCTCGCCAATAAAGTTCGAGTGCCTTAATAATTTGAGTTTTATTGCAGCTTGGGCATGTTTTGTCTGTATTTACCGCCCACGCTCAACCACTATTGGATAAAGACCTCTAGTTGGACGGTATTTCGGGATTAGACCCACCTACTATTGCAACAGATTTATCGTATCCTGGCTGGTGTCATGGTGACGGTTCAATCTCCCTGCCTGGCCTCACATCTTGTTATGGGTGTCGTAAACATTTATGTACTCCGTATAAGTATCAGCCACATAAACTATGACATTACGTGACTAAACAGTGACGACAGACAGCTAAGCGGATAATGTTACCACCATTAATCCGATTAAATGTTTTAGCCCAATTATTTTATCCAAAATAGGTACAGACTAATTAAATGACCAACACACCATAAGTCCATAACACAAAAATGTTTCGTATTTCGAACAAAATATGCCTTACGAGCAAAAGGAAATAATCCTATTAGTAGGTAGGTACAGAAACAGACCTCCACAAACAACACAGGTACTGTAATTGCGAACGTTCTACTCTAAAATTAATTATTTATAATGAGACGCTAGTACAACAGTATACTATACATATAGTCTGTTATCGAGCCACAACTTGTAATCAGCCGAGGGTAACCCGGTTACTTAACGAACCTCGGAAGCAATGCTATCAACTTGTTCCCACTTCAGTGAAACTGTACATTTCATCACGTTTATAAATTCTGTAGATTTTTTCTTAGTTAACGAGAACCAATCTCGTGGGTTCTTCTAGAACGATCGATTAATTTCGAAGTGACTGACTGTGTTCGGAACCAAATTAGTCCAGAGAAAACCGAACTATGAAAGAATGTTCTGGAAATAGTCTTGAACAAAGCATTTACTTGCATGATTTCTGATGAAAAGACCAGAAAATAACTAAGAAGTATACAGGTACTACCCAAACCACACCAAGAAAGATAAAAAGAGGGTGATAAAGAGGATAGCACACGAGCAGTAAAACACCACACCGAAAACTTACGAACTAATGAAGAAGTGTCGTAACACAAATCCCAATTCCACCTAATGTCGTCTGAAAGTTTCAACTGAAATACAAAAGATTGCTGTTGCTCCTCGGCAGTTATATGATTCTGCATAAGTTTGTAATGAAAAAAGTTATCATGTCCTTCATCTCAGCAAAAATAATAAGCTGGGTAGGTACCGAACTTTTTGGGACACAATAGAAGTCTGTATCCACACGTGTTTGTCTTGGACTCCCGACGAAACATTTTAACGAAGGAAGTCGCATACTTCCGTTAGAAGTTATGATTGGTTAAAATGCAAATTTGGAGATAAAACCTCCCGAGATATTATACTGCTTATCGTTTATTTCCCATTTACCCGAGAGAAACTTTGAATATATACGCACGCGATAAGACAGCCTTTCACCATTTGCTGACTAAGCGATTGACAATCAACTGGTAATATCGCTGCTTTCCCATCAAGGGAATATCAGTGCCAAAGAGAATTTTAATTACCTAGGTGGCTTTCGGTCACTTACTAAGAACTGTTTTGTTTTCGGCTTTCTAGGCAGAGCCTCAATGATAATGAAACAACCGGCTTTTTATTTGATTCGGATGTAATGTGACCGTATTTTGTAACCCCATTTCTGGGAATTCAGATAAAAATCTATCCTTTCTTAACCCGAATAAAAGCTTTTAGAAAACCAGGATAAGTCGAGGTAATAACAAGTTCGCTTGCCAACGAAATCCCGATTAGTGCCTTCGTGCAAAACAGGTCTTGGAACATTGCCAGAAAAAGTTGCAGGATGAAGAAACTGTTAATCTATGTAATTAGTCCTAACTTATTTATCACTGCCGAAATGTCTGTTCAGCATCTTTGTTCGGAAGATAATTAATGGATAGAACTTGGAATCAGGGCGAATAATAATTAGTTTTTAATTATTAAGTACAGTCACGAAAACGAACAAAAACTGCACATAAACGAAGGTTCATTAGATTGGAATGCTGCTGCACGCACGTAGGAAGTGGGTGCAATAATAACATTGTACATGCTAATATGGAGCACTGGCGATGACGCTCCGAGTACCACCTCCAGGAATGGATTGCGGTTGTGCATCGTCCTTTGTGGTCGGAGGCACATGACGGAGCTGAAGGCTTTGTGATATAAGAAATATTATACGCGTAGTAGAGCAATTCGAAGATGGAAATGATATTTACTAAGGATAGCCAGCTAGCTTACAGACTTGCGTGTTGGAATAATAATGTCGATGCTTAGTCCAAATTAACATTCTGAATCAGAATCGGGCACTATCTCAATAGCAGTAATAGATGGCATTACTTTTAGTAGGTACCCCAAATAAAGACACAAAAATATCGCCATTTTTGTTATAAAACTTATTGAATATTTTCCATTAGTTTCGATTGTTATAGGCACCATCCATATCAGTTTTATAGCGTGAGTACATACTGGAGGCCTGTGTAAGGCAATACAGTTTTATAGGCTGATTTGAATTCATAAAATATTAATCAATTCTATGTTCATTCACTGAGCAGTTGTGTTGAAATTAATTTGATTATAATAATAAAAATACCAGCCTTTTATTGTCCCACTACCGGGCAAAGACCTTTTCTCATACAAAGAAGACATGAGGATTGATCATCACTCTTGCTCAACTCCGCATTTGCTATTTTAAGCTTAACCTCTGGGCCATCTTGACATTATTTGAACGTAATCCAGGATTTAAATAATTGTCCTAGTCAGTCAAAATTAAAGGCTACAGGATAGGTTTTAATGTATCATTTACCTATACTGGCTCAATGTGGTCACAACAATAATGATGTTTTCCTCAACAAACACCTTCATTTTTAGGTGGATATTTATTTGGTTTATTTACTACCAATAAGAAGCTGAAAGATTTGATACCTAGATAGTTGTGATTATAAGAGATAGGCATAAGTAATTATATTTTGTTGCTTTTAAATTATAAAATGGGCAGTCATTATACATAATGTGTTTTTTTTTTTACAACGCTTTATTAAAACTAGTGCTTATTATTTTGCACTGCAAAGTTAGTTCTATGCGCCAATCATAAAAAGGTCATTAGCTTCATGTAAATAAATGATAAACTATGAAATGATTATTATTACAATAATAATATGCGAGGTCACTGACTTGTAACAAGACCGTATAGTACCAAGTATCTAATTACTGTTTAGGGAAATATTATTAATTATGCTAAATTTATGTCTGGCTTCTACCCCGTGTCCACCTTAGCTATTTATTTAATTTTAGTGGTTCACCATTAAAGTGCCTTTAATGTAAAAGTGTATGGTGAATTTGTGAAAACTTTGGACATACCTATTTAGCCTATGTTTGATTGATGAAGAATTGTATAAAGAAGTTAGTGGCATGTTTTGTAAACAGTAATTTTAAGTTAAACATTTGCTGACATAAGATTTGTTACATCACACAACAGTGATAGGTACAAGTAGGTATAATGTTAAGTTTAACTGTGTTTCTCAAGTATAGCACAAAGTGTGGCTGGATAGACCCATCACAATGCATTGACCAGAAAAATAACAAAAAACAAAAAATCCAAAATGTCTGTAGGTAACGACGAAATATGTTTTATTTTTAGAATTCCAGTATGCAACTGCTAGCCACATTCCAGACAAGGAAAAAATGTACAAAACCGAAGTACATTCAATCCATAACGGAACAAAATGTTAGTGAACCTACTTACACGGCACCAGAAAAAACCACGCGAGTCTAAGAGCACATGAAACTCGGCAATTATGTGTTATTTTCTAGTATAACTGTAAAAATAATGAATCTATCGTACCTACATCAAGTGCGGTCACTCCATTCATGCGGCAAACAAAATATAACGGTTAATTCTTTTGTTCCAACGATCCGTGTGTTAGTGTATTAAAATCCGGTGGAATCCGATTTTTAACGCGTTTCCTTATGCAAATATGCGGTGTAATCCACACGCCCATGCCCACAGAGTTGGATATCTCGTCCTGCGGCATCATAGCGCATTGACCTTTACAAAAATCTTGAAAAATAACGGCTCGCGTCGCAACGTCTGGCGGCCGGTGTCATAAAAATTTTACTCATAAATAAAAACTCACCGAAGTAATAATACACTCAATTATTTCACAAAATGTGTTTATGAACTGTTATGGAAAGTAATGCGTTGTTATAGCCTCTTTTAAAGAATTTTTATCAGAGAAAGATTACTCACCGACTGGTCGCTTCTCTTCTTTTTGACGGAACGGAATGCGTGCTAGTGTGTGTAAGTGAAACAGAGACTGAGACACAATTATTTAGTCTTGTAATAATACGATTAAAAAATCTACTATTTACCTTTTGTTTAACAATTCGTTATTCAATTTTATTATTATTGCATAAATGAATTTTAATAATACCTCATTGATAAGGATTTATCCAGTTATTAATATTCCGCCACTATAATCAAAAGTACTAACTAAAACCTGGACATAGCCATAACATCTAGCTAGGTATTAGAAAACTACTAGGTATTTGTGAAACTGCTAAAAACTTTTATCTCTAATTATTTAATTGAGTACCTATGTTTAAACTTGAATAATAAAAAGAAACTTTATTCACCGGTGCTACAATGGTTCCTTATTATTAATATAGTTTAAAATTCGTTAACACTTAACAATCCTCATTTCTAGTAAAAACAATGGTCCCCGAACTATGCAGTACACCGATACTGTCAGGGACTGGAAAATATTTTTAACAGAAATGCATTTTATAACACATTTATAAAAAAAGTAATTATTAATAAATTGTTATACTTATAACTTATCATAGCATACCATATTATTGAGTACTTTTATGCTTATTTTATCTTGTAGGTAACAATGGACCAATAAATTATTCTTATTCTATTCTTAAAGTAGAACGGACTAGGTACTTATTATTGTTATTTAAGTCATATTAAATAATTGATTACGAGGAAGTCTGAAGAATGATTAATTAGATGTCAGTGAAAAATTGATGATCATAGAAGGTTGATTCTTTCATTATTTTTTAAAATTTGTATTTGTTGTGAAAATCTACTAATATAGGAATAAAGTATATATATGGCAACTTTATTTACGTAACTAGAAATATCTAGTTTTGACCGGATAAAACGTTCAAAAACAAATGTTTCATAGTTAATTAACAATTTTATTCATCTAAAAAATATATAATGAAATGATACTATTTATTTACACTTATTTACTTCTTACTAACAACTGCTTTAAAAATTGTTCTGGGTGAAAAATTAGTTTTTTCAGGTTTTAGTTTCTGAACGTTCTATTAGTTGTTGTGTTGCTATGTTTTGAATTATCAATATTTAATCGATCACTACCGTATCGATTCTATTTTATAGATTCAATTAAGTTGTAGGTCTTCTAAATAAAAAACTATTTAGTAAAATCACAAGCTATTAACTTGATCTAAAGTTTACTTCTTTACTATTAACTGAAATATGATTTTGGTGGAATGTTCTGCGCCTGTTGATTGTGGTCGGTACAGTTTGTTTTAACAAATAAACTACAGCACACATGCCACTAAATAAATCCTTAGTCTTTGCCAGAAACAATAAATAAAGAACAGAATAAATAGATTACCTGGTAAAAACAGAATGAAGACATTGACTTTTTCACAATAAACATGAATTCAAGTTTATAATAAATTTTTACTTATCATATAATAATTACAATTGATTTTCCTGTAAGCGGTGTGTGTAACAAATTAAATACTGTAATTTGTAAATTATTACCTTCTTAGTTGTAATCGATTAATTTACTAAGAGCACATTGACTGTGGGCATGTGAATGTGGACAGCCCTAGTCCTAACTAATAACAGAAACGTCTTGTTCCGTTTTGTTTAGAATTTTTTCAAAGGAGTTAAATTGTATTATAATGGAAGCAGCAACGGAAGAAACTCAAAAAGAAAGCACAGAAAATGTGCAATCAAACAAAACCGCTACTGTAAGTGTTAAGTTTTAATTATTTCAAGCGGTTTATAAATAGAATGCTATCGGATGTCGGTAAACGATTCACTCCTATTCATGCAAATTACCGGCATTTAGCGCAAGATTTGCTAATACTACTGTAATTTACTGGAGAATTGACTATGCTTCAAGTTTAAAAAGGCTAGAATAATGTTAAAGTTAAGTCGAAAAGAGGAGAAATAGTTAACCTTAAAGTTTGTTGGCATTTTGCCAATTCCCGTAATGTTTTTGATATTTTTGTTCGGAAGCACGTTTCACATGCTTTCAGCTTTTATGGTTCACGGCAGCGCGATGCCAAATATTAGCTAACACCTTTAATTCACGGGACAAATTGTTTGTTAAATAATTAAGTTACAACACAGCGAAAACTTACTGTCCAAATGATATTTACCAAATATGTATAATAGGCATTTTGAAATGTTAGAGTCAAATTTCGTGTTATTAAGACTCCGAAAATTATTACTTAAGCGTACTTAACAATACATAATTTCATAAAAGGGTCATAATGCATATAAAGTTCAGTAATCTGCTTCAATTAGGTCAAGTTATTCCTTTATTTGGTACAGCTATAAATAACTCATTGCTACCTGTATTTTTAAGTTCCCCTCTGACATAGATTAAAGATGTTTGTGCATTGTATGACTCAAATAAATATTCCTAAATTCCAGGAGAAAACCTCAACACCTCCACCACCTCTGGAAGTAAGAAAAGGGAAACGGGATGATCGGACAAAAAGGGATGATAAAAATGTAGAACAGTTTATGAAATCGCTGAACTCGGTACCAACGCTGGAGGAGAAATTGTCCTTAGTTTGTAAGAAATATGTGCAGACCGCTGACGATAACAAGAAGATGCAGTTTTACATCAAGCAGTCGGACAAGCGGCACGCCATGCTGTTAAAGGAAAAAGATCAGTTGCAGCTGGAATTTAATAAGACTATTCTTGTTAAGTCTAAGTTGGAGAACCTTTGCAGGGAGCTCCAGAAACAGAATAAGGCTATTAAGGTTTGTTATTGAGCATAAACTACAGCTAGCCAGGTGTAACCTGGTAGGTGATGATTGATTGGAAACAAAACAATAAAATGGCTAGTAAATTTTATCTTGTTCTCTCGAAACTGTGCGGGTGAAATGGCACGATAAAGTGCCTGTTTGGCTGCCAGTTTTAGTTTATCTATACTAATATTATAAAGACGAAAGATTTTTTTGTTTGTTTATAACAAATAGGTTCCAAAAGTACTGGACCAATTTGAATATTTTTTTTCCGATAGATAGCTACATTATTCCTGGGTAGCATAGAGTATATGACATCGCTCTACGGCTCACGGGAGCGGAGCGTTAACCAAAGGCGAAACTAATGGCGGGTGAAATTACCTATGCGGACGAAATTGCAAGCAGTTCACTAGTTTCTATACATATATGAATATACTTTGTTATTATGCTAACATTTTTCTGTCCTATTTTAAGTAACTATTGCATGGCAGTTATATGTTTAGACGTAATTACTGCGTTGACGGACAGACAGATAAATGCACAGAAAAATACAAAGCATAATTTTATTGTCAGTGGGCTTTCTTGTTTGTTTCCAACACATACAAGTTATGCAATATTGTGTGTAGTTTTGTTATTTGTTGGATGACAATCAGAGTCTGTAATAAAAAACACATGCTCTGTATAATTTAAGAGTTTTGCTAATATTACAAACATGGAAATATTATGAAATCCTTATCAAACAGTGCACTTGTGTTGCAATTATTTTCATTTGCTGTTGCATTATGTAACATACCTACTAGTTGATATTATGAAAAACAATGTAATTTTTCCTAACTACTGAACAAATAGAGCAGTAAATCTTATACATAAAAAAATATTTCATTATCTATCTATTTTTTACACTAATATTATGTATGCAAATTAGCAAACCACTGATCTAATTTTAATCAAAATTAGATAAGGAGGTAGCTTGGGATCTGGATCAGGCAGCTATCACAGATACAAGTCTTACTTCATCTGCATCCATGATAACCAACTTTCACATGATCAAAGTTTGTGCATACCAAATTTATCTATACTAGTATTATAAGGAGGTAAAGTTGTGAGTTCGTGAGGTTGTAGGGTGTAATCTCTAGATCCACTGAAACTATTATATTTATTTTTATTATTATTTTATTATTTATTATTATAAAGCCACATTATTTGTGCGTATCATAGGCTATATAACATCACGCTACGACTCACGGGAGCGGAGCAGTATCCAAAGACGCTTAACGCGGGTGACATAAGCCACACGGACGAAGTCGCGCGTAGTTCGCTAGTGTAAATATAGACCACTATACAAGAGAAATTCCTACAGCATTTCCCATTCCCAAGTTTTATGAGTATTAAAAAAACGCAGTCACAAATAGTACCTGTTTGTTATATTAATTTTGCCATTACACTTCTCCACAGGAAGAATCGCTCCTAAAGATCCGTGAAGAAGAGGAACGTCGTAAGGAGACACAGGCTAAGTTCCAGAACACACTATCAGAGATCACGGCCATGCTGCAACAGAACAACGAGAAGAATGCCAAGCTCCGAGATGATAACATCAGCATGAGCGAGAAGTTCAAGTCTGTGGTGCAACAGTACCAGCTGAGAGAACAACAGGTTTGTGAACTCAAATGCAGATACTATAAGGTTGATTTTGCGTTGGCACTGAACAACCTTGGCTTATTGTAAAATATCATATGTACCATTTGTAAAGCTAGTTAGTCCTAAGCTGCCTTTCCAATTTTTTTACACATAACATACCATCACGCCCGTATTCCCCTGAAGGGTTATGCAGAGGTGTACCAATCCTATATCCACGACATATAAAAACACATGCCCACAGTCTGCAAACTACTCATGCACAATGTGTATTTTGCATTGGGCGGTTTATTTAATGCAAAAAAAAATACGATCTTGGGTTCGACTCCCAGGTCGAGCAAAAAGTGTTATTGGGTTTTTCTATGAAATTCTCAGTAGCAGCTCGGTGTTAGGATTTGCCTCTCTTTTTTTTACCTCTGCCTAACCCTTCAGGGAATACGGGCGTGGTGGTGTGACAATTCAATAACTTACTAAAAATACCTTTCTTACATCTCTAGGTAGACAAAATGGCGAAGCAAATGGCATTAGAATCCCAGCTGTCGGACGCGAAGATGCAGAAGGCGAGTTTGGAGCACCAGGCGGATAAAGAGCGACTCCTGGCTGAGATGGAACAGGTGAAGGTCACGCTGGCGCAGTACCGGGCCAAGATCATGGAGCTGCAGGGGACTGAGACCAGTGAGTATGCTAGCAGTTTTATAGCCGAGATGAAGTGTGATAGAAAATAAAGCTGTAACAAAGTGTATCATACATGAACAGACAAAATATTGCTAATATATGCCTATATAAAAGGAAAATAGGCTCGCCCCCTATTACATGGGACCTAAATATACCGGCGAACTGTGGGTGTACATTGGTACACCTCTGCCCAACCCTTCGGGGAATACAGGCGTGATGGTATTTATAAAAGGAACACTTTTAACCGACATTCGTCGCCGAATGTAAAAAAAGTAAAGAAAATAATCAGGCATGAGTATTGTCTGTGTCAGTCAACAAGCGACGCTCATGCACGAATTTTTTGTCTAGGTCTATTGTAATAAATCATACATACATATATTCACGCCTTTTTCCTCATGGGGGTAGGCAGAAACCACAGAACGCCACCTGCTACGATCCTTATATACTCCTTTCGCCTCGTTCACGTTCATACATCTGGTCACACAAGCATGCCGGTTACGAGTACTGTGCACCCGCAATAAATCAATAGTTAATAAAAATAATGTTTGTTTCGCAGGCCTTCGCGGTCAGCTGGCAGTGTATACGGACAAGTATGACGAGTTCCAGAACGCGCTAGTCAAGAGCAATCAGATGTTTGGCGGCTTCAAGGAGCAAATGGAAAAAGTAAGAAACATCCTGAACTTTAATCCATTTCCTATGTACTGACTAAGACAATCTTAAACGGTGTGTAAGGCTCACCTATCCGTAAACTTTGCCAGTGCACTCAGAATACTATTCTGGGCAGTAATGATATATGTTGACCTAGAACAAGGACAAAATAAATTTGTCAGCCACTGAGCACAATATACACACAGCTGTTGGTCCCGGCTGTCATTCGTAGATCTTTGGCAGTCGTTACGGATAGTCAGAAGCCAAGAAATCTGACAACCAGTCTAACCAAGGGGTATCGTGTTACCTAGTTACTGGGTTGTGGAGGTCAGATAGGCAGTCGCTCCATGTAAAGCACTGGTATTCAGCTGCATCTGGTTAGACTGGAAGCCGACCCCAACATAGTTGGGAAAAGGTTAAGCAAATGATGACTGAGCACAATATAGAAAGAATAATAGCAAATCACTTAATGAAAAGTTTTAAAGACCTCCATATCACTTTACTTATGGTTTTCCTATAAAAAAAATCTTGTTGTCTGATACTCAGTCCAGATTAGAGAGAATTCATGGTCTCAGTTTATGGATAGACTTCCCTAACACCCGATATATTAGAATTGACATAAAGTACAACAAATGTATGTATGATGATGATGTATGTATGGTGTAGTTCTTATAATTTTGTGATCCTAATCATTCGTCTCCAGATGTCAAAGAAGATAAAGAAGCTAGAGAAGGAGTCCCTATCATGGAAGACCCGCTGGGAGACGTCCCAGACGGCCCTGCTGGACATGTGCGGCGACCGGCAGGCCAGCGAGGAGCGCGCCGCCGCCGCCAGCCGCCAGCTGCACCACATGCAGGGCCTGTGTCGCACGCTGCAGGTACGGGGGATCTTGTCTCACTTATGTTCATCACAATAAAAATAAAACACTTTATTGACATAGAAAAATACACTTCATAAATATGTTAATAATCATAAATCATAATCCTGTTTATATATTAATAATAAATTAAACAGGATTACAGTTTTCTTTCTTTATCGTGTGGGCAGTAAGGTCTATCGACCCCACACACCCTAGTGTCAGAGTTTTTAAACCGCCTCAAGGGCCTCTGACATAGTTACCGATGTCAGTGATGTCCAAGATAAACTTAGAACATATGAATTAGAAAAAGTCGCATTGTTACTTGTCCGTGCTCCGTGCATGAGGCGGGCACACTGTAGTGTCGTGCGTGATGACCCAGTGGCTTAACCACTGGGTCATCACGCACGACACTACAGTATTACAGTATAACTCCGTGAACTATGAGACAAAGGTTACATAAATAAGGTCAACTTTTCAACTTTTTAACCATAGAAATACCAAAAAAGTCAATGTTGCTTGCTAAATTTGTGTACGACAAGCCATTCCCAAATAAAATAGTGTTACCAACCTGACATAACTGTCAATGGTCTTACTAAACCAATTTCAACAAGGCATTTGATATGGTCCACTATTAACTAATCTAGAAAAAGATTCTAAGACACGATGTCTCATGTCTTTTTTGTGATGGCATTTGATTTTACCAAAGCAATAGAGTCTTATATATTATCAATAGATTTTTTCAAAAAATTTCACGATATTAACACCCTTGGTGTCCCACAGGGTCTACATTTGTAATTGTAATTAAGGAATGCTTAGCTAAACATGTTTCTGATTCATCTTGTCTCATGTAATGTATGGTATAACTCGCAGGCGGAGCGCACAGTGCTGCTGGCCGCGTTGAAGGACAACAACATCGAGCGCCCCCCGGTGCCGGCCGCGCCCCCTGCGCCCCCGGCGCCCCCCGCGCCCGCGCCCACGCCCGTCTCACACCAACCCGCCTCCAACGCCAAGGTACAATCGGATAAACATCTTTGTGATTATAAATAGTGGTGCTTGTTGTGAAGGGGAGATAAAAAAAATTAACAGTTGCGAAATCAAGTACATGTTCTGTCGTTTTAAATTTTGTCGCGTTCATTAAGATTTGTCTCCCGTTACTTTCTTCTCTCTGCAGTTGTCTAGTCGTATAGGAAGTATTAACCACAATGTCATCTAGAAAATCGTCATAATGTGAAGCAGTAATGAAAAAAAAAACATAATTGCATCTCATTACAGTATTTGTCATTTCCAATTCTAACAATAAACATTTTCACCCTCCAGGTTGACGCAATGGCCGCAAACTGTGCCCAACTGCGCCAGAGTCTCGCACACCTACAGAGTCAACTAAACACACTCACAAACAAGCAGAATGAAGAAGCGCCCGCACCGGAGAAACCAGAGAAAACAGAGAAGAAGAAATCCAAATCTAAGAAGAGTAAGGCCGAAAAAGCTAGAGCTGAAGCCGAAAAAGCCGCAACACCTAAAGAATCAGAAAGTGACGATACAAAAGATGTGACAGAAGAAATTCAACCTAGTACTAGTGAGGATACAACTCAAAATGAAACAGAGAAAGTTGATGACAAAGCAATAGAAAACCTACTACACGCAATCAATAATGCTAATATCAACCTATGTGACTTAGAAGTTGTAAACGACGAAATTTCAGAAGAGACATCACAAGAGAACTCGGAGAAGGTAGAAATTAATGAAATTAAAAATGAAGTGGAAGTCAAAGAATCGACTTTAAACGAAAGTCTATCCGCTTCGCCGATTGAGGAAACTATAAACAAAGATACTGAAGTCGCAAATGAAGTAGACGACATCATAGAAACAAACATAAATGATGTAAACGAAGTTATTTCTAAGTTTTTAAATGAAGTCAAGGAGATCAAGGAGATTACAAATGTAAATGGAAGTGAGGAAGCAAATGTTTCAATTGTAGAGTCATCAAATGAAGAAGTTGCGCACTTAAATGAAGTTAAACCGATAGCGAGCGACGCATAAACTCAGTTACGTGTATATAAATGTTAGTGTTTTGGACTTTTCTACGTTGTTTTAGACAATCAATTTTGGAGCATATTTTGATGTTGTATCATACACATTTGGTCGGACGAGACTTACGAGATAGATCAAGAAAATTGCCAGTATTAAGATTAGTATCAAAACTGCAGTGTGTGTGACTACATTATACATTATGGTTTCAATAAATTGATACATTACTTACACTGCTTATCATTTATGTAAGATTAATTGTTGTAACTCTTAGGTAAATTAGTAATAACTAATATAGACGAAGATTTCACTGTTTTCTGCCTGAATTTAACTGGAACTTCAACATTGATATCAAACTTATTCAATTGATTCAATACAAGTTCGATATTGCAATTGAGAATGGAATCTTAGCTAGGATAGTTTCTGTTATTGCGAAGCTAATAATTGGAACATCTAAGTTTCAATTAAAGTCAAGTCAAAGTCAAAGCATTTATTTCAATTAGACCCTTTTGCAGACACTTTTGAATTGTCAAGAAGTTACAGTTTATAATTGAAGCTAGTCTTAATAAAACGATGCTTTTTAACTTTTAAAAACAACTTTATGAAAACAACTCGTATTGATTTCTTTAAACAAAAGTACTGTAGTAGTTATAAATATTCATAGTTACACCGAATGTGTATGATGCAACAAACTTAAGTATTAATAAGTTGGTCTCGTATTTTCTTTCTAATTGTTATTATAACTAATCATTTTCATCTCTTCAGGACGTATGATTTACTTACACGATTTAAATAATAATATAATCAAATAATTTTCAGTTAAACTACGTTTTCTGAAAGTCTGATTACATATAAATTTGCTATAATACTGTGAACTAAATCTTTTATCTAAATGAGAACAGCAAATTAAAACACAGGGCTTTTTGATGTTTGGAAGTTTGACAACAAAAGGCTTCCGGAAATCTAGGGTTAGTTTAGCCAAGCGGTAAGTTACTTATGTGTAAGTTAAAAGAAGCGTTATTGGTATTCAATTAGATCAGACAATTGGTCAGCAAGTGCCTAAAATGAGTCTAGTCAGGTGATGGTTTACATTTGAATTTGAACTCTATTACAAATCACTAAGGTCGAAGACTGCTTCGCACACTCCCGAACGAGAAGCAATGAAAAATTAATGACATGTTGTCAAATGCGCGTGCGCCGCTGTGATTGGTTGTTGATAATTTAGTAAATTATTCGTTTAATCGGGGGTTAGTGCTTACTGGCTTCAACCTAAAATCATTTTTATATAATGCGAAATAAAAACACGTGTCATGGATTTTGATTTTAGAGTTAAATTGTAGTTTTGCTTTTTTTTTTTAAAGTTACTCTTCATTTACTTTGCATTTCAATTTAAAGGTGCGTTTAAAATACATGGTATCATAATTTTACTAAATATGAATAAGTTATGTTATGTTACAACGAGCAACCAGTTAAAATAGGGCACAAAATATCATTTAGCAAGCGTATTTATGTACAGTCAAACAAACTATTTGGTATGCAGGCAGATAACTTACAATTGGGTAGATGACACCACTAATCAATTGACGTACTTTTTATGAGCTGTCAAAACGCTGCCATTGCTGCGATTGCCCATAGATTCTGTATGTATGACGTCACTTTTATGTCATCTCAATTCACTAACTGTTTATTGATTTCAAAGCAACAAAAAAGCTAATTGTATGTTTACTTAAACATTCATCAGGTTTTCAGGGCTAAAATAAACTGTTTTTGTGAAGGAGTGTCTTGGAATTATTGTTTAATAGTTCAATGGTGTACCCAATATGGTGTCATCTACCCAATTATTTTTAAACAATGTCGCAGTGTGTCACTACTCCCTTAAGTGTGTCATAAGCTTAGACACTTACTACGCTTAAAATTAAAAAATACATTGTAGTACAAAGACGAATAATTTTGCCTGTATACCATATAGTTTGTCCGACCGTACAAAACTTCATATGTACCTATACAAATGTTGAGCCGTTTATTGTTAAGAGGACAAGACGATTTGTATCTGAAAGTGTTAGTTACAAGTTTTATTACATTTTATATACTGTAAGTGACTGTGTTGTGTTAGACCAAGAATTTTTGTGTTTTCTTTTTTATAAATAAAGTTAGATTTTGTAACTACTATTACTCTTTTTTATTTCTATATTATAACAGTTTTTTTATTTATATTATGTTAAACATAATCTGAGGAGCTCGTGGCTAAATAATTACAGCCGCATAGACCGATCTTCCGGGTTAAGCCACGCTTGCCGAGGTTGGTCTGTGGATGGGTGACCATTTACTATAGCGAGTTTCCTCCGTGCCTCGGAAAGCACGTAAAGCCGTTGGTCCCGGCTGTCATTTGTAGATCTTTGACAGTCGTTACTGTTAGTCAGAAGCCCGAAAGTCTGACAACCAGCCTTACCAAGAGTATCGTATTACCCATTACTGGGTTGTGGAGGTCTGATAGGCAGTCGCTCCATGTAAAATACTGATATTCAGCTGCATCTGGTTAGACTGGAAGCCGACCGACCCCAACATAGTTGGGAAAAGGCTAGGCAGATGATGATGTTAAACATAATCTATCTGCCTAGCCTGCCAACTATGTTGGGGTCAGCTTCCAGTCTAACTAGATGCAGTTGAATACTAGTGTTTTACCTGAAGCGTCTGCTTGTCTGACCTCCACAACCCACTTACTGGGCAATACGATATCTCTTCGTAAGACGGGATGTCAGACTTTCCGGCTTCTGATTATCCGTAACGACTGTCAAATATCTACGAATGACAGCCGAGACCAACAGCTTTTAGTGCTTTCCGAGGCACGACATCCTTTGTATTGTTAAAATATAAATAAAAAAGGCTGTAAGTATCGAGAAATGTGATTAATTTATTTTGCATCAAACTAAAAACAAACTGAAAGTCACCGGCTTCTGAAGCTTTCGAAGAGTTCAAGCGTTTTAATAAAATATTAGAAGAACGCTTCGCTTTTATGAAAGGATTTTTTTTTCCGGTTTATATTTTTTATTAAGTAATTTTTTTCTTCACTCTCTTACGCCAAAGAGAAAGGCTAAGCTATTTCACCCAATAACAACAATATAGCTTTAAAAATATTATCTAGATTGTAGATTAACAAACGCGATCACTTGTTACCGAGAGTTGCACAAAATATTGCAGATGGCGTTGTCGTCTTATTTTTGTTATAACAGCTTTACTGGTTGCAGGTGCAGGGGCCATTAGAGCAGCGATTTGTAACGCCGCGTGCGCATTACGATTGATACCGTGTAGTGTAATATTTAATGTGGAACTTGACGGTGGCATTGCCGTGCCCCCAAAGGTTTTATTTCTCATTTGAATGAAGTTGGCTTTGTCCAAGGTTATTGATTGTTAGTGAAATTAAATTGATGGAAACAAAGCAGATCTGAGTTAGGTTGCCTAGATTCATTTGAAAGTAAAGATGGAACAGCAATGGCTGAGAGATTTGCATCTCTGCAGATCTCTAGAATCGTCCCCGTATTTGTAACGGAAAAATACCCATGACCCTTGGGTCATGGGTTCATTCTGGTAGGGCAAAAGTATTGCTCTTGTCAGTCAAATATGTAAAAAAAATAAAAAACATTAATCCGGATAAATTCCATCGATAAATTAATTCCATTGATTGGTTAATGTAGCTCAAAATTTCCAAAAAAAAAAACGTTGATAATTATGTTGTTGTGAATGCATATTCCATATTCCGCGTAAACTATGGCCATGCATCTAGATGCGTCTTTCCGTTGCATCACTTTGTTATCCATTTTCTGACATAACAATCTATTTTTAGCCGTTTTTAATCGATTGGCTAAATTGCCTGTTCAGACGTTTTTGAAATGTTTTTGTTTTACTTAATGGTCTTTTTTGTCTGTTGGCTTTATTTTAGGCATTGGGTCTGTTCAGTGTCTAGATAAAATTCTGAAATTAAATTACACATGACAAATATTTACCAATATGAAATGCAAGGTATGATTCGAAGGCTACGATGGTATGCCTATCCATCTAGATATCCATATAGGTTTATGATGGTTTATTCTAAACTAAAAAATAAATAAATTAAAATGTCTGGTGTTGTACGCCATTATATGGCAAAACATGCAGATCAACCTGTTATTTTAAGACCCTGCACAAATTATTATTTTACAAAAAAAAAAAACCATCACGCCTGTATTCCCCGAAGGGTTAGGCAGAGGTGTACCAATGTACACCCACACCCATATTACCCCATTATTTTACAATAAATAAATATTCTATTCTATTCTGTTCTATCTCTTGCCCCAACCTTGTAGGTGGGGGTGGGCTAAAGGTCCTAGGTTCCTAAGGATATGACTGAGTTTATTTGAGTTTTATTTTCTTGATATTTAAAAACTTTATAAGCTTCTCAATTCGTTCTGTTGTCTAATTAAAAGGTATCTTAACATTACTTATGTAAACAGACTAACTAGCAAAAATAAGCAACACTCCTGAAATAAACAAATTGGTGGCCATGGGTACTGCCAACTGAAGTGAAAACTCCAGGGCGCAACACGTCACATTTGCATGTCGGTGATGCCAACCCATGAGTTCTGCATCGACCAAAAATCTCTCATCGCGTCTGAAGAGAATTTCACTTGAAAACCAATAGTTGCCTAGACAGAGTTAGGCATGGTAGGCTATGTACCTACTTAAGTATAATTGTTTTTTTAGAAGCCTACTACTGAAAATAAGCCAACACCTTACTTTCATAAAAATGCGAAATAATTATAATTATCAAACAATACTTTTGAGAGCACGTTTGACATCTTTACAAACTTAAGTTTACTGTTACACGGGAAAATAACCGCTATTCCCTTCTGATAAGGTGTGTATCGTCTGCAAATGAACAGGGCATTGTTAAGCAATGGTTTGTCACGGCATTAGTCAATCACGTGACGGGGTGTTTGTCAATTTGTTTATGAAACTGATGTTTCATGTTCGGTCGGTAGAGGCGCGTGATCTCTTGGCCCGGACTACACCAAAGCAGAGAGGGATGATGTCTCGTAAACAACCAATAGGATACTGTGTTGTTACATAGGTACCATCAAGCGTGATGGTATGTAACAAGGGTATACCCCGAAGGGCAGAGGTGTACCAATTTATACCCACAGTCCGCTGGTACTTTAAGGTCCCAGGTAATAGGGGGCAAGCCTATTGCCATTAAACGGGCACAAATCCGAACTCCAAGCTGCTACTGAGGATTTAATTAAAAAGCCTAATAACACTTTTTGCTCGACCTAGGAATCGTACCCTCCAGCGTAGCAGTCGCGCCACCGTACCACTAGGCTAACGAGGCAGTTACATGATACATGATTGTGTTGTGTTGAAGCTAAGCGATGAGATGTGAAATAACGCAAGCCGATTGGTTGTTGGACACCTCTCCTCTCTCCGCTTTGGAGAAAACCGGGCCTAAGGTTTAACCGTCAATTCTTGATTTGTAATAAGTACTTTTTACGTACCTAGTAGTTTTTATGCAATGCACGAAACGTGTAACTCTCTATGATTATGAATGCAAATATTGTCAGACATGGATTTTAATAGAGTAGGTAGGTACGAGTATGAATGGAGTTTCTTTCCCATTCTTCTCCATACGAAACAACCTTTTGGAAGGGGCAACTAGGTTCAATGTTTTTTTATCGTTTATCATCATCATTATATCAGCGAATCAACGTCCACTGCTGGACATCGGTCTCCCTTAAGATAAACACAATGACCGGTCCTGCGCTGCCCGAATCCAGCAACTTATGGCCTAATTGAAATAAATGATTTGATAAATCATCGCAGAACGGCAGATGATGCGTAACGAAATAAAATAACAGTATTGAGGTAATCCCTAGCTTCCTTTCTACGAACGTGACCGTTACATTGACAGCTACTAACCTATAATTACTTTAATTTAATTGTTAAAAAGAAATAAACGAATCCAGATTTCTGTCACAACTGTTGATACCTAGGTACTTTTATTTCAAAAATATTATTAAATGAAATGAGATTTCCGTCGTAAGACTAAGTATTTTTATTTCAATATTAAAGTTTTTAGTTTAGTTTCTAATGGAATGAACAGTCGTGCAGACGTTTAGGAATCAAATCAAGAAAAAAGTAAAGAAAACTAGGTAACGTCTCCGGCGATACCTAACATTTAGGAAATAATTGGAATCCATTATTATAAGCGTTTATTTTGTATTTGCTACAAACTTTCTGCGTAAAAAATGGAGATAGTCTTCAAATAATAAATCTGTCTATAGTTAGGTAATTTCGCTTTATTCAAAGTTTTAGTAGTTCCCGTCTCTTTGAGTTTTTTTCAGGTTTCACCTCGGTTCAGAAAGCGAGGCGGCCTGAAAAACGACCTGAGTCTCATAAGTTTCAATTACCTACTGTTATTCAAAGAAAAATATCGAGATCATGGTTCAATACCATGATATGATGTAATTTAAAAACCGACCAAGTGCGAATCGGATTCTAATACGAAGGGTTCCGTACTAACAGCGTAGAATTTTAAGGTCTAGCAAAAAAAAAAACACCGAACTCATTAAGTTCCTTTTCTTTTATTAATGTTTAACTTTATTTTTAATTTTATAGGTTTCAGAAGCAACCCTCGCCAATTATTGTTATGAAGATGAAAACCAACCGAATTAATTGCTCTACGAACAGAAGACCACTTATTGTAAATCTCAATCATCGCTATGCCTTGCAAATGCGTTGCCATCCCAGAAACAAAATTGAAATGTTTATCGTGCCTGTAATTACACCGGCACTCATACATCCTCCAAACCGGGGCACAGCAACGCTGCCTTGCAGCAGAAAAAGTTACAGTGGTAGTACTTCCCCGGACGACCTCCTTCACAAAGAGCTAGGTCTCTCAAACTTAATTTACATGACAATTAACACCGTATCTGTTTAATCAAAGCAACTAAAGCTCCAATTCATATCGGTCGACATTACTTGTAGCAACGTAACGGTAAGCACATTATCGCGCGCCGGGTCAAGGTTGAGGCGTGCGTACTTTCGCTTTGCTTCACATTTTTGTGATAAAAAGTGGTATACGCTGGTTGTCAGGGCCTGATGTCAAGTTTGATGGCAGCCCGTTTTTATGGGATTTTTTTAGCTTAGCTGAGACGTTTTTTTAGCTTAGACGTTGGAGGTATGAATGACCAGTTTATTAGATTGGAGGATCTGGCTCTGTGCCCGGTTAATGGTAATAGGCTCGCCCCTATTACGCGAGACCTAAACGTAGGTACTGGTGGGTGTACATTGTTATACCTCTGACTAACCCTTCGGGGAATATAGGCGTGATGGTATGTTTGTTTCTGGTATGTTTTCGGTCTGTCTGTGTAAAGATAGAGACAACATGATTCGCGCAGTGGCTGAGCCATTAGCTGCTGTGCTGCGTGTCGCGGGTTCGACTCTCACACGGAACAAATATTTGTATGACTTACAGATAGTTATTCCGGATCCGACGGCATATGTAGGTTTGTGAGTTTATGTGTTTGTAAACGCAATCTAAATACAAGAGAATTTACTAGAGTGCTTCAAGAGGAAAACATATCTTAATAACACTGTGCTAGTAGTGCCTAACTAGTATTTGTCTGAGGTTTTCTGTTATAATTAGCCTGATAAAGATTGCAGGAACACGCTGGATGCAAGCTGCTTCTAATCTACATATGTGGGAGGCCTATATCCAGCAGTGGACGTCCTACAGCTGATATGATGATTTTGATGATGATGATAATGAAGCCTGTCCTTTTCTTTAATTTATTTGAAGTATTCGCAGCATGCCTTATTCGAGGGGAAATCTTCAGTAGTCATCTTAGTAGTAATCTTTTTGTGCTACGTCTCACACTAATCTTTACAAGGATAGCGCAGTAGCCGAAAATTTACTTCGACATTCAGTGTCATGGGTTGTATAACCTACCTACCTATATATTTCTGGTTTGGATATTTGTTTATGTAATACAGCACTTATCAACAGGACGGACGTACCCTCGAAGTATATTAGCCAAACGTCATTGACCAGAAAGCTCCCAATTTTTTCACATTATATTTATAGATTTCGCAATTCAATCAGGTTCCCCAAACGACAAGTCTTTTGTAAACAAGTAAATAATAATTACATGGCACCAAGGTGACGGACAATGTGCTTTCAATCAGAGCACAATGTTGCCTTGGAAACAAAAAGAAATTGTATAGCTACAATAAATATTAATATGCAAGCCATTGATTGCTTGTGCTCCAACACACGTTTTATCTACTGCTGGAAACTAGATAGAATTCAGTACTTAGGTAAGTAGGAAAGATAAAGTTTTAAAAATACTTTTAAAACCGGACAAGTACGAGACGGGCTCCCACACAATTTTCTAAGACTTATAAGATCTATCTTTATAAGATTAGTATAGGAAAGGGCACAGATGATCTTTTTGAAGACCTCTAGAAAGAGTAATTATAGGTGATAATTATTTATATTCTTAAAACAAAAGAGAGTGATGCATGTTAGTTGGCAATTTTTGATAAACAGTAATACTGTATTCATTTGTTTACTGTGTTTTCTTGTTCTATGCAGTTCTAGTAGTTTAGTTTCTAGACTTTGCATGGCCATAAGGCAGAATTTAGCGTAAAAACTTATATGCCATCTTATACCTGTACCTACTACGTTGGCAAATAAATCTGAATTACAGGAAAAAAGGTGCAGCCTTTCTTTCAATCGAATCAAATCTGGGATTAAAGTAAGCCGCTCAATCAGCCAACAAAGCATTTTAAATGCTTCAATTGTCATTGTTACTTCAAATAATAGTTTTACATCACAAAACAGGCTCAAATTCGGTAGCAATACTTTCTTAATTCACGATCTAAACAATAATCGTCATGTTTTGTTATCACGACTCGTCATAAAGAAGTTTCGAATGTCTTCCGCAGTCTTTACAGTTCATCAGTCGTGATTGTCATCATTCATAGGTTTTCTTTTGTACCTATCGGCTCCGTGATTGACGGAACAGATGGATTTCTTGGAAATTGTGAAAATTAGATAGGTACCGTGTCTTATTCTTTTGTGTGATTTGAGCTAGACTTCTAGCTCAAAGTAAAAGCTGCTGTAGGCTTACTTTGTTTTTTTAGAAAGACAGAATTTTGTAGGTATCCTGTAGCGTTCTTAGGAGTTCAGCAAAAATATTGGCCAAATCTCGACATAGTATTAAAACAAAGCGTTTTCCGCTGTTTGTACGCATATATATCTTTTAAACTACGCAACGGATTTTAATGCATTTTCTTTAATAGATTGATTGTTTCAAGAGGAAGGTTTCTACTTATACAATTATACAACATCACGCTATGACCAACGGAAGCGGAGCAGAAACCAAAGATATAACTGCGATTAACACCGCGGAGTATAGGTACATCTAGTTTTGTAATAAAAAACAAAATGCTTTATGGTAACCTATGATATGGTACATTTGGCGCTAATTTTCCGCCGAACAATCAATCATTCGGCTTGAACAGTACATATAGATCATTTAGAAACATCAGTTAACCATGTAACCATTTTACTTACATGACCATGTTATTTGGTTCACATAATAGTAATACATAAGAAGATATTATACCACTTCCTTTCAAACTTCTTCCATCATAATCTATACTAACATAATTAAGCTGAACAATTTTTAGTTTGTTTGTTAGTTTAAACATGCCAATCTCCAGAATTACCAGTCGGATTGTAAATATTGTTTTTGTATATTATGATAGCCTGATTCATGAGAAATATGTAGTATAGAATAGACAATCATCAGCATCATCAGCAGCGTTGCTGTGTTCCGGTTTGAAAGGTATGGTATGGGTGCCGGTGTAATTACAGGCACATGAGACATTTCAACTTTGTCTCTGGGATGGCAATGCATTTGCAAGGCCTTTAGTATTGCAGAAGTCTATAGGTAACGGTGACCACTTAACATCAGGTGGGCCGTGGGCTTGTTTGCCATCCATTGGCATAAAAAAAACACGCTATGACTCATGGGAGCGGAGCAGTAACCAGACACATGACTTAACGCGGGTGAAGAAAACCACGTGATCGAAGTCGCGGGCAAAAGCTAGTATTTATTTGGTATTCATGTAAAAGTATTTTCATGTTCCTACGCTATCTGAAATCTATTGAAATGGACAGGAATCATTACAGTGATTAATGATATAATTGCTTTGGTAATCCGCGCTTCGTTTGATGTGAATAATGATCCGTTACTGCGGCCATATTGGTAGTATTGTAAAATTAATTTGGCCAAGTGGGGTATTCTTCACCCGTCGCCAAGGCAGTGCCAGTGTGGAGCACCATCACAGGACATGCGTCACCTCCTTAGTTGCCCGTCGTGCACAACCACCTGCACCATCCAAGATCTAAACAAAGGGAAAGATTGAGCTGTACAGGTTGCTCAATAGGGGCGACCAAATTTAATGAGTCAATTGACACGAAAAGATGAAAAAGTTGTAGTATTAGTCTTATTTACAGTGGTAGTCTTATTTACAGTTCTTGTCATCCTGAGTTCAGTTCCTGTGCAAGTTCTGAACAACATTACTATTCTGGTTCTTGTGTGGGGTGGTTTTTAGTCTGTAAGAATCTAACAGCCGCCCCCCGATCCCCCCGATAATAAATACAGTGAGCATTATTCTTTAGATGGCGTGTTCTGTTGGTAGGTTAGACAGCCTAAGAATGGGATGGATACAAAATTGCGTAAAACTTTATTTGAAATGATTAAGTACATATAGCGTGAAGCTTGGAAGAAGTGGAGGAAAACCTTTGCCAAGGAGTGGGACAGAACAGGCTAATAAAAAAATAAAACGTAAATATGGAGTTTCTTGTACATTTTTTTCCATTACAAAACTAAGTAGGTTATTCTTTTTTCTGTGGCAACTAGATTACAATTTTGTTCTTGTAAATGCAGTTAAAAAGTGCCGTTCAATGATCTAATTGAAATAAATAATTTGGCTTAGATTTTAACTGTAGATCTACTTTCTTATATCTTTGCAACAAATCTGAAAGTATTGAAGGGAATTGGACCTTCTATGGTCGATACTGTTGTTATCATTAAGGACATTTACTTTATACTTTAGTAAAGGTAATACAATAATTGTGATTGATATCTCTGTTTAGAAGTTTTGGAAGTTTTGCGAACCATTTTACGCAATAGTTGATGCGAATATACGATATTATCGGACTGACATGCTTGGGTTTATCGAGCGTGTCAAGTTTATTAATGTTGGGCTTTTCCAAGTTTTATCATTATTTGTTCTCTTATTTTTTTTGTTTTTGGGGTGGAAAGTCCTTTTGGATATCCCTCGCTCTTGCTGTCAGACTCTTATTTACCAAAAACCATGCAAAATCCCCTTCCCATAGGTACCTACTGGATTCTAGGAGTGTACGCGCATTCTCGAGTTCGTTTGCTTATGTTACAAATGAATAATAAACATTTGTGTATATTTTTTCCAAAATATCCTGGTAGCCTATTTTCAGAATTAGATTATGAAGGACTTGAATGCTGGTTGCACACCTGTAATTTTAAGTACTGTGGCTCAATACTAAAAATGAACTAGGTACTAAAAAAATGCTTTATAAAAAACTCATTCTGTTACTGATCACCTACGAGTACAAGCACGCAACAGAATGAGCTGTTAAAATATAGCAACTCGTTTTAACTAGATACGAATGCAAATGTGCGTGTGTGAGTGTCATAAAAAAGTAAAAAAGTTTTGATATAATAAATAATTAGTGGATCCATAAGAAAAGCAAAGATCCTTCACGGTAGTGAAATTCTAACTTCACCTTCTTTGCTACTTCTTCTTGAACACCTAAAAGAGAAATATATGGAACAGCTGTTTTTTTTACATACTTACATACATAAACTCACGCCTTTTTCCCATGGAGGTAGGCAGTTTTGTTTTTTTTTTAATAACCGACAAAAAATTTAAGCCCGGGGGTGAAGAATAATGTACTAAATGGGAAATTTAGGAAAACCCAAAAATATAAGGTTGAATGTGTCTAAACCAGTCAGAGTATCTACAATACCTACCTATATGGATCCTGGTACATTTTCTTGAAAATGATGAAATGCCTCTTTAGGTACCTATTGCCTAAAGAGGCTCAAATTAAAGAGGTGCAAAGTCTGATTCTAATCCTCTAACAAAGCTAGTTGCATGCTCCATTTGACAATCTAATTTAAATTTTTGCTGTCAAAAAAGGAGAAGCATCTGATCATTGGCGCGAAAATCTGCGAACCTATCTTTAGGCTTTCGCTTAAATTGAGGAAAAAGAACAATAACAATGATAATTATATCAACTGTTATGCTCATTGACTGCCTCGTTGGTTTCGTGGTCGCTTGAACGACTGCTGAGCTTGGGATCCTGGGTTCGATTCCCAGGTCAGGCAAAGTTTTATTGGGTTTTTCTATTAGGGATTTCTCAGTAACAGCCCAAAGTTTGGAAGTTGGTCCTGCGCCTGATCTCCCTTCGGTCGTGTCGGATTGGGATTGCCATCCCATCGGGCTGTGAGAGGGGAAGAGGGAGTGCATCTCTGAGCTTGCTCACACACTTGTCTTGTGCATATAATAATATAATCTCCTTTGGTTAGTCTCTATGGATCTGAAGAATATTATGATGCTCTTTATGCCTTGCCTCTTTATCTTGGCAGGATAGACAGTAGGATATTTTTGTAAATTAAACTTTACTACGCTAGAGGTCTTGGGTTCGATTCCCAGGTCGAGCAAAGTGTCATTGACTTTTTCTACTAAATTCTCAGTATCATAGCAACTCGGAGTTAGGATATGTGCCCGGTTAATGGCAATAGACTCGCCCCCTATTACATAGGACCTAAACTTACCGGCGAACTGTGGATGTACATTACACCTTTGCCTAATCCTTCGGGGAATACTGGCGTGATGCTATGTTACGTTATGAATTTTGACACGAGAAAGTTCATTTAAAAAACACCATTAAATTGCATCAAGTGCAGGCAACGTCGCGGGCTTATTGCATGTGATTGACAAACATTATGACATGGTGACGGGCGTGCCTGAGCCACAGTTAGTACAATGATATAATTTATTTTTCTCCACTTTGCACCCTAAGTTTGTGTGCGAAACTGTTACGGATTACATTAGAGTGGATAATACCCTTTGTAACTCAAGCCACTAAAGAAATGATTAAAAAAAATGAGGCCCTAACTATTCTCTCTTACTCGCCGCACACTACACTATGTGAGTGAAAGGGCATGATTCGTTTTTTGTTTGGATGTAATTTTTTCGTTAATGGCGCGAGTTACAAATAAATATGGTCTTGTGAGGATTTACTAGACCATTTTCTTGACTACGAAAGATACTTGGTCGTTCTAAATAGCTATTTTTTTTTGCTACTTTTATAGGTACCTTTAAATGGATTTTTAATATGTAGTTGTTTCTATTTTTTGCGTCTTCAGGTCAAGTAACAACAAATACAATGAGAATGTATTCATCTGCCCAGCTTAATAAACTAAACTACTAAAGGATCAAACTTGATTGATAGATAAAAGCATTAGCATGCCCATGCATGTCGGCAGAATATGCAGAACTGTGATCAAATATGTGAAACAGCTTTCTTTGCAAACATTGATAAGTCGGGTAGTCCGACCTACCAGTGTTAGCTAGGCAAAAATTATTTGATTGGGTACAAAAATTAACTAACAAAATCAAACGTAATATGTCAAAAATATTAACTGCCAATCAAATACAAATAACTTGACATGACTTAATTTTTTGATTTTCGACCGTTTCATCTTAATCTTTTACTAAAAAGAAGCCGAATTCAGGTTATCTGTATTCTTTATTACTATCTTTTTAAAGCCTAAGTAGTCTAACAAAGAATACAAAAAGACAGCTTTCATGAACACGTGCTACTCGCCGCTCTATACAAATCCTCAGCAACCGCTAGTCTTTCGCTCCTGCACTAACCACTATAAATACAAGTGATTTCTGTCCGAGTGTACATTGCCTCACAGTCCGCACCGCGGGGCCTACCTACCCCCCAACCTAAACCGAAATATATCAAACACTTGTGAAAGTATTGGAAGGTACTAGTGAATTTAGTGCTTTATTTAGGGCATTTTTTTAGATCTAGATTTTTGGAGTGATTTGTGTTAAAAAAATTGTTTTGTTAATTTAATTTTATCTTATTAAAAAAATATTAAACTTAACAATTATTGGGTTAATTTTTTAAAATTATTATTTATAAATTAAATTATTTTGTTTCTAATTTTAAAGTTTCTTTTAAATTGTTAACTTGAAATTGCTTAAAATAATCTTTTATTTTTTGTTAAATAAGTGTTAATTAAATATTTATAAACGGTGTAATTTCAGTTCGACTGTAGCCAAAATGAAGACCTTTACAGCTGTTTTATTATGCATGGGTAAGCATTATTTAATTTAAAATATTATTAAGTTTAAACATTACAAGAAACTTTAGGGAAATAATTATAAATTGCGAAAAAAAAATATATAACATCGAAAAACAATAACTAAAAAACAAAAGTTATTTATCACCATCGCAGCTTCAATATTCCATTACATTAAATAATCATAATTGAAAGATTTTATAAAAAGAGGACCTATTTATTAATCATAAGATAAAGCTTTCCCCCTACAATTATGTTATCAAAATCTCTATGAACTTCATGAAACATAATTACATATTATTAAATATTAACTATCATTAATACATAGCTACTACGAATCCAACGCACCCTGTAAATCAATACAATGCCAATACATAACAATGAATGAAAAAGCGTAAAATCGTTTCCGTTTAACTTTTCCATGTACGGTTGGACCTAACCAATGGTAATTATGTTGATGAGTTTTTATTACTGTCTGAAGCTGCTGTCTGTGCGTATTTACTAAAAGAAAACTCGTTTTCTTTCTTCTTATTTATTTATTTTAAATAAAACTTGCGGGTTTAATCATCTGCCACAGATTTCAGTTGATTTTTCAATTGGTCTTTTCTATTTCTCCTCGGAAAATCTCGAAGTATTTTTAAAATAATGACCAAAAAGATTGACACTCTGCAGCAATGAAAGCATTCATTGACAATTTTCTTTTGGTCTACTGAATTTCTGCTCAAAGCATTTCATTTTTATAAACATATGAGATTGAAAACTATCTGTTCATACCTTAACTTCACGCAAAGAGCCATTCCAAATAGTCAATCTATATATACCAACGGTTAATTACCCAGGGTATCTCATAGCAAAGGTATTGCTGCTGTATTTCCACTGTATTGTCTAATATTAAAAAATCACCCTAGGCAAATAATAGTTGAAGTTATTTTAAATGAACTATCAACCTTAAAAGCCGCACTGCACCTAAAATTCACCCACGAAGATATTTTACAAGAATTTATATGAAAGTAATCTTTGTAATAGATCATAAACATTTTAATTAAGCCAGCGCAGTAAATAAACACTTTAGTACTATACATAAAATCAATAAATCACTGAAATATAATTATATACAATTATATCACGTTATCGAGTTTATATAACAACAACAACTAACAACGGAATGTAAATAGCAATTCGGGTGTTAGGAAGTGGAACGCAACGCCCTCACGCAAGATCGACTCAGTTTGTTTCCTCGACGCATGCGCACGTTAAATAGCTTATTAGTTATGAGTTTACGAGTTACGATCTATAATTAATACTTCCACTGTTATCTGGGGAAAGAAAAACATTGGAAATTTTACGTAAATAGGGTTTCCCGGTATAGTTACATACATAAAATTACTATTTTTTTAAACGTGCGACTGTTTCGCTGTATGTCTTGGGTTCGAATCCTAAGTCGAGCAATGTGTTATTGGGATTTTTATGAAATTCACAAGGAACCGAAAAACATACCAGCGAACTATGGGTGTACATTGGTACACCTCTGCCTAACCCTTCGGGGAATAAAGGCGTGATGGTATATTTTATTACATTTTTTTTAATGTGGCTCTATAGTACGGTCGATGTAGCTTGGTGTGAAGTTAGTCGATGACCTGCGCAGTGGACAAATTTGTTCCTAAAAGATCCATTGCGCACCCAAACAGCTAACTTCAGGGCCTGTAGCCATGTAACAAACGATAAACGCAAACGCTGAGTAGGCTTTAATAGATCTTCAACTTTATGTGCTTGGTTTTAAGTTGAAGATCTAGTGAAGATTGCATAGCGTTTTCGTTCTTTCCAGTCGCTAACGCTTAGAAATCTTTAATAGATTTTTAACTTAAGGCTCTGGGGTATAAAGTTGAAAATCTATTGGTACCTACCGAGCGTTTACGATTATCGTTTGCAGCTTGGCTAGAGGGCCAGGACTCCAAGATACATCGGCCGTACTGTAACTTGATATTTTCCACGAAATTTAAGTTCGTTCGCGCCTCTTATCTTTTTTCATGCTTAAACAATCATCCGGGAACACTATACTTAGATCATTTGGCCAATGCGAGAATCGAACTATAGCGCAGAGATATAATCACTGAGATCTTGTGACATTGGGATAAAAAATAATTAAAAAATAAAGTACGTGAGATAATTTCTGATAAATTACAAAGCATTGTTAGTGAAACAAATAATAATTAAGTGCGACTGTTATCATTATTACTATACGCGCAAATCTAGTTTGAGCAAAATTCAGCAATACAGTGTTTCTCAACATTTTGTTATCCTTGTCCCAGAAATAGTCCTTTGATAAACTTGCATTTAGTTAAAACATGTTTTGTTTTTGCAATGTAAAGGAGACAGTCATTAAATTAGTGCGAGTGTTTTTTAAAAGTAATTAAGTTGAAAGTGTAAAGATTTTAAAAAAATAACTATTTGCAAAAACAAGAATAATGGACTGCAAAAGTGTAATTAGAATTTATAATTACTGACAAGAATTTTGTCAAAATATTCAGAAAATTATTTCTAATATTGGATTTACATCATGTGCTTGATATTCTTAACTAACCAGCCTTATTCTTCCAGGCACCCTCTCCGTATCGACCGCAGCACCCGTGGCTCGCGACAGCTCCCCCGTCGAGTATGAATACGACTACGACCACTCAGGACAGCAGCAACAACAGGCACAACAAGCCCAGGACCCCCAGGAATCAGCCAGCCACTACGACGCATACATCCAAGACGTTAAAGCTGCAGCCAGTGGCGGTAACGGCGGCAAGAAAGGTTTCAGCCAGGGCAGTGGCCTCAGAACCATCGCTCAAGGATCAGCCAATCAAGCCAAAACTGCATTAGGAAACCAGGCTGCCGCTGGATACCAAGCTGCCTACGTAGCCAAGAATACTCTTGCCCAATCTGCTGCCCAAGCTAGTGCGACCGCTCAGGCTGCCCTTGCGGGCAAACAGGTGATCCTGTCGGGATTGGAGCAGCAGGTCAGAGATGCGAAGGTCGGGCTCCAGGGTGAAGAGATGCAGTTGCAACAAGCTAAGAGAGCCGCGCAATCTGCCGCCAATGCTGCACAGCAAGCTATGCACCAGGTACGTGGAGATAAGAACTCTTGATATAACGTTAAATATTTAAAAAGGCTTTAGGGAATTTCGATATTGTAGGTAACTTAGTTACTCTTTTCTAAAAGTTTTAAACATTATTTTTTTATCAATAGCTGTCTTACTCGCAATGGTTCCATAAATCTGCGACGTTTTATTATTTAACACAACATCACGCTTCATCATCATATCAGCCGCAGGACGTCCACTCCTGGAAATAGGCCACCCCCATAGATTTCCAAAAGGACCGATTGGAAGCGGGCTGCATTTTATCTGAGTCTCAATATTAAGCTTACGCAAATAGTATTTTACAAGCAATATAAATGACAATAACAAGTGAAACGCACTTTTCGTCCACGGCCAAACAGCGTTACTCAAAAAATGCAAATTATTGATAACAATTGCGCAAACTGGTCCAGTACAATGCACAATAATTTTGGCAATGAACTAATTAAAAAAACCGGAGACCTGCTGTCAGGTTTTTACAACAAAAATAACGCAATGGCGCCACTAAAGTAAATTTTAAAGGTAATAAATAAAAACTGCAACGCCACCAACAACGAAATGCACAAAAACACGTTGTGCAAATCGGTACAAATGAGTTTTACGAAAAAATAATAGTGTAAAACATTGAAGAAAGATATCTGAAAGTCAATTAACATTACGCGCTTGCGCAATCGTTCGGTCCACTTGCTTTGGGAAATGAATTGATCGCGTTCATAGGTCGTTTTATTTGAATTGCTGTAAGTGGCAATATGAACATTACGTGAAAGAAATGTTACTATATAACTGAATTGTTGACAATGTAACTGAATGTTAAAAGGCCTATTATTATAATGGATATTGAAGTTACTTAAAATGAAAGAAATGGAACGTATCATTTAGGTCATAATTTGTGTACACGTAGACTATGTAGAGAAAAGCTAATAGATTTTTGTACTGTTGTTTGCGTAAACACATGTTTATACATAGTTTTTCTTCTGCAAAATATAACCTTAATACGGAAAAATTATGATATTAAAAGGTAGTTGCCTAATGGAAAATGTTTATTAAGACTTCGAAAGTAAGACATGCCATACTTTGCATTGCATTAAATCTTAATGATCACGTTCGTCTTACCATAATTTCACTTTCAATATTTTCCGTATAATGCAACTGATTTGGTTATTTAATTCTTAGGTTGTTAAGGAAATACTGAAGATGTGACTCTATCTACTAAAAGACGACCGTGATCGTAATAATTAATTTGATTTATTTTGATATAGTTTTAAGAATATGTTTTCTTTATTGATAATACTTATAATCCAAGTGACCGATAATTTTGATAAAGACCCCTATTTACTTACACAGTAGGTACTGTATCTATCTAACTGCCCCGTTGGTCTCGTGGTCGCAAGCGCGACTGCTGAGCAAGGGGTCCCGGGTTCGATTCCCAGGTCGGGTAAAAAATGTTATTGGGTTTTTCCATTAGGAAATTCTCAGCAGCAGCCCGGAGTTTGGAAGTTGGTGGTGTGACACCCCCGTGCCTCGGAAAGCACGTAAAGCCGTTGGTCCTGCACCTGATCTCTCTCCGGTCGTGTAAGATTGCCGTCCCATCGGGCTATGAGAGTTAGGGAAGAGGGAGTGCACCTGTGTTTGCGCACACACTTGTGCACTATAATATCTCCTGCGTACGTGGCTAGTCTGCATTATTAGCCGCCGTGGCCGGAATCGGCCTGGAGAATTACATTACATTACACTGTATCTATTTAGTGTCACAAACTTCAAACTTTCAGTACGAACAATAACTAAACTCCGCGCGAAAATAATTGAAATTCAATTTCAAAATATTACGTGACAAAATGTGAACAAAAACATATTAATTTGAACTTGCAATTCCATGTAATTGATTTACTTTTATGTTATGGTGTTTAGTAACTAAGTGAAGTACGAAAAACGGTTAGTTCTTGCGACAGTTTGATCTTAAGAAAGACTGTGATTTGTTGTCAGGCATTGCTAATCGTGTTGTAATGTTGATCGAATAGGCACTGAATATAATGAAGTGTAATATAAAGTTTGAAATAATGGGAGAAATTCATGAATTAAAATAGGTCAGCGTTTCTCAACTTGACAACTTTTGACCCCAATGACGTACTCGATGTGTTTTTGCACTGGGTAAACTGAATGAATTGAATGTTAGATTGATTAGTGCATCATCGGATTAGTTAAAAAAGTTCTCTGCGTAATCTAGACGTAACAAGTATTAGTTAATTAGCAATTTGTTAAAAAACGTTTGATTCAAAACAAGACATGGATGGCTACGCTCATCACTCCAGACATAATCGATAAGTTACATCAATAAGAGTTCTTCTTTTTCTGTTAATGCTTCAGTAATATCGGCCTATTGACTAATTTGGTCTAGGCAGTGACACAGTGACTGATTACCATGGTTATATAACGGTTGCACTCAATTGCAACTACATTTGCAATCATATTTCTTCTTCAGTTTTTCAAAGGTCTTTTTAGGATTGGCACAATAAAGCTAACTCTCTCATAGAAAAACAATAATTTCATCAAATGACCTGATTTTATAATATTTAACTTCAGAAGTTCGGCAATAATTTGTTTTTTTACGCCATTGCTCTTTATCGACTTTCCTATCTTCTTTTTGCTGACACTCATCACCTAATATAATAGTTTAGCAAGAATAGTGGGATGTGACATCAATTTCATTAATTTATTATTATTTTTTCGGTTATTTGATGCCTTGTTTCACTTACGCCATTAAGTTAATACCTTCCAAGTTTGTCATTTGAGTAACCCAATGAACCCAATCAATAAATCGTAACGGTTTGAAGCGAAACATTTTGCAAGTACTGATTGTACCATTCTTCAGTTTTGTTTGCGACACATTTTAATTACAGCAACAACGTTTCGGTCTGTTTTGTGAGTTTATTGTATCTTAGATATTATTTAAATTACCGTTTAGAGTCCAAGGTCTATATTTCTATTTGATACAGTTGTCATTATAATGATATCAAGGGAAATTTATGGCAATGACTTGTTTTTCAATGCTACGAATTCGGCGTACTCGCAGTTTTTTTTATATACTTTTTTTGGATAGTAATTGATAGCCCCAGTTACAGTACCTACAGCTACCCATAAGGTAAAAATTAGTTTAATAGATGTGGTTTGCATAAGCTTGAATGTTGTGTTGCATCTAGACATCCAGTAATTGAAACTAGATTCCCCGCATGATGTAATGTGATCTTAACATTGTAACCAATACGCGCTACCTTCCTGTTAATTCACGGTTAGAGAGTAATTGTACGTTGAACTTGATAACTTTCGCTCTCTGTATTTTGTAAGAAATGGTTTTAATTTTTACAGAATTCTAGCACATTTTTGCCAATGATTTAGTGCTTCTAATCCCTTTGACCCTATCACTTACACAAGTACTGAATAAACATTATTTTAGTTGTTCCGGGCGGAAGGGTCCGTCAGACTCTCACTAAAAACCGCCACAGTTTCGCTAAAAATATCGCGATCCCTGATTGGCCAGATAGTTTAAGCTAAACCAACCCTCAAAATCTTCCAGGTGAACGTAATCCAAGCAGCCTTGAACGCTGCCCAAGCCACATCAGAGAACGCCAACGAAGCAGCTTCCCAGGCTGCAGGTGAGCTCGGTGCCCAGACTGCTATGGTAGGAGCGGCCAGGCAGAGGCTCCATGCCCTGCAGGAACAGCTGCATGGAGTCAGGATCGACTTCGAGGCTACGCAGTCGGCAGCGAGAAAGGCTCAGGTATGTGGGGGTTGGTTTTTAGGGTTGGTGGTTCTGAGCGGTTTGAAAGTGGGACGTTTAATTGGAAATATATAGTATCTTATTGCGTGGAGGATCAGTGATGATGCTCATGACAATTTATGGAAAAGAAAATCGTTTAATTTATAGACTCATCCAGACGCTGATAGGGTTTTGATCTTAAATTAAAATGATATAATATAGATCCTGTAAATAACTGACCAATTTAACAGCGACAGAAGTGACAGGGATACTTGCTAGCTTCCGTGACTTTATGTAGATAATTAGTAAGCTAATGAATTCTGAAATAATAATGAGTAACGTTTCCCTGAACAGGAAGCGCAGCGGAACTCTAAGGCGTACATTTTTGAGGACATTACCATTTCCATGTTCTACTGAGACGATCACAAGAAAGAACAGTTATTTATTCCTTGTTTCTTTTTATTTTCTCAAAATAAACGTGTTGTTCATGCATGTTTCTTTCTTTCAACTTTCTTTCTTTAGAATTCCTTCGATTTTATTTTTAGTTTTAGTTTCTCATATCTTGGCTAAGCATTTTCTGCATTTTCAGCATGTGCTTTTATAATTACTTTCCTCTCTTGAAACACCAACCATAACAAGGTACAGAGCTGTCTCCTGAATACAAAACACCTGTATACATGAAGTACCTTCTTGGTACCCCAAATGGTACAATTTAAAATAGGGCTCTGGATCAAAGCATATTCTAAACCCACTTTCAACAACACTCTTCTTTCACAGGCGGCAGCTCAACAAGCCCAGGCTAATGCGGCACAAGCAGCAGCGAAGGCTGCGGCAGCAGGGCTCGGTGGACAGCACAAGGACGCTTCTCACGAAGGTACGGCGCCCGAGCAGTACCAGGCTGCTCCTCAAAGCCAAGAGCAGGATAGTCAGGAGTACTACCATCAGCTACAGTCGGACTACCATCACTAGTAACAATAAGGTTTTAGGTGACTAGGTTCTGGGATTTGATGAAGTTTTTTAGTTTGTTGATTTTTGTCTTGTCTTTCCTTTTCAGTTTTCCTTCAATGTCCTCCTTATTTACAATATTTTACTTTCATTATTTTCCCATTACATCCCTGTGTTTATTCTTCTGTTTTAAATTCTTGTTTTTAATTCCTCAGTTCTGTTTTTAATGCCTCAGTTTCTATACTCTTCTTTTTAACTAAGTGTTTTTTTTTATTTTTAGCATCACAATATTCCATATGTCAATCATTACCTAATTAATTTATCTCATTATTTTCTATTTCGTCCCCTCATTTAATCCTTTATCATTTTATTCGTATACTTGTCCTTCTTCCTTGTTCCCTCCTAACATAAAAAAACAACAAAATAAAAAAGTTTGAGAATCCCAGAACAAAAGCTACGTTATTTTTAGGATAGGATACTTTAGCATTAAAATATTTATTTCACCACTCTGCATATCCTATTCTAATCTTAACTAACAAGTAGATATACGTTCTACCACGATGTAAATAAAAGAATGTTTTTATAGTTAGGAGTGCTTCAAGATCGAGTTAATGTGATATCTGTTATGTTTTCAAATATTTTTTACTTTTATACGAGGTCCCAAGTGGTTCCAGTTTTGTATACGTATAACTTCACAGTTATACTACAAAAATGTTAGAGGTAATAATGCCTAATGGCAAACGAACCTTGCAACTTAGCAACGCAACAATACAGCAAAAACATCTGATAGGTTACTTTCATTGTTGCGGTAACAAGTTGCATTCTATGTTGCTTGTTGCGTTGCAAGTTACACAACAGTTTCCTTTGATACTAACATACAAAATTAAGTGCGATGTCTCAAAGCCATAGAGTGTCGACAGAAAGTGTGAAAAAATAAAATATTGTTTTTGTTAACTATTTGTTTTTTCAATATGAACTTGACTGTGACTATCTGACTGTGACTACTTCTGACTATTACTTGACATCTCACTTAATATTTACTAATTTGACTTGACTAACACTACCTACCTACCTACCCTTGCTTATATATCTCACAATCGTCTCACAAGTAGGTATATATTTTATAATAAGTTTAAGATATGATTAGTTGATTTTGTCCAAACTGGTGCGCTTTACCTAACTTTTATTTTACTTGTGTAGAACACACAAGTAAAATTTAAACATTAAAAAAATACTTAACCTTAACTAGAAGTTACACATACCATGGAGAACACTTATTTTTTATTATGTAGTTTTTTTTTTAAGAATATTTGACAAATTGGAAGCTCTATTATATTTTTTCAATGATGAGACCAATTCAATTTTCGATAATTTCATGCACTATGTGAAGATACCTACATAATTATGTCTTGTCGGATACAGTAAAACAATGAGGTTAAAAAATTCTGCCTGTATTTCCCGAAGGACTAGGCAGAGGTGTACCAATGTAGCACCCACAGATCGCCAGTATGTTTTAGGTCCCATGTAATAATTTTGAGTTACGATAAATAGGTGCACCTACGTATAATTTTAACATCTACTAACAGGTAAGTATCTTATTTATCTATCACTTACCGATCCTTCAGCCTAGCACCTTTAATTCTAGACCCTAACTCTTCCTAATATGCTTCCGAACTCTCCAAGACTATGCTATTTTCCAAAATCACTTTCATTTTAGGTTTGCGAGGTCTAGCTTCTGTAGACATCCAAGCTTACGAGAATATGGCATAGACCACATTCGCTTTTACCGGCTAAACCTATGGCTTTGTTTCATGGCTCGTCAACGAATCAAGATGATTCGTTAAGCGGGATCTTTCCTATATTTCAGAGTGGGCCAGCTCCGACCAGGATCCTATTCAAGTGACCAGCGAACAACCCTTGCACATCCATGAAGAACCTCCGCTCACCCCAGCCCCAGAACCAACTCACGCTCTCATAGAAACCAACGCATTTACACCAAAACCGCCCGCACTCAACCAATCACCGCATTCGAAACCAAACCAGATTGAACTAGATAAATCTGCCGAATTCCAGTTCCAGCCGTTCCATTCCGCTTTTAACCAGTTTAGGTTCAAACCTATTGCGGCTAAGCCTGCAAAATTAGTCGCTAAACCAGTTCAATTAGTAGCTAAGCCTACGAAAATAGTAGCTAAGCCTACACAATTAGTAGTTAAACCTGCCAAATATGTCGCTCAAGCAAATAATTTAGTGGTTGCAAAATCGTTTGGGAAGATGTTCCCCGATGCATACGTTAATTTAGATAGCTTTTTCAAGAATCCCAATGAGAGTAATTATGCGAAGCAACTTGGATATTATGGATGGTAGTGGAAGACAGTTATTATAAGAGGTAGGTCCATATGTACAGCTCATCGCTTGCCCAAGACACCAAGGTACCCTTATACGCAATAATATATTTTTTATTTATTTTATATGTATATTAACTTTGCCTCTTTAGTTATTTTATTTGTTCATAATTTAGATAACGTAGGTAATAAATTATCCATTAATTACTCAAAGCACACTGCGGTATACCTACAAGGATTATAACTTAGGTACCTATACCTACTACTTTTCTTTTTTTTTCTAATATTAATTCGTTAACTTATAATATGTCTCTAGCGCCAGCAAAAGAAGAGCAGAAGGCGGCTGAACATGAGGAAGAAGAGCCAGAAGAAGAAGAAGAGGAAGAAGATTGTGAGGAAGAAAAGAAGAAAAAATAGAAAAAACCAAATAGTTAAATGCCATTTATTAGTTCGATGTCTACATAGCTTTTAATTTTGTTACTTAATTTTAAGGACGTTGTAGTAATAAAATAGTAAAATCATTTGTAGGTATTTATTTTACATTGAACAAAACCTAATTTATTGAACAGAGACAGATCTCAGTGTTATTTGTGGTGCATTGAAATAAACGTGACGGTAGGAGGTGATAATTTATTTTAATGTGTATTTTTATTTCATTCACTTTAGTACCAAATTATTCTTTTTTAAAGACTAATGACGCGTGCTGTATGGCGCAGTGGCTGACCGTAGGCCTAGGTATCAACCAATGTAATGTATTCGGTGCATAACCGGGTTCGATACCCGCATAACACCTATGGCTTATTAAATTAAAGCAACAATTAAACAAAAAAAGAAAATGGGGAATGATCAATAATTACTTCAAATAACTAAAATACAGTATCTTTTCTTTGCGCTTGCCGTCAGTACAATAAGCCTTGCTAAGTTTAATAAATACATAGAAAAAATATCTATTATTAAACGAAAGGCAATAATGCTCTGTTGCACATTACATTTTTTGTATTTCTAAACGCATCAGTAAGCATCCAAATGGTTACGTTTCTTTAAATGCAGCGTAATAGAAGTAAAAAAAGAATATCTTTACTTTTTTTGTCGAAAAGGCCAAAATTGCTTAAAACTACCATGAAATTGTATTTGACAGCTTCTCGGTGTTTTATTTAATAAATTTTGTTAACATTTTATTGTGAAACACTGACGAAAAATGGTACGGATTATGACATCCATTAATTAAAACGGAACGGAACGTTCCTTTCAAATGCGACATTGACGTGCGACACATGTATTTTGAATAATAATTATTATATACACCGAAATGTCTGTCGTAAAGAAGAAGAAGCGTGTTTCTAAGAAGAACAAGAAGGCGTGGGGAAAATACTCCGATATCCGTGATGTCGAAGAGTTCCTAGAAGATCAGAGATTGGAAGAACGATTGGGGTGAGGTTATGTTGACATCATGTGCGCAACTATTTTGTGTTTATTTTTCACTAATTTAAAAGTATAATGCAAGAGGCTATATCAAATCTTACGAGCTGAGCACTATTTAGTGTACTCAATATGTGGCTGTATACGTGTATTCCACCAACAATAAAATCAATAAACTTATAAATAGTCAAATAAAGTTGGTACAGCGTAAAAAGTTAGTAATTTTTAGTTAAGATCATGGTAATGCCCTAAACTAGGTCTTCGGCTATGATCTATTGTTGTAATAGCCTAATGCTCAGTCTATTATTTAATTTTATTGACAAAGGTTTCATATAAGCTAAAATCATATTGCTCCACATTTCACAATATTAACTTAAAACTTTAACCTTTCAGTAAATTTGATACGAAGCCAGACAGTGAGCTGTTCGTGGTTGACACAGCAGGAGACAATGATGAAGTTAAGGTTGAGGACACAAAACCGCTGTCACGTAAACTACAAAAGAGAGCCAAGTTGAATGAAGTACCAAAGTGCTTTGAAGTTCTACTGCCTACTTCGAAGGTATGTAAATGAATCCTAGAAGTAAAGATATTTGAATATAAGTGATTATTTGTAGCTAGCTTTTGCCCGCTAGCTCCTCCAGTCAAATTACGATCCTTATTTTTTTTTATCTATATCTATATATATAAAAGAAAGTCGTGTTTGTTACAACACTTATAACTCGAGAACGGCTGGACCGATTGCCATGGTTTTTGATTTGTTGGATTTGTTTCCGTCCCGAATAGCAGAATACATCTTAAAAACAATGAAAACTCGATATGTGTAATAAATAATTAATCATTTCAATAGATGCTGATTTGTTTATTACATGTCAAACATTTGTTGTCCAATCCTGTCAAATAGTGTAGCAACAATTTTTTTTTTGGAGCTTATGGCCTTTTTCCTGAGACCTTTAAGCCACAACTTTTTTTTTTCTGAAATTTATTTTTTGTAAAATGTCTACAAAGTTCAGGTACTGGATACTTTTTATCCCGTCGGTAGGTAGGCAGGTAGGGTAGGTATGTAGGGGTAGGGTAGGTAGGTAAGTAGGTAGGTAGGGTAGGGTAGGTAGGTAAGTATGTAGGTATGTAGGGGTAGGGTAGGTAGGTAAGTATGTAGGTATGTAGGGGTAGGGTAGGTAGGTAAGTATGTAGGTATGTAGGGGTAGGGTAGGTAGGTAGGTAGGGTAGGGTAGGTATGTAGGGGTAGGGTAGGAAGGTAAGTAGGTAGGTATGTAGGGGTAGGGTAAGTAGGTGGGTAGGTAGGTAGGTAGGTAGGGTAGGGTAGGTATGTAGGGGTAGGCAAGAACTGGACTTTCAGGGCAGGACAACGTCTGCCGGGCCCGCTAGTAATAAAATAAAGCATGTAGCACTCAGGGATAAGGTAGTTTCCTATTATCCAAAGAATTTTTACCTGTAGTTCTGAAGATTAGCATGTTCAAACACAAATTAAATCAGTAGGTATTCAAACCAAAATAAAAATGACCAAATACTCTTCTTTTTAGGTTCAAGATCCAAACAAAAAACGTAACTATGTTAACCCTATTGGCTCCAAACCGTCAGCATTGAGCAAGTTGAGAGAAAAGAGGCAAACACAGAAGGGAGTTTTTGAGAAGAAGCTGGTGGAAGCAAAGAAGAATAGGAAGATGGCTCTGGATAAGAAGAGGAAGGCAAAGCAGGTTCGACAGAACTTTGGCTTGGATCTGTGGGGGAAAGATTGTAAGTAACATAGTTGAATTATGGGGAAAGAGTTTTTAAAAACTTGATTGATCTTATCAAAATCTGTGTTTGTGGAGTTTCTTACATGTTCTTCTCCATAGAGACCTGCATTCAGAAACAAGCAACTAGCTGTGACTCTCAGATAAACATACTCATTGACAATTAACAAATGCCTATAGAATAGGCTTTGACTTAGACAGATTACAGATTTGCTAAGATAACATTTCCTGCTAATTGATGTATTAAAATTTTTGTCGTGCAATATTTTATATTCATTTTATTTTTTCAACCCACCAGTACCGGCTGCTAAAGGCATACCTGAAACCCTGATCGATGAGTTCATATCAGAAGAAGCACAGTTGCACAATGTGCTACCTACACAGAGGCTCAGAACTAAGCCTCCGTTATCCAAGACTGTGGTGACGAGGGCTGCAGTCGAGACACCGCATCCAGGAGTCAGTTATAATCCTTCTTACCAGGTCAGTAACCTTATTTACATGGGGCTATGTCAGAATATGAATTAACTTTTTTCTTTCATACTAGCTAATGTTCAGAACTTACTCCACATATAAAAAGCTTTTGTGGGATAATTGCGTAACATACTTGCCATCTTTTGACGCAATTTGATAGTCTATTATTTTGTGTGTTAGTATAGTTTGTCAACTCAACAATATAAATAACGTAATAAATGTTTTTTAATTGTCAAAATGAAAGGCATTAATTGCACTATGAAATTAGGCGGTAAAAATTTTTGTTTGTCGTGTTTAAGAGTTTTGTATAAACATTGCTATTCCTATTGCTACTTTTATAGGAGCATCAAGACTTGCTACAACAAGTTGGCAAACATGAAGAGAAGATGATGAAGAAAGAGGCGCACCTCCTCAGAGTGACTACAGGCATGTTCAGACGAGTCACTCAGCAGGAGAAAGAGGTCGGTACTTTGGTGTTTATTCTTTTATTAAATCTGTGTGAACTAGATCTACATTTCTACATAATAAAGAGAAAAGATTTGTATTTTTGTCTGTAACGAATAAACTTAAAAACTACTAGACCGATTTTAATCATTTTTTCACCAATGGATAGCTACATTATTCCTTAGTAACATAGGCTATATAACATCACGCTACGACTAACGGGAACTGGACAGTACCCAATGACGTAACTTAACGCGGGTGAAATAAGCCACGCAGACGCGTATTCTATAAAAAAAAGTAATTATGCAAAGTGGTTGAGCGATCGGCTGCTGTGCTGCGTGTCACGGGTTCGATTCCCGCACGTAACAAATATTTGTATGACCTACATATAGTTGTTCCGGGTCTGGCTGTTTGTGTATGTGAGTTTATATGTTACACCCACGACACAGAAGAAATTCCTAGTGTGGGGCAGAGTTTTTTTTTAAACTAAAACTAACTGAATACCTACTCTTCTGTGAAGTTTATTTAACTTTTAATACATAATTTTTGACTCCCTCCAGAACCAATGGCGCGAAGAGATGAGCTCTGGCCTGCCCCAACCCCACAACCCGGCCGAGGAGCCGGAGACGGACACAGACGACGAGTACAGGTCCGTCAACCCGCCGGTGAAGAACAAGAAGAAGGACCACAAGACCAGAAGGAAGCAGAAGGAGAGGCTCGTTGAGAAGGAGCGGCTGAAGAGAGAGAAGATTGATAAACAGAAGATTACTGATCTTTACAAGTGAGTAGCCTCAAGTTTCTAATTATATTAGTATTATAATAATTAATTCAAATAATAAATATGATTACAAAATTAAATTAAAAATTTAAAAAACCCCCAACACAAAAACCTAAGTTCCCTTTAAAAAGTAAAAAAATAACAAAAAAAATACGTCACGTTGGGGGACCGCTCGGGACGATCGTATCCTAAATGCAACATCGGTCCCCCAACGTGACGTATTTTTTTTGTTATTTTTTTACTTTTTAAAGGGAACTTAGGTTTTTGTGTTGGGGGTTTTTTAAATTTTTAATTTAATTTTTTATTTTTTACTTTTTATAGGTACCTACTTATTATAATGTCGATTTTGTTAAGTTTGAGACCCCACTCGAGTATATTTACAGACATTCGGTTTTTCTTCCCTACTTTCACCCCCACAACTTTTAAACGGCTCAACCGATTTTCATCAAACATGTCTAAGAACACTCGTACATAGGTCACCTTTGCCACAGACAGACAGACAGACAGACAGACAGACACGTCAAACTTATAACACCCCTCTTTTTGCGTCGGGGGTTAAAAAAGTATACATACAGCCAATAGGTCCCATTCTAGGTAAGCAAGGTATATGTAGGCATAAAAGATTTTTACAGAGTAGGTATGTATTACACACAAATACCATCATGCATTGTATGTATGTATGTGTGTACCATCACGTCCGGATTCCCCGAAGGGTTAGGCAGAGGTGTACCAATGCACAGCCACAGTTCGCTGGTATGTAACCTATTACATGGGACCTAGGGCCTAGGGCTCGCCCCCTAGGGCGAGCCTATTGCCATTAACAGGCCACAAATCCTAAGTCTGAGCTGCTACTGAGAATTTTATAAAAAACCCAATAACACTTTTTGTTCCATCTGGGAATCGAACCCATGCACACTAACGTAACAGCCGCGCTAAGGACAACTAGGCTAACGAGGCAGTCAAGTTCTGTTTAGCCGTAAAGTTTTCCATAGTACATAAATAAATAAAATTACTAAATAAATAGTATTACAGACTATTGACTTATCGAAAATTCTACTATCATCTTTCCAGACTACGCAAACTCCAGTCCACAATCAAGACCCGCGAGCAGAAGCAAGCGGACGAGCGTAGCAAGCGAGCGGAGAAGCGCGCCAGCTCGGAGGCCACCGCTCTGCCCACCCTCAGCGCGCACAAGACTCCGGTCAGGGAACCGGACTTCGTGGACCCCAAGCAGCTGACCGGAGACCTCCGGAATATACAGTCTACTAGTAAGTTATCATTATTTATTAATATACATACATTTATATACTTATGAATTACATTTCTAAATATTATTTTAGAAAAAAAAGACATTTAAAAATTTAAAAAATAGTAGCCCTCTCCTTAGAAAGGAATCCCCTAACTATACGCGCCGTGTTTAGGAGTACCGGTTTCTAAATCAAGCCCTTGATCCAATCGCCCAACGAGAGCCTCCTTAGGTGTTGGTCGAGGGTCTTGGCTATAATGCCATTAGCCGTCAAGACTATAAAATATATAGTTAATTTTTTTTTATCATAATAGATCGGCTATGGTCTCAGAGACACCACAGCCGCACTAAATCAATAAGTTTTTATTATACTGTCTCTTTGGCTCGTGGGTTCGATTCTCGGGTCGGGCGAAGAGTTATTTGGTTTTTACTATTCGGAGCAACTTGGAGTGTGGAAGTTGGTGGTGTAATATCCTCTTGACTCGGTAAGCACGTATTGTCATTTGTAGGTCAATAACAGCTGTTATAGATAGTCAGAAATCTGAAAGTCTGGCTGTCAGTTTTTTCAAGATGTATGTATAGTGTTACGCAGTACCTGGTTTGTGGAGGTCAGAAAGTGTAGAATCTCTATGTAAAATACTGGTATTCAGTATGTTTTTAGGCAGTAAGTTAGCCATATTCTCAAGGTCTCGGTGTCAAGGTTTGTAGCCTAATTTAAACCTTACGGTACTAAACATAAAGCCTATTATTCCAGCAAACCCTCTTCGTGAACGTTTCGAGTCCCTGCAACGTCGCGGCGCCCTTGCAGCCTCCAAGATTATGATGAAGAAGAAGAGGAAACTCAAGAGTTACTTCAAAGCTGGCCACAAGGTCACTGAGAAAGATATCGAGAAGTACGTTACCAGGAATGTCGGCAAAAAGTGATCTTATGCCGGTAGAGTAAGGTCGGGTTCGCCTTGTATGATAAGAAGTGTAAAATGTAAGTAATGTGCATTTAGTACGTTATTAAAGAGTTATTTAAAGGTTTTGGTAGTTTGATTATTTTTTTTTTAGATAGTAATAGCATTTGCGGTTTGATACTTGCAAAAATTGTCAGGGCTGATCCTATCACATAAAAAGACTTTATTCCGGTAGTATAAGTACCATTATTGTTTGTAGTGGTTTCTTTTACGGGATGATATTTGGATAAATATTAACAGATCTCACCTTTGAAGTAAGTCGAAAAAATTCTAAAGAAAAACGGTTTAGAAAAAAAAACAAGAAATATTTTTATATAAAAAATTTACTAAAAAAATATCTAACATATAATACATCTAGAAATAGTCCACTTACGAATATATTACAAAGATATCGTGGCAGTGTAACGAATATAAATCTAACGTAAACATAGCTATGTAGGTAACTCAGTATTCTAGCCTAGAATGTTTCTTAACAATAGGAAAATAAACATATTGCTTATAAATAGAATACTATGCATTAGTCTATGTAGTCGAATTTCAATAACAAAACGTAATAAGTTAACTAAGTTACAAACTAAGGGGGCTGTTTTGAGCAATATGCATATAATATTTATTCAATAATTTATTTCAAGTATCAAGACTTATATTTATGTTGCCATAATCTCGGTTTACATACATATTGTGTCTGCAGCATTGGTCTGCAGTAACTAAATATCTCTGCCTAAATACAGGCGGGATGATAAAAAAATAATAGTCCTTTTAGTGGCAAATATTCCCACATATAATATCTTTTTTAACTGATTAATTACAGTCTAAAGGACCAAGAAATATATTAAAATATTAAGCTTTAAAGACAGATAATTATGACTTCTGAGCGACTCATTTATTTGCCAAATTGAAATTTTGGTAATGATTTTGATCACTATTTATTTTCGTAACAAAACAGTTAGTTTTAGCAATAATTGTAGTATATTTTAAGTCTTGTTTAAATCAATCATTTTTCATTTTTCATTTTTATCAAATTTCTAATGTTACTCTTTTTAAATAATCTCAATCTTCAATGTTATTAAAGTTACATTTCTAATAATTACATTTTACTTCATATTATATGCACATTGCCCCCAACAGTCTAGGTATTCAGAATCATCATAATTTTCAGACATCTGAAATTACTGATATTCTTCAATATCTGTTGAAAACGAACAAATTCTATCTACATAATCACATTTACACATTTATATTTAGGGTTTGAAATGATTTATTTTAACATTCCGTTTGTAACTTCTGCTTGTAAAGATGTTTTTGTTAACTGTTATTTACATTGGTGGACTAAATGCCTTTTGCCTATATAGTGTTCTCCACCTTTTGTTAGTCTTGTTTGTTACTTATATCTGGATCTGCCAAAAGGTTACCGGGTCCTGCAATCTTTATCAGCAAGTTCATAATTAATGGATTTAGTTTTGTATCTAGTAATAATCCTAAAATTCTAATAATCATCTTAGAAATTGCTTTGTAGCGTTGCCTTAGAAGCTAAATTGTTGTTTCTTTCACGATTTGACTGTTGGTAAATCTAAACATTACGTAAAAAATATCCAATCATTAATCATCAATAAAATATAAAGTCTTCAAGTTACAAGGAAAGTTACAAACGAGAACGCTCATGAAGCTATAAACGTCGAATTTGCTAAAAAAAATAAACAAAAATGTCGCCTTGGACTCAACCCTAAATATAAAAACGAATCCTTACGTATCTAGAGTACACTCAGCCCCACCGCGACGCGATAGAGTACAGCGACCTTAATAATTCTAAGGCCCTGGTATCCGACGTGGCTTTAGAGTCACTGGAAGGTGCAATCCTAGCTTCAGCTATAGGAGCGTCTACAAAAGGTGCTTTAGTAGTTGTTCTTGGCTCGACTGGAGTTGTTCTCACGTGGAATTTCCTCACACCTCTTCGACTAGCAGTGTTGCTACTGGTTCTGAGCGGACTGAAGGTTGTAGCTGACGTTTCTAGATCTTCAGTTGTTTTAACACTTTCTGTTGTTGTCGTTGTTGCGCTGCTGACTTGTGCTGCGTTTGATAGAGAATTGATTGCGCTAGGATCAAAGCTTAAGCTTTTCCCTCTTCTGTCTCCTCTCGTCCTTTCTATTCTGTCTGTTCTTCTGTTGACATTTCTGTCAGCCTCTGTGGTTGTTAGCTCAGCTACCTCTTCTTCTTTAGCGATATCTTCCATATCCTTTTGAGAGACCGCCATCAAAGCTTCCAGTAAAGCTTTTTTTGACGCCTCAGCGGTCGTGTTGTGGTCATCATCGCATGTCTGTATCAGCAGCAATATCAATCTCTTCACAGTTTTTGATTTAGTTTTCTTCATAACATTCATTAGTTTCTCAGCTGTGGTTGCGTTCATGATTTCCTTCGCCTTTTCTACCACAGTGTCGGTTATTGTAGTCAGATCTTGAGCGGGCTCGGTAGAGGAATCTCTTAGTAGCCTTCCTTGTCTTTCGAAATCTTTAGTTTCGTGTGTAGATACTTCGAAAGCGACTGTTGGTGAAGCTGTTTGTTCTGTAGGTGCGTACTCTGTAGGGGTAGTGGCTGTGTTAGGAATGTACGTGTTTTCTGATATTCCTTGATGTTGATCTGCCGCGGTCTGACTCAAGCCATCGTTGAGCGTGATAGGATCTATAACAGTACTCTGCCAGGTTCCGTACGTGCTCGACCAAGCGAATTGGTTCGTCGTCTTTTCGCTGTCAGGAGACGTGAATACTACTTCGGGTACAGTTGGCGTGGTGGTCAGGATTTCTGACTCTGTTACTCTTGCGGTAGTAGTTGGCTGTGTTGTTGTTTGGACGGTAGTTAGGTCTTCATCTGGAATTGTAGGAGCTTCGAGATCTTCAGCAGGCTTCCTGATCGGTTCTGAATCAAAGGTTATTTGTTTTCCATGACGAATACTGTTGCCTTGTGGCGCAGCGAATGATTGACTGTGGGCTCTTTGCAATTCCTCTTCATTCTCTAACTCAACACTTTCCGTCTCAGTGAAGTAGATTGAAGTGGTAGGGGGAAGCGCTGTAGTTGTCCTAATCTTCTTGCTTTCAAAGTCGCTGATGGATGTTGACACGGATGGGTCAATACCCCATGCAGTTGGCAGGTTTGTAGCTTCAACGTACTCGCTCAATGGTTTACCTTCAGTGGAGACTGCGTTAGCTCCGTATGGAGAATCATTTAGATTTAAAGCATTGTTCTGGAATCCACCATATTTGTGAACCGAGTAATCACTTTCAGTTGTAGTTATGGCTTCATTGTTAATGCTCGAGAGTGTGTTTATATTTACTGCAGCAGTTCTGCTATATGCAGGTGTTGTGGGCGCAGGTGGAGTGGACGGTGATGTGTAAGATGCTGATATTCTTCCACAACACCTGAATGGGTTTCTGGCAGTAGTGGAAAGTGAGCTATATGCGGCTGATGTGTATTCTGACACTGGTCTAGGAGTAGTAGTTATTTCCTCAGTTACTGGGTAAATGGTTGGAACGCCTAAAGCCTTCGGTTCTCGCACACTATTTGAGACGGGCGGTGCTGCTTTGTGATCATCAGAGAAGCCTAGAATTTCGTCGTCTTCTTCGTTTACAGTAGTTGTTGGTTCCGTGTTATAAGATTCTTCTGTTGTCGTTAACAAATCTCCGAATGATGGATGTGTAGGTCTGATATCTGATAGAACCTTCCTGAATTGTACTGGGTCTTGTAGATAAGCAGATAATGCGTGAGTAAAGACCTGGGCTAACTCTCTGATCTGTGGTGATGTAGCAATTGGGTTTTGGCTCTGCTGAACAGACAAATCTTCTGCTAATTCATTGTAGGTTCCATTAGGATCTTCTCTTATTTCCTCTAATAATTCCGCATTAGTCATTTGATGTCCAAAGAGGTTGCTGTACTTGTTTATGGTTTGACGGCTAAATAGAGCTGGCAAAACTTCTTCCATTGCTTCATAGTCATCAAAGGAAGGTGTGACAGTTTCAGTTTCTTCAGGGGTCGGAGTTGTCGACAAATTATCTAAAGCAGTCGCGTAGTAAATTGCCAAGCTATGCAACGTTTTGGGAGTTAGTGATGGCGGTACAACTAATCCTGGCCTATTGGGCTGGTCTCCAAAGTATCTGTCAGTCATAGTCGTTGGGACAGTAGGCTCAGTGGGTCCAGTAGGTCCGAACCTGTCCAGGTTTAATTTCCTCATGAGCCTTTCGCGACGTTCTTTGTAGGAAGGTTCTGTGGTCGCCTGGTTAGTGCTCGAGTATACGTCATATCTATCAGATGATGCGGTCTGAGTGAACACATCAGCTCTGGTCGTGTGTGGGATCTTTGTGGCCGATTCGAAACTGTCCTTCGTGTCGATAGTAACTTTCTTTTGCTTTTCAGCATAGTCGCTCCTTGCTGTGACCTGTGGAACTCTCTCAGTAGTAGTTGTTGTAGTTGTCGTTGTTGTGGTGGTCTTGTTCTTCTCCTTTTGAAGGTAACCTTTCAGTAGTGATACTCCAGGTCTGGTATAAGGTTCTTGTTTTTCAATGATTGTTGTATAACTCTTAGTGTATGGCACCAATGTTGGCCGTTTGGTCGTTGGCTCTGGAGTCGATGGAGGTAAATGTTTGTCGCGAATATCGTATAGGGTCGTCAGGTTGGGATTGCTTTTAACTTTAGGTTTGATAGGAACGTGTGGCGTGTATACCGGGTATGGTCTGTATGCCTTGTTATGGAAGTCTTGGAGGTACTGCCTGTTATTGTTGTTAGCAAAAGCTGCAGTTTCTGCCGCGACCTGCATCTCTTTTAAGCTGTGGTCTGGAGTATTTCTGTATACAGGGGATTCCGTATAAGTAGGTTGTGTGGTCCTGGCAGGCACATTACCGAAGTTCGTCGAGATCAGTTGAACCAAACTCTTCCTTCTTTGTTCAAAGGCAGTTGTGGCCGCAGTTCTTTGCGTCGGATTGAAGTTGTCAGTGAACAATGCTTGGTATGTCTTCACAGTAGCTTTAGGAATCTCGGTCTGTCTTTGTCTGCTTCTGAGCAGTCGTTCAGTCGTGCTGGGCACATTGACTGGCGTGCGTCTGGACTCTGCCCTGATGTTGGTGTCGGCGCCGATTTGTTGAAGGTCCTGGTTCTTGCTGAGGCTTTGTGTGACCTTCTGGCTCTTCTTCTGCTCGTTGGAGTAGTACTCGGCGCTGGACTCGTAGAGGGCGGGGGCAGAGGCGCAGTCCACCTTGAACCACCAGTCACATATGAGGTGCGACTGGCTGAAGATGGTGCCGTTTGGACAAAGGAACGAGATCTTGCGGGATGTGTCGCATATGTGGAATACCTGAAATAACAATATTGACATTATTATACAGAATGAATACTTCTGTGTATTGTATTAAAATGACAATAGTATTTGTGTATGTTGTATAGTTGGCAACATCATTAAACTTAGACCAAGAGGATGAGCAGCATTACTGTTTATGGGCCTTTCCATACAATCATTCTGCAATTACTAGACTATTATGTCAGTTCTCACTTTTGATGGATGGCTTCAAAAACTCTTCTGAATCAGTACATTGTAAGCTCTAAAATGAAGGCAATGATGAAAGGAACTATGCACCTGGCAATCGGTCTCCAAGTCTGCGTAGTATCCGGTGGGCACGTTCTTGCAGTTGAACCCAGTGGGGGGGATGTTGGGGTACGCCGGGAAATCCACTCCAGCCCTACCAATCACACCTGGAAACAGAATTGTATAGCATTAAGAATTATAGAAGGAAAAGTGGCTAAATAGGCCCAAGGAAAAACAACGAAATAACCATAGCATCACGCCTGTATTCCCTAAGGGTTAAGGTAAAGGTGTACCAATGTACACCACAGTTTGCCAGTATGTTTTGGTCCTATCTAATAGCGGGCGAGAATATTAATCGGGCACAAATCCTAACTCAATAACACTGCTCGACCTGGGAATCGAACCCAAGACTTCTAGAGTAGGAATCACGTAATATAATTTTTAAAATATGATTTGTACATTGTGCTTTTTCATTTGAACTGTAGTGAGAGTTTCTAAGCTTTGATTTCTGACTGAGTAGAATGATGTCAGCAACGCAAGCGTTCTTGCCAGGCTGTGTCATATAATGTAGAAATAAGACGTCACGAGACCCGGCAAAGTGATTTCTGATATTACATTACTTTTGCACTTATTTTTTTTTTATTATGTTCCTTCTTTTTATCTACATTCATGTTCAAAATTTTCTATTTTATTTATGTTAAATATTTCTCACTCGTGTTGTAGGTTATGAATCTCACCTTTGGCACCGGGCATAAAAATTACTTGTGTTTTAATAGTCCCTGTTATACAACAGTTTCATAAACTACTGTTACGTGTGTGTACATAAATGGTTAACTAAATAAATACCTTATTTAATACTACTACTATGTTCTATGACTGCGCCTGCTGCGGGACTTGGCTTTCAGTACTTATAGATTTATTATGTAAAACGTAACATAAAGTCATGCCTTTTGCCCATGGGCAGTAGGCAGAAACCACAGAACGCCACCTGCTACGATCTTTACATACCCCTTTCGCTTCTTCCACATTCATACGTTCATTCTGGTCATACACACCTTAACTTTTTGAGAACCTCACTAATAAGGTCAGGGTAGGTCTTACCAGGGCGTTCCTTCCCGGCGTTGCCCCTCACAACTGCCATATCTTCACTCTTTTGTTAGTCGCCTTTCGGCTTTAACTCATCCTCTAAACATGACCGAACCATCTAAGTATGTGTGATCTTCCTTAAGACAATACCTCACAGTCGGTTCACATTCAAGGTAAAAGCTCGCGAACACTTGCTTAAGGACTTGGCAGACTCGTCCCACAATTAATTTGTTATATTTTTCCAGTATGTATGCATTTTAATCTCTCTCTGCTTTGTATATTTTGTTTGTATGTATTTATTATTATATTTATCTTGGAAAGTTTCTGTTGCTGTTCCTTTTTTTTTTTACCTACTATGTTTTGTCTCTGCATCACCCTAAGGTAGACTGGTAGAAAATGCTTAAGGCATTAAGTCTGCCTTTTTACGGTGTATTTTTACATTTGTGCATACAGTTTTAATAAATCCTACTACTATTATAAAGGCGAAAGTTTGTAAGTATGGATGTATGGATGTATGGATGTTTGTTACTCTTTCACGCTTAAACGGCTGAATGGATCTGGATGAAATTTGGCACAAAGATAGATTATAGTCTGGAATAACACATAGGCTACTTTTTATCCCGGGAAAATGTACGGTACCCGTAGGATAACACATCAACTGTGACGCGGACGAAGTCGCGGGCAGAAGCTAGTAAAAAAATAATTGAGTACCTTGGTACTCGACGATGTCCTCCGGCTGGTTGTCGGGAGGTATGAGCCTCTTCACCAGCGCCTTGCCCTCCGTGTAGTGCTCGAAGCCGGCGGCCCCCATAGCCTGCGCTATCTCCTGTAGACTCTCCACGCTTGGCGCGGGGGCGTATAGCTCCGTGTCCTGGGAACAAGAATAGATAAATTTAACAATTTGACTTCAAAATCACGCCTATTTTCACCAAAGCGGTTAGTAAGAGATGACGAGCTTATTACCATCAATCGGTCACAATTTTTTACTGGAGGGTGTTATTGAGAAATTCCTAATGTAAATTCCAGTACATAACTTTTTTCCTGACCTGGTGATCGAATTTGGGACCGTAGCCACGCCGAGTAGTTTGCAACCAAGAAACAAACATCACAATCGTGCCTAAGATGAATTGATTTTAAATGAAATCATAGGTCATATAGGACATTTTGTGAAGTGTGTTTTAACACCTTTCAGACCGGATATCTACGTATTAGGTAGACTTAAAAAGTAATAAAATGAATTGTCGTTATATAATGTAGTTACCTGTCGCCGTTGCGCTGTCCGGCGAGCTGCATCACAAGCGCCTGAAATAGAAATTAATGTCATCATTAATATAATTATCATAATGAATAATCATAAGACAGACGGTCACAATCTTAATTATAATTCGAGCGAGCGAGAGAATACGCGTAATGCAGATCCTAATTATACGTACCAGGCTTATAATTATCATCTGCATTACACCTATTCATTAATAATGATGCCAGTTTGCAAAACCAGCAGTGTGCAGTTATATAAATGAGCTTGAGGTGAGGTGTCACATTATGTTAAAGATTGACAGGTCATCGGAACCTTAGCTCATCTAAATCCTCCGGGAGATATTTTTATAGAATAACAATGCAGATAGTAAGTCAACCGGTAAGTCGGCAAGTGTTGCTGAATTTGTTCGAAAGAGCCACCGCGGCCCTGGAACGCAAAGAGCATTAGGAGGAACACGGATGGGTTTTAGTCAGTAAGAGTCTGACACTACCTTCCGCTCTGCCCAGATCGGAAGAAGTCATGATTTCCCATCCTTTAAAAAAGGCTGAAGATGGCTTTAGAGCCATCCACTTTCAATCTGTAGCCTAGCAGTCAATTTCTTTTCTATTTCGACACATGTTTCAGCACGTTAACTGTCATTATCTAACCCGTCTATGTTATATCCGGCAGACGAGACCTGACATTGTCACGGCCAGACTAGTGCATAAATCCACCCTGCTCGTCTGACAATAACACAATTAAGGCTGTAATCGACATAAGCGTTCACTACGAACCAACCGCATTTACTTGCTCCACCTTTGTTGGAAATAGCGCCTTTATTTCCTAGTGTTAAGGGCGATTGTCGCAGTGTAAGTGTAGTCATTGATATGCAGTTGGATGTACAAGTGTATGAATAATGGGCCACACAATAGGACCTGCTTTCTAATGCAAGTCGTGGATGCGGGGATCCCGCGGTGATTCACGATTCACTGTATCGGAGGAGGTTGTGGATTTGGTGATGGTAGAATCGCGGTTACAGGAGGTTTAAAAATGTTATTATAAAGATTCGGGTCTGGCTGTTTGTGTAACTGAGTTAGTAAGCGCACCCACAGTAGGAACTACAGGAAAAATTACTACAGTGTTTAAAAAATAATAACGGAAATATAAAATGTAAAAAGCGAGCTCACTCAAACTAAAAGATCGAATGGTGCTGTATACATTATTATTTAGCAAATAATGACATGATATTATGCACTGTGGTCAACCATGCCTCCATTACGACGTCATAATTGAGTCAATTGAAGCCTTTACTTTACGCTTCTTTGTATGTGAACGGAACTGGATATTTTAAATACTAAAATATATATAGAAAACCGCCTCGTTCTTGCTTAACACAACAAAATAATACGAACCACACATTCCGCCATCTTGATTTAAATCCGCTGTTTCACCATCACTATAACCGCAACCTAACTCGCATAGCTCACTAACTAGAGAGTGAAAGTATCGATGTGATCGATGACTCGCAGAATACGTGAATAGAGATGTGCCGCTTATCGATATGTAACAATAGTGTTGCTCGTAATAGTGGGCGTTCGTTTGTTTTAGATTCTAGTTGTTAATGATAGAAGAAAGCTTTTACTGTCTGGGAACTGTGTTGTAGACAAGATGAGATCAGATGTGTAGGATGAGTAGGTATTTATTGAAACAGGTATTGATGTTAAGCTGCTAAGGTAATGTTAAAGTTATTGGGCTGTTGATCATGAAAATGTTTATTACCTTTTATCGTAATCAATTTTGTAACCGAGCATTTTTATTTTAATCACTTAAGGTGAATGCTCCGACCAGCCCGCGAAATTTAATTTATCTTACGTTTTTTGCAATTTGCAAGTCAGTATTATGTTTAATGTTGGTTAAAGTATGATTCCCGGGTGTAAGATTTCAATGAAATCTTGACATTTTACATGAAGCTTGACTTATGGAGTAATTTAACTGATTTTAATGGTTATAATTTTGATAATACATAACTTCTTACGCCCGCGAATCATACTTTAATCAACATTAAACCTAATACTGACTTGCAAATTAAAAAACATAAGAAAATTTGAATTTCGCGGGCTGGTCGGAGCATTCACCTTAAATAAAATGTATGTAAAAATGTAAATGTAAAATGTAAACGACAGTGAAAAGGAACGTTACAGTTACTAAACATTTAAACTTCGAAGTTTGAAAAAATGGTCATGTTGTCTACGTAATTCCAAATTCGAATATTCTTTCAAGAATGGTAATTGTTCGATATCATCGAAATCAATGGAAGAGACACCTGTTTTTTTTTAAATCTTGTAAAATTTTGAAGTTCACATTATTATTCCTTATATTGGTCTAATTGAAATAAAGAGTTTTGATTTTGACTAGATTGAGTAGAATTACACTTTGTATGCGTCACAGAATTTTTGTGCATCCACCTTTTTTTTTTAATGTGGGTAGTTGGACATCTTTCAATGTTTGACGGAAAAAAGGTAAATCAGTTAACGGTTTCGGTACAGCGCGAGTGTTTATCCCGCGATAAGATTTTCAATAATAAATTAGTAAAGATTATTTAAGTTAACTACCTATAATTATTACTATAAAACTAGCAAATATTTCGTGCGAGATGTGGACTATTAAATAGGACAGTGATGTGTAATAGAATGTTAATGACTGTGTTGTGTTGTGTTGTGTTGTGTTGTGTTGTGATTTCATGTGTATGCCGAGTATAGGTGAGCAGCTGTGTGATTCTCTAAGCCTCACTTCGTAATCCGAAAGCTAAATCCGCAGTGAGATTACAAAATGGTATTCTGTTAAACACGATCACGCCCGGCGACGTCACCACGGCGAACAAATACTAAACCAATGACAGGTTGGTTCGTTATCGAAGTGAGCGCGATCACTTTAGTGAGACTCGTTTTCGAGTTTGCATTTTAGAGAATCGCACTGCTGATGCCACGGTAGCGGTGACAGCGCATATTCGGTAAGTGATTTTTTGAAAATTAAGGATTTTCAATTAAGTATGTTCTAGCGGAAATAACATGCCTGGCTTTTTTTTATTCGAGGTGTGTTTTCTCTTGACTCTAGTCTAGGCCAGAGGTGACATAGTCGACGATGGAGTGAGTAGCTCAAAGTTAGTTGCTAACCCGAGGTTCAACTACAAAATGGCTTAATGGACTAACAACTAACTCGGGAGTTAAAAGATAAACCTGATTGCTGAAAAAGTGAAAATGTACCTTTTAAATAAAGGTTAAAGATAAAAGTCCCATAAGAAAAACTGAAGTCTCATATTGCTCGCTCATTCTCTAATGAGTACCAGGCTCGCATAATTCACACGTAGGTATCCTATAGTTAGCCGAGATGATAGGTGTAAAGTGACCTCTGCCGTTGAGGTCAAACTCAACAATGGCTCTGTTTATGGTGGTGGTAACGGATGAGGCTAGTCTGTCAATGTCTCTATTATGAATACACTGGTTTGTTAAGCCATTTTAAACCTTATTTTCATAGTTTAATAGTGCATAAACTTAGTATGAGATAAATTCTTAGAAAACGGAAGGACAAGGATTGACAGTCAGTCCTTAGGACCTGTCAGCCAGTCCATAGGGTTGATATAAGGTTATTGTATAAATGATGGCAGGTAATTAGTTTAACCCTCTCAATATAACATGAAATATTAAGTCAGCCATTCTGTTGTATGAGTTAAGCACCTTTTGTCACGACATCGACAGTACTTAGTTTTCGCCATAGTCTACACAATAGGTACCTACATTGTTTATAGGGGTGACATATTTTACCAACGAAATTCATGTAATTCGAGAGACGACTTATACCTAATTCTCGTCCACAGTACTTGTAAACTTTATGTTGTCGTTTTTTTTTCATAAAACCAGGTACCTAAGTACCTAGATATATTATTTGTGCACTAGAGAGTCAGACATTTCTGCAATTTATACAAGTTTCAAATCCTGCTTTCACCACTATCATATTTATCATAGTAAAACCTATAATTTGGGAAAGGTTAAAGAAAGGTGTGATTTAATACCATCACTTTGCCAACCACTGTATAAGGTAGCATAATGGAGGTGCCTACAGCTATGTCCATGTTGGCATGAAGGGTGAAGTGGCGAGAGTATGAAACTTAGTTAGGTCCGCGTATATCCAAGCAGTATAAATTTTGTGCAAACACGAACCTTAGCTATTATGCGCTCTTTTTTTATAGACGGGAAATCATCAAATAACTTCCCCCGCTCAGGGCGGGACGGGAGAGAGTGTCAGACTTTTACTGACTAAAACCCGTCTATGTTCCTTCATGTGCCCTTTGCGTTCCGGGGGCGCGGTATCTCTTTCGAACAACCCGCAGCCCCGGCAGAAATGCGCTCCTGGGGCGTCTGTTTCGTGGAAATCGTACATCAGGAGAGTCTCTTATTACTGGTCGTGGACTGTTATTTATAGGCAGAGTTGATGACCGGCCATTGACGTGATGTCGGCAAGAATTTGAGAAATACATAGATATCTACGGGGTGTAAAATTGTAAAGCTGTTAACTACGCACACTACCCATCGAACTGAGTGGCGTTGAGCAAAAACTATTGCTAGGAAATAACTGGGAACTTTTGGCTAGAATGACCACTGTTTATGCTTTTAAAAATTAACTACTTTTATAAGTATAGGTACAATAAGTATTATGGACTTTAATGACAGTGGTTAGGCGAGCGGTAAGATGAAAAGAAGAGACAATTATTGAAGACATTCTAATAAAAGTTCGTGACATCTAAATATAACTACCTACCTATGTGATTGTGACTTTCACTTACATAATTGACGATAAGGTACCTATCCACTATACATACTCCTAAAGGTACGACGTATTTTTAGTGGCGAACAAGCATAATGATGTAAATCTTTTATCGGACTTATTAAGGGCGTCCGAGAATAAAATTCACGCAGACCTTTCCCGCTTTTAATTGTGTTTGCGGCGAGCTACCATGCCACCGATGCTAGAGATTGACAGCTCATCTTAAGCTCGCATTTTTAAACCGACTATTAGCTTGTCAAGGGTAGTCAAAGCATTTATTTCAATTAAACCTTTTACAGGCACTTTTGTAATGTCAAGGAGTCTGTTTTCGCAGTTAGTCAGAAAGTCGAATCTGGTCCTAAAACGTAGAGGGTTCACTATGCAGACGAACGAGCAATAAACTCTATGGACACTCCTATCAATTAAGCTTTCATAAAATACTGGTTACATTATTCTTGTTGCTTCTATAAGTTGTCATGGCGGCGCGTGTGAATGTTACCTACTCAAACGTTTAGAAAGGACTCTGTAATGTCTAGGCATTGACGCAGTTTCATCTTATCAAGCGAGTCCTCTCCGCGAATTCTATTGAAAGCCCAATTAAATTAGTTGTGAATCATTAGAGCCATTGGTCGGAACGCTCACACAATAATAACGATGTGCCGACACTCTGATACAGATAAGCGCACGATTTATGACCACTTGCGCAAGCGCAGGCTTTCGCTAGGTCGCTGTAAAGACGTGTACACATGCTTGTGAAGGTTGGGTGTTTTTGGAGTTTTTTTTTTATTTGATTCAATATACCTTCTTATGGTGTTTATATTGTTTGATTTTCAGAGAACGTTTGCTTGAAAATGTCATAATATTTCGATTAGGTATGTTGAATTTTTAATTTTTTTCTTTCGTTTTCTTATATAAACACAACACATGGTAACACTTACAATATTGTGAACGGAAGGTTTCTTCAAAACTGATCATTTTTGAAAACCCTTTTATTATTTAGGTACCTGACTGGCTACTGATCCTAAGCGCGACTGCTACGCTAGAAGTCTTGGATTCGATTCCCAGGTCGAACAAAAAGTGTTATTGGGGTTTTCTACGGAATTCTCAGTAGTAGATCGGAGTTAGAATTTTTGCCTGACCAATGGCAATAGACTCGCCCCCTATTAAATGGGATCCTTAACATACCGGCGAACTGTGGGTGTATATTTTTACACCTCTGCCTAACACTTCGGGGAATACGGCCGTGATAATATGTATGAATATTTATTTACATAGCGTATTTCCCATTCCTATATTTAGGCGCACGTTTACACAAAGCCTAAGGGTCGGTTCATATCTGACGGAAAATGCGTCGAGCGTCTCGTCACTCTTACTTAGACGCGCTAACGCATCATCGGTTAGGTGTGAAAGGTTGAATGTTTTATTATGTATTTGACTGTTTTGGCGTTACGCGACCGATAAAACGCGACGCATTTTCCGTCAGATATGAACCGACCCTTATAAGCCGGTCGTGAGAAGAAGCATCGATCCGATCGGTTAATACAATTAGAGCCCTCAGCTGTTCATCGATTGTTTAAATACTTACCGTGCACCTCCATTACTGCTTAAGGCTATGTGAGTGAACCTTGTACCGGGTTTAAACCTGAGCGATTATCGTCAAGGTAATGAATGCAGGCCGCTTCCAACCGGTCCTTTTAGAAATCTTTGGGTGAGGCCTATATCCAGCAGTGGACGTCCTGCGGCTGATATGATGATGATGATGTGATATAAAGTTTTAGGACGGTTTTTTAAGTTTAAAAGCAACCTAAATAATGAGTAGTAACAATTTAGTTACTGCCCTCGTCTGCGACTTTAGATTTAGGCCAAAGTCCAAACCAAGGCCAAAAATTATCCTATTATAAAGCGTTGCGATCAGCCATTAAAGCGTCAAAGAGTAACAAACATCCAGCCATTTATCCATCATCCAACCGCCTCAAAACTTGTGTAGGATATTTTCTCACTGCAAAGTAAAAAGAAGCGCAAACAGAGTAGCAATGGACTTGATCACTTTTCTTTGTTAATAGACAATACACTAAAATATAAAAGAAATAGAGTTGAATTTGCGTAATTGCGTGAAAGATAATAAATGGTTTCGGAATCATTTCTTGCAGTGAATTTTGAACACTATTTGTAATGAGTGTTAGCTCATTATCAGTTATACATCATCTTTATTTTCGTTATCATCATCACGTAGTATACCAACATGACACTCTCCACAGAGGTCAAACACACATAACCAGAAGTACCTACAGGTGTGAGTTTCAGTATATTTACGACGTTAACTCACTTCCTAGAGATAGGCGACGCAGACAGACAGACAGATGCTCGGTTACATCGCGATCGGCCATAACTTGACAATACCGCAGACCGCATGCGCGTAAATGTCACAGTTCCTATATTACTGGAGGTAGTACTTGCTGTAGGGTTGGCACTTAGAAATTGTGATGAAAAACTGATCATTTTATTTAACACAACTTAACATACCAACACACTTGTATTCCTCGAAGGGTTTGGCAGAGGCGTAGGTACCAATGTACACCCTCAGTATATTTATTTAGTCTTTATGCACAAAAATAGTACAAAGGCGAACTAAAGCCATAGGCATTCCCTACTAGTCAACCAAAGGTGGCGAAGAGATAACACGGTAGGTGCAAATTATTGTACGAGTCAAAACAAAATGTATACAAGTACAAACGTTCGCTGGTATGTTTAGGTACCATGTAATAGAGGGCGAGCTAACCGGGCACAAATCCTTGCCTCGATCTGCTACTGAGAATTTCATAGAAAAACCCAATAACACTGCTCGACTTGTGAATCGAACCCAAGTCCTCTAGCGTGGCAGTCGCGCTTAGGAGCACTAGGCTAACGAGGCAGTTAGCCTCATTAGCCATAGCTCTTTAGCTCTTTTTATTTATTAAGTAGATTTACCTACCTAGTACCTACAAGTAAAGGTTTTCTAAATCTAGGATACAAAGCTTATTATTTTTCTAGACTTTTCTCAGCACATTTTTCCTTAATCCGGCTCCGTCTTGATAGTCAACGGCACGTGTTGATAATAACGGCTTTACGTTCTTTCCTAGACACAGGTGTGTCACACCACCAACTTCCAAACTCCGGGCTTATTACTAAGAAATTCCTAATGGAAAAACCCAATAACACTTTTTGCCCGAACTGGGAATCGAACCCAGAACCCTACGCTCAGCAAACGCTCTTGTTACCATGAGACCAACGGAGCAGTTATTTTTGTAAATCTAACACTCTTCTTCTTTATCGTGTGGGTAGTAAAGGTCTAATGACCCCACACACCCTAGTGTCAGAGTTTCTAAACCGCCTCAAGGGCCTCTGACATGGTTACCACTGTCAGTGATGTCCAAGATAAACTTAGAAAGTGCATATGAATTTGAAAAAGTCACATTGGTACTTGCCCGTGCCTGAATCTAACACTACAAAATACACATTAAATAAGTTTTAAAAGGCCCCAATCGATTCTGTGCCACCCCTAAGCCATTACGTAGAGAGTGTATTAGCCAAGTTGTATAACAAAATAATATGATGCCTGTCTATACAGTTAAACGAGTATTATATCTAAACTCCGCCACATTGATTGTAACAATGGAATACTTGCAGTAATAACGCGTCGTGAGCTGTAATCTTGTGCAGAACGCTGAGTTTAATCTAGAACAGATACGTGGGTTTTATCTGAACAAATTAGTGACTATTTTGTCTAGTCTAGATTTTAGGTATTTGAAATAATAATGCTTTGGTTTCGGCATTGCGTGGAGTGACTGAAGATTCACAAGATTGGAATTTTCATCTAAGATAATATCTATAGATACAGGATTTCGTGAAAATATTTAAACTTTAAGAAGGCAACGGGGAATCCAACAAAAATATAAATGTGAAAAAGAAGACAAGTTCGGTAAAAACGACTTTTGAGGTATTCGGTGCCACCGATAAAAAACTTGTAGTCTGAGTAATCTAAGAAGTGCTAAGTTCCGTAGCAGTTCTTCTAATCGTAGCTGGAGAAATATATAAGTATAACGTTCTTAATTTGATATAAAAACAATTTGTTACTTTCTTTGATATTGGATTTCTAACTCGGCAATTTCGGAATAAAACCGAACTTGGCTGACACAACGCCGCGTAATCTAGATATAGCTGAATTTAGGAGAAAATGAAATTGCATTACGTATTATTATGACTATTTGAAAGTTCCTTTCCAATTCTTTTCTATCTGCGCAGCCAATGCCCTGTATTATTGCGAGTAGAGCACGTAAGGAACAAAATGCTTGCTTCAAATATTGGCAAAATTATTCTAAATTATATTTTGATTACTTTGTTTGCTAGTTGTTAATTTCCTTGTGCATGCTGTGGTCTCCTAAAAGTGAAGGACATACCTACACAATATCGTTTGTTGTCTATTGTTTGTGTGTCATGTTTTTATATATCTTTTATTGGAGATCCTAAATATATAAATAAATCTATACTAATATTATATAGAGGTAAAGTTTGTGAATTTATGAGGTTGTAGAGAGTAATCTTTGAAAAAAAAATTACCCATTAGAAAGCCACGTTATTTGTGAGTGTCATAGGCTATATAACATCACGGGAGCAGAGCAGTAACTAAAGACGTTACTTAACACGGGTGAAAATAACTACGCGGACAAAGTCGCGGGCTGAAGCTAGTTAATGATCTGAAGAAACCCCTAGCTCTGGATAACAACATAGGTACAACTACAATATAGGTAAAAAGGCAGTCCACTGCTTGCTGGCCATACATTTATTTATAAAGGGAGTTAAACCACGTCCAGTGAATCAAACCCATGACATTCTACCTCATTACAATCGGACAGCTATACATTAAACTCTTGGACATCATAACAGGCTGTTAAGCTGTCAAGCGATGCTTGTCAAGCTGCGCACGCGACGCAGAGGTCGAGGCTATCGGCGCCTGCGCCTGTAGGCTTGTCAACGGGCTATCATAATAAAGAGATTGGTGTTTTTGTTGTTGTTGCCTATATTTGGTGATGGGCTGTGATGAAATGTTCTTGTAAATGTGGCTTTTCGAGTGGATTAATTGTTGATCAGTCTTTGCAATTATCGAAAGTGTAGGGTGTCGCAGGATTGTGAACAGATCGGAAAAATCTGAGAGTAGTTAGTAGTAGTACCCGAGAAATCATGCTGATCTTTATTTATGTTTAAGGAACATGTACTTAATCAGAGGCAGCATTGTTATAGATATTGATCTAAGAAGGTTTTCGTAACAAAACTATTGCAGCTACTGGTTGTAAGTTTGTGTGTGACATTACAGCCATTCTTGGCTTGACTCGATCATAACTTCCCTCACTCTAAATATTACTCAAAATTCTTTAGATATTTATCTTAAAACAAATCGAAGGCTAACAAATAATAATATTGGTTCAACAAGCCCAAGATACTGTCGAAATTATAATCAGACAATATCTTAACGACGTTGCCACAACGGATCTTGTGAAACGCCATTACAAGTCTAGATCACAGTAATTATGCGCAAACGCACCGAGCGAGCTTCGACGTCCCAAATTATCGAAGTTTGGAGATCGATACTTTCGTTAATGGCGGTTATTTTCGCTTTTGATTGAGATCTTTTATAAATGTTTTTGGTTAAGAAATTTGTCTGAAATCTAGAGTAAAGGGTACAGCGCCACAGCCTAGTTTTATGTAGATACTCGTATAATCAGTATCTGATGGTATAGCCCTGTTGTACCTACCTACTTTGTTTAAAGGGGTCCCATTTGATGATTATATTGATTGCCCAGGAAAGACCTAGGGAGATCTAGACCTAAGAGATGGAACCTATTATGTCTAATACTGATGGTGTATTTTACTGATCTATTATACCTAGTATAGAGTTTTTAATGGGTTCTGTACAAATACTGTTAGATTCGAATTTTATACCATGGATCAAGGATTTATACTAGGTATAAATGCTCCGTAAAATTCACCATAAAGCTAAGAATTCCCCACTTTCCCGATAAACTTAGGATTACTTAAGTTTTATAACTATAAATGTGTGCAACTTACATATCATAATCAGGGTAAATAACAGGACCGTCTTCATCATGTCGGCTCCTAAACTACTCCGTCTCCACCGCATGACAGTTCTGAAACAAGAAGAACAAACGATTATAGTTTTCATTTACAACCAGCAAAGTTGGGGCTTAATCCGGGACACCGAATCTGGGATGACAAGAGATCTTCGTTCTTCTCTAGATTGGTGTCAGTCTTTATTTGAGGGGACATGGTCACAAAATAAATTACCATGGTTTAGTATATGAGTCTAAAACCCCCAGCGTTAACAATTTTTGTCGGTTACTAAAAAAAAAAAACTGTTTCATGCAGTTTAGACCGTGTATGTGTTGTATTTTTGATAGGAACAGCAGGTTCACTTAACTTGTACGTATGTCCTGAAATTTCGCAACCAATATTTTTGAAATTGCCTTATGATGTCTCTTCCCTTCCCATTATAGATAATAACAACTGTTTAAAACTTTAGTCAATATACTTGGATCCTGTATATCGAGAATTTAGCCAACATTAGAGCCAATGCTATTTCCTCCACCTTTCGTTGGTCTAGTCATCTAGTAGAATTGGCCAACATAAGTAACTTTTTAGTTTGGCAAAAATCTATTATGTAAAGGTGTCCCAAAAGCTTTGAACTATCTCAGTCCATCCACAAATATTCAGTAACAGATTCCTTCTAAAGCAGCATTCTACATGACCTCAATATCGAAACTTTCATCGCCGCTCATATTCACGAGAGCAACCGGAACTCCCCGAACATACCACCACGTCTAACGAGAGTCGGTGCGCACGCGCAGTGATGACGTCACGGAGTCACGACGCTCAGCGACATCTGTGATTTACTGGTGCACTACTTATACAGCGGGATACTAAGAAGGATGTGAACTTTTGGGTACAATGTAACTAATGGTCTTATTTAGCGACATCATAAAATAACGGTCTCGTGACTTAAATAATTTCAAGATGGCGGCTGAAATTAGTATAATTGTGGAGTAGCCTGTACTGTACTGATAGAGAAAGAATATATAAATAGATTATTATCTGTTATTATAAGTGCAAATGTTTAATTTACATGATATAATGTTTTACAACAGCTGCACCCAACATCTTTGCATACTTTCCAAGACACGGTGGTGTCACACTACTAATCTCTAAACTTAGGGCTACTGCATAACGGCAAAATCCAATAACACATAGCCCGACTTGGGAATCGAACCCAGAACCCCTAGCTCAAGAGGCACCACGAGACCAACGGGGCAGTTATCTAACATTTTCCATAACCTTACATTCATACATCTAGGAAAATAATTGCTTGTCTCTCACTTCACTGATGACACTATTACATAAGTTTATGACTTATAGTTGACGAGTTCCGGCTTTTAACATGTAAATACTAACAGAAAATATTCTATGACATATTCAATATTAAAACACGCTGTAAAACAAAATCAAACGTGATGAAAATCCACGAGCTACTGCGCACGCGTTCTTCCGGAAGTCGTGACACAAGATGGCCGCGCTTCCGGCCGCCATTGTTGCTATGCCAATTAATAGCAACAGGTCACTTTCCAACGACTTCTGAACTTGTTTGCTTAAACATTTTCCTGGAGTTGTATGCGGAACGGAAAATATGTAAATGATATAGAGAAGGCGCGTTTGAAGATGTATAATAAACTGTTTTATGAGGTGCTGGACTCAAGCCGACGTACTTGCATATTTATACCTAATTTGTATATCGTAAAAGGCACTGAAGTGATAACTTAGATGTAATAACTCTCTTTTTTGCTCTTATTCATTTTTTATGTGTAACTTAAACAACTAGATCTGAAAGGTTTTACAATGTTGTATTAAACTTCAATAATTTACAAAATTATATAACATGTAGGTATGTTATGTAATCTACAATATTTATTATTTCTTACAAAAAATAAAAAAAACGTATAAAAATCATATACAATAAGACCCGGAATTTGTATGATATGTACGAATATTTGTATGGTCTTTTAAGTAGGTGGTTAAAAGACCATGCAAGTATTTCTTCGGTGCAGGAATGGAACCCACGACTTGCAACAAAGCAACAAATCGCTCTAGCACTACGCCAACTGTATCGACATTTTTTTTAATATTAATTTATTAAATTACTGTATGTTACTGTTCTCGAAAGTTTGTGAGTATGGATGCATGTTTCAAGCTTAAACGCCTTAACGAAATTTGCTTAAATTTAGCACAAATAGATATTGATTTAGATTTATATATACGGTTATTTTTGCACGTAAAGCTTTGGGTCCCGGTTGTCATTCGTAGATCTTTGACAGTCGTTACGGATAGTCAGAAGCCAAGAAGTCTGACAACCAGTCTAACCAAGGGGTACCGTGTTGCCTATTTACTGGGTTGTGGAGGTCAGATAGGCAGTCGCTCCATGTAAAACACGGGTATTCAGCTGCATCCGGTTAGACTGGAAGCTGACCCCAACTTAGTTGGGAAAAGGTTAAGCAGATGATGATGATATACGATTATTTTTGGAGAGATATAGGACTTTGCTTTAATTCGGAAGTCTACGCTAACGTAGTAGGTACTTAGCGGACTGAAGCTAGATTGATCTTAGAGTTCAAATGTCTTGACCATATTAACTTTATAAAACAAATAGCTTCATTGAACAAGCATCGTTACCCACACAATCAGTTAGCTGAAGTACAAACAGCGTGTTACTACACTCTCCACTTTTGTACATTTACAATCAATCGTTACGCTTCGTAGATGGTTATCGTCCAATTGTGGCGGTACAACCAAATACAGCGAGCATAACGAGGTGAGTATTCTTCACATGTAGAAAGTTAGGGATAGCTTTTACTCGTATCTTCAGTAACGAATTTTGCTAGTATGTAAGGAGCTATATTGATATGGATTCGGTCTCGTCTGTAAGTTTAATTTATACTATCGGTAACTCTGTCAAATAAAAGTTGCGATATAAAATTTGACCGCTATTTAAGCTCCTCCCTCGAAAGTCACCGACAAAAACACGGTCGTGGGCGTTGAAATTTTTGAAAAAACGGGCCCCTTTTTTCTCCCCGATTATCGGTCTCAAAAAAAAATCGGTCGTGGGCGTTGACCCTAAATATAAACTAGTCAAGTAGGTAGAATAATATAGTGCAGAATTGTAAATGTAAACACAGGTGCATTCCCACTACCCTCACTTAGTTTACTTATAGTTTGATAGAACGGCAAAGTAGACTGTTGATTTTAGCGATTTTGTTTTACCATTGAACTGCCTCGTTAGCCTAGTGGTCGTAAGCGCGATTACTACGCAAGAATTCTTGAGTTTGATTACCAGGTCGAGCAAAATTTTATTGGGTTTTTTTTATGAGATGCTCAGTAGTAGCTCGGAGTTAGGATTTGTGCCCAGTTAATGGCAATAGGCTCGCTCCCTATTACATGAGATCTAAACATATCGGCGAACTGTGGGTGTATATTGGTACACCTCTGCCTAACCCTTCCGGGAATACTGGCGTGATGGTATGTTGTGTTTTACCATTGTGTTCACATGAAAGTCAAACTCATAATTCATACTTTTGACATGACATTTATGCAAAGATTAACACTTACATCAGTAGATAAGATAGAAGAATCAGGAACCGACTCAAACTTAGCTCAGACTTTAGTACGTACATAGTCTGAACTAGCAAAATACCCGCGACTTCGTCCGCCTGGCTCATTTCACCCACCATAAGTTACGTTTTTGGATAATGATCCGCTACCGTTGGTCGTAGCGTGATGTTATTTAGCCTATGTTACTCAAGAATCATGTAGCTATCTATTAGTGAAAAAATTGTTAAAATCGGTCGAGTCGGATAGGCTCAGAAAGAGCCTATTCGTTACAAAAAACAAACAAATCTTTTCTCTTTATAATATTAGTATTGAATAGATTATCTAATTTCTGATTATTTTTCGGCCATACTTCACAATCACAACATTATTTTTGTCATTACCTATGTAAAAAAGTTCAAGTTAAATCTAAGGTAAAGGTAGGCACTGGTGCCCTTACCTGTACTACAAGGGAGATGACCTGAGCTCTAAAAACTATGATGACTACTGAATAATTGAACTGATCGGACCTTACCGAGTGGTCCAAGTGATAAGCTTTTAGCCGAGGGTTATGTAAACGAGCGTACGGTGGATTAAACAGATTAAAATAAAAAATAGCATGGAATAGTTTCAGAGCGTAATAATTACTGGTATGTAGATCAATTGCATTTTACGTTTATGAAAATTGAAACAATAAAATAATTCGTTCACGCATTTTTTTCGATAAATAATCATTAGGTAGTAGACATAATGTTTTAAACATGTAGATATTATAAATGCAGTAATTCATAACTGTAAGTATGCTTAATTTCTGAACCAATCATCACCTTCTCATACCTACTATTACACCAAGTTCCTTTTCAAAACGTCCCAAAAAGGTCACAGCATACTTTCAATAACCCCGCTATCGCTCCCTCTTATCTCTTACACCGTCGACTTCCTCCTCAGTATCGCGCGATCTCTTGCGAAACCCAGCGTTTTCGTCTGCTTTTCCCATGCATTAGTTGCTTTCGTACGTCACGAACCGATTGCGCCCGATTACGCCCGATCGTGGCCGAAGATACGAGGGAGGGGCTGGCTAAGGTTTGTTATGAGTAGCTAATTGAGGCCGAGCAAGGGTTAAATAAATAGGAAGAGATCAAAGATAGGCTTAAGATGTTGGGTAAGATCGTGGGTGATAGTTTTGTATGATATTGTATGGTAATTACATGTTAAACTTGGTTAAATGAAGAAGCGTTGTAACGACGTTGTTGTGTATGTTAAATCATCACTTGACACAATTGAATTTAATTCTGCCAGATTGCACGAATACACGTGAAAAAAACGGTAATTTAAAAAACTAATAAAACCCGACTGCTTTTCTGAGTATTTATGAAAAAGCTCTAAAACAAGAAAGGCGTTGTACCCGATTGCACTTAAAGATGTAACAGTCGGGACCCATTCGGGATCATCTGCAATATAATATAGGCTTGAGCTCTCAATTCACTAAGCCTCCATTTCTAGAATGGGTCCCGACTGCTACAATTTTAAGTGCAATCGGGTACAACGACTTTCTTGTTTTAGAGCTTTTTCATAAATACTCAGAAAAGCAGTCGGGTTTTATTAGTTTTTTAAATTACCGTTTTTTTATTTTTTACTTTTTTTTATTTTTAATTTTAATTTACCCAGTGTCACTCTCACAGTAAATACGAATCTAACGACACCTCTCAAGCTAAAATCCATCGAGCCGTTCAGGCTGCAGAGCGTGCCAAACAATTATACATACATACATACATACTCTCGAAAAACATAACCCTCCTTCTGGCGCAGTCGGGTAATGAGTAGCCATTTTCATGTGTGTTGGTTCAATCTGCTGGTTAAATCATTACAATTGGGTAGTAAATAAACAATAATCCAAAGACACAATTTCTAAAAAAAAAACACTTTATTTTACTCCTGCAAACCTGATTAATTTTTAAATAACAAAAAAAAATAGATTTTTAGTTGCTTTGAAATCAATAAATAATATAAATTTTAGTGAATTGAGATGTCAAAAAAGTGACGTCATAGTTTAGTATTGTCGTACAAAATCTATGGGGCGATTGGCGTTTTGACAGCTTATAAAAAGTATGTCAACTGATTAGCGGTGTCATCTACCCAATTACTTCTGAAAAATAGTAGGTAGCATTTTTCAGAAGTAATTATAATTATTGTAGACTGTTAACGCTGGTTAATTTAAAAACTATTCTAAGCATAAGTTTTGCAAGAGCATTAACCTTTTTTGCTAAATAATAATTGTAGCACATTTGTCACATTAAATTAATTTGTCATCTGCGCTTAATTGCTCATTAAAAATATATAACGCTTTGTTTTAATTTTTTCTGCTTTTAATTAACGTAGCTATGTCATAATCAATTAAAAAAAAACGCCTAAAATCTTACAATCTCAATACATCATAAAGAAGTAGGCCACTAGTAGTTTTATACACAAAATGCTATTCTACGATTATTTTCGACACCGGAGCGTATATTTTCTCATCAACTAAAACCATTGTTGGTCTAGTTAATTAACCATATAAGGTTAAAGATCTTAGGATATAATATTGTTACTCTAATTGACCAAGAGGTTAACTCGAGGTTCAAATATCGTACTCAGTTAAGTAGAAGTCATTTTCTTTTAACATTAACTTGATCGTCGTCTTATATGGCGGTAATATTGTCAATTTACCTATGCTATTGATAAGATGTAATAACATTTAGTAATGGATAATTTGAATAGTAATGAATTAGCAAAAGATTCAAATAAGTAAGTAAAGTTATCCCGTCAAATATCATAATAATCAGTAAGCGTAAAATGTGCAACGAATACCTACAGTATGGCAAGACAAACTAAGGAGCATTTATGAACATATACAATATCTCTTATGAAACTACCAGTCAGATTAAAAAAAAACATATTTGTATATGATACCCAGATTCAGGAAGTGTGAAGTGAAACAGTATAGGCCAGAGCTTCCTAATCTGTGCGCCGCGGAGCCATGGGGTGCCGTGGAAAGTACAATAAAATAAAAAAACTTTAAAAATTGAAACGAACAATATTATAAATAGAATAGAAGGGAAGTACGACAAAGTTTCTGAAAAAGGTTGGGAACCCCTGGTATAGGCTATATGTCATCACGCTACGACACACGGAAGCAAAGCAGTAACCAAAGAAGTAATCAGAAATCAGAATAATTTATTTGTAAACATAGGTCAGATTACAACAGAGTGTGAGGTGTTAAAAATAGGTAGGTCCTCTTTGCTTTGCCCAGAGGCGTACAACAACGCGCGTGAAAAGAAAAACACACAGACGAAGTTGCAAACAGAGGGCAGAGGGCAGAAGTTAGTTTCGAAAAATAAAATAGGTAAATACATAATCCAAGCCAACTACGTAAGATCTAAGATTCAGTTCATTTTTCAAATGCCATGCTCTTCCCCGCCGCTCCGCTCGCATATCTAATTATATTTCCACACCGGTGACCCGGTGCGATTGACAAATCATCTCGGATCCATATCTCGGCGCATTCCTGTGGCCGCTACAATTTTCTGATAATCACACAGACTGATTTCTCTGTCTAGATTGGGATCTTGTGATTTTTGCTTCGTAATAAAGATCTGGATAAAAGTAGAGGAGGAAATAATAAAAATTGTATTGTGTTTATGTAAGACACGACACGTCACGGTAAATCTGATTATTGGTTTTGTTTTATTTCTCCACTAGCTTCTGCCCGCGACTTCGTCCGCGTCACAGTTGATGTGTTATCCTACGGGTACCGCACATTTTCCCGGGATAAAAAGTAGCCTATGTGTTATTCCAGACTTAGGGTTGCCAACTTTTTTTCGGTTAAATATAGTAGTTCTAAAATTATTCCCCATAAAAATATAGTAGTTAAAGGAATATGAAAAAAAAAATAGTAGGTTCCAAAATAGGTACTTTATTTCTTAAAAGATTTATTTTTGCTACTTTCAGCCTTTATTAATACATTTTTATTTTTAAGGAATGCCTCATAGCTACTATTGCAATTTAAATTTAATAACTAATAGAGAAAACTATCCCACATGACTGTATTTGTTGTGCATTTTCCATTATGGATATTATTTGGATCGCGTGCTACCCAATCGTATTTGGACTCCCACCCGATTTAAAACTTTTGCAGCCACTTTGTTTTTTTTCGTGGTGGCGTTAGAGCCAACGTGCATAATTTCACGATCATCATTATTACTATTGTTATTCATTTTGGAAAAAGAAAATATTCAACTTCAACTGTTCTGTTGAATAAGTAGGTAGTTACAAAAACACAAAGTCGAAAGATGGCCGAGAGTGCGAAATCGAAATTGACAATCTGTCAAACTATCTATTGAAAGTAACTGTCAACTTGACAGTAATGACATTCCGGAATCGTTATGAAGTAGATATTGACGTTTCGTTTTATGCTAAGACATTTTGAAACGAATGTTTTTGCTTATAAGTTTGATGCCTTTAAAATATAGTAGTTTCGCCTACTATATCTTTTTTTCAAAAATATAGTAGGTGGGGGCTCCAATATAGTAGGATACTATATTATATAGTAGGGTTGGCAACCCTATCCAGACTATAATCTATCTTTGTGCCAAATTTCATCCAGATCCATTCAGCCGTTTAAGCGTGAAAGAGTAACAAACATCCATACATCCATGCATCCATACTTACAAACTTTCGCCTTTATAATAGTAGTAGGATTAAATGGCTAACTCAAGATTTTTTGATGGCACGTCATATTCATATTACCATTTTTTTTAATGGCACGTTCTCCCCTATAGTCTCGCCACCCCTGGTGTAGGCTATATAACATCACGCTATGACACGCGGGAGCGGAGCAGTGACCAAAAACTTTACGCTCGTCATTGAATTTGTGGTTGGGTATAAACGTTATTTGACAAAATATATAGGTATTAAAAGCTACACTGAGATGGTAAAAATCGTCACGTCACGTCAGTAAATTATAAAAGTGGCTTTTCATATTTCCAGAAAAACTAAAATGTAGAAAGAATGCAGATGTAAGACATTATAATGTTGTTATAATCTGTATCATTTCGTAGCATCACTCAAATAACTAACTAAAATACGTTTACGACATTTTCGACAATTAGACTGCCGAGCAAAATAAATGGGACGTTGCAAACTCTAAATGTCTCCGAGTTAATTGCACCGCACTGTATTACGAAACGGACAGACAGACAAAACATTTGTTATAGCATCTAATCAGAACTAGATGTGTTTGCACAAGTATTGAGCTTTTGACCTTTTGCTTCTGATCGTAAATAATATCTTCGTTAATTGGCATTTAGAAAGTCAACATTATAATAAATTGTGTTACTGTTATGGTGGCCAGAAGTGTACTCATAAACTCTTGTATAGTAGTAGTAAAGCTCTTTGTGAAGGAGCTCGTCCGGGGAAGTACTATCACCATACCTATTTCTGCCGCAAAGCAGCGTTGCTGTGTTCCAGTTTGAATAGTATTGGTGCCTGTGTAATTAAGGCATATTATGAGACATTTCAACTTTGTTTCTGCGATGGCAACGCCTCTGGTATTGCAGATGCCTATAGGCAGCGGTGACCACTTAAAATCAGGGTAAAATCACATATTTAGTGTCAGAGTTTCTAAACCGCCCCAAGGGCCTCTGACATGGTTACCGATGTCAGTGATGTCCAAGATAAACTTAGAAAGTAAATGTGAATTAGAAAAAGTCACATTGGTACTTGCCCGTGCCCGGTTGCCAACCCACAACCTCTTGCATGAGAGGCGGCAACCTTAACTAATGGGCCCTTCCTGCAATACGCTAGCCAAGCGTCTTACGCAGTTGGGTAGGTACCGTATACTTTTCTTTAATTTGAAACAAAGATGAAAATGAAAACATGGCCTCCGTCCGCTGATCTGGCGTTGTTAGTGACTTCGCAACTGTCATTACTGGTTGCTGTAAGTATACGACACAGGCTGTGTTTAGTGGCAGTACGTTCGACCTCTTAAGTACATAAGAACACTGACTTTTTAAACTTTTTATGATGAACTAGATGAAGGAAGATCATTTTTTTTTATGTTGTGTAAACTGGGCGTTTTCTAGTGACAGTAAGTGTAAGGCATCCCCAAACACGACCGATATTATCACTCTGGCGATATATCTATCCGTAGAACAATTCCATTTTCGCTTGTGACATTATCGCCCGGTTATAAAATGGCTCGTGTTTGGGGATGCCTTTATGGGGTATGGGGATGTTGATAATAATGATTATACAATTTAGTACATTATTAACACATACATACCAAACAATGTGGAAACTCCTTTTTAAAAACTAGACCATACGTCTAATAAAGTTAAAAAAAAACTCGAACTTTAAGTATACATTTTCCGTATGAATGTTTTGTTGTATGTGTGTGTGTGCATAACGTGCATGTTGGTGCCATTAAAAAAAGAAAAAAAACAAATGAGCCTTATCTATAATCGTCATTTACATGATGCAAAAACTTAAATTAAAATTAAACAGCAAGATCTGCAATAGATCAGACGATTTTTTCAACATTTTCGCAAACAAAGCCACTACTTATGTACCCAATGTTGCAAGACACTTATCACGCTATCACTAACAACATCTGAACTTAGTGCCATCAGCTGCGAAGGTCTAACTTATGTCTAAGTAATGATGCTTGACATCAATTAGTAGCTTGAACAAAGGATGACCGCTGTTGTTTAAGTTATATTTTGTAAAGTTTTTTGCAAGGTTAGGTGCGGGTCAAGAGGTCGTGATTAAAGTAACAGTGGGTCTAGGTTTTGTTTTGAACTTTAGTGTGTACACAAGAGGTACTGTCAGTAAAAAGAGATAAGTAATCAGAGTCGTTCGATAAGTATTATTTATTTATTTTGGATTTCCAACATAGGTTACACAAATTGCTCTTCCAACTACATAACAGCAAACCACAACATTCACTTAAAAACATTGATTATTGTTGAAGTTTTTTTAAGACGCTCCCTTACCGGGAGAATATGCCTAATGCCTATATTATAATAACCCAAAATTCTATTTTAAGCATTACATTGCAATCGAGCATTCGCCTGTTATGTGGCAATCCAAGATTCAATTTTCTGCTCTGAACTATTACATTACCGGCGAATGCTTCCGGTGAAAGAACGCCTTCAGACGCCGTATGATTTCGAAAGCTCGATTTAACTAATAGAAAATAAATAGTTCATTAATTAATGACTCGACAACATCCATCTGCTTGTAAGGACACTTTAAGAGCTGAATTTACTATTTTTGTAGACCGTACATCAAAAACACTACCTCTCTTCTGACGCAAGTGGGTAATGTAGCATTAACCTAACATTTACAAATATGAATTGATTGCAATGGCATTGTTGTCTGACTTTTTAGGATTACCGAAAGGCTGCCAATCTAAACCCTTTTTTATACCACTGTAGGTGGCAAACAAGCTAACGGCCCTGATTTGAAGTGGTTACCGCTGCCTATGGACACTTGCAACACCAGAGGCATCATTCGTGCTAAGATTCTTCTGTCTGTTTGTCCGTCTGTTTTTCTGTCACAGAACTGTATCGGTATATTTTGAACTGTAATAGGACCCTATACAAAACTTCTGTTTGTTTGTATATAATGTTAAATAAAATCTTTTAATAAAATATATAAAAATTTTTTTTCGAAATTCTTCGCGTGCAAAAGTGACTCGCACTTGACCGGATTTTTTAATAATTTCGTGTTCTTTCTGCTAAGTCTACAAGAAATATTGCATGAAGATAAGTGAATAGATAGTTATTACTGTAACGAAATCACTTTCGCGGCTTATTACATGGCTAACCATCCGCGAGACGAGGTTAATTTAAAATTATTATTTACATTGATGAAATGATGGTTATACTGTATTCAGTTTAATGTAGTTATAATGTACATGTGTTCTGTATTATCCTGAAGCATTTTTCTATTATTTGGTTAGGGAATCCTGAACGCGCTATTTTGTTATGTTCATTTGAACTGAAATTGTAGCTTTTATACAAGCTTACTTTTAATTCATTGGCAATTTTGTATTAAGTAAAAGTAGGTACTATAGAAGCAACATATACTAACTAAAGAAACAACCGTGAAATATGAAAAAGATTGCTCTTTCATACATTTTCATCATGTAGTATCACAACAAAAATTGTTCATATTTTTAAGTAGTTTGACCCCTGAAAAATGGTCGGATAAGTAAAAGTTGAACTTTTTTTGTTTATATTTTTGGATTACCTTTATTATAAATATATTAGAGTTTAAATATCTATCATTCATGTAATTCTAAAGTAAAACTACTCGATAAATACCTTCAGGGGAGCGGTAGCAATTTGTTATCGCAAATAACCGCGCAGACGGTTGCGGGCGCCATTATTCATTGTTCTGACTGTTTGTCTGTTTGTTGCTGTTAGGTTAGCATGCCACTATGCGATATGTAGCTTCGCTTTACAGCGTTAATGTAACAGGCAAAATAGGAATTGTCCTTCGAATAAATACATATCGCCACAATGATATAATCGCTCGTGTGAGGGTGTGCCTTTAGATTATACGGTACATTGAAAAAAAAGTGTTTTTTTTTTTTACAAAATTATTAAAATATTTGGAGATTCTACTTTCGAGAAAGGTCGGGTGCGCAGTACTCGTAACCAGCGTGCTTGTATGACCAGTGTCTGAATGTGGATGAGACGAAAGGAGTATGTAAGGATCGTAGCAGGTGGCGTTCTGCTGTTTCTCCCATGAGAAAAAGGCGTGAGTTTATGTATGTATGACTGACAAAACTACAGCGTCTCACGGATCATAGCGATGCTATATCCTATCGCTCTCCTTCCTATGTGGCTCTACCCTGTACATTGCGAAGGCGTGTACAATTTCACGCTTCTCTACATTTGGTAGCGCTATATTGGAGCGATCGCATGTAGAGACAGCTTGATCGCTGGGTTGCGTGTGCGCAGCTCAAGATAAATATTTTGAAACTGAAACATTTGCTTGAGTTAGATGTATGGGGGCAATGATTTCTGAAATTAATCACGTTTTAATAGTGTTCAGTAAGGAATTGTGTTGTGGTAGGAATTATCTCATCAATCATTGGTAGATATTTATCATATAACTAGATCTATACTGTTAGTTTAGATCATTTTAAAAAGTAAAGTTTACTTGTTTTTTTTTGTTTGTAGAAAGAAGGTAATCTCTAGAAGTATGAATAATACAAAAAATCTTCCGCTGTAGCTTCACTATTAATGAGTGTGTTTCTAAGTTTTATATCTACTTGATAAAGTTTATACATGACTTACTATTACTTTCGCACGGACGAAGTTGCGGACAGAAGCTAGTTAATTATTAGTTCAAGTTTCTGCAAGATGTTTTCCTTCACCATTATTTGCCCGGTATCGAACCCAAAAACAACATGCATGAGAGGCTTAAATGTAAACAAAATCAACACAAAAATTAATGTGCCATGTGATTTTCATCCAAGAACCGGTTTAACAAAGTAAGCAGCAATAATTTACCAATTACCCATATTCTACTAATATAAGTTCACAAAGAAACACAAATAATGAACAATGAATAATAGAGTTAGCAGCTAATTTGTGTGAACTAATTACTGCCATTGTGCACCGAACATTGGTCGGCTGTTAATATTGATACCTCAATAGATGATGAAATCAATTAGCTTTGTAATTGATGCTGGGACTTTTAATGCAAATTAGACGTTAGAAAATAATATTTAATTAAACTAAATTAATAAAAAGTTAGGGTTCCTGAGTACGTGTGATTTTTTTCTATTCTACTTTCCAAGTTTATCTAAGATACTAAGTTCCTACCCGAGGCTTTCATTTGGATTTTTTCATGTGCGTTAAGTAACGTCTTAAGTTATTGCTTGCTCCGCTCCCGTGTGTCGTAGCGTGATATTATATAAGGTGTTACCAAAATATCTGCCACGAATTTAATGGGAAGTACCTAGTATTGTGCTCATAGATTACAATAGTAAAGATAAATTATTGATAATGTGTCATATTTTTTTTAATTTGTGAACCGCGTTATGCAGACTAGAGTCAATGTTTATTAAATTACTTTATTTTCTCAAATTGAATTAACTATTCTGGGGTATGAAATTTCTTCACTATTGTAATCTTTAAACACAATACTACCTCCCATTAAATCCGTGGCAGATATTTTGGTAACACCTTATATAAATAATATATTGGTAATGGTAATTTTCTGGCTATCATATACAAATTGAGTTCAGCCATTTCGACATCAACAAACGAACTCTTTCGCTCGTTTTATTATTTTGGTATAGATTACTGAAAACATCGTGAGGAAACCTGCACTTATAATTAACTAGCATCTGCACACGACTTCATCCGCGTGGAAGTAAAGCATCATACAGCATAGCAGGCGGACTTTTTTTAATAATAAAGCTGATCTCATTATTTTTTGGTAAATTATAAATGAAAATTAATATTAGATGCCTGTAAGTAAATCCTAGCAATTTTACAGACCATTATTTCTGCTGGTACCTAATACCGGACTTCACGTAATAAACACGATGTTATCTACTAACAAAAAATAATAAACAAACAATAGGCACAATGTACTTTGACCTTCGACCTTTCAACCTTATCCCCAAAAGTGATACAACATCGGAAGTAGTCCGGATATACCGGATATTATAGAGCTCTATTATTTAAACAAATCGTCTCATTTCATTGTTAACGTATGGCATTGGGTTAGACACGGCTCAATCTAACCTGTAGGCCGTCCTTCTAATAACAACAAGAAATATTACTGCTTAACTAGTTTACACCCGTGACTTCGTTCGCGTAAATTACGGTTATTTTTTGGGTCAAGCTCGCCATGCTCCCAACCACTGCAACTTCTGAAAGCCAAAAGCAACATTGGAGACTGCCTGAAAACCGCCGAAACAATGAAGCTCGACGAGTCCCGGATAAACCATTCAACTGTCTTGAATTCCGCTACGAAATTAATCAGAAAAGATTAGCGGGGGAGTAAGAAAAAATATAATTTCCACTTCCCTCCAATCAAGGCAACAATGTCGGTTAACGGCGGTGTTTTTTTAATGTGCCGAACCCTAATTCTGTCGAACCCTAATTTTTTCTCTTTTTCAATTCAATTCAATTCATTTATTCAATAACAATTTTCACATTGTGTCTGAATTTCTACAACTAAATATATCCTAAAAGTATACATGTCTCTAAAAAGTTACTCCTTATTACATCAACTATCTGCCAGTAAAAGTCCCGTTAGAATCGGTTCAGCTGTTAAGGAGATTAACGGGAACAGACAGACAGGCAGTTAAAACAAATGTTATAAGTTCATGCAAATGTATTGTCTTATGACTGCAATGTACATATTTCATAATTATGGCCGTCTGCAAACGAAGTCAATAAATAAATTAGAACGCAATGTCGTCATTATTTAAGTAGGATTTTAGAATTACTGCCGAGAGTAATGATAAAACTAATATTTCCTCTCAACGATTATCGATGTAGCAACTAAACCAATATTAATTTATTACAAGTTATACTAATATTATTAAAATAAAGGTTTCTTGTTTGTTTGTAAGTGATAGCCAGATACATGATAAATAGTATAGGCTATATATAACATCACGCTATGATCTCTGAGAGCGAAGTAGTAACCAAAGACATGATATAAACGCGGAGGAAAATACCACGTGGACGAATTGGCAAGAAGAAGCTACTTTTTGATATAGTTAAAGCAGACTGTCTTTTAACCTTTTGAACGCCACGGACGTTTATAGACGTCTAACGAAATCGTGCCAAACACGCCACCGACGTCTATAGACGTCAAGAAAACGAAATTTTTAAGTACTTATTTTCTACTTAAAAATGTCCTAAATTAAGTTTTTTGTGTTTCTCTTTCCTATTATTTAAAACTACATTAATGAAATATTGTAAAATAGCACAAAGATATATTGATTTCTTACATTTCACTAGAAAAAACAATAATCAAAAATTGCTAATCGAAATGCTGAATTGGTAGCTTGGCGTAGCAGTGGCGCCGATGTGTTTACGCTCTGGCGGTCAAAAGGTTAATCTATATATTATATTATTATTATTATACCATCACGCCTGTATTCCCCGAAGGGTTAGGCAGAGGTGTACCAATGTACACCCACAGTTCGCCGGTATATTTAGGTCCCATGTAATAGGGGGCGAGCCTATTGCCATTAACCGGGTACAAATCCAAACTCCGAGCTGCTACTGAGAATTTCATAGAAAAACCCAATAACACTTTTTGCTCGACCCGGGAATCGAACCCAGGACCTCTAGCGTAGCAGTCGCGCTCTGGACCACTAGGCCAACGAGACAGTTCCATCGAATCTATACTAATATTATAAAGCTAAAGAGTGTGTTCGTTTGTCTAATCTCCGGAACTTCTAGTCCGATTTTGAATAAATGCTACGACCCAGCGAAGCAGTAACCATATATGTAATGCGGGTGAAACAAACCACGCAAATAAAGTCGCAGGCAAAACTTAGTCCGATATAAAAAACAGAACTACCAACCGATAATAAAGACATTCAAACAGATATACATACATAATTAACAAACACCGTGGGAGAGGCAAAACCAGAAACAGTAACAAGCCACAGTAACGAGAAACAATCGTATAATCGTAAGATTATGTGCTAATTACAATGGATCGGAGTGTTGCGCAAGCGATCATCTGTCGATAATTGTTGTGCTGTGACGTATGCATACCGCGGCGGGCGGTAACCTGTCAGTTGTGTGGTTTATGTTAAAAGAAATAGCGATTTAAGAAAGAAACAAAGACACAAGTTAGCTGTAGCGTGATTTTGTAACTACAAACTTAAAAAAAGCGTCCCGTGCTAGAAGTTTGAACTCAGGACATGTTTTAGACTGAACGACGCCTTATGTACTGAGTCCGTAGATTTTTATTTTATTTGAAACAACATACAATTACGTAATACAGGATACAAACCAAACCAAACTTATAATTAATAATTATGCAATCAACAACGTTATAATTATAATTAATTAATAATTATAATACGATTTGGCATATTTATTAGCTTTTTCAGCGACTTCGCCCGCGTCGAATAGTTACATTCGGCAACGAATATAGTAAGCACAGCATCCCTAATTTGTAATTGATATTTTCCTCACAAGTGCCTAAATACAAAGTTTCATGGTTTTAACTAAAATAATGACGGAGTCACAAAACATTTTTCATTGCCTATTTTAACCCCTGCAAGCCATTTTTTTCGCGACAAAAGGTAGCCAATGTCCTTAACCAAAGTCTACTTTGTCTCTGTAATAAAATCCGATAAGAAGGGTGTCCGAAACTCTACATCTTGTCGCGCAAGGGATTAAATTAGTTATTCACATATTGATTATGCAAATGAATCCTTATTGTGAATTAAAATAAATCGGAAATATTAAAAAAACGTATTTATAAATCAACATGTAATTTTGATATCCCGCTGTTCGCTTATGACTTGTAGCACACATTCACTTTCACCGCTCTAGCCGGGATGCGCAGGAGTAGCCGACCGAGTAATCGATTCAGAAATCATTTGATTGCTTTGCTCTCGTGAGCTGTAATACAACAGCATCGAAATGGACCGTTATTGAGTTATGTCTTTGTTTGACGTTTAGACATCGGTGATTGAGGTCTTCCTTATTATTTTTTTAATAATTATATTATTATAAATCCTTACTAATATTATAAATGCGAAAGTAACTCTGTCTGTCTGTCTGTCTGTCTTTCTGTCTGTCTGTCTCTTCTTCACGCCTAAACCACTGAACCGATTTCAATGAAATTTGGTACAGATATAGTCTGGGTCCCGAGAAAGGACATAGGATAGTTTTGATCCCGGAAATCCCCCGGGAACGGGAACTATTAATCCACGCGGACGAAGTCGCGGGCAAAAGCTAGTAATTCATAACTATCTGTGTTAATTATTTTTGTTTATTTTAAAATGTATGGCCGGTCAAACTTTTGTCTTAGAACAGGTGTAGTTAGTTTAAATCTGTCCTCACTCTTATAATTTTTTTAATTAGCACAAGTCTTTTATTAGAGAATTATCATTTTTTTATCCACTTGTATTGTCCCACTGCTGGGCAAAGAGTTCCTCCTTATTTCCTTACACTCATCCCTACGCTTTGCCTTCTCTGATCAATCTCCCATAAACGTCTCTAAGTCGTCACGTCAGGGTTTCTTAGGCCTCTCTCGCCGAATTATCATTATTGAATTTAAAATATGTAAGTTACAACAACTTACTAGTTTAGTTTCCATATTTGAGATCTTATACAAAGGTACTAATTTTTGAGGCCTAAAAACCCCATAAAACATACAAGCTGTTGATTTGCATAACAGTATTAGAGGATACTCCTCTTGCAAAATTCAGAATCGCCCAGTTGCGTATGCGGTAGGCAGAGTTGTCGCGCGGCTATATCAATGTGTGCATAGCGCCTAAACCCTCTGGCGAGATGGCTAGTTCGAATTTAAAAATCAGGGCAAAAAAAGAACAATTTATTTTATTATTGATTCGTGTTAAGAATCACGAGAATAGTTAACTCCTTGAATTTGACGAAAATGCAAATCAACGCCTTGTATTTATTAAACCAAAACAAAAATATAAAGCAACGCGAACTCTAACACAAAAACTATTTTATATAACCAGTACAAACTAAGAAACGTTACCCACAACTCCATAGATCACAATCACATCTGAAAGTAAATGAAATATCGTGCGAAATGGTACGAACCGTACGAAATATGACCCTATACAGTCAGTCTAAGTAAAAGCTGTTCCCTGAACTTAGGGTCACACTTTCAACTGTGACCAACTGGTACCTAACGTGTACAGGCAACAAAATAGGTAGGTATTCAGGCATTCATTTAGGGAAATCGCTGGATGCGGGCAGCGCAGGATCGGTAATTGTGTCAGTGGACGTTGTTCGGATGATATGATGATAAAGATTATGATTGGGGTGTAGTAGTAGAACCTTTTGTGGGACACCTATTTCTGCCATGTTTCAGTTTGAAAGGAAAAGTAGAGTTTCAGCTTATCACTGGCGTGTCTGATCATGTACACATAAGCGCCATATAAAGTGCATGTGACCACCTACACTTAAATGAGCTACTTGTTTGACATAAAGACGTTCATTTCCTTTACAAGTTGTGTATATCGTAATATTTGCTACTTTTCTTAGGGATTGCAATTTTTTTACCTATTAGCGAATGAATTTTCAGAATAAGACGAGTATTTGCATAAATTGTAACAAATTACTCAGCTTTATTATATTAGAATGGATTATAGTCATAAGCTAATCTCGGATTCGCCCAATAAAGTCTAAAAGTATTTGGCAAATAGGTTTCAATTGTAGATAGCTGCCTGCAAACCTATCTCTTTTGTGAACTGTACCTAACGTTGCTTGTACTAGCTTTCTGGCGAGCATTTTGTTTCTCGGTTAATATTCAGAGGTTAAGGTCTCTCTAACGTTTTATATCTGTTAATCACCATGTAAGGAAAAGCATCTCTAAACATTGAAGGTCTCATACCTTCAATGTTTAGAGTGCAGTCAGGGTTCCGTTTCCTATCTTCATCTCCCCGAGAAAAGTCAGATAATGTTGTGACTGACACTACTTTTCCTTTCACAGCAAATTTTGAGAAATATTGTAGCCGTTCTTAACATTTCCTTTTTAGGAGAGAAAAACTAGAGGTACTCAACGTCAGTCAGCTTGTTTCCGCATTTGGGATGAGTTTGATTCTTAGTTGGCATAACTTAGAATTTTGTTTTATTTATATTGCTCTTGTTTTTTGCTAGCCATTACAGTTCCACTCCTAAGCGAAGCCTCCCCTATTACTTGTTTTGAAATTGGTACACCAAAAAAAAAAATACACACTGAATTTACTCTTCTGCTTGCCCCGGAAGCTGGCAAGCATGATTCTCAACAACAATGCACGTGGTACAATAAGATATGTTCCCATAACTCAGGCACACGTAACAGCTGATCGTATCGGTGAACTGAATGTTCCCTACATTTACACGTCGCGATGATTAATTGTGTGTTCTGCATAATGACGGCAGAGGGCGGCACTCGCAGATTTGGCTCACTTTAACACTAGTTTTCATAATAGACCGAGATACTAGATCTCCAAACCTGACTCGTTAGCCTAGTGGTCCTAAGCGCGACGGCTACGCTAGAGGTATTGGGTTCGATTACCAGGTCGAGCAAAGTATTATTGGGTTTTTTTTTCTATCAAATTCTCAGTAGCAGTTTCGAGTTAGGATTTGAACCCGGTTAATGGCTATAGGCTCGCCCCCTATTACATAGGACCTAAACATACCTACCGGCGAACTGTGTGTATACATTTGTACACACACACACACACCTCTGCCAGACCCTTCGAGGAATACAGGCGTGATGGTATGTTCTGTAATGTCGACGCATTTGCAGGCCTCTGGTATGGCAGTGGTGACCACGTAACATTAGATAGGCTATTGACTATTTTGCTAAAAAATATGCTCAAAAGTATCCCGTCTGCTACCCGGTAGTTATGATTGCTATTCATAGAAGGAACTGTCACATGTAATGCATACCAGTAGAACAAGATAATCAGCTCACACACGGCACAAAAACTCCATGTATTAGAGCGAGGTGTCGCGAACACGGGAAGTGATGTAAATATTAATATATACGCAAATTGTGGCTGTTTGTTGGTGTTTATGTAAGGGGTGAATATCGTTCGAGGTGAATAGTTGTTACTTGTATACTTGGCTTTGAATTTGAGCTGTCAATTTAGTGATGAAGATTTTAAGGGGTAACAAAGTTGCACATGCTCAGTTTGTACTAGCCTCGCGCATGTAGTTTTTTTTTGTATTAAGATTAAATTTTTAAATTCAGGTAATTATGGTCTTATAAGATAGTATTATGTAGAACTAGTTATGAATATTAGAATGATTAAGATATTTAATTACGATTTAGTTCTATCAAATTACGATTGCGTACCTACAGAAATTTATATAATTATTGTGTAATTTTGTTTACAAGGTAGGTATATAACGCCATAACTACACAGAGAGTTTTGATTTTGTTTTTTAAAAGCGTTAGATGCAGAGGTGCTCACCTATTTTTTAATAGCAAAATAGTGCATAATGAATGACTGACGGTGACGTAACTATGATTAAAGATTAAGATTAAGTAAGGAAAATAATAAGGCTCGAGTTTATGTACAGGCTGACTTTTAATTCACTTTCATGTTTAAGAGGGTGAAAGTACTCATGAATACGAACAACTTTTACTATGAGACCACGACTGGTACATAAAAATAAATGCTACATCAGTTATTCCCTACAACATGAACAAGATGTATAGACAAACTTTTTTATAATGAATATTTCAGGGTTGGTCCCATAACAAAAGTTGTTAGTATTCATGTCTACTTTTACCCCCTGAAAGTTGCACAAAAAATTTAAAGTCAATCTGTATATTGCAACTTGCCTCGTTTTGCCCGTCTGTCAAGACCACACAGCGTTGACTATGAATAAAAACATAAAAGTTACAAACATCAACAGTCTTCAAAATCAAGTACCAACCTTCTTCATCATCATAATATCAGCCGATTGACGTCCACTGCTGGACATAGACCCCCCCCTAAAGACAGCCATTAGACCGGTCCTGCGCTGCCCGAACCCAGCGATTTCCCGCGACCTTTACCAAGTCGTACAAACCATGCCACGAAAGATGAGACTTGACCTCCAACTTTATTATTTTGTAATAAATATTGTGAAGAATTTTTGTATGTTGTTTTAATTCCAATGTCATCGAAAAATTTCTGAATAGATACCTTTACAAATTATGGATAACTATTTCGTACATTTAGTACCTGCGCAAGCTCCCCATACTGACACTCGCCAAGACTCATCTTTCGTGGCACGGACTGTACCTTCCTTATCTTATTTAATCTAGAGCACGGTAATATTATAATACAGTACTCCAACTTCATACAAACGGACGAAACGCGAGCTATACCTACGCGCCTCGATCCTGGGGTGCGCGCGCGGTGCAGACAGAGTAAAATACTGGAGACGGGCAGCCTCTAACGCATGTTTACGTACCGCGCGGCTGTAGGCATTTATTTCTGTCATGCGGCCGAGTTACACTACTGTATTATTATATTACCGTGTCTAGAGAGATCATTAAAACCTTGTTATTATAACAAAATCTCGAGCACATCGTGAGTGGAGTCACGGTGTAAGTGTAGTTAAATAAAAAGTCGTTTGCGCCAGTTAACGAGGCGTGAGAGTAAGTTTAAGTGTGGTTTAAGTTACTAACTTGTTTGCGGTGAATATAAGTGAGTTATAGCGGTCGCACCCTTCTCTAATTAATTATGGCTTAAGATGCTGGGAATAGTTGTTGATTTGGGTGTTTTTTAATTAAAATTAATTAAATTTTGAATTTACGATGCCAAGAAGTTATTTCTTGTATGGAAACAGTATTATTCTCGCAAGGTGCTCTTGTAACTAAAACGTACGACAATTACAGAATCATATTTGTCAATAATGTACATTACATAGATTGCAGGCAAAAACGACGGCGCGGTTGGCGCAGCGGTTGAGCGATTGTCTGCTGAGCTGAGTCTCAAGGGTTCAATTCCCGCACACAACAAATATTTGTATCGCCTACAGATAGTTGTTCCGGTTCTGACTGTTTGTGTATGTGAGTTTATATGTTTGTAAACGCACCCAAGATACAGGAGATATTCCTAGTATAACGGCAACGTAGTTTTTTTTAAATAAGAGTTATATTGGACAAATTAAGACTGAAATTGTAATGCGATCTAAATTCAATCTTAAACTTACAGAAATTACCTCTCTTAATCATCTCCTTTGACGGCTTCAAAAAGATAATTAACAAGTACTTGATTATTCTCTAATTAGCATGCCTATAATTAATTCAAATGAGTCAAGCTTGCCTTTGTTTTCTTACTCTTAAAGCAAACAAGGCAATTGACCGTTATCTCGATCACTTATCACTTAATCAGCACACGTTAATACGTTATTAGTGTGTGTTTAGTTTAGCTCTAGTTTTTATGGTAATTTTAATTAATTCGTTACTGACTTACTTGCATTAATTCATGGTGTTCATTAATTATCTGAGATTCCGAAGGGAACAATGGCCTTGCAGCTTTTTATTGAAATTTATTCTTGCTGTCGCATAATATTGCCAGCCTATTACTGTCCCACTGTAGGGCAAAGACCTCTTCTTATACAGAGAAGGCACGAGGGTGGAGGTGCACCACGCTTGCACAAGGCAGATTGGCAATTTCAAACTTATAAGTCCAGGTTTCCTCACGATGTCGCCGGTGTCAGTTATGCCCAAGGTAAACTTGGAAAACTTGAATAAAATAGAAATAGTGATTCATACTTGCCCGTGGCCGGATGCAAACCCACAGCCTCGTGCATGAGAAGCGGTAGCCTAAATCACTGGGCCATCAAGACAATTCACTTGCCTACTTACTACCTCATAATTAATTTTAGTGTTTTACTTTGTCAGTTTGTGTTTCTTGTTTGTCATCTCAGTGACAATGAATGTCAAAAATATATTATAAAAAAGAAAGGAAAAATATAGATATTTTTGTTAGATTATGACAGATTAAAATAAAAACATTTTTAAAAATACGAGAAATGCTCTCATCACATATTATAATCAAAAAACCTTTTATATCATTTAAGTATTATCGCGTAATCTTCACACATAGGTTCGTATACCGTGTCATAAAATCAAAAACATGACTAATGTAGTGTTTGCCGCGGTCGGGTAGAAGCGTGAGTGATACCTGACAGATTGTCATCTTCCCACGTTTCACATCTGTCATGCGATCTGTTTTACTACCTACCTTATGGTGCTGTGGTGTAGGGGTTAGCTTTGTAATGTAGAGTTGCAGGTTCTTTACGGTTCATTAATTTTTTTTCTTTAATTCTATTTGATATCAATGTAATACATAAACTACAGAATATAAAGTGCCTACTTAATGCGGCATTGTGCACTTTTAGTGTGTCACTTAATAACAATATACCATCACGCTACTTCCAACGGTCAGTCGAGCAGTGACCAAAGACGTAACTTAACGCGAGTGCAGTAAGCCAGGTGGACGAAGTCACGCGTATTTCGCTAGTTATATATAAAATTCAGCTACCGAATGTTAGTGTCTGCAAAACTCAGAAAGATTTAGATGGATTGAAATGTTTTTTTTATACAAAATTTAATTTTACAAGAAGAGTGCTTTTTAAAAAAAATATATACCAAACGGTTAACCAGAAACTAAAAATTCTAAACATAAACTGAACCACAACGTAGCGTGGCCGAGTTTGACAAGCAGTAGCCAACAAAATTGAAATTTGAGAAAATCAAAGTTAATAATTAATTTAATATTAAGTAACATATCTAGGTGTGGCCATAAGTTTTCTAAAGATCTTACTATCACTGCCTGTAACGTTACCTAAACTATCATAAAAATACAGAACGTTTGTCGGAACGATCTGACGAATAGGATATGAGTAACACAATATTCCCACGATATTATATCTCTCACGACCTTTCTACGCTACTTTCTTTAAGCATTCACTTTAGCTAAAACCTGTTCATGTCAAAATACCTGCACTAGGGTTTCTCCCGTGCCATCGCGAACATACGGTGCAGCTGGATATGGTAGCATCATCATCTGCCTAGCCTTTTCCCAACTATGTTGGGGTCGGCTTCCAGTCGAACCGGATGCAGCTGAATGTCAGTATTTTACATGGGGCGACTGCTTATCAGACCTCCACAACCCAGTAATGGGTAATACGATACTCATGGTAAGACTGGTTGTCAGATTTTCTGGCTTCTGACTAACAGTAACGACTGTCAAAGATCTACAAATGACAGCCGGGACCAACGGCTTTACGTGCAGCTGGATATGGTATAAATGAGTTTATTCTGGCAAAATGAGCCAACCCACAATATCTCAATGATTAAATTAATTGCGTCAAACTAATTCAATTATGCCAAATGTGGAACATTACTATCCATAATCCTTAGAATAATAAATAAATCAAGCATTCAATTGATCAAGTGTCGTATTTTTTTTTGGTTATTTATGTGTCCCAGGACCACTTCATGATAGACGAATATGTGAAACCGCACCGTGTATATTGATATTTACAGCCATCATACATTGTAAATGGTATTCTTTCTTTGCCATATGTTGTAACGAAGCTACAAGCCTACTCGTGGGTTCACAATACGATTATTTACACTTTCCATACATTATGGTTTAAATGCTAAACTTGTTTTTGAAGAATGGACTTCATTGTACCTTTAGTATTTGTAAACTTACATCTATACCCAACGTGTAGTTACGACCAATAAATACATCCAGTCTAGGAATAGCTTAGTAAGACAACTTCTTAAAATTACGCAATCGAAGTTGCCCGTGAGTTGCCCGTTAGGATTAGGATAACCTAATCCTAACAAATAATACTCGTATAAATGCGAAAGTAAGTTTGTTTGTTTGTTTGTTTGTGTGTTACCATTTCACGCCTAAACCACTGAACCGATCATCCTGAAATTTTGAATATACGTTTTTAGGTATATAGAAATCATTTATCCCGAAAAAAATTACTGTTCTCGTGGAAATTAACAATAACATTTTTATAATAATTAATGACGCCACGTGCCTTTCGAATCATAAATATAACCGACAATTACATGAACGAAGTCGCAGGCAAATGCTAGTAGTGTTTTAAATAAAAATTACGCGACAATTATTGTCACAGATTTGATGATCATCATCGGGTTTTGTTTACGCCGAACTTTCCGCCGCTTAATTCTGGCAGGTGTGACGAACTCTAGATTTTTGTATGTAAAATTATTGTGACAAATTGTCAAGCGCGAAGTCAGTTAATCAATTAAAACAGCTAACGCGTGAATGACGATTTGTCATATTATTGTCACGTTAGAGAAACCGGAGGAAATTTTGGGAGAAAATAACAATGACATTATCCCATAATATATTCTCCAGAACGAACTTCTTCGGCTACGGCGGCTAACTTCAATGGAGAGTAGCCAAGCACGAAGGAAATATTACAGTACACAAATGTGTGCGTAAATAGAGGTGTACTCCCTTTCCCCTAACTCTCATAGTCCGATGGGACGGCAATCTGACACAACCGGAGAGAGATCAACCATGAATATAACGACATTTTGTAATAGTTTTAAATATAGAATCATATTTGTAACATCTTCACTCTATAAAGACTATGTGCTCTGTTGCCAGGACGTGTACAACCCAACATTATGATGAAAGTGTACACGATCGACCATTCAAACAAACAAATTAACTATATCACATTACACTACAGTGGGCGGAAGACCCAGCATTAGCGTACACTGCGTTGCAAATAATTGTATCCACACAATGAAAGGCCGAAGTTTTCTATCTTGTTTCACGCTCGTTTACGAGATACCATCGACAACATCCTCCTAGCGATATTGTTTACAACTCAACTAAATAGACTGTGACGTTTTATTTGCACTGCAGTGTATTTGGTAATTAAAAAAACAAAGGCCTTCGGGTTGCAGTGTTTGTTTTAAATGTTTATTGGGATTACAGTTTATTGAACGTTGCAGATTTTAGGATGTCATTGTCATGATGATCGTTTGAAAATGGAAGACTTATAATGTTCCTGGGTACCTACTTGAATGTTGGCGAGGTCCCTTTAACGGGGGGTCGCTAAGATTACTCGAGAAACTTATATTTTTTACATAACATAGCAGCACGCCTGTATTCCCCGAAGGGTTAGGAAGAGGAGTACCAATGTACACCTACAGTTCGCCGGTATATTTAGGTCCCATGTAATAGGGGGCGAGCCTATTGCCATTAACCGGGCACAAATCCTAACTCCGAGCTGCTACTGAGAATTTCACAGAAAAACCCAATAACACTTTTTGATTGACCTGGGGATCGAACCCAAGACCTCTGGCGTAGCTGTCGCGCTTAGGACCATTAGGCTAACGAGGCAGTATTTTTTTACGTTTTTTGTAATTTGAACTTTACTATCATGGGTACAATTGTACTAACTATGAAGAATGATCGCTATCTAATCTCAGGCACAATCTGTCAACATCATCATCATCTGCCTAGCGTTTTTCCCAACTATGTTGGGGTCGGCTTCCAGTCGAACCGGATGCAGCTGAATATCAGTATTTTACATGGAGCGACTGCCTATCAGACCTCCACAACCCAGTAATGGGTAATACGATACTCTTGGTAAGACTGGTTGTCAGACTGACAATCTGTCAACATACTTCTAATTTATTTTCATTTTTTGACATTTATTGTCTGTGAAATGAGATTGCGACTAGATTTTGAACGTTTTTAATTAGTAGAATTGGCCTTCTAGTAATAAAAAAAATAACGCGACAGTAAAAGAATACGTATTCACATAATTAAAATAATTACGATCGTCAATAGAACTCTCTATATTATAATTAGCAAACGTAGTAAGTTTACGGGTAACACTAACTCGGAGAGTTACGTTGAAGATTTTAATTAAAACATTTAAATATAAAGATTGTAAAAAATATATATTATGTGCTCGTATTTTTATTAAAACGTCGCCCCGCACGACTATGACTTTCTCCTGTATCGTGGGTGCGTTTACAAACTCATATACACAAACAACTAGACCCGAATATAAGCTATACAAATATTGACTGCCCCGTTGGTCTCGTGGTTGCAAGCGCGACTGCTAAGCAAGGGGTCCCGGGTTCGATTCCCAGGTCGGGCAAAAAGTGTTATTGGTTTTTCCACTAGGAATTTCTCAGTAGCAGCCCGGAGTTTGGAAGTTGGTGGTGTGACACCCCCGTACCTCGGAAAGCACGTAAAGCCGTTGGTCCTGCGCCTGATCTCTCTCCGGTGGTGTCGGATTGCCGTCCCATCGGGCTATGAGAGTTAGGGAAGAGGGAGTGCACCTGTGTTTGCGCACACACTTGTGCACTATAATATCTCCTGCGTACGTGGCTAGTCTGCATTAAGGTTAGCCGCCGTGGCCGGAATCGGCCTGGAGAATTACATTTTACATACAAATATTTGTTGCGCACGGAAATTGAACCCGTGACACGCAGCACAACAACCAATCACTCAGCCACTGCGCCAACTATTTGTTAGTATCACGTTTATTATAATAGCTTTTTTTTTTCGTTTGTATAATATGCTCGTATTACTTTTATACTTTTATTTTTATTTTAAGTTTAACGATAGATTTTATTTACAACTGCGTTTCAGAAAGCCTTATTGCCTTAAGTTTAACTGTCGTTTGATGCCACTGTTCAACAGAAAGGTGTCTGTTGTAATTATTTTAGGATTAAAAATTACTCATTTTAGAAATAAAACGTTCAGAGGAACTTCCCCCCGAGTACGCTTAGGTTGTGGAATTCGCTCCCTGCTATGGTTTTCCCAAGAGACTACAGCATGGGGTTCTTCAAAAAAGGAGTTTTGAGGTTTTTACGGGGTCGGCAGCCCACGAGTGATGCCTGTGGTGTTGCAAGTGTCCATAGGCAGCGGTGACCGCTTAACATCAGGCGGGCCGTTAGCTTGTTTGCCACAGCCAGTGGCATAAAAAAATAGCTGTAATTGATTTAGTAGCCGATTCTGAGCAAACTACTTACAGGGTATGCGTTTAATATGTTAGATGTTTTATACCCATAGACTAATCTACATGTAGAGTAATCAATAGAGTCCGGCCTTGCTTTCCATCGACTCAGTTTCGTCTCGCTAACCTTACCATTGCGAAATGCAATGTATCTCCGCTGATCGGCGATTAAGATGGGAAGGTCGCGGGTTCGGTTCCCAGGCGGAAACATTATGTTTGTGTTGTTTTTTTGCTATGATCTGCAGATTAGTTGTTTGTTTTGTGTTATGAGAAATTAATTACTGTTAAATAAACATGAGAAATAAATGTAAACTTCTAAGTAAATTTTGAACGTCATCTTTGGAAGTTGCGCTTGCGCACATGGTTTGTATTGGTTCGTAATTAGGTCACATTCTTGTTAAGTATCTTAAAGTTAGGTCAAATTCAAATTCCAGTAGGTACCCGGTAATTTGATTCTTGAGGGAGCCATCACATATATTTTTCTAAAAATAAGTCATGATAAACTTTTTTTGTTGAGTACATGGATTGACTACTGCCTATTCCTATCTATATATCCCCAAATCGGGTACCTTTGCGTATTTAACCGGAGCTGAAACAATCGCCTTGCGTATTCTCGTTGTGTCTATTTCTTTTGTAAAGACCTTTGTCTTTTTAAAAACAAAAGCCGAACATTCACTAGCAAAAAAAGCCGATCGACTTAAAAAATCTAAAAAGCCGTCTAATCGGTGCCATTGTATTATAATTGTAAGTGAAATGACTTGTAATAAATAATGGTGATTGGCTGATAGATGAAAGTGCGCGATAGATGATCTGTCTCGTATGTGTGACAGTCGGCGCTTGCGCACATACATGTGCTGCACTGAGGGGGTGGTGTAAGTGATAAGATTTAGGAGGTTGTTGCAGAACAGTTATGAGACAGGGCTTCCCAACCTGGGCGCCGTGGAAAGTTCCTCCATATGTATACGTACATCCGCTGAACTACAAAAAAAAAAACTACTAACAATTTTCTAATTTTGTTTAAAATTCATGTTATTATACGAGTAGAAGGGAAGTGGCGTTGTTTGGTTGTTTTTAGTCAGTAAGAATCAGACAGACAGCCCCCAAGGGCGCCGCGACATTTTTAATTTCTAAACGTGTAAATGCGCCGCGGACTGGAAAATGTTGGGAAGCCCTGTTATCAGAAATTGTATGGAACGATACCAACTGCGAGAAGGCTTAAGGAGTCTGCCGTATACGTATCAATGATAATTAATAAATATAAATTTAATAAATCGTGATGGACCCGAGGTTAAGATACTAGACTCTCATGCATGAAGTTGCGGGTTTCGATACCGGACAAATACCAACGTGACTTTTTCAATTCATTTGTACTTTCTAGGTTTATCTTGGACATCACTGACTTCAGTGAAGGAAAGACATGTCGTATATTTAAGGGTCGGACCATATCTGACGGAAAATGCGTCGAGCGTATCGTCGCTCTTAGGTAGACGCGCTATCGCATCATCGGTTAGGTGTGAAAGGTTGAATGTTTTATTATATATTTGACTGTTTTGGCGTTACGTAACCGATAATACGCGACGCATTTTCCGTCAGATATGTGCCGACCCCAATAAAAGTCTTGAGCAAACATCGTGATTTATTTTGGTAATTAAAATCCGCTCAAAGCTTACTTCTTACACGTGCATCATTCAGTGAAACAAATGTTTCCTTTCTATTGAAAGCATCTTCGTTATGTTAACATAACATAACATTCACTTACAAATACACAAGTTATGTACTTAGTTAAATAAATATGTCCGTCTATCTCGCGTGAATAACTACGTTTATTTATGTTTTATGTCGAATCCCGTGATAAATGTGATAATAATTATGTTATTAATTAGCGATTAGCGTGATGTATTGTAAGAAAGTGTCGTTTTTATGGATATTTAAATAATTTTATGTTTCTTGTGAATTATATGAAGTCATCACCACTTATGTTGATTTGGGATATCCATTGTTATAAATTACGTAGACATACATACATAAACTCACGCCTTTTTTCAATGGGGTAGGCAGAAACCACAGAACGCCACCTGCTTCCATTCTTGCATACCCACACCTAGACATTTTAAGAAAATTAAGAAATTACTTTTAGCTTACAATAAGTTTGTAAAACGCTACTCAAAGACAAAAATCTTAATGTTTTTTTTTAATTAGTCAAAGCATTAATTAAAGACACATAAATCACGAGAAAAAATAATTTAAATCTAGTTGAATCATCCAAAATGTAGTTTTGTAAGGAGTAGAAGGGGAGAGAAACTTAATACTTAATAAAAAAAACTTTATGATATTTTTTATAGGTACATTAATTAATTACATAATTATGTTAATGTAAATAAAAGTGAAAAGTCTAATCATTTATTTTAGTTAGCTCATTAATTAGCGCTTTTATATTGTAAGTAATTTCTTTTATTTTCACTGAAAAAAAAATACAGCAAAATACTGAATCTAGTAGTTCAAAAGGTAGTTTCGTATTGAGACGAATGGATAAGAAACTCCAAAGTTATGGTATAGGACAATCCTACTCCTATTATTATTATAAATACATAAGTTTGTGAGGATGGATAGATGTTTGTTACTGAAGCAACAAGAATATTGTAACCAAGTTTTTGTAAAAAACCAAATTGAATGAAAAAAGTTTCTTGCTTGTTCTTCTCCATAGAGACCTACGTTTTGGAACGAGCAACTAGTTTCAATATTAAACTGTAACTTCTTGACAAATCAAAAGTGCCTGTAAATGGTCTAATTGAAATAAATGCTTTGACTTTGACTTGACTCTTTCACGCTTAAACGGCGTACGGATCTAGATGAAATTTGGCACTGAGATAGATTGTAGTGACTACACTTTTTAGTACTTTCTAGTACTTTTTTCCGGGATGACTTTTTTCCTAAAGTCCATTTCTCTACACCTGACAATATTAATATGTCAAATTTCTGGATAATCGGTTCAGTGGTCTAAGCTTGAAAGGTAACAAACAAACTTACTTTCACTTTTGTAATATTAGTTAGGATTTTAGAATTTACAGAAATAACTTTATAAATTACTAGCTTTTGCCCGCGACTTCGTCCGCGTGGATTAATAGTTCCCGTTCCCGGGGGATTTCCGGGATGAAAACTATCCTATGTCCTTTCTCGGGTCCCAGACTATATCTGTACCAAATTTCATTGAAATCGGTTCAGTGGTTTAGGCGTCAAGAAGAGACAGACAGACAGACAGAGTTACTTTCGCATTTATAATATTAGTAAGGATAAGTGATTATCAAAATGACAAGAGTGTGGCAATAGCCTTGAGGTGTATCTCAGTGATCAGCTGGCGATACCATGATGTCTTATTGTGAATCAAATTACAGTCATTATGGAGAACCGGACGAAATTAGTGGAAGTGATGAAATTCTCTGTAACAGTGCGTTTGGAGATATGTTTAATATATTGTTATTGTAAAGTAATTTAAGTGTTATTAAGTGTAATAATGCCCAAACCTTATTGTACATATTATGTGTAAGTTACTTCTTTGTTTACTTGAAGTTTGACATCTGAAAAGTTACTTGGTATTGGTGGAATGATTGTGTGAAGAGTGATATGAAAGAGAAGGGAGCCAGTGATATGAAGACGGTTGACAGGATGGATTGGTAGAAGAAAACGTGTTGCACCGGCCCCAAGTAACTTGGGATAAGGGCAGGAAGATGATAACACAACCAACAACCACAAACACAACCAACCAACAATTCCAAGATACGACTTAAAAAAAAAGCATATTATTATACCCTGAAACTCGATTAATTTAAATTAAACTTCAATTTTAGTTGCTTCGAAAACAATAAATATATGGCAAATTGAGTACCCAAATGACGTCATAGTTTGCTACTGCCGCACAAACTCACATTGATAGCTCATTAAAAGTATCTCAATTGATTTGTAGTTACCAAGATCAAAATTGCGCACTAGTTTTGACATTTAGCTGTCAAATTTGACAAGTGAAACATCAATTCTAAAATTCCCTGGCTCATGAGTTCCATGACCCTTCGTGATGTACCCAACCTTTAAACTAAAGCCTCCACAAAAAGGATGTAACGATTTAACTAAATGTCGACGTTGAGTCGATCGATTGTCGATTGTCTGTCGATTCCGATGCCAAGGATGCTCGACTTAATGGATCACAAACAACTTAATGGATGATACAATGTTTTGTGTGTTTTGTTTCGTGTTGCAGCGTGATTTGTTGATTAGTTTAAATGTGTAACGATGTGCATTTGTTTTTTTGTGTCCTTGCTGTACTTGAATTAAATATGTTATGTTCTGTATTGGAGGTCATATTAATATGAAAGTCGGTAGGTACTTTCCTACTTACTCGATTTGTTATTTTTTTTATGCGAGATGGATATGCTCTTGACTCTAGTCTAGGTCAGAGGTAACAAAGACAGAGTCAACCATGCAGTGAGCTTACCCAGGAGAAGCCTGGCCATTTTTACTTTAAAGAGATTAGAGTCGAATGTTTAAGTCATGATTGGCGAAGCAGAGGACGTGAATTTGAACATTACACTTAGGCTCAGTGTACACAGGGTAACCTATTGTTGCTCGCTTTGTGCTCGAATAGTTTTCGTTTAATTGGTAATGGGCTAAAATGTATCTGGAGTAGAGTTGAAACTTATATACAAGATATAATATAGCACAGCACACGTTTTTTTGGACGAAATTGTGCAATTTGGAAGTTGCACTTAGTTTATAGTTGTGGGGTTGCAACCGCGCACGGGCAAGAATCAATGTCACTTTTTCTAATTCATATGTACTTTCTTTGTTTGTTCTTGGACATCAGTAATTCATGATGATTTTCATAATTTGAATTTTAAGAAACTACCAAAACGTAGCAGTTTTTACAACTGGCACTTGATAACGAAATCTTTTTAAAAGTTTTAACTAACGTTGCTTCGTCTTTTTGATTTGATTAGAGATTGCAAACCTAAAGTGTGTACCCAGACATTTGCAATGCAATACTTAATGCAACTAGGGTTGCCATCCGTCCGGATAAAGCCGGACATGTTAGGCTTTTTGACCTCTTGTCCGGCCATATTTGACTGCGTCCGGCCCGTCCGGCTTTTGTTAGGCTTTTTAAACTATCGATTAATTCTTTTCTACAAGAAAAACAAAAGGATCCTCGCTTTAAGCGACTGTTGTGTCGCTGAGTAACATATGTATTTATAGTCAGACATTCTCGCTATGTGCGAGTATGATTTTTCAAAACCGCGGCATGATGCAACTGTCGAGAGAGTATTCTCGTTAATTGGCCAGCAATGGACAAACAAAGGAATAGGTTATGTCCAAAAACCATCGCCAAAATTTTAAACGACGAATTTAATGTGAGACATGTAACTTGTAAACAATGTTATGCGAACAATTATTAAAGAAACAGATCTCGTAAACCGTGTTTTTTCAAAACAAAAGTATATTAAAAATCCCTTTGTCCGGCTTTGGAAATCAAAAGTCCGGCTTTTTTAAAGAGGAAGTCCGGCTTTTTGATTTTTAGAGATGGCAACCCTAAATGCAACGTTCACATCTATTGCCGTGGTCCCACCATACCACAGCCCATGTGACTTCACATACGAAATCATCCGCGGAGCGTACTTGACCGCATATTACGCTAAATTAAAATATTTTTCGTATCATAAAAGTTTAATTAGCAGTATCTATTGTAGCCTCGGAGGTCGGAGTGTGGGACTCGTTGCCAAACGCGTTCAGAACGACCATTATGTCAAGGACTGCGGTTCAATAGAGAAGAATTTTCTAGTGTAATTGTTTTAATTACTTAAGACAGTTTATTTTTAGTATTGTTTTGTAATTTTAAGTGCGTTGTTGTTGTGATTTTGACAGAATAGGGAAGTGAATTTGTAGTAGCAATAGGTTTCTATTTTATGGGTTATAATGGAAAAGTAAGTATTACGTTGAATTTTAGTTATCTATACTTTTCTGATAATATTATAAAGAGGTAAAGTTTCGTTTGTTTGTAAAACGTAATCTCTGGAAGTACCTACCGGTCTGATTACTGATTTTTTTCAATTATAGAAATTTTTGTGTCTTATGATAGGTTATGTTTTATGATATACTAGCAAATTTTCCACGACTTTACCCGCGATGGTTTATCTCACCCACGTGAAATTACGTGTTTGGTTACTGCTTCGCTCCTGTGGCTCATGGCGTGATGTTATATAGCTGAGTGTCATAGGCTTATGACACTCACAAATAACGTGGCTCCCTACGGGTAAAAGAATTTTCAATAATGGGTTCAGTAGATCCAGAGATTACCCCCTATAATCCCATAAACTTTACCTCTATAATATAAGTATAGATTTGACATGTATGTAGTCGAGGGCAAAAGCTCATAGTTATAAATAATTTGTAATATATCTCCACTATGTATTTTTACCTCTCTCTACTTTGTATATTTTGTTTGTATGTATGTATATATGTATGTATGTATGTACATATATATGTATTTATATTTTATCTTGGATTTTTTTTTTGTTTCTGTTCCTTTTTCTTGCACCTCCTATGTTTTGTCTCTGCATCACCCTAAGGTAGACTGGTAGAAAATGTCTAAAGCCTTTGTAAGCCTTAATGCCTAATTTTAAAGGCATTAAGTCCGTCTTTGTACGGTGTATTTTTACATTTGTGCAAAAAGTTTTAATAAATAAATATATTAATATGTATTGTAAAGCTTGCTCATTGCTGTTGTGTCAAACGTTTTACCTACCTAATTAAAAACAATTAGAACACAATAATAAACTGAAAGTACCGGGACTGTTTGTATATACCTACATTCAAATAAATAATTGATTTATATTTTTTAAATATTACTCATATTAACAATAGTCAAGTCAAAATACATTGCAAATAGTCAAAACATCACTCTGTTGCATAAATATTGGAAAAATCTCTGTAAAAAATTTCGTTGCAGAAAATTCCCCGTAATTTTGTCGAATAAATTAAAGAAATATAGTCACAGCAGACATTGGCATGCGTGTCCGTCGCGAAGGAAAATGAGTGAAAATTAATGATTACACACACCTAATGAGTCAATGACCTACTACAGTGTTGTTTGCTGAATAGTTTTAATTATTCAATAGACATACACTGTATAATTTGTTTTATTTATTCACAACTAGCTTTTGCCCGCGACTTCGTCCGCGTGGATTAATAGTTCCCGTTCCCTGGGGATTTCCGGGAGGAAAACTATCCTATGTCCTTTCTCGGGTCCCAGACTATATCTGTACCAAATTTCATTGAAATCGGTTCAGTGGTTTAGGCGTGAAGAAGAGACAGACAGACAGAGTTACTTTCGCATTTATAATATTAGTACGGATTCAGTATTATTTAAGGATGATATAATAATAACCGACTCTGGGTGGTATCTGGCTCGAAGGTTCAAAGTCAAAGCATTTATTTCAGTTAGATCATTTACAGCAGCGTTGCCAGATGTCCCGATTTTGGCGGGACGTCCCGATTTTTATGTATCTAGCGGGATGTCCTGCGAAGGACAGCGTTTTACTGGGATAACTCGACCCAGCGTGTAGCGTACTTTCAATGGCTATTTTTGCTATCTATTATCATGTAAACATAATTAAAATTCAAAATACAAAGATAATATTTAAAATCTTTCGACGAAAGAATCCAGCTTTTTTCACTTAAAAAGTTGAAGTCCCAACTTGCCGAAATAAAAATCTGGCAACGCTGATGTTCAGGTACTTTTGAATTATCATAGTAAGACAGAAAGTTGAATGTTGTCAATAATTATAAACTCGGGCTTGAAATCACGATCATGTCACTGCAAAATATACCAAAATTGAACACGACACATTACCTAACAGCCTAAAACATTACTGACCTCACCTTTGAACATTACACTACCAAAATAATGGTTCAATACCATAATACCATCAGATATGACTATTTCAATACATCAATACAGTATGTCTGATGAAAAAAATGTCGGATCAATGTTTATTGATCGTTTGCAACGAGCCTTATTTGGCGTGAAAGTAAGACCGAGCAGTTATTGTTATTGGCAGTGTTAGTAGCACAGATGTCATCTATAATAGTTACATAAAATGGGACGAGAACATGTAGATGTCGTGTTTTTAAAGATATGGATCTATTAATTTAATATTTTTATAGAAAGACTGTGTTGTAAGCGAGTGTTGAGATGTCTGTATGATTTTTATTACGTACTACCTTATGGCCGCGACTTTGTTTGCGTAGCTATCGGTTATTACGAGTTTAGCGCTGAACACTAAAATAAAACTAGCCTAAGTTACTGTTACCTAGTGGAACAAACATATCATCACGCCTGTATTCCCCGAAGGGTTAGGCAGAGGTGTACCAATGCACACCCACAGTTCGCTGGTATGTTTAGGTCCCATGTACACAAGGCGAGCCTATTGCCATTAACCGGCCACAAACCCGGAACCCCCCGGAATCTAGTGGAAGTCCCGTCAAAAACGATATAGTCCTTTCAGAGATAAGTAGGAACAGGCACACAGACAGAAAATTTTAACAGTAGGATTTTTCGTGTACCATGTAAAAATTAATATTTATTTTGTAAAAAGCTGTTATTTTGACACTACAAGCAGAAACCTCAATTTTAATTGTATAGATGTAATACTTTGAATGGTGTCTTTGAATATTTATTTGCTAGAAACATAGTATGTCTATAAATGCATGTACATGCACTTTTGCAATATTAGACGTTTCACTGTTTTAACGGCATGTGAAATCAATTTACAAGTACAATTTTCGTCGTCGTGAACGGGCGCTGGCACTTTTAACTGCCATGGCTTACATCTTTTTTATTGTTTTATATTCGCTTTCATTTTACTTATATGTAGAAGCAACAAGCATATTGTAATCAGGATTTTGTAAAAAACAAACTATAAAAGAGTGTTCATAGAGTTTTTTGCTCGTTTTTCTCAGCGTCAACTTTAAACTGTAACTTCTTGATAATTCAAAAGTGCATGTAAATGCTCTAAATGAAATAAATGATTTGACTTTGACAATACGACTTGACAGTAGGTTTATTTTTTCTTTCGATAACCTAGAGGAAAGTAACAGTTTGGTCCCGGGGTGCTAAACATTTGTTTTTTAATTATTTTATTTAATTAATTTTCCAAAGACCACTCATTATGGTTTACACACAGGTACTCAATATTCCAATTCCCAGTAATTTCCCAAATTTAACACTTACAAAACAAAACACCCAATTTTGCAACGTACCAAATCACAAATTAGATTAATTTTCTCACGTTCCAAAATAGCTCTTATCTAGGATCTCATAAGAACTGTTTTAGATTGTGTGCGCACGCGCAGGCGTCACGCGATCAGTTATATAAGTGTTACAATTATGCAGTTGGCGTGAGAACGGGTGTATTGTGATGATTAAATTATTGACACAGAAACTGTGCTTACTTATACTTAGTAAGGTAACAAGATTACACCGTGGCGGAGATTAGAAATGTGAACTGCTCATTAGGCGAGTTTCCTGGATTAGAAGCATAACATGTGATGTTACGCTTCCCGCCCCTGTTGCTAAGTAGAGGAAACTGCAGTAGGTACATTCGCCTCTTCTTGCTAAGGTGCTTGGCTCAAAATCAGTCTCCGAATTGCTACTGAAAGGCGAACTCATCATCATCTCCTTAGCCTTTTCCCAACTATTGGGGTCGGCTTCCAGTCTAACCGGATGCAGCTAAATACCAATGTTTTACATGGAGCGACTGCCTATCTGACCTCCACAACCCAGTAACTGGGCAACACGATACCTCTTGGTTAGACTGGTTGTCAGACTTCTTGGCTTCTGACTATCCGTAACGGCTGTCAAAGATCTACGAATGACAGCCGGGACCAACGGCTTTACGTGCTTTCCGAGGCACGGAGGTGTCACACCACCAACTTCCAAACTCCGGGCTGTTACTAAGAAATTCCTAATGGAAACACCCACTAACACTTTTTGCCCGACCTGGAAATCAAACCCGGGACCCCACGCTCCTCAGTCGCGCTTGCGACCACGAGACCAACGGGGCAGGCCAGTGCTACTGAAAGGCGAACTCTCGTAGAAAAAAGCGTTCACAATCTAGTCGCAATCTCATCTCTGCGATTTGTGTTCACCTTGTATTTATGTAATTATTTTGAGTTTTTCTTTTAATCTTTAATTTTGTTGTTTCACGCTTGGACATAATTTGTACCTGGCATTTTACCTCTTCATCGCCTTTGGTTGACTGGTAGAGCATTCCTAAGGCATTCAGTCCGCCTTTCTACAAGTAGTACAAAGTATCTACATACTTCTTTATTGCATATAGTTTAAATAAACAAATTAGGTGCCAAAAGCATATACCATTTAACTGACACTCCCTAACGCTGCGCCCAAGGCAGAAGAAGTTTTTTGATGATTTCCCATTCTGATAACTTTTTATCAGCCTATACGGAAAAACCATAACCTACGTCAACCATTCACAAATTGCGGTCTTATAAAACTTTAAACAAGTATCAGCTACCGAAATAAAAGCAGCGATAACACACATAACTTGGGTAACAATTACCGACCAATAGCCGATAATACCGGAAGACTTGGAACAATTTCTTCTTAAGATCAAGGGCGCTGAGTCATTGGGACTATCGCTAGTAATTAGCGTGAAGGACTTAAGGAAAGGGCAAGTGTTTGATAGATTTGACAGATAAAGTAATTTGATTGAAATGTTAAACCACTGTCTGTACATAAAAGGTTGTAGGGACACGTTATTTCTTTATTTTACATACATACATAAGTATATAAACTCACGCCTTTTTCCATAGGGGTAGGCAGAAACCACAGAACTCCACCTGTTATGATTTTACATACTTCTTTCACCTCATCCACGTTCATACATCTGGTCATGCAAACACGCCGGTTACGAGTACACACGGGAGACGCGCAGTAAAAAAAACGTTACCGTAACGCAGGTGGAACCACGGGATCATAGCTAGTTGATTTACAAAGAGTTGAGTAAAAAGTGTAATTTTTTTGCCTCATGACTTCGTGTACAAAATATTGTCTTAGTACAAAACATTACTCCCAGTAAACCCAAATCAGCCACTACGCAAATAACCGTCTTAAAATCACTTTCATAGAGTCGGAGGCGACGCGAGCGCGAGTTAGCGCGAGTTAGCGCGAGTTAGCACGAGTAGGTACGAGTGATCGAGTCGATGGGAAGATGGCCTTTACGTTCAGTCGTTATAGCATGCGTACGGACTAATGGCACTTGGTGTAGCGTCGGCAGACAAAATGTAACACTGGGTCATTATTTTTTTTGGGGAATTTTTGTTCTGCTTGTTATCTCATCACTTTTTTTGCCGAACTTAAAAAGTTACATACATATCACCACATCTATATTCCCCGAAAGGTTAGGCAGAGGTGTACCGTTTAGGTCGTGTAAAGTGATTGATTTGGCCATACTTTGAATTACTCCTTAATTGGTTTTTGTTTTAGCACTGTTTAGTTTAAATAAAAGTAGTCTATGTTACTTCTTATGGCATCAGCTATTTGTTAAGTCCCGTAATAGTTGGTGCAACCGTTTTGGAGATTAGCCGGATAAAACTGTGAGATAGTCAAAAATAATAAAAAAATAATAATAAGTACCTTGTGAGTATTCATATGTATGTATTATGTTATGGCTCTTAGTTTCAGCTTACAAACAGACACTAAAATTTTATTTATTTGCATAGATTGGAATAGTCGTTACGTTTGTCAATGTCTAAATCGAAAACCTATACCAAACACTAAAATATACCACTATAACAACCACCATTTATTTTAATTCCACCATTTATTTATATTTCAGTACTTATTAACCATTTTCCCAATCACACTGCAACTGCAATTACTAAATGCAACATCTCACATCATATCAAACGATACGGTTGTAAAAACAAACGACTACAATAATATGTTGTCCGACAATTAGTGACGATTGTTTTGCTGTCTGTACCCGCAGAAACTGTTATTCGTCCTTGAACTTTTGCGTGAGGCAACGTCACTCGTGTGCAGTGAGCCTTAACGCACACATGCATGGTTAGGGCTGGCACGGATTTTTTTCATATGTATGTATGTAGTAGTTAATTTTTTTAATAGTTATATTTTTAGGTGTTCTCGTGGCCCAGTGGTTACGGGATACTAGGTATACAGGGCAAATACCAGTGTAACATTTAAAATTATAAATATACTTTAACTGCCTAGCCTTGTTTTAAAAGCGGCTGCTACGCTAGCCGTCTTGGGTTCGATTCCCAGGTCGAGCAAAAAGTGTAAGTAGGTTTTTGCGTGAAATTCTCAGTAGCAGCTCGGAGTTAGGATTTGTGCCCGTTTATTGGCAATACGCCTATTACATGGGACCTGAACATACCGGCGAACTGTGAGTGTACATTGGTACACCTCTATCTAACTCTTCGAGGAATACAGGCCTGATGTTATGTACGTTTCTTACGATGTTTTTCTTCCTTAGAGATGACCAAGAACAAAAAAACTAAAAAAAACACTAAATATGGATAAACTTAGAATGAGAAGAATAAAACAATAATAATATCATCTGTACCCGACCCAGTTCTTAAAAATGGTCATATCACGTTATATTGGGACCGATCTATCATCACTGACAGGACTATTGTTGCCAATAAGCCTGACATAGTGGTGGTAGATCGATCAGAGCGTCGCGCAATGATCGTTGATATTACTATCCCGCATGACGAGAACCTCGTGAAAGCTGAGAAAGATAAACAAATTAAGTATCTTGATCTTGTTCGCGTGGTTGTCGACATGTGGGATGTGAATACGGCAATCATTGTGCCGATAGTCGTGATGGCCAATGGCATAATAGCCAAGAGCCTCGACCAACACCTGAGGAGGATCTCGTTGGTCGGTTAGATAAAGGGCTTGATTCAGAAAGCGGTACTCCTAGACACGGCGCGTATTGTTAGGAGATTCCTTTCTCAGGAGCCCTGACCATCGGTGGCTTGGACCCTGTTCCCGACGCCGGTGGGCTACTATTTTTTATATGTTTAAATGTTTTCATTTTTTATATTAATATTTAAAAATGTAATTTATATGTTAAGAAATAAGAAAATAAATTAATGGAATATCATCTAAGCACTTCACGCTACAAAGAAACCCATAGCATGACTTATTCAGTAGTTTTAACTAGAAAACGTGTTTATGACCACTCAGAAAATAGACAAAGGCACTCACACACGCAAACACACGTCAATTTCATAGCAATTGCCATAACGCATGTTATTATGTGCTTGTGTTTCTAGATGTTATCGGTGTAGGCAGATTTATAGCTTGCTGCAAGTTTAGAGACACTACATTGTAATAATGGCTAGACATATGTGATGTATGGATGTTGGTGTCCCATGAAATATGACAGTTAATTAACTAGACAGGGTCTGTGGAGTTTCTTGATTTTCCTTCTACCTACCTACATTTTGGAACGGACAACAAGCTTCAACGAAAAAACACTGTTTCTCAATGATATAAAACGCGAGCAAAGCTGCGGGTAAAAGCTTGTAGTTGATACATAGCATGTAAGGTATGTATTTTTAATTTCACCAACATAATGCCACGGTTTATTATTGTTGCATTTCAAATTATAAAAATAATCAGTTACACTGAGAAATCTTTAATAGATATTAAAATATCTCAATTAGTAAAGCTTACAACATGAGCATTAGTATTTTTTAAATGTAAATGTTATCATGATAATTTACTAAAAAACTAATTGTTTCCTAATACGTATAGACGGATTGTAATGAGACACATAACATGGCAGTTAACTATGCATACTGTCCATCAAACTAAATAACTTGGAACAAAAGCTAAACTATCAACTACTGCATAGGACTAGGATTAAGGCTAATTACCGACATGACATTATACCAATCATTTAATCAAAATGAATAACAGATCAATACACATCGTGTGATCTTGTCGTGAGGTGCTGACATTTTTTATTTTGTATTGAACCACTTTAGAGATTAATGTCAGTGTCTCAATTATAATGCACTAGCTTCTGACCGCGACTTTGCCTGCATGTTTTTTTTCAACCGCTTTATGTTATGTTTTTGGTTACTGCCTCCGCTCTTGTAGGTCGTAGCGTGATGTTGTAAAGCTAATACTATTCCTTATGATCTGGCTATAAAATATTTTTAAAATAGTTTTTTTTAAGAGTAAAAGTATGGAGTTTTTTGCCCATTATACTACCTTTTGGAATGGGGAACTAGATTAAATATTATAATTTTTCTATTCTTGTAATTGACGTTAAAAGTGCCTTTAAATGGTCTAATCGAAAGAAATAAAGTCAATAGGCTCGCCCCATGTTACATGGGTCCTGAACATACCGGCGAACTGTGGGTGTACATTGGTACACCTCTGCTTAACCTGCTTGAATACAGGTGTGATGTTATGATGTTTTTGATATAAATGATTTGACTTTTACTTTTTTTTTTTATTCCTACCGATCATTCCCGATATTACCGCGATTAAACAAACAAAAAAAAAAACTTCATCTTTATTATATTATAAGTATAGATCTATGTACTTACTAGCATTTTATCTAATGTCTAGACGTTTGGCATTACCAATAGGAACATTAATCAGAAGCTTTTAGTTAAATGTGAAGGTGTATGTTTTGTAATGCTTATAATTATGATGACTAATAAAAGTAAAAAGTTGTTTAAACATACGTTTTACGATTTGTTTTACGAACGAGTAGTTATAAAAGTATTTTATTATTGTTTTAATTATCTGCAGAGTGTCTTGACCTGAATAACAAACTATTATTTTTATTGGTACTTAAATATTAGATTTAAATAGATGTATGTTTTCAATACAATATTATGTATGTATGTTTATCATAATTGATATTTCGCAAATAAAGTGTTTCAAGTTTTTAAAATGTCATTTAAATAATATTTTATATAAATGGTTCGAAATGAATTTGACTGTCAATTTTATGATGGATGTATGTGAACAAACTATGGTTCACATACATTTTAATTTATCGTGTTACGTAAAAAAATCATGTACTTTTGTCTAAGATCTTGCAAGCTTTAATTTGTGTGTAAACACGTGAAAATTATCTTTATTCTTAATCTTTATGTAGAAAAATCTAGGCTTAACAATGTTTGTCCGGGATCTTCATAACTATTTTTTTTATTTGACTTACTGTGTGTAACTAGGTCAAATTGAAAAGATAGCATTGCTTTTGTCTCAATTTTTATTGACCTCAATATTTTTTTATTAGTATCTCTTCAAAGTTAGTGTGAACACTTTGTCTATGTCACCTTTGAGTAAGACTAGACTAAAGCCATCTCGAATAAAATATAAAAAAATGGACTCAGCTAGTATTTTTAAAAATAACAAACTGAAACCGACAAAATGGCACATAACACATGGCGGTTGTAACACGAACATTCTAAGCTATCTTATCTTTCGTGATTCCGAATAAAGTGACATGTTACACAACATTACAGGGGCGTCATTAATCGTCATTATTTACATAAGACGCTCACACAATAGTATGGGAACGCGAAACGAGAAAAACGTAGGATTTACTATAAAATTTTAATTGGTTGTTGCGCTCATACAAAGTCACCGCGCGCGGATTTCATAAATATATGAATTCCGACCGCTGCAATTGCTAGGGAAGAATTTCTTACTAAATATGTTAAATGATGCGCTTACTACATTATTTAGTAATTATATTTATGTGTAATTATGTTGTAGAGACATTAGTTTTAATAATTATTGGTTTGATGGTGGAAGGTGAAGAGAAAGGGCTCTATGAGCCACTACGTTTGTAATTATAATATTTTTGGTTATTGTATTAATTCTATTGTGAATATTCATAACAATATTGAAATATAAATTGTTATAATATTATTAAATACACATTATTATTAATTATTCTATTATTTTGTTTTTATAATGTTTATATTAGAAGGCGTTTAGACATTGTTCTTGAGCAATATGATTTTATAAAGTTTTCATACAGAATATTAAATAAATTATCTATTTTCATAAATTGTCTCAGAAGTCAATTTTAAAAGGTGCAAAAGAAAGGTGATGTAAAATTATTTAATGTGACCCAAAATCATGTAATACTAACAAAAAGCACTATTTATTTCTTAATTCCATATAAAAACTACTAACAAATTAAAAGGATTTAATTTTGCTTGCATACAATAATAATTATCATCCGTGATAAAATAATTACCTATGTTTTATATAAACTCACACATACACACAAAAATACGCAACTTAATTAGCACTTATAATAATTACATCTAGCAAATAAAATATCCTGTAAATTACAGGACAATTTGACCCTTAATTACACCATCTGGGTATTTTAGATAAGGTCAAAGCAATCTTAACACATTTAGGTACCTATATGACGAAATATTTAATTAAAGTTAAAAGTAAATAAAGTAATTTAAACTCACCAGTCTAATTGGATATTCGCTCAGTTGATCTGAAAAGGTTCCTGAAAAAAAAAACATTTGTTTATTATGGAATAGTACTAGTGATCTTTAAAATAATAAGGGGCCGGAAGACCAATGCCCTAATTAAAAACGTTTAAAATTTAGTCATAATCTCATCTCAGTGATATAATGAATACCAGAATCTGGTCAAAAATTTAGGTAAAAAAAATGTAGGTATTTTTGTGAGATGAGAATGCGAACGATTTTAAAAGTTACTAGAAGAGCTCTCTGATTTCCACTCAAATCCAAGAAATTATATGTAAGGGGATAGTTTGCAGCTTTGTAGCTAAATTATGATCCCAAAACTGATTTCCCTGTTTAGTGATTGAGAGAATAAACTCTTTGAAAATATATTGAAAAACCCAATACTCAAAAACTTGTGTTCACCCTGTCATAAATGTAACCCCTCTGATTTCTTTTGACATCTGTCAAATGAAATGTCAATGGATGTCAAAAGAAGACATACCAAAAGAATCGTCTTCGTGACTATAACCATTACAACATTTTTTTAGATCTTTAAAAGTCAAAATTTGAATAATGTACCTCCCTATCTAAGTTACAACCTAGATAATAGGGGACAGTTGTAACATCTATCGACATTTCGTTAAGGATCGCCACACAGTTGAAGACAAATCGCAGCGACTTTGTCGTGTTGAGTTGCCTATTATGTATTATGAGGAACACAAAACCTGTGACTAAAAAAATAAGTATAGCAATTATTTTATCAAGTTTTGGGTACCGGCCACAAAATAAAATCATATAATTAATGCTATATTAATCAAACTCTGTAAGAGCCAAAATTTATAATGCAAATATTATTATAATTATTTTTTATATTTTATTTATTTAAACGTTGACACCGTTTAAATATTACAAGTACAGTAGAATTTCTGTAAATTAATTTGTTTAAATGAACCAACAACGAGAAAATTATTCCCATTTTTTCAAATAATAGCAATGATTTTAGCTATTTAACGCTCGTTAATTTAAGCATAAGTTTTGTATATAATATCATTATATAAATTGAACCATTTTTCTGGATAATTAATTTATTACGTAACGCTTCTGGTAATATTTAATTAATTTTACGTAATTGATCAAATTATTAAAAAAAATGTCTTCTTCTTTATCGTGTGTGCAGTAAGGTCTAACGACCCCACACACCCTAGTGTCAGAGTTTCTAAGCCGCCTCTAGCGCCTCCGACATGGTTACTGATATCAGTGATGTCCAAGATAAATTATGTCAAATAAAAATCGCGCCGTTTAGTCGTGTCGTGTGTGGCAGGCTTAAGATACCGACACGCTCGGGCGCAGTAGAAACCAAGATGTGTCTAGTTACATGCGAGATGAAGTAATTTGATATCGTGCGCTGTGACAGCCGTTACGATGTTAAGTGAACACATTATCGAATGGTTTGTTGTTGAGATGATTATGTTATTGGTGGAGTATTGTTGTGATATTGTATGCTGTGGTACTTGTCTGTGGATGGAATTGAATTTATTATATTCGTTGGTTTGTTTTTATACAACATGTAATTGGAATACTTGCACGCCTGTATTCCCCGAAGGGTTAGGCAGTGTTGTACCAATGTACACTCCATTTCACAGGTATGTTTAGGTCCCATGTAAAAGATATTATAGTATCGAGTGCCCCGTTGGTCTCGTGAACGCATGTGCGACTGCTGAGCGAGGGGTCCTGGGTTCAATTCCCAAGTTGGGCAAAAAGTGTTATTGGGTTTTTCCGTTAGGAATTTCTCAGTAGCAGCCCGGAGTTTGGTAGTTCGTGGTGTGACACTCCCGTGCCTCGGAAAGCACGTAAAGGCGTTGCTCCTGCGCCTGATCTCTCTCCAGCCGTGTCGGATTTTCGTCCCATCGGGTTATGAGAGTTAGGGAAGAGGGTGTGCACCTGTGTTTGCGCACACGCTTGTGCACTATAACATCTTCTGCGTACGTGGTTCGTGGCCGGAATCGGTCTGGAGCATTACAATTTACATAATAGTATATTCAAAAACCACGCACAATTTAATATTAAATAAACATGCCATTTCCCAATATCCAGGTCACGCACCCGCAATGTATTCTCTAGAACATTTCCACTGAAACAATAGCTGTTTACTCAAATCGCTGCGGTTTGCGAGAGCGCACATAAACTTATATTTATTCCCCTTTGTCACTCCTATGGGACATTGTTATGGTTATTTTGAAAATTGTTGTTTGTTTCAGGCGTTACTATGTGTTATCCGCGATTTCGTTCGTTGGAATTGTCTTGCAAATCCCTAATTTTCAATAATAAAAAGCCTAAAACGCTTAGGGATAAGCAAGGTTCCAATTACTGAAAGATTTTTTAGGATCTTTCTGGAAATTAACGTATTTGAACGAAAAGCAAACAAACTTTCCACCTTTGTAAGATTTTTAAGAGATAAGTATAGAATAACATAGTTCAATGGTAAATATCTACATAGTAGTAAATGAATAATATTATATAATAATATATATGGAACAATGGTTAAAATCTGTTCAGTAGTTTCGGAGCTTCTTCTATACAAACAAACAATAAAAAATTATCTTCATAATATTCGTATAGATTATTATATGCTTTGCTGACAGCCGTAGTCACGGCCTGTCACTATCTCTTCTTAATTTTAAATTAGCGTTTATTTCACAGCATAAACTTCCAAAAGGCTGCCTCGTTAGCCTAGTGGTCTTAATCGCGACTGCTACGCTCTTAGGCAAGGTCTTAGGTTCGATTCCCAGGTCAAGCAAAGTGTTATTGGATTTTCGTTGGAATTCTCAGTAGCAGCTCGGAGTTAGGATTTGTGCCCCGTTTATAACAATAGGCTCGCCCCCTATTACATGGGACCTAAACCAACCGGCGAATTGTGGTGTACATTGGTACACCTCTGTATTATATTATATTGTATGCGGCTCATTCATCCAAAGCCTCTACAGTACCTAATTCTAAACAAAAACGGTGACAAGTTAGTCTTGCGTGCAGAGTCTTAGCCTAAAGATACGAGCATACATTTCAATGGACAATGCCTTCTATGGAAGATAATATTTATTACCATGTAGATGCGCGGATAAAGAGAAAAACATTGGCTTCTCTGTTGCAACCTGGTGGAAATCCTTTAGATTATGTTATTATAATAAAAAAGAGTTTTTCTGAAGTACATGACACGACATAATATATAGACATGTTTATTTGTACGGAGTGGGACTCAATACAATACATTTCAACTTTTTTTTTTGTATTCTAATCAAAATCACATATAGAAGCAACAGGAATATTATAACCGTGTCCGCGGAGTTTCTTGCTTGTTCTTCTCTATAGAAACTTACGTTTTGGAACGAGTAACTAGCTTCAACTCCAAACTGTAGCTACTTTTTTTTTTATAGACGGGAAATCATCAAATAATTTCCCCCGCCCTGGGCGGGGTGGGAGGGAGTGTCAGACTTTTACTGACTAAAACCCGTCTATGTTCCTTCATGTGCCCTTTGCGTTCCGGGGGCGCGGTATCTCATTCGAACAACCCGCAGCCCCGGCAGGCATCGGCCCTCAGTGGCCCCATCCAATTTTTGCTGACATCTCTTTGAGGCGCGCGTGGAACACGAACGCGCCGTCGACACGGTCTGTCGTTGTTTAGTGAACGTACGGACGGTGAGCTACCCATTGCTCACCGTCCACAGACCCGCGCCTACGGTGGCCGGGAGTCGTCTCGCGGCTCCCGACGCCCGGACCGTCTACCGCGGCGGCCGCTGGGACGGGGACCCTCCTTTCCCTCTACCGTCCCGCCGCCTCCTTCTCCAGCATTACAGCTTCACAGAAGGAGGCGACTGCTTCCCATTCCCTCTCGCTCCGGACCATGGCCTGAACCAGTGCCGGACGCGAGAGGTCGCCGCCGCCGATGGCCGCCACGAGGACTCGGCGGTGCTCCGCCCAGGCGGGGCACATCGGCAATTCAAAAGTGTCTGTAAATGACATTGACTTTGAAAGATTAGATTATTAGAAACATTTGTTCCATTTTTTTTGTTTTGTTGGACTCCTGTATAGAACAACTGATCCTTATTTTAATAACTGATAAAAAAATCATCGCTTTTAGGGTGTAGAATAATGTACTAAATTCATAGTAAAAGTTCTCATTACGACGTCCCTTCACACCTATTACAACTCAAAAAGAAACAAAATCTAATTAAAAAAAAAAAACTAAAACCTGAAATTAAAACCATTATAACTGAAAATAACACAAAATTGCAACTATAAAGCGTCACAATTCGTTCATAATGATTCATTGCGAGTGTAATCCGTACTTTCATCTGCGCAGGCGCATGCCGGCGCGGGTGCGCATGCGATGCTTTCCCCGCATTACAGTTTGATAGCTAGCTATTAAATAAGTATTGTGCAAGTTTATGCACGAAAATATTCATGTGATCACTGAAGTATGGGTCGCGTGGTCGTTGTGGGGAGTTATGACCCGTGACGCTTATGTAAAGAGCTAACACTCTGTTGTTTATGGCTTTAGAATGAAGTTATCACGTATTACTGACTCGTGATAGAACTATTTGAATAAACCATCACGTATTACTGACTCGTGATAGAACTATTTGAATAAACCATCTGCTTTAATATAAAGAAAGCTCTAAAGTATTTTTGTTTGTTGAAAAGCGCTAATCTCTTGAACTGCCAGTCGGATTGGAAAACAATCGGATGATATGGTACAAGCTATACCGGCGCAGTAACCAAAGATTTAACGCGGGTGAAAAAAGTCGCGGGCAATACAAATTAATGTCTAATGTGTTGCTTACGTTTAAAACTCGAGAACGGCTGGAGCGATTTGACTGAGTTTTGTTCTATTCGTAATAATTTGGAAAAGAAATCTAGTTTTTTTTTTTCAAAAATCCACTGGAACGTTGGATATGTGATATGAATTAAGTGGCTTTTAATGGTCTTACTGAAATAAATTATTTGACTTAGTAAAGCTCATCTCGAGATTCCAGAAAACTAATTATTTTTTTAGTACCTAGGTTCCTAATTGGCGTCGTGAAGACTATGTCATAGAGCCACCATATTTCGCAATAACGCAACACAGTAAATCTTAGGCAACGCCATTTTCATAACAACATGCTTTTAGGTACCTCTTAAGTTCCTCAACTGAAGATATGAACAAACTAACATAACTTTAGAACTATTAAAAGTATTTCCTAACAAGGAAACTTTACTTACAACGCTACTTTAATATGTAAAAGAGAGGTTGGGCAGAGGTTTCAGTTTACTTACAAATAATAAATATCTAAATAAATAATAAATATAAATAAATAAATATCTTGGGACAACTCACACACGGCTATCTGATCCCAAGCTAAGCAGAGCTTGTGTTATGGTAACCAGACTACTGATATACATACTTATATAATTTTATAAATACATACATATTATAGATAAATCACACCCAGACACAGAACAAACAATCATGCTCATCACACAAAGTTTGTCCTGGGTGGGAATCGAACCCACGACCTCCGGCTTAGCAGTCAGGGCCGCTAACCACTAGACCAACAGGCCCGTCAAATATAATAATGCCAGCCTATTATTGTCCCACTGTCTGGCAAAGGCCTCTTCTCATCAGAGAACGCACGAGGATTGATCACCACCGTTGGTCGCATGTTAATCAGAGAGGTAGATGAGATGCAAATAACAAATAAATATGTTTATTATAAAACTGTCGCTTCGCCCGTCTTAAACACTAGGCCATCACGACAGGCCTCTTATGCATGAGGCTGCTAGTTTGAAATCGGGTAAGTACCAATGTGATTTTTTCAATTCATATGTACTTTCTAAGTTTATCTTGGGCATCGCTGACATATTCATCCTAAAGAAATCTGCATTTATTGTTTACTTCGTCCGCGTGGCTTATTTCACACGCCATTGGTTATTGCTCCGCTCCCGTGGGTCGTAGCGTGATGTTATATAGCCTATGTTACTCGGGAATAATGAACCTATCTATTGGTATTAAAATAGTTAAAATCGGTCCAGTAGTTTCGGAGCCTATTCGTTACAAACAAACAAACAAATCTTACCTCTCTATAATAATAAATGTAAATTCCCTCATCCACCATAACACCATAAGCAAGCATGGAGATGAATGCATTCTCTTTACCTATGAGAAGAGGCCTTAACCCTACAGTGGGACTTATTTTTTCAATTCAGACTTCATGTTACTTCGAATAAAAAAACATCATGCCTGACCTGAGAATCAAACCCAGGGCTTAGTAAACCTAGACGAACGCACCAGTCATTACCTTAAATACCAACAGTTTAACCAACATGTTGAACTACCAACACCTGTGTAATTGTTGTTAGGCAATGTTGTGCTTAATGGCGCTTAATAAACCATGGGCATTTTGTTGACAAGCCATGGGGTATTAAAATGATGGGCTTGGAAGATGTAACAAGCTGTTAACTCTGGTTTAGGTATGTGGTTGGGTAATTGTTTGTCGCAAGTAATTTATGTGTTATGTAAACTGAGCTTCCATACGTTTTTATTCGGTATGAAGTTTAAAGGGAATTTGTTAATGGTGTACCTTTGCCACTTCTTGTTGTATGAAATAAATATCTTGGGACAACTCACACACGGCTATCTGATCCCAAGCTAAGCAGAGCTTGTGTTATGGTAACCAGACAACTGATATACATACTTATATAATTTATAAATACATACATATTATAGATAAATCACACCCAGACACAGAACAAACAAAAATGCTCATCACACAAAGTTTGTCCTGGGTGGGAATCGAACCCACGACCTCCGGCTTAGCAGTCAGGGTCGCTAACCACTAGACCAACAGGCCCGTCAAAGATGATGTCAGTGACTTAAATCTTTCTACTAGATATTATAAGTGCCAAGTTTTGCGGAATTAGTTCCAAGTAGTCACCGCGGCCCTAGAACGCAAAGGTCATTAGGAAGAACATGGATGGGTTGTAGTCAATAAGAGTATGACTCTCCCTTCCATCCTTAAAGAAAACGGTATTATAAATGAGAAAGTTTGGATGGACGTATGTTTCGTGCTCACGCCAGAACGGCTGAACAGATCTGGAGGAAATTCGGCACAAAAATAAATTAGAGTCTGGAATCAGGTACTTACCATCACGCCGGTATTCCCCGAAGGGGTAGGCAGAGGTGTACCAATGTACACCCACAGTTCGCCGGTACATTTAGGCACTTTTATATTGAGAATATATTTATGCATATTATGAGTGTGTATGTGTATTTTGGCATTAATTTCTGCCAAAACAATCACAATTTTTTTTCGCATACTATATCTACTATATGACAAGAACACTCAAAGTTTCGATCCCCTTTCCTCGTGTTATTGACTGCGCTGACCATGACTTTTACTGATCGGCGCCTGCGCAGTGGAGCGTGATCGCGTTATGTAGTGTAAGTACAGCGTGCTATAATCATGTGCAATGCCTATTAATAACTGTAGTTCGAGCAGTGAGATAGAGTGTCGATGATTTAGATTAGATATGCAGATATGTTATGATAAATAAGAACTTGGTTTTGTTTGTTTTAGTTTATTTAGGGATAGCTCCAATTTACTTACAATTTTGTCAAGGTTATGACATTGATCGTCGGCGTCGGTGAGATGAGATTGATCGATTGATTACAAACGGTGAAATACTAGTCGCAATCTCAATTCAGCGACAAACAGAGTCAAAAACTTGCCAAAAATAAAGGTCGAATATAGGTACCTATAAAGTACCTATATTCGACAGATTAAGACTAAGATTAAAATCTAAACATTCTTAAAAATACAAGATAGCCAATTATATTGGAATTAACACTAAAATGGTTATGGGCGAATCTCACACAACTTTTCTATACTAGTCTATACCAGACTTTGTACCTAGTATACTTAGGTCGTAACCTGCAAAATAACTACCGAACTTGGGTTCGGTAGTTATTTTGTTATACCCAACCTAATATTTTGTTTTTTCTTTTAAACCGTCCGTCATCATTTTTATACCAAAAAAAAAGCACTAAAAGTCTTACACTAACTATAAAGGTTTGGACACATTCATCCTCAGACTAACATTAATTAGTACGGACCTAAAACATAATCCAGCATTCACCAATGCCATTCAATAGTCAACTCTAAATGCCTACCAACAACCATTACCATCTAAACCTCGCTAGTAAAACCTCTTCAAATATAAAGTTCATCTCGTAATGTCTCCGCGGGTGACAAGCCGCTCTCGGTCTGTGTGCGTTACGTAAGTCGTAAGTCCGACGTTCTAGAGCAACCTTGTGAACTAGAGAGGTAGGCAGAGGGCCTATCACCCTGTAGCGCGCATGCGCGGTCTACAGAATATGGTGATGGTAAACTTTGAGGGGAATACGGTAGTACGGTTGGTTTTTTCTTTAAAATTCTCTCTCGGTGAATTTTTGGTGAAGTTACCTTAAGTTGAGCTGTCATATATCTTAATGCAGACTGGCCAAATACGCAGGAGATATTATAGTGCACAAGTACCTATCTGCGCAAACACAGGTGCACTCCCTCTTGCATCTTTGACTCTCATAGTCCGATGGGACGGCAATCCGACACGACCGGATAGAGATATGGCGCAGGACCAACGGCTTTGCGGTCATCTATACTAATATTATAAAGCTGAAGAGTTTGCAAAACTCTGGAACTACTAGACGGATTGGAAAAATTATTTTGTATATGATAGCCAGACTTACGACAAATAGTATAGGCCACATCACAACATAACATCACGCTACGACACACGAGAGCGAAGCAGAAACCAAAGACAATACTTAATACGAGTGAAACGTCCTAAAATCAGTTTTTTTTTTTAATTTCAAGTAACATAAGCACAGAAAATTAATAGAAACAAAGAAAGAAAACTAATGTTTACAGTATTATGCTGGGGCGGCGACAGTCCTCTAGTCATTAAATCGGTATGACATGAGAGAACACTGACCACCGCAATAAACAACAATAATACCAGCTTATTATCCCACTGCAGGGCAAAGGCCTCTTCTCATACAGAGAAGTAAGGAGCATTGATCACCGTGCTTACTCAAATCCAGGTTTGAGGATGTTTTCCTTCATCATTGTTTAAGATAAACTTAGAAAGTGCATTTATATTGGTATTTGCCCGGTATCAAACTCACAACCTCACACATGAGATGCCTTAACAGCTAGGCCATTCCCACCATAATACATGCGATAATTTATGCATTTACAATAAGTGGATTTATTTCCAACACAGCGAAGAGGTGCCTCGTGGCCACGCGGTGCACATTCTAGTAACCTTGTGATCCGTGACGGTAGTACAGACCTCAAGAAGGTACAGTCAGCAAAAGAGATAAGTAACCAGAGTCGCTTAATAAATTCAAAGTTTTTCAAAAACCGATAGAATCTTTTTAATGAATATTATTTTTATTAATAGAAAATAAACACTTTATTAATTACATGAAATTTCTTTTAAAAAAGACCGCTGGTTTGAAATAAAACATCAACTATATTAGACGGTCTGGTTACTTATCTCTTTTGTTGACTGTACGTGAGTAGGTACCTGTTCCCCTGACCTTACTTAACATGAAAGCTGTACTTGGTACTGTTATTTTTGTTTTTTGAAGTATTTTGGCGATTATACGTGCGTCAGGGTGACGCAATTATACGGACACAGAACGTGCGTATAAATAGTCCTTCTTATCTATTTCAATAACGGCAACCTTTCGAGCTTATTTCCTTGCGTTAATATGACTTGCCAGACCAAATTTGGTATTAAACTTACTCAATACGAATATACATATAGACATAGGATAGATATATGGACCCAGAATAGACTCAGAATAAGAACAAAGACAGACCAGAAACATAATACAATTATTAAATTTCGTGAGGCATTATCGTGAGTTATTCATACAATTACCTACCCAACTAAGTTGGTTAAGGGGCTGACTGCCTCATATTCTTGAGTATTTTAAGACCATTGAAACATTGATCCTAAAACTTCAGATGTTTTCATGCTTCATCATCAGCCTACAACAGTCCACTGCTGGACATAGTTACTACTTTTCCACTTGCACTTCACTTAGCTTGATTCTCGGCAACTGGGCAACAGCAACGTTGTGCCTAACTGCCTTTTATGAGATTAACTGTAGTTATTGCTGCGAACGTCGAGTATGGCGGATGCGGAGGACGTAACAGATTCAAAATTAGTCTATGTCATTAACCAAATCTCTAACTACCTTTTTGTCATATTTCATTACGATCGGTTCAACGGTTTTGCTGTGATGAGGTAACAAACAGACAGATAGACAGTTACTTTCGTATATGTAATATTAATTGTAAATGTGCATTATGTACTTGTAAATGTACATTCAAATTTGACATACATTTTTAAACTTTGACATTGTTCTTGAATTTGTGTTTTTTTTTATGAATTCTGAAAGTTGTCAGGATAATTTAAAAATTAATTTCGAATTAACAGGTCTCGAAGTTATAAATTCTGTACTTGTTTTTGTGAAATTTTATAATTTTGTAGTTTTCAATATTATAGAAATATTTGTACGCCGATACTTGCGGCTAAACATGACTGGACCTAAACAATTAATTTTAATCTTGCATGCTCGTGTATGTATACCATGTTTATACAAATAAAGAATATCTATCTATCTATCTTTTTTTGACGTAATTTCACAATAAATAAAGATGACAATTAAAAAAGTTTATTCAAGGTAGTGTCTGGTTGTGGTTCTTCTTTCATTTTTATATTACTAGCTATTACTCGCGACTTCGGAGGAAGTCGCTGGTATCTACGAGGAGGCATAAATGTCGATTATTGCAGATGCAGATGAAGTTGCGAATTAAAAAGTATGCTATGTTCTTTCTTGGGGTTCAAGCTTAGTCTGTACTAAAATTCATCAAAATCCGTTCAGTACTTTTGCAGTAAAAGCGTAAAAAACTAACAAATTCACTGATGCTTCCATAATGTTAGTTAAGTTTTATTTAATTTGGTCCAAAACTTGCTTGCTACACACATTCAACATTATTTGGCATTCTTTCTAAAAACTCTCATGTAGCAAGCATCATACAATTACAGGCATATTACAAAATGCCTGGGTTAGCTGTAATGGTGCTGACTAAGGTAGTTTATCAAAAGAAACAGATTCACAAGACTGTAGGTATTGCCAATTGATAAAGGTCAAGAAAGATTACGATAAACAAGCCGAAATGAACTTTAAGATTAAGGAGCAAGGTTGGCTTTTGTGTGAGATTACGGTGCTAGATTTTTTTTGTAGGTAATTGGAGTAATTGCTAGGTATATCGATTGCAGTGTCGTTTTTGTTGATAAATGGATGATGGGCTAGTGAGGATGGGTAAGCTTTTATAGTATGCATTAAAACCTTATTAGGTACTCGTGTTCAATTATTTTTATTTGCTAAAGATTATTTTTTTGGTACTATTGCGAATGTGATTGTGTGTGTTTGGTATAATGACAGAAATTATACTTTGATTGTTGCAATCATCTTTCGGACGAGGCATCCAATGGCGCCCTCTGAACTGAATAATATGTTTATTAAAATAGTTTTTGCACACGATTTATTCCCCGTAAAAGTTATTTAAATTAATAAATGCACAAGTTTTTCCAAATTACAACCATCATGCCTGTATTCCCCGAAGGATGAGGCAGAGGAGTACCAATGTATACCCAGAGTTAAACATAGTTATGGGTATGTTTTTAGGCCCTATATAAGTAGGTTATATAAACTAGACAGAAATCCTAACTCTTTAGGACCACTAGGCTAACGGGGCAGTTACTCTATTTCAAATAACCTATATTTTTTTGGTAATATTAAACGTCTATAGCAAAAAGTTTCTCGAATTATTGGATTCCCAAATTAAATGCGCATGCGCAGAGGCGATCAAGAATTTATTAAAAAGCGTTTCACACTGACCCTTATTCGATAGAAATACTAATATGTACGCGACATTCTATTTATCTTACTGTAGGTATGAATAAATATCCTTTCGTTAAATGTAAATTGCATTCAATACCATTCACTTGTAATGACAAATAATTGCCAATTCGCATAATTTTGTGAACCTCCTTTCATTGAAGTTATTAGAAAGTTGCATTCATTTGAGAATGAGATTAAATTAAATAAAATGCTAAGATTAAACTAAACTGCCTTATTAGCCTAAGCTCGACTGCTACGCTAGAGGTCCTGGGTTCGAATCCCAGGTCGAGGAAAAAGTGTTATTAGGCTTTCCTACGAAATTCTCAGTAGCAGCTCGGAGTTTGGATTTGTGCCCGGTTAATGGCAATAGGCTCGCCTCCTATTACATGGGACCTAAACATACCGGTGAACTGTTGGTGTGCATTGGTACACCTCTGCCCAACGCTTCGGGGAATACAGGAGTGCTAGTATATATTTTTTTTTAAACGCTAACAATAAACCATCTTATTACCCATTGTCCCACAGCAGGGCAAAGGAACAGAACTAATCGATGTAAGATAGTGCCCAGCAGTGTGATTCTCTAAGCCTCACTTCGTAATTCGAAAGCTGAATCCGCAGTGAGATTACAAAATGGTATTCTGTTAAACACGATCACGCCGGTGACGTCACCACGGCGAACGAATACTAAACCAATGACAAGTCGGTTCGTTATCGAAGTGAGCGCGATCACTTTAGTGAGACCCGTTTTCGAGTTTGCATTTTAGAGAATCGCACTACAGGACTCGCCGTTTCCGTTTCGACAGAAAGTTTGATTTGCGTTCTATTAACATAACATAACATAACATTACATACAATCATAGCGTGTTAGAATTGGTAGCTGCAATACCAGTGTCTGGCTGTGTATTTAAGCAGTAAAACGTTTTAAATAGTCTGAACAATCTACGTCAAAACTACAAAGGGATAATATCGTGACGAAACCTGAACTTGTAATTGATATAAGTCTAAAATCACCAATCTGCCTTGAGCAAGCGTGGTGGATCAATGCTCGTAGCTTGTCTGTTTGTCCTGCAGTTTGACAATGATAGACAAGCAACTATCTCTAATTTAAATTTGTGGAAGTTGATCTAAGATTTAAACTTTTTAAGTCGAAGTAATAAGACGGTATAATTACTTGAGAGGCAAGAATTCACTTCATTACAGAATGCTTTCACATCGACGTGAACGTCTCGCTATTTATCTGAATTATACACGAGATGCATCGCATTACATAACAGTGTGCTATTACAGCTGTATATCAGTTGAATGCATTACATATTAAATTATTTGGGTAATTCCGTGTGGAATTACATGTTTTTGCTTGTATTTACAACTGTTGAAAGTAACATATTATTAATGTTAAAATGTGTTTGGTTTTGCTATTTCGAAATGGATCTGTAGAAGATGATAAATGAATGTTTGAGGTCTATTTAAAAATAGAACCATCTTAAAAGTTCTTTTTTTTATCAATTATAAAATTTATAGGTACTATCCATACGTTAATATTACAAAAGCGAAAGTCTGTACTCTGAAAGGGCATAGGCTACCTTTTTTATTCTCGTAGACTTCCGCGGTAACCAATATTTAAAAAATTACTTATATTGTTGCAAATACTTATTGTAAGTTATTAGTGTCATAATGTTGTACGTCCTCATTCTAATATATTTATATTTATAGGCAACACAGCACTGTATCTAACAGATATCAGGTCAAAATTCAACACTTTTAACACTTTCTTCAACCACTTTCTCACAATCAATTAAGCAATCCACAGTCTCTCAATAATTAAATTAGTTACGTCGAATTAATCCAATATGTAACATTAATATCCAGCAAAAGCAGATTAACTTATGCATAAAATAGATTCAAAATTAATGAGCGTTAAATATCCAAAATAATTACAATTTCTTAGAAAAATGGTAGAAATTGTCTACTTTGCTTTGGTAACACTAAACCTAATTCATAATTAAATTAGTTGACTTTTATTCTTTTATAAGTCTAAATTCAATATTTTTACTTAAATAAAAATGAATGGCTGAATGTGTTGCGCAAAACTCGAGAACGGCTGCACCGATATGGATGATTCTTTTTTTGTTGTGTTCGTAATCTCTTGGGCAAGGTTTTATGAAAGTTTTTTTTATTACTGGAATAGTTGGAAAGCACCCTTCAGCAGTGTGGTATTCTGTTAAACGCGATCACGCCGGTGACGTCACCACGGCGAACGAATACTAAACCAATGACAAGTTGGTTCGTTATCGAAGTGAGCGCGATCACTTTAGTGAGACTCGTTTTCGAGTTTGAATTTTAGAGAATCGCACTACTGAACCCGGGTCGGTTCTCGAGGAAATATGTTTAGTTTGTTTGTAACGAATTAGTTCCGAAACTACTGGATCAATTTAAACCATTTTTTCTCCAATAGATAGCTAGAATATTCCTGAGTAACAAAGCCTAAATAACATCACGCTAAGACCCACGGAAGCGGGGCATTAAACAAAGACGTAACTCATGGCGGGTAAAATAAGCCACGCGGATAAAGCCGGGTCAGTTCACTAGTTATCAATATAATTAGTACAGCTACCATGACACAAGTTTCAAGTCTTCAAGTTGAATTACTTGTACAAATCTAATTTAGCACTAATCGATTTTAAATAACCGGTAACAACCAGTGGCGCCACAGTTGCGCAACGTGGCTGCAACAGTGAACTATGACCCGCCCCGCATGCGTGCTGATAATTGTGTGTTATGTTTTAGGTTCTTTTGTAACTCTTCCCCTTTTTCTGTTATTAAGAAACAAGTTAGTTTCGATTACAATTGAATTTGTTTTAAAAGCGTAACTTTTGGTTTTAAGTTTTCTTATCTTTTGATTCATTTAGATCAAAAACATATTGCAAGACAATTAAAGTTTCCCAGGTCCAGGTCCAGGTTCGATTCCCAGGTCGAGCAAAATGTGTTATTGGGTTTTTCTATGAAATTCTCAGTAGCAGCTCGGAGTTTGGATTTGTGCCCGGTTAATGGCAATAGGCTCGCCCCCTATTACATGGGACCTAAATATGCCGGCGAACTGTGGGTGTACATTGGTACACCTCTGCCTAACCCTTCGGGGAATACAGGCGTGATGGTGGTGTTTATTTTTTTTAAGTTTTATTTAGATCTTCAATTTGTTAAATATTTATAATTTTTCACTATTAGATAGCTACATTATTCCTGAGTAACATAGGCTATATAAAATAACTGTACCACACACGGGACCGGAGCATTAACCAAGGACGTAACTTATGGCGGGTGAAATAAGCTACGCGGACGAAGTTGCGGGCAATTCGATAATCACTAATAACTTTACAGCTATGAACAAGTAAACAAAGCATTTTCTAAAACAAATACAAATGTAATTCTAAAATCTAGATAATACATTATCAAACTGTCTGTCGGTACATTAATAGAAGTGAATCAACACATAATGTATTCTCATTACATAATGATTATGTTTGTGCATGTACTGAATAACAAACACACATTTCAACTCGTGTTCCGGGAAGTTCCGGTGTTCTAAGTCTTGCTTTATTTTTGTTGATTTAACTGCCCCGTTGGTTTCGTGGTCGCAAGTGCGACTGCTGTGCAAGGGGTCCCGGGTTCGATTCCCAGGTCGAGCAAAAAGTGTTATTGGGTTTTTCTATGAAATTCTCAGTAGCAGCTCGGAGTTTGGATTTGTGCCCGGTTAATGGCAATAGGCTCGCCCCTTATTACATGGGACCTAAATATACCGGCGAACTGTGGGTGTACATTGGTACACCTCTGCGTATCCCTTCGGGGAATACAGGCGTGATGGTATATATAATTAGAACATACTTTTAAAAGCTTTGTAAGTCTTTATATTTGGACTTTTCTTTTTTTCTAAACGTTGCCCTCTACTAGTAATTTTTCTTGTATATTCTGAGTATTGTGTGTGCGTTTACAAACATTGAAGCTTACATACACACACAGCCAGCCCCGGAACTATCGGTAGGCTATACAAATATTTGTTCAGTGCGGGAATCGAACCTGCATCACGCAGCGCAGCAGGCAATCTTGAGCCACTGTGTCAACCGTGTCGTCCATTCTAGAGTCTGGGATGTCATTATGTTTATTAGAATCATGTATGGTATACGGCGTGTAAAAAAACACATCACAAAGCCGTTAAAACTACGCATACTGCCCATCAAACTAAGTAATGTTGAGCAAAAGTTATTGCTGGGAAACAGCATTTATTTTTACGTTAAATAAATCACTGTATATACGTAATAAAACGCATTCAAAAAATGTGCTTTTTAGATGCAAGCATCAGTACAGGAATCGTGGGGTTTTTAACGTTTAAATATAAATACCATTAAATGCTGGTATTTGTAAATATTAGCGAAAAACGAACTTTAAAAATCTTTGTAATTTTTCGTATGGTTCTCAAGTGTGTCGGTTCCGTTGTGTATCTTTTTACACCTATTATAAGTTGACTGGTGGAATATTTCTAAAACCAACATAAATTATTGCCAGACATTTTTTTCAGCTGAAGTTTTTTTTTTAATTTGTGACGGGTTTGCTCTTGACTCTAGTCGAGGCCAAAGATAAATTCGACAAAGGAGTTAGCTTACCTAGAAAAAACGTATTCACTCTTACTTTGAAATGAAAATTATAGAGTTTAAAGTTCCAACATTATTTTACCCTTAAAATTTTAGTCATGTTATACTGACTTAGTTCTGGCGACTTCTGGATCTTGGACTACAGAGTCTAATATCTGTTCTTAATCCTCTGTTTAACCTCTAAGCGACACGGGGGGTAATGTGTCGAACGTAATGCGCTGTGGGAACTGAGGTGCGTTGCGATATGTTTTGATGGTGTATATTATTATAAGGGCTAAGGCATAAGCAGAAGCGGGGGCGGTTGAGAGATTAAGCTGGACTTTGTATAAAGCTAGTGAGGTCCTGGTAATTTTTTTACCGGAATATTTTAACTTGTAAATGTAAAGATACAATTTATTATGAAAATATTGGCAAAGAAAGGATAACTAACAAAAAGTTACTTACTCGTGGTGGAAGGAACGTTTTATTTTAATAAATGCCAAAAAATGTTCATTGTGGACTAGTTTTCGTTAAAATGTTCCTTCCTACTGTTATCTCATGTGATTTTTCAACCGATTTCAATAAAAGAACTTTTTTTTGTTAAAGTTTTCAAATTGCTTGCATCTTTTATTACTGGTTAAAAAAATAAACAATAAATAAAAACAAAAAAATAAACTTTTATAAGTGATGTGTGGTAAACAAATAGCTAAATTCATAATAAAATCTTTTTTTTTAATTGTTTTTATTTTCTTTCAAAAAATAATAACGAGACATCCATTTCCAAATGATTAGCTAACACGCTCATCTCTCCCAACTTGGCCCTCACAAATCTCATGATGTTTTGCAATAATTATGTTTATTTAGCGCTTACAGTAGCGACCTTTAGGGAAATTGCCAGTCGCTATATTGTAGCCATACATGCGCATTGTATGGGTTGAATGGCAGCCATCATTACGACCAGCCTTTGTGCCAGATTTGTATGTGATGTTATTGATGATTGTGTCAATGATGTATGGAAGCGTGGAGATTGGTGTATGGAATGTATGGCCGTTATTGGTTGGTTGGATGAAAAGGTGTACGTTCATTAGTGCTTGTTTAGATTTTCATAGTTTAATTGAGTATATCTTGTATCAAATTGTATGCTTATAGTTGCTCTCGCTTCGGAACAGTTTTATTTTTAAGTAGCATCGACCCGCGACATCGTTCTTGTGTTTTATTTATCAAGTTACGTTTTTGATTATTTCTTCGCTCCCGTAGTTAGTAGCATGCAATATAGCCTATCTATAAGTACCTATGCTATTCCTAATGGCTACCATATACATTTATATAATACTAATCCGACTGGCAGTTCCAGAAAAAACGTGACCGTTTAAAGAAACAAAAAAGCTCCTCAGCTTTTTATATTAGTTTTAATTTTAAAAAGCTTTTTTGAGACTAACTTATGAGAAACATAAGTGTTACTTATGTGTTGAACTATTCATTTGATTGGAAACATGTTTTAAGTTTTTATACAATTGAAACTAATTTGATTATCCACTAATTATAATAACATAGTTATTACGTTGGGATATTATAGGTAAAATCAATCATATCTTCAAACACGTATAACAAAAAGTACTTCTTCCATTAAAGGCATGAAAACTAATTACATAGGTACCTACATATGTAACCACAGGTACATATGACAGTGTGTCTAATAACTCACGCTAGGGTGTGGACATGCGAGCGAAAGGTCACAGGTTCGAACCTTTGTTGAACTTTGAGCTACACGTGTTGAAATGAACAATAAGATGGAGATTTTAACTTTATTTTAAGTTTTAGTAATAACTTATATAAGGTGCGGATGGCATCTTCGTCAAAATCAAAGAGGTTACTATGCTAGTAGTTCTTCAGATGAATCCTACTAATATTATAAATGCGAAAGTTTGTGAGGATGGATGTTTGTTACTCTTTTACGCTAGGACGGCAGGACGGCTTAAATTTCGCACTAAAATAGATGTAAAATAACACATGGTATACTTTTAATCTCGGAAAGAAATACAGTTCCCGTGGTATAACTTCAAGTTTGACGCGAACTAAGTCGAGGGCAAAAGCTAGTCAATAATAAAAAAAAAAATGTTTTTTTTGATCGAGGTGATTTTCGAATTTAAACTAGATATCTTGCTGCCGGGTTTAGGTAGGCGGGGCGATGAACCCGCAAGCTTACAGTAATATAGTCTCGCGGCATTGCCTACCGCATATACTGCCATTATCAGAAGGTTCTTAGGTACGGTCTAAGACAAAAAACCGGCCAAGTGCGAAGAAGGGTTCGGTACCATCTAAACTAATATTATCTAAACTAATATTATAAATGCGAAAGTAACTCTGTCTGTCTTTCTGTCTGTCTGTCTCTTCTTCACGCCTAAACCACTGAACCGATTTCAATGAAATTTGGTACAGATATAGTCTGGGACCCGAGAAAGGACATAGGATAGTTTTCATCCCGGAAATCCCCCGGGAACGGGAACTAATAATTCACGCGGACGAAGTCGCGGGCAAAAGCTAGTTTTCTATAAAAACGGCAAAAAGAACACGTTTGTTGTATGGGAGCCTCATTAAATATTTATTTTATTTTGCATTTTAGTATTTGTTGTTATAGCGGCAACAGAAATACATTGCCTGTCAGCTGTCTAGCTATCACGGTTCATGAGATACAGCCTGGTGACAGACAGACGGACAGCGGAGTCTCAGTAATAGGGTCCCGTTTTACCCTTTGGGTACGGAACCCTAAAAAGGTCGCAATGATGGAAGGAACAGGCTGCGGGTTGTTCGAAAGAGATACCGCGCCCCCGGAACGCAAAGGGCACATGAAAGGAACATAGACGGGTTTTAGTCAGTAAAAGTCTGACACTCCCTCCCGCCCCGCCCGGTGCGGGGGAAGTTATTTGATGAGTCCCCGTCTATAAAAAAAAAAAAAAAAAACAGTTTCGTTAAGTATCTTTTTACACCTATTACGTACTAGGTAGTATAATTGCTCAATATTTCTCAATCGTCATATAGGATTTTAACTATTGGACCAGTTTCGCAAAGTTGAAAATGATTTATAATCAATATACCAAATGCTTAATTACTTAAAACTGTAATAAGTGTGTAGTTGTTAATATTTATTAACATCCGCTATACACCGGTTCCATTGTATATGTAATTTGATTATTACCAATACGTAAAATATTACGGAGTTTTTTTTTAGAACGAGTTCTAAAAATCTTTAAATCAAGTTCTGGTGATATAAAAGACTTCAACGCGCGCGCACCTTTTCTTGCGTCTATAAATTAACTTTCCGCCATTTGTACGTTCAATAACTTAATAGTTTAATAAGATAATGTATTATTATGAGCAACTAGTATATGTATTATTATATGTGAAACTACTATGCTGTGAAAATTTATGCTAAAACTTAAGATATAATTAATTATAAAAAAAAACTTTATTTTGTTTAGCTTTTACACTTACTAAGTAATTACATAATCTCGAAAACTACTTGACTTATGAAGCAGAAATATGGCAGGTCAGCAGAAAGGGAATTGACTTTAACTTCTGCTTTCACGTGAACGAAGTCGGTGGGCAAATGCTAGTAATATTTATGTATATTACATCTCTTTGAACCACGTTGTTTGCTTAGTGGCCCTAAGCGCAACTGCTGGGGTAGAGGTCTTAGGTTTGCCGATTCCCAGGTTGAGCAAATCTTATCGGGTTTTTCTATAAAATACTCAGCAGCAACTCGGAGTTAGGATTTGTGTGCGGTTAATGGCAATAGGACCTCAAACATACCGGCAGACTGTGGGTGTACATTACTACACCTCTGCTCAACCCGTCGGGGAATGCAGGCGTTATGGTATGTATGTATTATATCTCTTATTACTAAGTAAATATCAAAACTTTACATTCACATACTCTTTAATCCAAATAACAACATAAAATCAGGAAACAGTCTCCTTAATCTTAAAGCTCTCGCTGTAAAGGACATGCGCAGTGAGCGTCTCGACCGCATGCGCATGCGCACCCGCGTCGTCAAGGATAACTGTAATGTCACGAGGAACTGCTTTTGATCGTTATTAAGGATATTTTTGACTTTAAAGATTGTAAACAATCTATTTTAGTTGTTTTGTTAATATATGTACACGATTCGTGAGTTGTATTGAATGGATAGTTATCCTTCTCTGTAGGAGAAGAGGTCATTGCCCTGTGTGATAGTTCTAGGTTGGTATAATGTTACAAATGATTTATTTTATTTGATATGGGTAAGCTCTTAACTTTAGTCTTGGTCAGAAATGACATACACAAAGTCTACGATGGAGTGAGCTTACCCAGAAGAAGCCTGTTCACTCTAGCTTTGAAGAGATTAGGATAGAATGTATATATAGTATAATTATATCATGTATGTTTTATATAAATATTTTAGACTTCCCTCAATGGTCAAAATCCGGTTGCTATTGCTATTTTTTTTTTAATGTACTTTGACTCCTCTTCCATATAAGATTAACTAATCCAAATCTCACAATCCTCTATGTGAAGAATATGCTCCAAATAGGTATAAAGTTTTCTCTTTACGTATATACAGATATCTTGGGTTCGACTATTCAAATAGATTTTTAAAAAAACCCCCTTTGAGAACTTGCTCTCTATAGCAAGTTCTAAAAACCTATTCGAGTTTTTAAAAAATCTATTGAAATAAAAGTCATTGTAAACGTCTTATACACGGAGTTAGTATTTTAAAATCATCCTGCTAAGTTAGTTAAATTCTAAAGCAAGGCCTAAAGATCAGAGTACTACTTAGTTTTGATGGAAGTGTAAAGTCTAAACGCTAAGTTTCGTCTCTAAATCTCATCTTAAACGTCGAGTAAGTTCAGATGTCAATTTATGTCTGATCCATGTGTCCATTTTATGAGGATATTATGACATGAATATTAAAATAACACAATAACTTTACAACTCAATGAATTATGTATGAATCGCAATTTTATGAATGTACCCAAAACTGGTTTCTAACGTAACTTATCATAGAAAGACATATGACTAAGCACTAGCAAAGTACATACTTATGAAATCTATCTGTACTGATAATATTATAAAGAGGTAAGATTTGTTTGTTTGTAACGAATAAGCTCCGAAACTACTGGACCGATTTTAACATTTTACCAATAGATAGCTACATTATTCTTTAACATATAACATCATGCTACGACTGAGCGGAGCAGAGCAGTTACCAAAGACGTAACTAAAGTCAGATGAAATAACCCACGCGGGTAGTCACTAGTCTACCATCACGCCTGTATTCTCCGAAGGGTTAGGCTGAGGTGTACCAATGTACACCCACAGTTCGCCGGTATATTTAGGTCCCATGTAATAGGGGGCGAGCCTATGCCATTAACCGGGCACAAATCCAAACTCCGAGCTGCTGCTGAGAATTTCATAGAAAAACCCAATAACACTTTTTGCTCGACCTAGGAATCGAACCCAGGGCCCCTTGCACAGCAGTCGCACTTGCGACCACGAGACCAACGGGGCAGTCGCTAGTCTACTTATAAACATCGCAACGTACACATAAAAGTGAAACTAATCAAGTAATTAATATAAGTAGTAATCAATAATAATCACTGGCTGATCTAGTCTGCGTTGCGACAATCTGGGGTACCTACCGGCCTAGATTAATTGGCGCTGCGCCTGCGCATGTACGAGTACATGATCATGTTATTAAGTTATTACCACATTAGAATTGGCAGTGAAAACTGTACATGTTGAAAAGTTATTTATAACAGTTCTTTTTTAAAGAAAACGTTAACCTAGCCATACGGCTACGGTTCGGGTTTTAGTCAGTAAAAGTCTGACACTCCCTCCCGCCCCGCACATGTCATTTCAAGATTTCCCATCCGAAAAAAATAAAGCCATACGGCTTTGGTTACTGCTCCGCTCTCGTGGGCCGCAACGTGATATTATATAGCCTATACCATTCAACATGAATCTGGCTATCATACATAAAAATTTTTTTCAATCCCACTGATAGTTCCAGAGATTTGCACGTTTACACAAACCAACAAACAAATATACTCTTTTGCTTTATTGGAATAAATAGATGATGTTTTGATAACCCAGTCCAAACTAAAAGGCTCATTTTAAACTATATGTAAGACTCAAACGTTACTTAGAGAGTTTTAATAGATAACATTACACAAATTACAAACATATTATGCATACACATTCATGAACGCATCAGGTAATAAATCTCTACTGGGCAATCCCAACTCAACACTTATACTCTCTGAATATTCACATAAAGTTAAAAGCGTGAACGTATATTATTGTTCACAAACGTATGTGGGACGATGACACCCAAGTTGCAATAAATAAAATAATAAATTAAATTACACAATAGTTAAAAATTGTCGTGAGAAAGAACAACGAAATCAATTGACAACTTCCTTTCTTAGTTAGAAGTCCGCTAATTAGATATAATTAACGCTATTTAAACAAACACTCACCCGAATCGAAATGTTCACACGTTACGAATAATAACACTGAAATAGTAATTATGTCACTGTCACTTGAGAATCACTTGGACTTTCAAACTGCTTTTAACTTGTACAGAATCTAAAAACGACAAGAAAAAAAAATGCATTATTAAAAAAATAAAATAGGCATACGAAAGTTTGAACTAAATCGATACGCCAATTTGAAACACTACGCCGATATGAAACACTACGCCATTTTGAAATATGCCAAAAAAATGTTCTCAAATTAAATCGAGATCACGAATACTTGTTTCTTATGACGATATGTTAATTACTAACACCTAATAGATATTATAGCACAGTTCCTAGATTGTATAACGGACTCATAACGCGAGTACTGCAAGAACTGCAGTCTAGCTAACACAATGCCTTCCCACGCCGGCTAAAAGTCCTACACTTACGCAAACACATAATTAGGTTCGTTTTTTTACATCAAAACATTTGGACATTGTCTAACATATTCGACAAAGCAATGTTACTAGTGTTTGTGAAAAAAATTAAACATTGAACTATTGTCAAAGCAAGTCGGGTGAGAATATTAGATTAAAGGTTATATAAAAAGTCGGCCAAATGAATATATACAAGATCTTTGAAAATGATACACCGCGTACAATGCAATGCCGTGCAGCGGTATTTCTTATGAGTTTTCATTCAAACTTTAACCTCGCGAAAATATGTTTTTTTGCGCTATTTCAAAAGAAAGTTACGTCAAAATTACTAACTGTCGGAGTTTATTGATAAAATTACAGTTAAATGTAATCTAACTGGCAATTAGTATAATTTTATTGTTTTGAAAAGTTTTTAACTTTCGCTCTCAAACTGTTCTATGAGATGTTATCACGAATTCGAATGTAATTTATGACTTGTAATCGAAACCGAAATAAAAACTTTTTTAACACTTTTACACCTAACACTACCCTTATTTGAAAAATAATTAAAAAAGCAACCTTTATAAAAATAACTAAAACAAAAACTATTTATAAAACAAAAAACCAAACAAATTAAAAGCAGTCCAAAAGATACGCCAACAGAAAAAAAAACAGAAACGAGAAATTTAAATAAAATAAAAATTAAAAAATACCGAATATGTGTGTGCTTTAGCGACGCGTAAGGATGCGCTCGCGACGGTCGGCCGTCGACGAAGACTGCGCGCTGTGCGCAGGCGCCGCTAGTTCGGAGGGGCGGCAGAGCATCCGCGATTGTTCTCCTTATTACTCAAACTTTATACACAGATGTACTAACGTCGTGGGCTCGTACTGTTGCAAAATGTTGGGTTTTTAGCTAGCGTTGTGGCGCGGGTTTGGGTGGAAGCTTCGAGTTTGAAGTTGGGCTTTCAGTGTTCGAAGTTAATGTATAGAAATATTTAAAGTAATTTTTGTGGATACCGTTATGTATATTATACGCAATATACTACCACACTATAATATATTTAAAATTACTTTTTCAATGTAGCATTCAATCAAACAATTCTTTTTGAACTGTGTTTTTTCTATAAAATATTTTTATTCAATAAAGAACTCAAAAAAAAAACTGAATTTATTTTTTTAAGTTGCTATAATTAAATGAAAAGGTAATTTTACTGTTTTGACTATTTCCGACTGGTTATCATTACCACATTTAATTAATAGCATACAAATACAGCATTGACAAAATTTTCTATAACATTAGGAAACAGGGATTGAAACAGAATCATCTACTTTAGCTATTCAAGGTATTCTCTAAGCAAGCACGATCCATTTCTTTTCTATATCAGTGTGACTATACATTGTAATAACAAAGTTTTAAATTTTTCAAATTACTACGATTAGATTTAGAATGATTAAAAATGTTAAACTGTGAGTGTTGGCAAGCTTAGGGTCGTTCGGGACCTAATTTTATTACGAGAATTTCAATAATGAATATAAAATTAAAGAGGTTATCTAATGACTGTGCCCACCTATTTAAGGAATATGTTTATGATGATCTAACCAAATAAATAAAACTAAAGTGTTTGTTAATAATGTTAAAATTAAAATAACAGTTTTTTGCAAAAATAATAAAAAGAATGTCTACAAGTTAGTTAAATGATCTTTCTTTTTTTTTAATTTTGCGTTTGTCTGTCTGTTTGGTCCGGGCTAATCTCCGACACGGCTATGCCAATTTAACCCCGCTGATAACCGACATTTACGCAGACGAAGTCGCAGGCATAAGCTAGTATATTATAAAAGCGGAAGGTCATTCACCCACTGAATAAACAGGAAATCTCAGAGCTATTTGACTTTTGTCGCTGAAATTTATCAGGTAGGTAGTTTATACCAATGGATTTTGTGACAGGACCAAATTTTAGGGGTCATTGACTTCCAACTGGACTAAGTTGCAGAAAAAAGCAAGTTGTAAATTTATGTAGAAAACCATCATGTTTAAATAAAATAAATATTTATTTGAAATTATTAATTAATATTTACAGCCTTAAAATAAAATAAAAAAGAATTTTAATACTAATAAAAAAAAACTAAATCTATAAGGCATTAAAAAATTTCTCCGCATCACTGTCAACCGGAAAACTGCCCAAAAGACTGGCGGTATTGCCACGTTGGATAAATAAATAATAGTTTTGTAAGAAAACCTGACTATTCCGTCAAATGCAAATTGCGTTCCTATATAATGAAATACACTCTTTATTCTTACGTATAAGAGTTAAGAACTAACAATGGTCCAGCGGTCAAAGGGTCGACTGGCGATCGTGAGGTCGTGGGTTCAAATCCTGACTAGCAAAACAATGATGAATCTACTACTTAGTGGAGGTATCGGCGCAGAGATAAAAGAGTAACCACGGAAGGGCCAAAGTTCTTAAACAATAGAACCATTTCTTTACATTTCCGAGATGTAGGTATGAAAAAAGGGCTAGTGCTCGCAAATGCTATGCTAAAGGTCTTGGGTTCGATTCCCAGGTCGAGTAAAAAGTGTTTTTTCTATGAAATTCTCAGCAACAGCTCGGAGCTAAGATTTGTGCCTGGTTAATGACAATATGCTCGCCTCATATTAAATGACACCTAAAACATAGCGACGGAACTGCGGGTGTTCATTGGTACACCTCTGCCTAACCCTTCGGATAATACAGGCGTGATGGTATGTATGTTTGTGTTTGTTGTTCGCGACTTTGTCTGTGTCCGTGATAACCACTGATCGGAATTTGGGTGCTATTTGAGACGATATCACTAATATGGATATGACGATGAATATTCCCGGGAATCCGGGATTCTAAGTAATTAAATCCTATCATTCTGTTTAGGCTTGAAAAATATTTTTTATATCATTGAAAATGTATTGAAATTGCTTTTGTTACATTTATTTATTAGTATTAAGCGTTTAAATTTAAACAGTAAAGACTTACAAATGAATTTTATTTTTATTGCGTGAAGTATCAATTACGTTAAAAAAAAAGTATAATCCCCAAGAATCATTCAAAATTCTATTCCCGGGAAATATTTTGATCAAAATAACGATTCCCGGGAATTTTAGGTCATATCCATACTTTTGATAGTAATAGCACCTAAGATTCCGATCAATGGTGATAACCGACAAGAAGAATTGGCTTTCTTAGGATAGTGTAGGTAGCTACTATAACAATCTTCTCACACAGAGACAATTTTAGAATTCATAATGTAATTTATTTTACTATTATTTATTATCCTAAATGTCGTGATGGCCCAGAGGTTAAGGCGCCCGCCTCTCATGCACGAGGTTGTGGATTCGCGACCGGGCACGGGCAAGTACCAATGTGCCTTTTTGTAATTTCTATGTACTTTCTAAGTTTATCTTGGACATCCCTGACATCGATAACCATGTCAGAGGCTCTTGAGGTGGTTTAGTAACTCTGACACTAGGGTGTGTGGGGTCGTTAGACCTTACTGCCCACACGATGAAGAAGAAAAATCTATTATCCTTTCTCTTCTTTACATAGTATAAAACAAGTCGCTCCCGCTGTATGTACAGTCAACAAAAGAGACAAGTAACCGGACCGACTAATATAGATAACATTTTCTTTCAAACCGGTGGTCGTTTTTTAATTATATTTAATTTAATTAAAAACTATTTATTTTCTATTAATAAAAATAAAAATCATTCAAAAACTTCTATCGGTTTTTGAAAAGCTTTGATTTTACTAAGCGACTCTGGTTACTTATTTCTTTTGCTGACTGTACGTTTTAATCTTCAAACACGCAACGGATTTTAATGCAGTTTCAGAGGAATACGAAGGGTTAGACAGTAAGATAATTAAAGTTCTGGTTAAAAATAAAAAGCTCTGAAGTCTACGCAGACTAAGTAGCGGCAGAAGCTGTGGTGTTGATTATAAATCAATCCTTTGCAAGTCTATTTCAGTAACAGTGGTTGTCAATCGTCAGTATCTTGAACACGTGACGGAAGCTTCAGTGTTGGGCATTAGCTTAATAGTGTATGGTTCAATCGTGAGCCATTCAAGAGATGGCGATATATTGTTATGGAGTATACCTCAGTTGATACGGGCTTATTTATTTACAACAATTGATTTTATTATATATCCCGGAAAGGGCACCTAGGCTCGCGGTAGCGTGTCAAGCCAAGTAACAGCTAACAGAACTGGCAAGCAACACCATTTGGAGCCACTTTTGACTTCCAAATAACTCAGAAACTATTTCACATAAAAATATCAAATTTAGCTCATCTAATGAAACATGTAAGATGCATTATGTGCTCAAAATTTTATAAACACACCTCAAACTGTTATCTAAATAATAACGTCCAAAAATCGTCATTTTTATCTCTGACTGACTTATAGACTAACACTCTAACCCAGTTGCAGATACCTAGAAAATTCAAATTTGGCATCCAGATAGGTATTTGGGTGAATACAAAAAAAATAATCAGCACCTAGTAAATTTTCATTATTTTATTAAAAAATTTCAATTCATTGATTCTATCAGGAACACTTAGGTATACTTATAGTGCCTGTAATTTAGACTAATCATTTATCAACAATACATTTGAACCGCTCGAGCATTTTGTTCTATTTACGTTCACTATCACCGTTCACATTGCAATAATGATCTACCCTTATACCGCTTGCTACCTACAACACAGAAAATAAATTACACAGATAGGAATTTCTTTCCATAAAAACGCCAAACCAGAAAAGTGCACTCATAAAATCAATTGCACCCACACTCGTGCAGTTAGATAACTAACTGAACAGTTATCACGCCCTCACTAACTGCACCTGATTTATGGGGTCCCGGGTTCAGTTCCCGGGTCGAGCAAACTCTTCACGTAACGAGAACCATAGATTGCGCGGCGTGTATAGAGTTAGAATACCATAAAGTAAACCATTGTTTGTATTTCGCTATAAAGAATGCCTGTCTCCGTTTGTCTGTCTGTCTGCGGTGAACTACGTAACGGTTTGAAGTCATGGGCCACATGTGTGTTATCAGTGCGGTGATATCGGGAATGTTTCTTTATCAGTTATCTTTAACTTTAAGTGGGTATAAATATTCGTGGTGGTGGTTTGAAGTGTCGTGATGACAAAGAAGTTAAAGCGTCTTCTCATGTTTGAAAAAATAAGTTTGGTACCAATGTGGCTTTTTCAATGCATGTAGATTCTAAGTTTATCTTGATCATCACGGACATCTTGAGGAAACCTGGATTTATTATTAATAAAGGTCTTAAACAAGTTGTGAGCAAGTGTAGTGATTAATATACTTGCCTTCTCTGTATGAGAAGAGGCCGTTGCTTAGCAGAGGGATAATAATAGGCTTGTGTTATTAATATCCATGTACTCGTACCTATGAAAGATGAATTTTCTATTTCCATTATTGACTATTTCTATTATTCGTACAAACATCCAGACGCTAGACTGCAACTGAGAATTTCCTAGCAATAAAACCGAGCATACATTTTTTTAATTAACCATTGATTTAAAAAATTCTAAACGATATTACCCACCCTTTTCTACTTCTTCACTTTGTGTCAAAATGCGGAAGAAGGCGAAGAAGGATGAGGATAAAAAGAAGGGTTTTTATATCATTTTTGTCATTCGAAACCCTAATAACTACAAGCTGTTGATTTGCATTCTCGTCAAATTCAAGGAGTTAACTATGCTTGTGATTCTTAACACGAATCAATTTTTTTTTTATTTTTGTTTTTTGACGTTATTTTCCAATTCGAGCTAGCCATCTCGCCAGAGGGTTTAGGCGCTATGCACTCATTGATATAGCCGCGCGACAACTCTGCCTACCGAATACGCAACTGGGCGATGATGACTTTTGCAAAAGGAGTATTCTGGAATACTGTTGTTTGATAGTTGCAACTAAAAAAACAAGCATTTATTAAATATTGGCCAGGTATCGTAATTATATTTGATTACTTCTTTTTACTTCCTTTTTTTTTCTTTTTTTTTTCTTCTTTTTTCTTGTCATAACAAGCTCCTAAAATTTGACGAGGATGCAAATCAACAGCTTGTATTATCTGGGTACCTATAAAGTTCCGTCTAGCAATTCAACCCACATCCCTTACCAACACTAAACACAGCCAACATCTCATGCCTCCAAACTGATTGCTAAACCCTTTATTCTAAAATGGGTCTGTCTCAATAGTTCAGGGTTACTAACTAATAATGCTGACACATGTCCGTCTGTCTGTCCGGCTGATTGGACGCGCTGTCACGTGGGCGTCGGGAGATTGGCTGCTAATCATCCACCAGGTATAATGTGATAATGTGTTGAACATAATGTATTCAATTAAGTGTGGATCTGGTCAAGGTTGGCAGTTTGACATTTCTTATGTTGCTAATTGGAATTTGGGTACTTAGGTGTTAGTTTTTGTCTTCACATGTAATTATTAATACCGCCTACTTCGTTAGACTAATGGTTTTAAGCGCAACTGCTGCGCTAGAGGTCTTGGGTTCGATTCCCAGGTCGAGCAAAGTGTTATTGGGTTTGTGTATGAAATTCTCAGTAGGAGTTAAGATTAGTGCCTGGTTGATGGCAATAGGCTCGTACCCTATTACATGGGACCTAAAACATACCGGCTAATGGGCTAATCGAAAAACAAAACCATGTGACTTTGGGAGATTTGCAAAGTTCTTTACATGGTTGCAGTCAGCCAAAACATTTTCCTAAAATACGTCGGATTAAAGCTCTAGGCGCTATAATTATTTCAAAAGACAATCCGTCAATAGACAATGGTGTCGATTCTGTTATGCACAAGCTAAACTTAATTTAGTCTATTTTTATCTTTTTCTCTCCAATCAAACAAGAAAGGGACGGACATGAAAAGACTTGTCAATTTTAGTTGATCTAAAACCTTTATACAATTATAGTTGACATGTCAGAACGCATTGATTAAAAACACGGAAAAGTTCAAGGCAAAACTAATTTGACATCTCTAACTTAGTTCTAAGGTATCACCGCCCTTTTCTTTCGCTGTTTGTTAGTAAGAGATGTCAATTCTCTAATTTTAGTTTAGTTTGTGAACAAGGGAATCGACACATGATGCATGATTGCATTCCCAATTTATTTAAAAAAAAAACACTCATTGCACTCATTGTATGCCTAAAAGAAGCAATTACAATTCTTAACACACTAAGAAAAAACGGAACATTTAGTTCTCTGGTTCGTAAGATACCTTCTGCTTTCTCATCACCATCATATCAGCTACAAGACGTCCACTGCTGGACATAAGACTCCCCCAAAGATTTGCAAAAGGACTGATTGGATGTGGCTTGCATTCGTCGTCTTTTTGCTTTCTGCCATCACCATCACGCCTGTATTCCCCGAAGAGTTAGGCAGAGGTGTACCAATGTACACCCCCACCCCTCGTATGCCTCGTTAGCCTAGTGGTCCTAAGCACGACTGCTACGCTAGAGGTCCTGGGTTCGATTCCCAGGTCGAGCAAAAACTGTTATTGGGTTTTTCTATGAAATTCTCAGTAAGCAGCTCGGAGTTTGGATTCGTGCCCGGTTAATGGCAATAGGCTCGCCCCCTATTACATGGGACCTAAACATACTGGCGAACTGTGGGTGTGGGTCTGCTTTCTGCCTAGCATTAATTTCCTACCCCGACTCCGCCTAGCCCACCATTCATCCGACCTTGCACAAATAACTAAATTAACATTCCTACAAAAATTAAACTAAACGTTGTCTAGCGCAACTTGAACGAAAGTTTAATTAAATCCCTTTAATTTGTGGTATGTTTGCCAACCCGTCAATGTCAACGGTTCAAGCGCCGCGAAACGGTTACAAATAACTGTTATTAAAAGAATTGTATTAAAACTGTCGTTGTTTGTCCGTCCTTGGGCTTAAGAGGCTGTTGAAGACGAGTTTTTTAAATAGAGCTTTGGAAATATTATTAAATACATTTATTTGTCGCAGGACGCTTCCAACCGGTCCTTTTGGAAATCTATGGGGGACGCCTATGTGCAGCAGTGGACGTCGTAGGACGTCCACTGTCCACATATCAGCCGTAGGGCTTTTTTTTTTTTAGAGATGGTAAAACTGCCTCGTTGGCCTAGTGGTCTTGAGCGCGACTGCTACGCTAGATGGTCCTGGGTTCGATTCCCGGGTCGAGCAAAAAGTGTTATTGGGTTTTTCTATGAAATTCTCAGTAGCAGCTCGGAGTTTGGATTTGTGCCCGGTTAATGGCAATAGGCTCGCCCCCTATTACATGGGACCTAAATATACCGGCGAACTGTGGGTGTACATTGGTACACCTCTGCCTAACCCTTCGGGGAATACAGGCGTGATGGTATATATATATATATATATATATATATATATATATATATATATATATATATATATATATATGGTAAAATCAACAAATGACCCCCCCCGTCCTGGGCGGGACGGGAGGGAGTGTCAGACTTTTACTGACTAAAAACCATCTATGTTCCTTCATGTGCCCTTTGCGTTCCGGGGGCGCGGTATCTCTTTCGAACAACCCGCAGCAGAGCCGTAGGGCTGATATGATGATGATGATTAGTTTGAGTACCAACCAAATACCTAGTATTTTTCGCTGAGATCATGAGTCCAGAGAGAAAATTCTACTAAACTGTTTCATGAATGCTCACAGTTTTATCACAGTTTAAATATAAATATAAAATATATAAATATACCATCACGCCTGTATTCCCCGAAGGGTAAGGCAGAGGTGTACCAATGTACACCCACAGTTCGCCGGTATTTTTAGGTCCCATGTAATAGGGGGCGAGCCTATTGCCATTAACCGGTCACAAGTCCAAACTCCGAGCTGCTACTGAGAATTTCATAGAAAAACCCAAAAAAGCTTTTTTCTCGATTTGGGAATCGAACCCGGGACCCCGCGACCACGAGACCAACGGGGCAGTTGAAACCTATCAAAAATGCCTCTAATTTCCATACATTTACTGACATTGGTTCAGTCGCTGAGATAAAATTTTGTGACTACACTTTGAACGTTTTTAACTAATCGGCCTTCAAGTTTATAAATATTTTTTGGATAAATCAAAATGTATGTTTCCTTTATGCCACATAATTATTTTACAGCCAAAAATGTGTATTCATTCTTGTAGAAGTCCTCATAGTAACATCTATAATCTATTATTTTATAGATTCCGTGATCTCTATTGGAGCAGGTATACGTACCAATATTCTTCGTTTGCTACATTGTTGGCACGCGTCCACACGTTCCGGCAACCACTTCAGGGTCGCTTGACGAATGTTTCACAACCACACTTATATTGTCTTTAATCCTAATAGCTTTAGAACCCTAATGACCACCCAGTGCCGCTGCAGGGTAGGTTAAAAGCGTCTTCTCATACAGAGAACGCATGAACATTGATCATGGCGGCTTGGCGATTTCAAACTTCTATTAATTATATGTATAAGTCTAGTTTTTGTCAATTGTTTTCCTTTACCGTTGTCAGTGATATCCAAGATAAACTTAGAAAGTGCATATGAATTGATAAAATGTAACATTGTTACTTTTCAGTATCGAACCCGCAGTTTCATGCATGATAGGCACCTTCACCGCTGGGCCATCACGGTATACCCCATAACCTAGTCATTAACTTTACATGTTAGGGAACAAGTCGACAGTTCTTTGGATATTAAAAATTTGAAAATGTCAAAATGGGTTTATTAAGTTTAATGACAGTTGACAAATCGCGACGCTTACGCAGCGATGTCGCAAAGTGGTAAGATGGAAATAAATGTCGTTCGCGAGCTGCGGTCGGGAGTCAGGAACACTGAGCAATTTTAATAACAGTCAGACACTGTGGCTGTAATTGGAAAAGGAAATACCTTGAAATAGCGTTGCCATGGTGATACGGGTCGGAGAAATGTTTGTGCAGTTGTTTTTCCTACAAGAAGAGAATTATTCGACCATTAATTTTCGGCATTCTCAATCATGCTGTTGAAATTCCTTGATATTTTAGTATTCAGCGCTTGAAGATTATGCTCAGAACATAGTGTCAAGATGTAGTTTAGGTCGGTATTTGCCAAACATTGTTTTAATAAAAACCTAGTAGACTACAATAATATTTATTTCGTGCGGGAATCGAACCCGCGAAACGACGTACAAAAGCCAGTCGCTCAGTCACTGCACCAACCGTGCCGAATATGAAACTATGTACCTACCCGGAGTTTTGCTTATACATTTAAATTACCAACCGTGAAACAGTAGCTAGTTTGCTTAAGCCATAATCTATATCTTGAATCAAGAATATCTTATCAAATAAATATACCTGGGATGCAACATGCGTCGACACCCTTGCGCCATCCCATCTTCCTTGCACGACGTGTTGTGCTGGGGCGGCTGCGTCTGGTGCGGAAAATCTCAAACGGCGCAAATATATTAACCTTCATGAAAGTTATATGTTAGAGCCGTTTGGGGTTGAAACACTAGGGCCATGGGGACCGAGCGCTCATCTAGTTTATCGCGACATCGCGAAGCGACTGGTCGATTCTTCACGTGACCAGAGGGCTGGCCTATTCTTCGGCCAAAGAATCAGCATTGCCATACAACGTGGCAATGCTGCCAGCCTTCTGGGCACATGCCCCATTGACAGCGATGCGGATGAGGTTTTTGACGACCTATGACCTTCCTTTTTTATTTTAACTGTAAGTACATAGTTTGTAATTTAATTATTATTTAGTTTTAACTTTGATGGTCCAATTGAAATAAATGTCAATACAGGGTAATATACCCAGTTAATTATTTCCAACGTAAAAATATTACTTAACAAAAATCTAACCGTCATCATCCGATTTCTCTTCCAACCATAAAATCGTAGTGCTCGTCATTAATTTAGCCGCGACCGGGGTCCTGTTGGTATCAGTGCCCGCATCACCCGGTAGGCGGCGTTGCGCAAGCGATGCTACGTGAGATTCTATAACAATATCACTGTGTAACGTCGCATCCGTCTCGTACAGCGGCCATTTTGGAAAATTCTCCAAAAAAAGGTGAAGGTTTGGGATGGTAAAAAGTTTGTTTTGGTAAGTGTTTTTTTTAGTGTCGTAATTTTTCGCAGCTCCGTCCGGACTGAATGACTGATATATCAAAATAAAATTCTGGTGACTTCAGAAAAAGGTAAAACTGAAAAGTTACAATGTGTTTATATGGTATAGTAGTGTTGGAAGCTAAAGTAGGAAAGATAGGATGATTTATCGTGTAGCATATGTGGTATCTTAGAAGAAATACTTTACATTGATTTGCATTTTTTTCAAAAGTGCATGTAGGTATATGGTCTAATTGAAATAAATGCTTTGACTTTGACTTTGACTTTTGAACTCCAATGTTAGATACTATCATCATCTATGTTCAATGTTGTACTCACCTTGTGTTTCCACAACATAATTAGAGAATTAATACTGCCATTAAACTTGGCAATGCTGCCAGCCTTTTAGTCACTTGTCCCATTGACTGCGATGTGGACAAGTTTTTTTTTTAATATATAAACTTCTTCTTTTCTCTTTTGTAAATTGTACATACATTCCAAACCTCTAAAACCATGTGCCATATTTGACGTACCTACTCCCCAGACGCTACAACAAAAATTAATGATCTCCAATCATTTGACAGATTGATACCATTTGACAGACTTATAATAATGATGCCTTATAAAAGTGGACCAATACTTATTTGTTGTATTGTAACGTATTGCCAAAACAAAAGATTATGTAAGTATCGGAGATTGATATCTTAAAGTATTCTATTTGACTTTAAATATATGTCAAATGTCAGAGCAATTTAGATAGGTATTAAGAGAAGATATAACTAAGTTACCGTGCTAATAGTACCACGACTAGAGTCTAGTTCCTACACGATTTATATGTTAGATAAAACTCATTATTGATTGGCTCGTTATGGCAATCGAATTGCTACAGAATTTCATAGTCGCTTTTAATTACAAAGGCAAACTAAGTATTATCTCTGGTCTTTAGAGGGAGAATTCCGAGGTATTCCAGTAAAAAGTTACGTACATTTATTTTTTGTTTCTCTAGTTTTAATATTTAATCGTCTGTTGGTATTAATAATACTATTTTAACTGGCGAGTTCTGGTATCAGCGGCCAATCTCAATGGAGGCTACACATGTACGCAGGACATATCCACGTATGATTATAGCATAAGTGTGTACGCACCTGTGTGAGTCCCTTTTCTCTCTCTCATGGCAATGCGGCACGTCAGAGGAGAAATCAGCCGCAGGACCACAACATAATACACATAATACTGCTTTTCATAATTTCCGAGACTCGGGGGTGCCACACCACCACCTTAAAAGCTCCGGGCCGCTGCTAGTCCTTTTTTTATGGAAATAACCCAATATCAATTTTCCCGTCCTGTAAATCGAATCTAGGACACCCAGCAGTTGTGCTTACCACCACAAGACAGACAGTACAGTCAACACTAGTAGTTATACAGGTTACCTAAACCATACAATCATTTTTCCTCGCTCCGCTCCGCCTATCAGCCGACGCGACCTTTGACCTGGCCCTAGCTGGCACGTTTGTTTTCAATCATGGTTCAGCAGTGAGTAGCTAGGAAGTAGCTGTAATCATTTATCTTCATTGAGTTATTCATAGGAAGGCTTGCGTGGAAGTGTTTATAGATTCTTCTTTACATTTCCTTGAATTAACTGGTACGTTTTCTTAGTTTATCTTGGACATAACTGACATCGGTGAAGGAAAACCTGGTCTTATAATTAACTAGCTTCTCCGCGGCAAAGTTGATATATTACCCCACGGAAACCGTACATTATTCTGGGATATAAGTATTTTATGTGTTATTTCACACTACAATCTATATCAGTGCCAAATTTCATACAGATCCAATAATCAATGTATCAACATCGTTTGCGTTTTTTTCTCCCGCGTTAAGTTATCTATTTGGTCACTGCTTCGCCCCCTTGGGCCGTAGCGTGATGTTTAGTAGTTTATACTATTCCTTATGAATCTCGCTATCATGTATAAAGATTTTTTCCAAATATACTGGAGGTTCCAGAGATTAGAGCGTTATAATGAACAAACATAAAACTATTAAGATTAAGTTCATTAGTATAGATAAATTACTGGAAAGCACGTAAAGCCGTTGGTCCCGGCTGTCATTTGTAGATCTTTGACAGTCGTTACTGTTAGTCAAAAGCCAGAAAGTCTGACAACCAGTCTTACCAAGAGTATCGTATTACCCATTACTGGGTTGTGGAGGTCTGATAAGCAGTCGCTCCATGTAAAATACTGATATTCAGTTGCATCCGGTTCGACTGGAAGCCGACCCCAACATAGTTGGGAAAAGGCTAGGCAGATGATGAGTATAGATAAATTACCGAAGTTATTCAAGAGTCTTCAATCATTGGGCAATTCTATACATTTTTAGGAACGATCGTTATCTAATCTTGGTCACGATCTCAACGTTTTTAATTACTCGAATTGGCCTTCTAAAGGGTAATTCTACTAATTAATAAAAACATTCCGAATCTAGTTACAATCATACTCAAAAATGCAAGTAAATTAGAGGTAGGTATTTCGGCGAACTGTGGGTGTACATTGGTACACCTCTGCCTAACCCTTCGGGGAATACAGGCGTGATGGTATGTTATTTGTTATAATGAGACGATGAGGAATATTTCTACTTAGTATAAAACAAAGTCGCTCCCCGCCGTTTATCCTTTTTTAAGCTTAGATCTTTGAAACTGTGCGACAGATTTATGACAGATTTATGACAATGCAGTCTCATAAATACATAGAATGATTCAAGTGGATAGTTTATTCGTATCATCACGCAACGATCAACAGGAGCGGAGCAGTAACCAAAAACTATAATAAACATATAATAGGGGGCAAGCCTATTGTCATTAACCGGGCACAAATCCTAACTCCGAGTTGCTACAGAGAATTTAAACTCATTATAGCAATATGCATAATGAGTTTATATAGACGACACACGAAAATCTTCTCACGTACTTAAACACTTCCTAGTCAAACTTCCGACTGAATTAAATATAATATCACAACATAATAATGTTATAAGCATTTATTATAGAAATGTTCGCGTGTGCCGATCTATGTAAATGATAAGTAAAGAATACGCTCCGGTTACTTGCGCGCAAAAACGTGTTCGGCGCTATTTTGTGCGCACAGATGTGGGAACGTGGGGCTAGTGGTGTGGGAAGTCGATGATGCAGTTATCGTTTTTATTTTTTCATGAGACAATCCCGCCACTCTATTCCCAAACAACTGCAACTCCTGTAAGCCAGAAACAACAGTGGCGAGCACAAAAAAGCGCCGAGACAATGAAACTCGACGAGTCCCGGAGAAACGATTCAACTGTCTTGGATCCCGCAACGAAATTTCGCAGTTATCGATTGTAGAAACTAGCTGGTTTAGCCATTTCTAACCTTATTTTGTGTTAAAATGCTTCTTATTTCTTAGCTATGTACCCTGCAGTGTCACCCACGTTTACGGGATTCAGTTACTTCTTTGATTTATGTTCTAGACTACAAACCTTCATCTTGAATCACTCTTTCTACTGCTGAAAATTCGCATAAAAATCCGTTGCGTTGTTTAAAGGATGTAAGCTAGAGGAGAGACATACTAATTTAGAATATTAGATATGACAGCTAGCGAAGAGGGCAGACAAGAGGATTTAGCAATATTATAATAAAATCTGTTTAATAGGTATATTATGAAGTGATAAGGAAAAGCTTGTTTCAATCGGGTAAATCATGATTTGTTAGAGAGATCCTAACTGTGCCTACGATAGACAAACTTAACATGAATGACGCACGTAACCTAAAAACGTATTTCTAAATTTTAAGTGTCTATGGTGCTTTTCGCTCTTTCTTGTTCATAGAAATCTATTGGTTGGTACCTAAAGATTTACCTTTTCAACTTACCGACTCACACACAAATCAAAAGTGCCTGTAATTGGTTTGAGTTATACCGCTGTTATCGATACCGGCACAGCCACATGACTACACACGAAAACTTCACAGCGTTGACACGGATCCCGCGTAATGATCGTCATTATGACACCGTGACGCAACGGCGCCATCTTGCGGGAAGACGGCTTAACACTTTTTACCCCAACATAATCTGATTAAATTCATTATAATTTTTGTGTATATTTGTTGCGATTTTGGCGTGAGAGCACGGGTTTTGTGGTGCTGTGTTCTCTGGTATGCTCGTTTACATAATTTGAAGTTGATAGTTATAACTTGATAGACTCGTAGTCTCGACTGCTGGGTATGTGGTTCGTTCCCTGGTGATTCTAGGAAATTTTTAATCTGAAGAATCTAGTATTTCGTTTCTATCTTACCTTATAACTTTTTGTTTTCCACCCTTGGAATTTTTCGTGTATCGTGAGTGTGTATATAATCTCATATACACAAACAGCCAAACCCGGAACAACTATCTGTAGGCCTTGGAAAAAAAGTGAAGTTATAACATTTAAAACTAATCACATCATCAAATACACACATCAACACTGTCTAACCTTTTAGGGAATACAGGCGTGATGGTATGTGTATGTGTCACATCATCAGACAGTAAACAAGACACATTAGAAGTTTTAATGTTAAAGATGATTATAAATGAATCCAAGGATTCGTTTTGACATAAATATAATTGAACTTTGACCTTTAATAATTATCTTCATAACCAGAAAGTTCCCAAGTATGCTTTAGAACAAAAAAAAAATATCTCAATGTTGGGAAGAATATGTACCTAACTTTTGGGTTCACTAAGTGTGTTTTTACAGCCGGTATGAGAGTACAACGTGTTAGTATGCCGCAACCCAGTGATCCAGATCAATGTGTGTCGAACGTCAAAGGTGATCACTCTAAGTGACTACACTGTAATGAAACAATCATTATATAGACTTACAACGATTAATTATTTATTTTGTTGGTTAGATTATTTTAAACTGCAGTTAAAGAACCTTAGAAATTGTGCCAACCCGGAAATCGCAAAAAAATATTAGCTGATGAGATGGGACGCAACTGAGCAGAGATCCAGTGTCGGGCTTGAAGTGATGTCCGAAGCACGGAAGTGTCACACCTCCAACTTCAAACCTAAGAATTTGGTAATAGAGAAATTCAATAACACTGCTAGACCTGAAACTTACCACACATTCAATAAACTCATAGTAAGTATTTCACCACTCTCAGTCTCTCTAAGTTGAGCTACAGCACTCGACCCTCCTAATCAACTGTCCCACCTTCACAAGACTAGTCATTTAACTGAGAAATCTTTTTGTAATATCAAGTAAGCAAGCCGCCAGACCATCTGATGTTAAGTGCTTACCGCAAAACCAGACCGCTTACACAAATCTGCAAAACCAGAGTCCTTGCAAATGCGTTGCCATCGGTACCTCGGTACTATACCCTTCTATCTGGAACCCAGCGACGTTGCTTTGCGACAGAAATAGGCATGGTGATAGTACTTCTCCGGCAGAGGTCCTTCACAAAGAGCTCTACTACTACTAAATAATAACTGGTACTAGGTACTACACACACAACGTCACGCCTGTATTACGAAGGGTTAGGCAGAAGTGTACCATTGTACACCCACAGTTCGCCGGTATGTTTAGGTCCCATTCAATAGGGGGCGAGCCTATTTCCCTTAACCTGACATAAATCCTAACTCCGAGCTACCACTGAGAATTTCATTGAAAAACCCGATAAGACTTTTTTTTTTTTTTATAAAATAAAATGATGCCCCTCTCTAGGTAAATACTAGGTAAATATAGTAAATAGTCTCTCAACTACCTAAAGGCCACACAAATATGCGCTTCGTGCGGGTATCAAACCCGCGACACGCGGCACAGCAGCCAATCGCTTAGTTACTGCGCCAACAGTGTCGTCAAACATTGCTCGGCCTGGGAATCGAGCCCAAGACCTCTAGCGTAGCATCGCGCTTAGGCCCACTAGGCTACCGAGCCAGTTCTACTACCACTAAATAATAAGTAGTACTAATTTAAATAATTAACCAACATTACCCATCGTACTTGCCGCAATCCCCCATGATATGCCAAAACTTTTAACTAGACGTTATTTCTGTGCGCCAACAATAGTTGATATAATTTGCGACAGACGGTTGGGTAACGCGCACGCGCACAATGCGCCTAACTAATGTTGCGTTGAGGAGCTGCGCCGTGACCACACCCCATTTCACTCATTTGGGTCGGTGGGTGATGTGCAATTAGAATTATATTGTTAGACAATAAGGTGTGAAATGCAATGAAGTTATTTAATCTTTAATTATTTAAACCACTTTGATACGTAATATTTTTAACCAGGTAGCTTGGGCCGACTGTTTGTTCCTATATGTAGATTTGGAAAAATAACTGCTTCTCTGTAAGTCTTTCTCTTCTTCTCTGTATTATGACGTGGTTAGGTTTACTTAAAAGGTACCTAAGTACACAGATTTTATATGATTTTAAAGCTTGCTGAATAACAAGTAAATAATAATATTCTCCAGACCGATTTTGATCACGGTGGCCAATCTCAATGTAGACTAGTCAAGTACGCAAGAGATATTATAGTGGACAAATGTGTGCGCAAACACAAATGCACTCCCTTTTCCCTACTCGTCTCATATTATATATTATATTTTTATTATCTTATCTTCTTATCTTTTTATCATATTATATTTTTTCTCTTAAGTTACTATGTGTTGGACATTAAGGGCAAGGCGGTTGAGAGCTTTGTCATGCTCGCTTAAATGTCTCGCTGACGGTGGCGCGTGCATTGGATCGTTCAGTTCCCTCCAAGATGGTTGAGCTGAACGGTGCTGAGGCACGCGTCATGTTCGTGAACGGGCGCTGTCAGTTGGGATTGGTCATCTCTTATCTGCCATGGCCTACATCTTTATTAGTATTATTTAATTGTTTAATATTCACCTTCATTGTTTTCACATATAGAAGCAACATGAATATTGTAACCAAGATTTTGTAAAACCAAATTGAAGAAAAGGAGTGTCCATGGAGTTTCTTGCTCGTTCTTCTCCATAGAGATCTACGCTTTGGAACGAGCAACTAGCTTCAACTTTAAACTGTAACTTCTTGACATTCAAAAGTGCCTGTAAATGGTCTAATTGAAATAAATGCTTTGAATTTGAATAGTCCGATGGGACGACAATCCGACACGACCAGGGGGAGATCAAGCGCAGAACCAACAGCTTTACGTGCTTTCTGAGGCACGGGGGTGTCAAAACAACAACTTCCAAGTATCACTGTGTAACCATAGTCTTTTGAAATTCTGGCGTGATAGAGAAATCCCTTTCGATGATTCAATGATTTGAAGGCATTATTTGGCACACAAAAAGCAGTTCTACAGACACAATCACGTCTTCACCGTATATTTCTTAATCTCACAGACATAATTATAATGGTTCTGACCATAGACACAGTAACACGTCCCCAATTCACAGCGGGGCACTCATTCATACTGCTTTAATTAATTCCTCTGCTATCGTAACAATACTTCTTGATAAACTGATCGAGTAATGTCCAATAGCTTACATCATGAAATTGCCGATTGTTAGAACGACCAGCTTCACCATACACTTTCGAAAGCAAAATAAAAATGAAATCAAACGAAACTAGCTCTTAAGCCAACGCAATAGAAGCAAGGAAGTAAAAATTGTGTTGCCCTGACAGAAAAAGCCCTTGTTTGTATATAAATTATGGATATTTTGCCTAACTTTCGATCGGTGTTTTGGAGTGATGAGAAACTTCGATTCCCACGGTGCATTTTGTTGTTACTACCGTACTGCTTTGCGCTGACATGATTGATTTAGTCTAGGTCTTAGGTTAGTTTCAGTACATAATTATATTTTTGCCTAAGACACAATATTATTTTTAATCCGAAAATTACATCCATCAAACTGGTCTAAGCTCCTAGACTCGCTAAATCCACGTTATTTTAGGATGAGGAAAAAAATTGAGAAATACCTAATTATGCGAATTTGCAAGCGCCAATAAAGGGCCGTTTTTAAGTATCAGGTTTAAAAGGTGCCGAGTACTCTTTACCTGTTTCTGGGACAATTACAATTAAGTTAAGTCAAACGATGCAAACCACGTCAACATTTTTCAAATTAGTGGTAATGATTTTGGTACTTTACATATTGGCGTATTGAGTTATTTGATATTGGTAATTGAATTATTGAGAGATTGTGCGCAGAACTGGGGTCAATTATTAATAACAAAATATATTCTTTCTTTCGTGTTTAAGTACTTTTCAATATTACACCTAGGCATGTAGAAACTGCCCCGTTGATCTCGTGGTGGCAAGCGCGACCGTCGAGCCTGGTCCTGAGTTCGATTCCCAGGTCGGGCTCAAAGTGTTATTAGGTTTTTCCATTAAAAATTTATCAGTTGGTGGAATAACACCTGCGTGTTTCGGAAAGCACATAAAGCCGTTGGTCCTGCGCCTGATCTCGCCCCGGGTGTGTCGGATTGCCGTCCCATCGAACTATGAGAGTTAGGGAAGAGGGAGTGCACCTGTGTTTGTGCACACACTTGTGTACTATAATATCTCCTGCGTACTTGGCTAGTCTCCATTACGATTAGAAGCCGTGAAGTGGAAATTATGTTTTTTATACTCCTCCGCTAATCTTTAATCCGAGACAGTTGAATCGTTTCTCCGGGATTCATTGCTTCGGCGCTTTTCTGGCGGTCTCTATTGTTGGTTCTTTATTGGCTTACAGGAGTTGCAGTGATTTGGGAATAGTGTGGCGGGCTAGCCGCTATCACCGAAATCGGTCTAGAGAAGACATACCTAGGTACGTAGGTACTGGAAACCTCAGTTACGTGTTTTGTCGACGGTTTCAATGGCGTATGATTGATGTCCGCGTGTAACAGTTATGTCATGGAAGCCCTTTCTATCAGTCATTACATTTGAACTTTTACTAAATACCTTAACTTGTGTAGTGTCAACACTCTTAGTAGTGTCTTGTTGCGTGGGTTATGAAGATTCTCACCGAAGAAACGACAAAATGGTAATTTTATTATTCCTGCACTGTTGATCTTCCGTCCAGTTAGGTATGTCAAAGAGGCCGTAAAATGACACATATGTAACTAGTTTATTTTTTAGGGTTACTTTATACATGATACTAGTAAACTACAAGTGACTTCGTCCGCGTGGCTTATTTCACCCGACTTTTTTTTTAAGACGGGAAATCATCAAATATCTTCCCCCGCCCTGGGCGGGGCGGGAGGGAGTGTCAGACTTTTACTGACTAAAACCCGTCTATGTTCCTTCATGTGCCCTTTGCCCTTCATCTCTTTCGAACAACCCGCAGCCCCGGCATTTCACCCGTCTTACGTCGTCTTTAGTTACTGCTCCGCTCCCGAGGCCGTAGCGTGTTATAGTGAATAACGTGACTTTCTATGGGTAAAAGAATTTTCAAAATCGGTTTAGGAGATCCAGGGTCCTACAACCTTACAAAATTAACCTCTTTGTAATACTAGTATAGAAGAATACCACCTTGATTTTTCCACTGCAAGGCATAAGAAAAATATCCACCACACTTGCTTAAGGCGGATTGATATCTATTAATTAAAAGTTGGGGTTTCGTCACCTTGCCTTTCCCGATGTCAGTGATGTCCAAGAAAACTTAAATTACTAAATAGCAGACTGTTTAAAGTTCACCTGTTTAAATGGCTAAATAATATTTTTAATAGCATTAAGATATACCTATAGTATAGTACCTTGAACACAAAGTTACGATAACTATTTGCACGCTTTAGTCTTAAGCAAAACATGTATTGATCTCATATTTAACTAATGTAACACCTTTTATGTTTTATGCAAATAAATAAATCTATGTATCTATCTTAGAAATCAGTGGAAAAAGACACGTTGAATTCTTGCAGTTTTTTTCACAGTAGGAATTTCTCCTGTATCGTTGGTACCAATAAACTCTCACACACAAAGAGCCAAACCCGGAACAACTACCAGTAGGCCGTACAAATATTTGTTCCGTTCAGAATCGAACCCGCGACACGCAGTGACACGCACTGCGCCAACCGTGCCTCCAATGTCGCAATTGATCTTCCTAAATATTTGGCTACAATATGTCGTAGTAATTTTCTTATTTCAAAGTCGTCCATATCATAAATATCTTTCAAGTTTAGTTACAACTTACCTTTAACCTTACATACCTAATAATTAGGTACATTTTCAAACTGCTTTGTTAGCCTAGTGGTCCTAAGCGCGACTGCTACGCTAGATGTCTTGGGTTCGATTCAAAGATCGAGCCAAGTTTTATTGGGTTTTTCTATCAAATTCTCAGTAGAAGCTCTTTGTTAGGATTTGTGCCCGGTTAATGGCAATAGGCTCGCCCCCAATTACATGGGACCTAAAAACTTACCGGCGAACTGTGGGTGTACATTGGCAAACCTCTGCCTAACCCGGGGAATACAGGCGTTATTGTATGTATGTATGTTTATCCAATAATCATTTTTATTATCAAACACTGGGATGACTACATAAGTTCTACACCCACATGTAGTTAAATAACTGATCTTCTCAAACGAATTGTATCATACTCATTATGTGGAAATGATTCGGCTCTTATCGAAGGATCGCACTTTCGATCAGTTTTGAAACAAAGCGTTAGGTCAGAGAGTCAAAGGTAACTTATTGGGAGCAGAGTGCTCGTGTGGGCAGAGCAATTAAAACTATTGTATAATCGTTGATAGGAGACAAATCGTTTCTATGACATTTCTCTGTAATTAACAATAGGTAAGCGGTTTTATGATGAAACGCAGATATTCCTTGTTTTCTGATTTGAGATTAGAAATAAACCATCATTTGCCGGCTTTTACCCGACTGTGCTAAAACAAAGACCTTTTAGCCGGTCTAGATTTTCTAGACTTGTTTTTTTCCTTTCAATATTTATCCGCCACGTCAAAAAAGCAGAAACGTACCCTCAGCACCAAGCTACGAATTTATCCTTTAATACCTACAACATAGTAGTGAGTTCGAAATTATGTAGATATTTTTTTGAGTTTTATTTACGTATAAAAGTCTGTCATGGGATCGTGACTGTCGTGCTGGGCACATTTTGGTTTGTCACCTATATAATAATATGACTGCGGCGGTCAAAAGGTTAAAGTTCAAGTTGTCAAGCTTTCGGGCTTCTGCCTAGCCGTAATGTAGAAAAGATAAATAAAAAATGAAGTCAAAGATGAATGACAGCGGGGACTGACGGTTAACGTGCTTTCTAAGGCACGGGGGTGTCACACCACCATAAATATGTACCAATATGTTTTATCATCAAGATCACCATATCAGCCGCAGGACGCCCACTGCTGGACATAGGCCTCCGCCATAGATTTCCAAAAGGACCGGTTGGAAGCGGTCTGCATCTAGCGTCTTCGTGCGGTCTTAACCAGGTCTCAATATGAAATTGACGCCGTCTGATTGGATCATACTAATTTCTTCTTGTTATAAGTCAAGACAACTTTATGTATTACCAGCTTTTGCCCGCGACTTCGTCCGCGTGGATTAATAGTTCCCGTTCCCGGGGGATTTCCGGGATGAAAACTATCCTATGTCCTTTCTCGGGTCCCAGACTATATCAGTACCAAATTTCATTGAAATCGGTTCAGTGGTTTAGGCGTGAAGAAGAGACAGACAGACAAACAGACAGAATTACTTTCGCATGTATAATATTAGTACGGATTATACGGTTGTACTTCGTACTACTACTTTGCAGTACTAGGGTATTTGCTGCTTGCCGCAAGGGTAATAGGGCTTAGTTCTGCCAAAAGGAGCCAATCCACAATATCTGAATATGTCAAATGTGTTACATTACTATCCAGCAATACATAGTGCTATACAATATATAGCATACAGATTAGTGTAAGTCTCAAACTTATGCTTAGAATAATATTTTTTAATTATTAAGCGATAAATATCTATTATCATTAGTGGTTTGGTTAGTTTTGGCAGAACTACACTCAATAAAGGTATCACAAAATAAACAACAACTTGTCACACCAAATTTATTATAATTCAAATTACAGCTAATTTATAAATAAGTTACATTATTATAACCGCACGAGGTTATCTACTATTAATATGAAGTTATAGATTATTATAATTATGATCTATGATTATAGATTATGAAGATTTTAAAAAATCTTGCCTGACGGCTTGTACCGTAAATGTGTTCATCAAAGTGATTTCTTATATATTATTATGATAATGCTTAACCTTTCTGTCTTAAAATAATTACATCATAAAATGTTAATAATATTAAATGTTAATAATATAAGTCTTAACTAGAAAAGTCACTGTTTATAATTAGCTGAGTAATAATAGGTTCACGAATAATATTATTAGAGCATGATAATTAGTACTATTGACATCTTAATATAGCGACGTCACCTAAATCTAATTCCTTAAAACTAGTTCCATTAATACACGATACAAATTAATGCAATGTTTGTTGTTTATTTGATCTCAATTAACTTACCTTTTATGGCAAGTTCGTATTATTTGAGAGCAACTGCTATATTTCATAATACTATCTTAAACGTTACACACTAGACCCAGTCAGGTCGTACATTAATACAAATTTTCAATCGTGCCGTTGTTGTATTTAAGCGCAATTACAATTTAAGACTAACTTAAATTATTTTTATTCTACTTCCAATATCATATATTAATATTATATCGTATATTAATACATACGTCAAAAGTTATGAAGGTTACCTGATGAATAAATCTTACTGTTACAACACGTTATTTATTATACTACCAAAAGAAGTGCTCCATACTTGTTAGTATGCTAGGGCATCCCAGCCGGCACCCAAGACGCCAGTGTGTTGCACAAAGCTCGAGCAACTGTCGCCTGACCTCCGCCATGTAACGCGGCGGAGCACCGGTGTCCTAGGGCGAGGCTAGTCTGCGGATAACCGCGAGCGCGAGCGCGAGTGCGCGTGACGACTGTCGCAGGTAGCAGCGTGACAGCCGGGACCGACGGCTTAACGTGCCCTCCGAAGCACGGAGAAGGTTTCATTTGAAAATTAATAATAGTCAGCAATTTCAGGCAATTATAGACTTTTAAATTGTCTAAGACATTGACGAGGCCGGGATACAGCAGTCTATAAGGTAATATTGAAAAGTAAAAGGCTGTATTGTGTTTTGAATGTGCCTTCTCAAGTTTTAATGAAAAGTCAAATCGATACAATTTATAGCTGACACAAACGTGACATCAATTTTGATCTGAGGCACCTATCTAGTTTAATATCTTGGGTGTATATTTGTGTGGGCACAATACAGCTCTAAAACAAAGAATTCCACAGACAAATAAAACTATTCCTTCTCGAAAAAATATAGTAAAAATGTAATATAAACCTGATTACACGAACCCTTAACAACCTGCACACTTGTCAGTATGTCATGTCGACATTTCCCTGACTCAGATGCTAGGGCATCCCAGCCTGCACCCGTGACTCCAGTATTTTACACGAAGGTCTAGCTCCTGACGCCTGATCTCCGCAACCCAACGTGTGGGGGCACTGGTGTCCTAGGGTAAGACCAGTTTGCGAAACGTCGCGAGCGCGCATGCGCGTGACGACTGTCGCAGATATCAGCGTGACAGCCGGGACCGACGGCTTAACGTGCCCTCCGAAGCACGGAGACAACCGGATTGAATGAAATCGAGGCCACCTGAGACTTTAATAATAGATTTAAAATGCTATATAAAAGATTTGTGGAAAGGCAGATGGTTTAATTACCTAACTTATTAGGTTTCATTTCAAATACGATTTACGTTACATCGATACCTCGACCAGCGTTGTTGTTTTTTAGTTTTCTTATCGAAGAATCTGCCACAGCCTAAGACACCAAACCGGTGTCGACCGTGTGTTGGTGTCAGATGTTAGTTTCCATGATCGACCTCGGACCACTCTCATGGCAATAGCTCAAGACGAACAAACGATCGATGTTAAACACTACAACCAAAGATGACCAATACAACTTAAATCTTACGGCACGCCAGTAAGATTTATTATTTTATGATATTAGCATATACTGATCGACCTGTCGTCCTGAAATCGACATTGTTCAATGCAAGAAATCGGTATCCTTCGTGTGATGGTCTTACAACCACACTTCTATTGCCAACGACTTCTTAAAGGTGATCAAACTCCAAACTCAAACTTTTATTTCGAATTGACCTCAGTATATCACGGACAAATATATATATAATCACCTGTGCCCGCATCGGCGAACATCCCAGACGTACAAGACACTAATAATGTTATAAGTTTTTTCAATCCGTAGACGTCGATATACGATAAACACTTGTATTCACATTATTATCGTGTAAAAGAGTGTACACGGACACACACTTGTCAGTATGTCGTGTGGACATTTCCCTGACTCGTATGCTGTCAACCCAGCCTGCACCCTCCACCCCAGCATTTCACACGAAGGTCCAGCACCTACCGCCTGACCTCCGCAACCCAACGCGTGGGAGCCGCGGTCTCCGAGGGTGAGACTAGTTTGCGGAGCGCTGCGAGCGTGACGACTGTCGCAGATATCAGCGTGACAGCCGGGACCGACGGCTTAGCGTGCCCTCCGAAGCACGAAGTGAACTCGACATAAACATTTAAAGGTTAAGGCCTTACATCAATAATGAGACTTCTTAACCTTTAAATCAACGTGTCATTATTCTAGACTAAACAGTACTAAACTATTTTTAACATCACGCCTGTTTTTCCTCAAAGGGTTATTATTTTCTTTCTCAAAACAAATTTCTTTTGTATAGCAAAGTTGAGATTTGAGGACACAGTACGCACGTGTTGTTAGCTTTGTTTCATGAAGATGTATGCTATAGCCTCCACTGCTACACGGGTATGCGGGTGATAACAAAAATTGAACAAGTACATGCGTATTTTACAAATAAGGGCAATTTAACCAATTTTCCTCCCACTGCCTCCGACCGAAGTAAGATGATCCTTTTGCTGTCTAGAGTACGAGTACTTACTAAAGATACCGTGATGACTGTCGTCACATCGTGACATAAATCGAAGAGCTATACGAGCGTTCCTCGTTGTACTCTGGCCGCGAAACACGTCGCTTTAAACTCTCTATTTTCTTTATTTCATCATCATGACGATCATCATATCAGCCGCAGGACGTTCCGACCGCTTGGAAGAGGCCTGCATCCGGAGTCTTCCAGCGGTGTTACATACTTCTGCTTGGCAGTTAAAGTAGTTTACCTGCACACTTGTCAGTATGTCATGTCGACATTTCCCTGACTCAGATGCTAGGGCATCCCAGCCTGCACCCGTGACTCCAGTATTTTATACGAAGGTCTAGCTCCTGACGCCTGATCTCCACGACCCAACGTGTGGGGGCACCGGCGGTGTCCTAGGGTAAGACCAGTCTCCGGATATATGCGAGCGTGTGAGTGCGCGTGGCGATAGCCACAGGTATCAATGCGACGAATGTAACGTGCCCTCTGAAGCACGGATTAACATTTTATCTTTATTTACAATTTTATTTTGTACTCGACCGTAGTGAGTCCCTCTTAATAAACACAGGGTTCGTTTTTTAATAGACTAATGGTTTAAATAGTGTTAAAAAAATAAATACGTTCCTAAAATGTAACACAATAAATAAGGTTTAGAACTTTTTACTGCTTTTTATCACATCAATATTTAATTTAGTGCTTCAAAGTATAGACCGTCGCATTTGTCAGTATATCGTGTTGACATTTCCCTGACTCGCTAGGCCATCTCAGCCTGCATCCAAGACCCCAGTATTTTACACGGAGGTCACCTGAGGCCTGACCTCCGCAACCCAACGCTGTGGAGCACCGGTGTCCGAGGGTGAGACTAGTCTGCGGATAGTCGCGAGCGCGCGAGTGCGCGTGACGACTGTCGCAGGTATCAGCGTGACAGCCGGGACCGACGGCTTAACGTGCCCTCCGAAGCACGGATTAAAAAACTTTGTTACATCGAGGTGTAGACCCACCATCAAACTAAGTAACTATGAGCAAATATTTTTGCTTTAAAACAAGTTCTTTTACGGGTGGTGAAAGTATTTAAATGTTAGTTATAACATTCAAAAATGGTTTTTGTAAAAAAACGTGTCAAACAGTTGGAATTTTGACCTTCAATATCTCCGTATGTAACCAGAGGGTTCCCAAGTATGGTCTAGAACAAACAGATGATCGTAATGGTGGGCACCACGTGTAACTTACCGCTTTCCAACGCTGATTTTTATACGTTTCGTTCGAAATGCGTACAATATTCAGGGTCTCTTATACACGAAGTATTAATCGATTAATTAATAAATGACTCATGATCCAAATGGTGCTGATGCACGCGTCATGTTCGTGAATTTGCTCCTGCAATGTTATCTCTTCACCACCTTTGGTTGTCTGGTAGAGAATGCCTGAGGTATTAAGTTCCCTCCTTGGTATTTTTTGTTGCATTTATAAAGTTTAAATAAATAAACGGGCGCTATCAGTTGGGATTGGTTATCTCCTAACTGCCATGACTTACAGCTTTAGAAGACTTTTCACTTATAGAAGCGACAAGAATATTGTAACCATTGTGTTGTAACTGGTTTGTATTGAAGAAAACAGTGTCCGTGGCATTCTAGCTCGTTCTTCCCCATAGTGACCTACGCTTTGGAGCGAGTAACTAACTTCAATTTTAAACTGTAACTTCTTGACAATTCGAAAGACTTTTACTCGCATATGTAAAATATTTTTTTTGACCAAATTAATAAAGTTACTTATGTGTTACTTACTGATAACTGCTGGTCTGTGGTGTCGTGATGGCCCAGTGGTTAAGGCGCCCGCCTTTCATGCACGAGGTTGTGGGTCACAATCGGGCACGGGCAAGTACCAATGTGAAACTTTCTAATTCATATGTACTTTCTAAGTTTATCTTGGACATCACTGACATTGGTAACCATGTCAGAGGATCTTGAGGCGGTTTAGAAACTCTGACACTAGGGTGTGTGGGGTCGTTAGGCCTTACTGCCCACACGATAAAGAAGAAGACTGATCTTTGTTAATTGATGATAATTTAGTTATTTGATATCTTGTTTAATCACATTAATATCGTGTATAAGAGTGTAGACCGTCACACACTTGTCAGTATGTCGTGTGGACATTTCCCTGACTCGTATGCTGTCAACCCAGCCTGCACCCTCCACCCCAGCATTTCACACGAAGGTCCAGCACCTGCCGCCTGACCTCCGCAACCCAACGCGTGGGAGCCGCGGTCTCCGAGGGTGAGACTAGTTTGCGGAGCGCTGCGAGCGTGACGACTGTCGCAGATATCAGCGTGACAGCCGGGACCGACGGCTTAGCGTGCCCTCCGAAGCACGTTATTATCTTAAACTTTACATTTTAGATTAGACTTTAATAATTTACTAGGTAACTAAGCTATTTATATAGATCAGTACACGCCCCATAGTCACGTGCTATATTTACATATCACTTAGCACGGTTTTCTTATATCCTAATTCTTATAACCACTAGTTCCTCTAGTCTCATTACATTCTAATACCTATGTGTTACAACTATTCCTACTGGTGTTAGGGACAATCTGTATCTCAAGCGGGTGGATGACGTTTCGAGCTTTGGAGTTCCAGTCTAAAAGTTATCTTTTACACCAACATCACGGCTCAGACATAGCAAAAAAATTGCCATTCAAGTTACGGCTGTAGAACTTGGGTGTTTCAATCTTCTTTATAATTACAAAATAAAAAAGGGTCGACGCGCTGGCAGCATACGGTTGGAGTTTTTCGAGGCGATTTCCCCCTTTTTATTTAGTAATTAAAAAAATTTCAAAGCACAAGACTCAAAGCTCTTTTTTGAGTGGCAAATTGTTTGCCGTGTCATGCCGTGCGTGCTGTTCTAATGAGCGATGAACATGAAGGTTCTTAAGTTTGCGTACTTAGATGGTAAAGAAGATCGTGGAACTATAATCTCCTACGCGTACTCGCCCGCTTAACAGCCACTTAGGTGTTTGTAGTAACGTGGCACGGCTGTTCGCTGCGCCTACACGCTTCAACATAGCATATTGCTACACAACATCGCTTTGCAATTATTATTATTTTTATATCAGTGGCCGAGGAGAAATGGCCTAACATTGTGTATGTATTTTAAACTGCCTGAAATATAAGCCAGAACTGCTGAAGTTACTATTGGCCGAATTGAGAGTACCTTTTATGATATTTTTGAAGTAGTTACTGTATTGTCTCATATACATATTTAAATTTTAACAGATCAGTGAAGCCGATGCCTTATAATCCTAAACTAAATTATTTTAACTTGTTATATAAAAATTAGGTCCTTATTACAGAACTATACTCGAGTATAGATGTTATCTTTAAAAAGGGGCCACTAAGGGCCAAAATGCCTGCCGGGGCTGCGGGTTGTTCGAAAGAGATACCGCGCCCCCGGAACGCAAAGGGCACACGAAGGAACATAGATGGTTTTTAGTCAGTAAAAGTCTGACACTCCCTTCCGCCCCGCCCAGGACGGAAGGGGTCATTTGATGATTTTACCATCTCTAAAAAAAAAAAAAAAGCATAGACTAAAACCCATTATTTATGGTTAATTTGTTTGTTTGATTCGAATATCAAGTAGAGCTAAAGACATTTACAAGTCAGATTAAATAAAAAAGAAAGCGGCGTGTAATAGCAAAACTCTTGTAGTTTATTACAACATTAAAATTTTAAGTAAGTATTGGTTAAGGTACTCAAAAATAAGTAGTCAAGAAAGTTTGAATATAGTTTTGTAATATGAACCTCAACGTTGCCTACTTACCTACCTATTTAGACTAACACGCTTTATTATTTTTATTCTAACTTTAGCTCAAGCTTAAACTTTCAATCCAGTCATTGTATTTTAAACTTTATACTGAACGCAGTAAAGTTTATAATACAATAACTAGCTCGTAAGTTTAAGCTTGAACGATAGTTTTAGTTTATTTTATTTTAATTAACACTAAAACGCGTGGCTATTTATACAAATTGCGTGTCCTTGCTGTCCCCTAATGATAAAATACTCTGTGAATCAATTAAGTACTGCACGACACTACCTACACACACGTGTACACTTGCATGCTGCATCGCATCAGGTTTTAGGATCCGTACTCAAGGGTTCTAATGGGATTGTGAAATTATGACTAAAATGTCTTAATTTAAAAAAAAGACAAAGCTTTCTCTATGCCCGCCTGTCAAAGGCAAATATAAATAACAATGTAATATATTATTTAACTATGTACGTAACTGTCTCGTTACCCTAGTGTTCCTAAGCGCGACTGCTACCTTTGAGGTCTTGGGTTCGATTCCCAGGTCGAGCAAAGTGTTATTGAGTTGCAGCTTGGAGTTAGGATTTGTGCCCGGCTAATGGCAATAGACCATCCCCTATTACATGGGGCCTAAAACTTACCGGCGGACTGTGGATATATGTACATTGGTACTCCTCTGCCTAACTCTTCGGAGAATACAGGCGTGATGGTATGTTATGTTCTGTAATATATTGTTATCACATATTCCCTGCTTTCTCATCTAGACACGGGCCCATATTTTCAATCGTGGTTGCAGTCCGTCAATATGACTGCACGGCACTGTCACTGCCGTCGGCTGTCGCGTTTGTAACTATACCAAACAAAGCAGCAATTTACTACAGCTGTTACAACAAGTTCAACACGAGTTGAAAATGATGCTCTGTATTTCTATGGTGTTTTAGTTGATTATCAAAAATGATCATCTTCCTGGCCTCGCCCTATGAGGTCGGGTCGGCACAACACGCTTTCTTCTTCCATTCCGTCCTTACAACCGTCTATCCGTCCGCTATCACTGACTCTCGTTACTTTCATATCATTCTTTACATACACCCCGTTCATCCATCTAAATGTCAATTAAGAAATGGAAACTGTTGTAGCATATGGCTGTTTTATCTGCGGTAATTGTGACGTGCCAATATGATCTCCAGAGAGATTTCAATCGCAATGGAGACGAAGTACGCAGGAGATATTAGGTATAGTGCACGAGTGTGTGCACAAACACAGGTGCACTCCCTCATACCTCATGCTAATAACACTTCTTGCCCGACTTTGGGATCGAACCCAACAACTCTCAACAGTCGACCGCGAGACTAACGAGGCGGTCAAATAATAAGCTTGATAGAACTAAACGTAATGTTCGAGTCCTTAAAAACAGTCAGCATTGTTAGCTTAAGATTTTTTATTTATTTATTTCGTATTGAAATAGTTAAAATTGCTGTTCACAATATGGTTCGTTGCGGATTTCAAGCAAAGCATTTTTTTTAAAATTACATGTATACTTAACTGAACCTCTTTTTCACTCTTTTTTTAATAAATTATTGTTGTTAGTTAAATGATAAAAAGTTATTAGATGCAATAAAATGTGCAAGTGAGCAGTATCTCGTAGGTGCGTCGTACAGTGTCGTAAAACTAACCTAGATCTAAACTTTAATCCTAATTATGAACTAAAATAATAGTAATTTTCTTTTTTAATATTTAATGTTAATTCTATTACGTCTTAAATATCTTAATTTTTTAGTTAACTATAACTTAATGATCGCATTGAGTGCTTCTTAGCCAATGAGTGCATTCTTAGATTCTTGGTACTATCACCTTGTTTTTCTTTGATATAGATTAATTAGTATTATAGATCTATGAGTGCCTTGAAGTGAGTTTGCGGTGAGCTGTTACTCCCTAGTATTAGTTGGAGCGACAGCTCACGTCGACCTCACTTCACCGGCAGGTAGTATAGGTAACTCTGTTTCAACAAGTACGATCTGTAATTAGTGTTCGTAGCACAGTGCGTGCTACGCCGTAGCATGGTTCGTAGCAACACTAATTAATTTAAAGGTTAATTTAAATCTATAGATACTAACCTACAAAACCTGAAAAGATTTACTTTTTTAAATTGCTAAGCTCTGCACCTGACTCCAGTATGAAAAATATTTTTGTATATGATAGTTTCATGAATTTGGCTATCATATACAAATTATGTTTTCTTGTTGTACATAATTGTTTTATTCTATCTTAGTCAAATTAATAATTTTCATTGATCCTATTGCCAAAGCTATTTTTTTTTTATCAATTGATGGAAAACTAGGTATTAATTTCTTAATATTTAAAACATCGCGTAATGCCTATTATTATTTACAAAGTACATTATTTAATTACTCTACATATATTTTATTATAACTTTAGACTATTAACTATTTTACGTTATTTAGTAAGTTCTACTTCTAACTAATGCTTTTTTTTGTATTTTCTTTGGTTTATTGTTTTTTTTTTGTTTAATTTTCTTTTAGTTTTTTTTTTGGGTTTTCTTTTTAATATTTTTTTGGGTTTTCTTTTTAATATTTTTTTTTGGGTTTTCTTTTCAATTTTTTTAATTTTTTTTTTGCTTTTGTTTATTTTTGTTTATTTTCTCTTTCTTTTTTGTATTTTTATTTTTTTTTGTATTTTTGTTTTGTTATTATTATTAAACCTAATTTAACCTATCACGGTGTAATATATGTACAAAAGCCGTGTTTATGCCCTTAACTATTTGACTAACTGCTGTTCTTACTTCAGAGACATTTACAATACTTACATTAATGTATCATCTACTATCTGAGCCAAACCTGCACCCATGCGCATGAGAGGCGGTGCCTACTACTCGCCATGCTATCACGATATTATACTCTATAACTGTTTATATATTAATTAGTGTCAATTGATATATTCTGATACTTGATAAACCTACCACGGCTTGATGTGCTGCCATGTTTTAGAAATCTGCATATTTCACTGTTACCTACATCTACTTTAAAAATAATAATAACTATTTTGTTCACCTAGCCTATAATATCCCTAAGCTAACCTATTACTCGGTGGTATTGTTAACGACTATTCCTTATTGCTAACTATTCTAATGTACTGGTCTATGTACCAGTTTTAATCTATGTTATCTGTAATAACCTGAATTACGAACAGGTCTGAGTTAATAAGGCCTAATATTTACAACTTATGGCGCTTATTTTGCTTACCTATGTTTTATATTGTTTTTCTGCTCCTCATATTATGTACATCTTACCACCTACATTACTCTGATGTCCTTTTATTACGTTAAAAAGAGTGATTACAGTTTTTTTGCTTGTTCTTCATAGAAATCTTTTTTTTGGAACGAGCATTCAGCATCTAGTTTCAACTGTCTGACTGACTGATTTCTCACAATTCAAAAGAGCCCGTTAAAGGTTTATTTGAAAAGAATTATTTGATATTTGATTTTGACAGAATTTGCAGCTCATTCTTGTTTTGTTACGAAAATTAATACAATGAATGTGTATTAACGAATTTATATTGTTCTTGTAACGGTCTGCAGTATTTTCTAAATAATTTTAGTTGATTAAGGGCGCGTGAAGTTTGATACTTTTTACTAAATGTGCACTTAATGTTTTCATTACAATATTGTGTGTTATTCTGTGGGTGTGTGTAACCTTTCTATTTGAGTAGTTAATTTAATTTGTTATTTTTTATCGAATGGCAGTTCCTTTACCGTTAGCTTGAGTGTCTTAATAATACATGTTTAATTTACTTACTTATTGGTAAGAACCATTTCTATTTTCTTTTTTACCAACTGGTAAACTTTGCGATCTGGCTTAACTTTGCGATTGCAATATATAGGCATATTGGTTGCAAAATCCCTATATATTGCAACCGGGACCCTTAAAACGACTTAATTAAGTAATTACTACAAAATATTACGTTTATTTCAACGATGAAAGTCCGACATGGTGTTAACTATGTGGTGTTTATAGCGATAATGGTAAGTTCTTAGTAATTATTAATTGTGATATTCTTTTAGTATTATCATTTAGTATTCTTGCGACTTCTTCTGCCTAACCCTTCGGGGAATACAGGCGTGATGGTATATATATTTTTTATTTTTTTTTATTTTCGATATTTTCTTTGCTTTTCATGTCGGACTTCACCTTTTCTTTACTTAAAGCAATTTAGTATCATGAGTTTCTGTGGGATTTTATCTACCACTCAAAATCTCAATATTAATGTTGATTACAAGATATTTCTTCTTTATTCTTTCTTCTGCATTGTAAGAAGGTACCTACTTACATAGCCATGCACAGTGAAGTAACGTCGACCATACAGTAATATTTTGTATTTAATAATATTAAACACTATGTAAATGTTATTACAGTACATTATGCATTATCCTTACTTTCACATTAGCCGAATGTTTCCTGTTGTATTATTGAGTAAATGCGAGATCATCAATGTGTGACCTTTTACTTCATTTTATACATACTTCTTGTACGACCGGTATCTTACGAATTTGCGAGACTGGATGTTTACGAATTTGGATGTTAGTTAGATATTGACGACAAATGACTGGTCGGATTGATGTGAAACGTGACATACGGGTACAGTATGACCTTTCATTTTGCCTAATACGACACTATTATTAAACGTATGAAAATGTATGACGCCTTTTCGGAGGTCTGCGACACGCGGCTGGCAGATCAGACCAAACGGCGCATTACATTTATTTTTCATTGACATTGTACTTTAAGAAAAAACTCTAAGACACAACTTTTCTCAAAAAAATTACAGATAATGTTAGCCCGATTCATTTTTAATGACGTCACAGTCCTTATTGCCATACAAAATCTATGGAATTATAATATTTTGACAGCTCTTAAAAATTATATTAATTTTTTGGTGTTGTCTGTACCCGTATTATCATCTCAATTGATTGATAATTGGTTATTATTCATACTACGTTTCCTAAAAGATGTTATCCGTAATGAAGAAAATCCTATTCGAAATAAAAGTTTGAGGTGCACCTTTTAGTCGCCGATCCGCAAAATGCATCTTTATGACTTGCGTATAAAGATCATAATTATTTAAAGTCCCAAAGGTGGCGCTGATTCACCAAAGAGACACACTTGATGGTAGGTCTCACACCACGCATTGCGAAAAATTTTAAAAACCATTTTTTTACTCCGAAATTGTTTTACCACGTAGGCATACGTACTATTACGTAGAGAACGGTAAGAATTTCGCGCAAAACTTCGTCTCGTGATATTTTTCACAGTGCATGGTAAGCAAGATGGTGCAGCAGCCTACACAAAGTACCACTTGACGGGTCTCGCATGCGGGTTCGCAACACAGCGCATGTATACACGCGCTACATGTGCACGAGCCAGTGAGTGGTGTGAGTAGGCTGCTCCCTCCCCGGCGGTGTGTCGCGCCGGGGGGCGGGCTGCCGGCCCTCGTCACGCACGGCACCACGCGGCAGCTCCAGGCTGTCGCGTGGCACCGGTGTCCGTGAGAGCGTGGTACTTCCCCGGACGAGCCAGCCCGGTGTGGCCGCAGTCATCTGCTGACTGCAGCGTGGCTCTACCACGTGAACATACAGCGTGATACGGAAGCGGTGTATACATAGCAAAGGCATGGATTCTTTTGGTGTTAACAAACCACATAGCAACATTTTTTTAATACATTGAATTAAAAATCAAATGTTTCCAATGCAATCCTACACATCACTACACCAATTCAGATCGATGAAGTCATTAAACTACACACAAAGACACAACTCCATAAAAGATTTGTTTATCCTCCCACGTTTGTTATCATTTAAACTTAATAAACTGCCAATATAAAAAAATATTTTGCGTTTTCAAAGTTATTGCTTTTGAGCTGAAATTTTGTATAGAGATTCAGTACCGCATACACTCTTCACCGCGTTTGTATGGATATATCCTTTCCGTAACACGCTGTATAGAATACTACGAGTAGTATTGTTTTTATATATTATCTATATATACACTAGCGACGCGGCACTGCAACATACGGAGCGCTGGCCGCTTAACGCAGATGTAACACATGTATATGTATACACACAGTGTATATTATAATATACAGGGATACTTTTCATACACCATCCAAATTTTAAAATCGAGGTCTTTTAATTACATTATTGTCATATGTAAAACATTATACTTAATCAAATAATAACAAAAACATTCAAAAGAAATATCCGTAAAAAATCAGAATGTAGCGACACGCAGCAAGGATGTTGACCTCGCTCGCTGCGACTGATGTAGGTACCTACGCGGTCTTACTTAAAAGGGTTGATTCCAATTTTCCCTTCATACTTTAAGGGCTAAGGACCGACATAATAAAATGATGAATGTGAAATTACTGGTTTTTATTATGGCGTATTAAAAAAATTAGAATCAACTATCTAATTACAATAATTAAACTTACAGAATTGTCAACTGCTGGTGTTATTTCGATATGACCGCCACGACTTGTTGCATGGGCTGGTGTGGTAAACTGCCCATAATCTAACAACCTTTGATTTGCCGATAAAATTGTTTGTCTATTAGGCACTCGCGAATTAATTTCTCGTCTTTGTAAACGCGGTAAACTTTCTGTACGGTACATTATTTGCGCACCATTTAAACTTTCACTACTTAATAGATAGCACCTGACCATCTCATAATACTCTGCATTAGAATAAAAAGTCGCCATGTCGTGCAATGATGATTGACCCGAATACGGAAGCGAAAATGCAGCGAGAGCGACAAAAAAAAAACCGGGTTGCACTCCGGGAGTGCCGGCAGAAGTGAAAACTTGAATATTAACGTTTTATTGCGCTATCGTACACTATATTGTGTATTTGTATACGATAAATTCGTAAGATTTTCGATCAGGTCACGTGCCCTGACGCGAGTTTAAAAAAAATTACCCATTCCAAAACAAGTGCACAACGCCGCTTACGAATTTTCGATCAGGGTCACGTGTCCTGACGCGAGTTTAATATTTTTTACCCATTCCAAAAAAGTGCACAACGCCGCTAAAGAAGTTCTCACTTAAAAAATGGCACGCCTTCGCACGTAACACACACGTAATTAGATCACGGTCAAATAAACAAAAAGCCGCCGGCGCATGGCCGGCCGGGGGTCGTGCGGCGTGCGTAGTGCGTGCTGTTTGTGTGCGTTCCCGAATCTTGAGGTAAGCGCGTGTGCAGTCAAGTTCAACAACCCATTGAACTGTATTTATTCCACACGTTGTGATTTTATTTATTTATTTATTAAAACTTTATGCACAAATGTAAAAAAAATACACCGTACAAAGGCGGACTTAATGCCTTAGGCATTTTCTACCAGTCCTTAGGGTGATGCAGAGACAAAACATAGGAGGTGCAAGAAAGAGGGAACAGAAACAGAAAATTTACAATATAAAATATAATAATAAATACATATATACATACATATAAACAAAATATACAAAGTAGAGAGAAATAAAATTACAAAGTGGAGATAGAAAACAAACTAATTGTGGGACAAGTCTGCCAACTCCTTAAGTAAGTGTTCGCGAGCTTTTAGTAGCGGACAATGGTGAAAATCATGTTATTTTTTTTATTTTTTTTTTATTTCATTAATTGATATCGATTTTAAATCATTTCTGAAAATTTGGATGGTGGTTGCAAAATAACCCTGTATAAGTATAAATTAATACCATATTACTATATAAGTAATATAATATTATTGGATTTTAATTCGCGCGGATGCGACGCATTTTTTTTTATTTATTTTTTTATTTTTTATTTAAACGAATACATTCGTTTAAATTGTATTCTTGTTTTTGGTTTGTTTTTATATTTTAATATATTTTAGTGTTGTGTCATGTCAGCGCGAATTAAAATCTTGTGTCCGATATAACGTACTCACTTCACTTAGTGGCGGGTTCGTGTATCATTTTATAAAACATCATAAATAATCACAAATACTTAATCATGATTTAGCTTCTACCCTCGTCAATTGTTAGCAGTAGACAATTTAAAAGTTCCTGTAAATGCTTTGACTTTGTCTTTGAGCAATCGAAGATATTGAAAGTTTTTTTTTAACGTACAAAAAGACATAACTGGCACATAGAGCATGCATTTGTTGTTTTTCCATGATTTTATTATAGCTCCTAAGCTTTGCCTGTAGCATCAATGCTTCGACAATTATATTCTTAGTTTCGTGAGAAACATTAGGTTTAATTACATTTATAAATAAACACGTTATTAGTACAAGTTAGTGTATAATGTGTGTCGTGATGGCCCAGTGGTTAAGGCGCCCGCCTCTCATGCACGAGGTTGTGGGTTCGCAACCGGGCACGGGCAAGTACCAATGTGACTTTTTCTAATTCATATGTACTTTCTAAGTTTGTCTTGGACATCACTGACATCGGTAACCATGTCAGAGGCCCTTGCGGTGGTTTAGAAACTCTGACACTAGGGTGTGTGGGGTCGTTAGACCTTACTGCCCACACGATAAAGAAGAAAGAAAGAAAAGAAAGAAGTGTATAATTTACAAAAAAAAACCCCGATTTCCTGCTTTCATTGTCGTCAAATCATCATAGTAATTTATTCTTCCAGATTCAAGAATAGTAGAAACACTTAGTTTGTTTTTCAAAAACGTAAGAGTAACTTATAGTAAGAGCACGAGTCCGACACAGCAAGTATTTGTCAATCAAGTTTGGGTTTTAATATGTTTGACTTAAAACATTTTTTATAATGACAAGATAAAAGGTGGCAGCTTGCGGGCGACGTGCTGTCAGTTAATGGTTGGGTTTTTTCGAACCCATTTTGGCTGGGCTGTGTCGGAGATGTGCTGTTAGGGCTAGCGGTAACTATTACTTATTTTGTTTTTTTACAATTTATTGTGGTGTTCGTTCATCTAGTTTTTAGTAAAACTGTTTATAATATAAGATTACGTACATAATACACAGCGATCAGCAAACAGGATGTGTCGTGTAATGTACAGTGAAGAGTTGATTGTTCTGCCATTGGAGTTGGTGAAGATGATGGGGTTGGATGTGGTTTCTGTAAGAAAATAGTTCTGCTATTATAGTCACATAATAGGGTTTTTTGGGCAGAAAAAAATATTTTTCTTTTTAGCTCGGAATTAGGTTTTATGACCGGTTAATGACAATAGGATCGTCCTTATAAGATGGGACCTAAAACATACCGGCGGACTGTGGGTTTACATTGGTACACCTCTGCCTAACTCTTTGAGGGCGTGTTGTATGTATGTATGTGTATGTGGGAACTTACTCGGTGGTGTGGGCGCGACTATATGAAGTAGAAGGAGTGCGGCTGCAGCTCGAGCTGCGCCATCTTGGCGAGCAGGCGGTGCAGGCGGCGCGGTATGTATGTGTATGTGGGAACTTACTCGGTGGTGTGGGCGCGACTATATGAAGTAGAAGGAGTGCGGCTGCAGCTCGAGCTGCGCCATCTTGGCGAGCAGGCGGTGCAGGCGGCGCTGCTGTGCGGCGCGCGGCGCGTGTGCTGCGCGGGCGGCGGGCGGCAGCGCGCGGCATGCGCCCAGCCGGGCCGCCACGTGACGCGGCATCTGCGGGGGACATTGTTGTATACACAACATGCTAAGGCTTTGCTTGGCTGTATTTACATGAAAAAAACAGACAAGTTTCCCGCTCATATACCACAGAAACAGAGCTTAACAGCTTATGTTTCAAAGTCGCAAAAACCAACCAAGTGCGAGTGAGACTCGCTCACCAAAGATGTCTTACCACCATCCAATACTTAAGACTTTATTTAAAAAAAACACGATCTCTTTACACGATCCATGTAAACAGGACCCTTCAATCAATAACTAAAGATTTTTATTCGTTGTAAAACAATAGAAATATACGCTCTGTAAAAACAACTGTCTAACTATTACAGTTCATGAGATATAGCCTGCTACCAGATGGACGGACAGCAGAGGCTTACTAATAGGCTTTGGGAAACTTACGTGTAAAGGAACCCTAAAATATGTATTGTAGTACTTTGAGTGACCTTATTGTTAACATGTTGTTTTGACATTAACATATTTTTTTTTATGGAATGCATGTAATTGAGTAGATGACACCACTAACCAATAAATTCAAGAAACAACTTCACAAAAAAACATTTAATTTTAGCACTAAAAACCCGATGATTTTTTAAATAACTATAAAAATCGTTTTTTAGTTGCTTTGAAATCAATAAATAGTTAGTGAATTGAGATGACAAAAAAGTGACGTCATAGTTGAGTATTGTTATAGAAAATCTATGGGGGAATGGCGTTTTGACAGCTCATAAAAAGTACGTCAATTGATTACTGGTGTCATCTACCCAATTGTTCAACATAATGTAATACATTTTTTAAAAGAGTATGTATGGAGTTTCTCGCTCGTTCTTCTCCATACGAAACTACCTTTTGGAATGGGCAACTAGATTCATTAGTTTTAATTATTTTGACGTTCAAAAGTGCCTTTTAATGGTCTAATTGAAATGAATGATTTGACTTTGACTTTAAAAAGTACACAACTTTCTAATACAAAACTGAAACGAAATTCAAACAAATTGGCATTTGTTGTAAACATACTTACATTGAACAACGGTGAATGCAGTATGGGTGTCCAGAGCGGCAGCAGCTTGTTCAACACGGTGGAGTTACACTCCAGCAGAGACTCCAGTAAGCTCAGGAAGTGCAGGTTCACTGTCTCGGCCAGCTATACAAATATTTAGATAACACTCATCAAGTTTCTCCTATTAACTTCTATACAAGTTGTTAGTTTAAATAAGGGACATATTTTAAGGGACTGTAGTGCTTATGAAAATATACCACTATCACCATGAAATGAAAATTAAAATTGAGAAAAAAAAAACGACGGGTTGCACTCCGGGAGTGCCGGCAGAAGTGAAAACGCTAAAGACGTACACAAATATGACAATAAATTCGCAAGATTTTCGATCAGGTCACGTGTCCTGACGCGAGTTTAACATTTTTACCCATTCCAAAACAAGTGCACAACGCCGCTTACGAATTTTCGATCAGGGTCACGTGTCCTGACGCGAGTTTAACATTTTTTACCCATTCCAAAAAAAAGTGCACAAGGCCGCTAAAGAAGTTTTCCCTTCAAAAAAATTCCGCCGTTCCTTACATGTTGTTGAGTTCTGCGGGTTGTTCGAAAGAGATACCGCGCCCCCGGAACGCAAAGGGCACATGAAGGAACATAGACGGGTTTTAGTCAGTAAAAGTCTGACACTCCCTCCCGCCCCGCCCAGGGCGGGGGAAGCTATTTGATGATTTCCCGTCTATAAAAAAAAAAAAATTTGAGTTTTGCGAACATAAATGTATGGCGCAATTGTTTTTTTTTTTTTCGCGATTGTACGGATGGTCCTTAAGTAAAAGTTGTTCATTGTTCATAAGTGCTGCACTCCCCTAAAGTTAGTCTGATTTTTATCACTACTCATCTTTCAAGAAGGTACTAATAAATAAGGACAATTCAATCATCGAAATTGAAATAAGAAAAAAAAAATTAATTGGTCCATATATTTTAGTCGTGTGTTCTGAGCTAAAGTTTTTGAAGGCATCAGAAGTTTTTTTTGGTAAATTATGTTGTTGTTGTGTATTAAGTTGTTGTTGTGTATTAAGTTAGTGTTGTGTATTATGTTGTTGTTGTTGTTGTGTATTATGTTGTTGTTTTGTATTATGTTGTTGTTGTGTATTATGTTGTTGTTGTTGTGTATTATGTTGTTTTGTAAAGTATGTGTTATGTTGTATAAAAACTAGGACTCACCACTTTAGACTGCACGGTGACCTGCAGGATGCTGGGCACGAGCTTGCACCAGAAGTCGAGCAGGATGCAGGTGGTGGTGTTGTGCGGCTCGCTGCAGGGCGCGCAGGCGGCGGCCAGCTGCTCCAGGTACAGCGTCCACAGCTGGCACAGCACGAACGCGTGCAGCAGTGCCGACATGCGCAGTGCCGTCGGCTTCGACTGCTCCACGTACGATGACATTATGGTCTGGTGGGGAAGGGTTACTTAGTGCTGCAGCTTTCAGACAAATTTAATGTAAAGATGGCACATAAAGCAACCACTATTGCTGCTGGCTGCTGCATGTGCTGCCCCGGTATAGCTAGGTAGTGTACCTGTATGTAGTCGGTGATGTGGCAGGTGGCGTCCTGCGGCACAGGCTGCTGCATGTGCTGCCCCGGTATAGCTAGGTAGTGTACCTGTATGTAGTCGGTGATGTGGCAGGTGGCGTCCTGCGGCACAGGCTGCTGCATGTGCTGCCCCGGTATAGCTAGGTAGTGTACCTGTATGTAGTCGGTGATGTGGCAGGTGGCGTCCTGCGGCACAGGCTGCTGCATGTGCTGCCCCGGTATAGCTAGGTAGTGTACCTGTATGTAGTCGGTGATGTGGCAGGTGGCGTCCTGCGGCACAGGCTGCTGCATGTGCTGCCCCGGTATAGCTAGGTAGTGTACCTGTATGTAGTCGGTGATGTGGCAGGTGGCGTCCTGCGGCACAGGCTGCTGCATGTGCTGCCCCGGTATAGCTAGGTAGTGTACCTGTATGTAGTCGGTGATGTGGCAGGTGGCGTCCTGCGGCACAGGCTGCTGCATGTGCTGCCCCGGTATAGCTAGGTAGTGTACCTGTATGTAGTCGGTGATGTGGCAGGTGGCGTCCTGCGGCACAGGCTGCTGCATGTGCTGCCCCGGTATAGCTAGGTAGTGTACCTGTATGTAGTCGGTGATGTGGCAGGTGGCGTCCTGCGGCACAGGCTGCTGCATGTGCTGCCCCGGTATAGCTAGGTAGTGTACCTGTATGTAGTCGGTGATGTGGCAGGTGGCGTCCTGCGGCACAGGCTGCTGCATGTGCTGCCCCGGTATAGCTAGGTAGTGTACCTGTATGTAGTCGGTGATGTGGCAGGTGGCGTCCTGCGGCACAGGCTGCTGCATGTGCTGCCCCGGTATAGCTAGGTAGTGTACCTGTATGTAGTCGGTGATGTGGCAGGTGGCGTCCTGCGGCACAGGCTGCTGCATGTGCTGCCCCGGTATAGCTAGGTAGTGTACCTGTATGTAGTCGGTGATGTGGCAGGTGGCGTCCTGCGGCACAGGCTGCTGCATGTGCTGCCCCGGTATAGCTAGGTAGTGTACCTGTATGTAGTCGGTGATGTGGCAGGTGGCGTCCTGCGGCACAGGCTGCTGCATGTGCTGCCCCGGTATAGCTAGGTAGTGTACCTGTATGTAGTCGGTGATGTGGCAGGTGGCGTCCTGCGGCACAGGCTGCTGCATGTGCTGCCCCGGTATAGCTAGGTAGTGTACCTGTATGTAGTCGGTGATGTGGCAGGTGGCGTCCTGCGGCACAGGCTGCTGCATGTGCTGCCCCGGTATAGCTAGGTAGTGTACCTGTATGTAGTCGGTGATGTGGCAGGTGGCGTCCTGCGGCACAGGCTGCTGCATGTGCTGCCCCGGTATAGCTAGGTAGTGTACCTGTATGTAGTCGGTGATGTGGCAGGTGGCGTCCTGCGGCACAGGCTGCTGCATGTGCTGCCCCGGTATAGCTAGGTAGTGTACCTGTATGTAGTCGGTGATGTGGCAGGTGGCGTCCTGCGGCACAGGCTGCTGCATGTGCTGCCCCGGTATAGCTAGGTAGTGTACCTGTATGTAGTCGGTGATGTGGCAGGTGGCGTCCTGCGGCACAGGCTGCTGCATGTGCTGCCCCGGTATAGCTAGGTAGTGTACCTGTATGTAGTCGGTGATGTGGCAGGTGGCGTCCTGCGGCACAGGCTGCTGCATGTGCTGCCCCGGTATAGCTAGGTAGTGTACCTGTATGTAGTCGGTGATGTGGCAGGTGGCGTCCTGCGGCACAGGCTGCTGCATGTGCTGCCCCGGTATAGCTAGGTAGTGTACCTGTATGTAGTCGGTGATGTGGCAGGTGGCGTCCTGCGGCACAGGCTGCTGCATGTGCTGCCCCGGTATAGCTAGGTAGTGTACCTGTATGTAGTCGGTGATGTGGCAGGTGGCGTCCTGCGGCACAGGCTGCTGCATGTGCTGCCCCGGTATAGCTAGGTAGTGTACCTGTATGTAGTCGGTGATGTGGCAGGTGGCGTCCTGCGGCACAGGCTGCTGCATGTGCTGCGCACCCAGTGGCAGGGCTCGCGCGTTGCACAGCGCACCCATCACCAGCCACGACACCAGCCGCACGCGCGTCACGCACTCGCACACCTCGCGCGACCTGACCAACAACACACACAAGTGTTCACTCACACCAACTCTCAACACTGTGTTATACACCATCTATGCTCAAATCTCACTCCTAGAGTGACATTGAGCAGCGCTCAGGTTTATGCTTAATCATAGACTAAGCCTCTCCGCACACGACCAATACATAATCGGTCGTGTGCAGAGACCTTAATCATTTCATATTGCAGACTCGGATCATCATTCCATATAAAATTTAAAAATGGAACTAAACGATTTCATGTCGCATTAGAATAAGTTACTAGAAAAAAAAAAAGCAACAACTTAATGTCACAAGAAACGGTCGTTTATGATTGTAACATGAAGAGAAGAAAATCGATTTTGAAGCACTACAGGTAGATCAAGATCACAATTATATAAACATCTAGTTAGTGGTAATTTAAGCATAATTTGAATTTAATTTAGAACCCCCTTAAGGCTCCAACAGACCGGATGCGTATACAATACAGTTCCGTACATTACAACTCTGTGGTACGTGCACGTCTACGCATCCGGTCTGCTCGAGCCTTTACCCTGCGTCTGCAAAAGTAAGCAAAGCTCTTACCCCCAAAAAGCATAGCTGGGTATTCCTCAGATTTGGATTATACTAAAGCATTCTGCCCCCCTCAAACTGTCGTACATTCGCCCATGTGCATATAAACTGTATTACCAGTAATAACAAGACACTCACAAAAAAAAAAACACTGTGTGTTGCCATGGAAACCCAATAATTTTTTAAATAACTATAAAAAACGAGATTTTGTTTATTTTCCGTAATCTTCTATCATTAATGATTCCTAGCATCATAGTTACCCTGGCAGCGACGGACTGATCCATGGCGTCATATGCCTGGCGGGCTGGGCGCGGTCCTGTCTGCCCCGGCTGTGCTCTAGAGCCAGCTCCATGGCCACATACTGGGCTATGCCGCCCTTCACTATAGCCCCCAACGTGTCTTCGTTAAGACAGATCAGATTGCGGTTCACGATGGACTTTGACACGGAACCCTGTTGACAAATAAACGTCGTATATAATCGGGAATAATAGTATAAAAACATGGCAAAAGAAGTAAATAAAAAAAGTATACAGGAAAAAAAATTAACCAGTGCGTAAATTTTGCCATAATAAACTTCAACACGTTTTATTAAACACGTATATTTTATTTTGATATGTCTTAGTACTAAAAAAAAAAGTTATCGGTTACGAAACATGTTTACTTAAAAACCATATTTTATTGTCACTCGGCGCTAGCGCATCCCCCACCCCCTCACCCCAGCCATGCGCCCGGGCGGCGGCCAAGAGTTGTCATTGATAGTATGGCGAATAGATCATGTCCATGTTTTGCTGATTTCAAACTCGGATAAGGATGAAATTTTTTTTTATTTTTTTTTTAACTAAACACGGAAATGTGTTCTATTACTGACACTGAACTACCAAAAAAAAATTACGCACTGCTTAAAAACTTATCCTGTATAGGTTTACTAGGCTCACATATGAACCACCAGACCGGGTACTACCTGTAGGTTATTTGCACCATGCAGGAATCGAACCCGCGACACGCAGCGCAGTTGCAGATTACTCAGCCACCATCAAGTTGACAAAGACGCGGCTGGCTTAGTGTGGTATACCAGATGTGACTTCATCAAATTGAAGGTGACTTGAGTGAGATCGTGGTCGTCAGTCTGTGCCCCTTGTGTAATGTAATGGAATTCACCAGACCGATTCCGGGAGATATTATAGTGCACAAGTGTGTGCGCAAACACAGGGGCACTCCCTCTTTCCTAACTGTCATAGCCCGATGGGTGGCCCTCGTACCTTGATCTTGTTGAGCAAGTGCGGGTCGTGCAGCAGCTCGATCATGTCGGGCAGGTGCGGCCGCATGCAGTCCACGGCGCCGGCCGCCGGCTCGCGCTCTGCCGCCGGCGCGCCCGCCAGGGCCGCCGGCAGCACCAGCCGGCAGCCGTGCCCTGCCGGTAACACACATTCCGTTATCATTTATTTTATATAATGTAATAGTTATTGAATGTTTAGGTACTGGTTCAAAATTCTTTTTTTTTTATCACGGATCCATGGATCAAAAAAATGTATCTATCATCATTACATTTTTTTTTCATCATCGTCAGTTTTTTGCTTATTTTTTTTTAAAAGAGTATGTATGGAGTTTCTTGCCCGTTCTTCTTCATACGAAACTACCATTTGGAATGGGCAACTAGATTTAATATTATTTATTTTTAAATGTAATGACGTTCAAAAGTGCCTTTTAATGGTCTAATTGAAATAAATGATTTGACTTTGAATTTGACGTTGAGGTAGGATTTGTGCCCGGTTAATGGCAATAGGCTCACCCCCTATTACATGATATACATGGGACCTAAACATACCGGCGAACTATGAGTACACCTCATCCTGACCTTTCGGCAAATACAGGCGTGATGGTATAAATAAAGAATTAGCCAAACATTCAATACATACTCTTTTGAAATAAATATTTTGTAACAATTGTCATTTATCGGTCAGTGTGACTATCTTCAGGGGAAGCCTATGTCCAGCAGTAGACAGACTTTGATCAACTGATATGATGATGATGATGGAAATGTATAAAAAAAGAAAGCATCAACAGTAGTGTCACCTTGCAGCACAAACTGTATGAGTATGAAGAGGTTGTCGTCGGGGATGGTGGTCTTGGTCCGCAGCGCCTGCACGAGCTCGTACACCAGCACGCGGCACACGAGCAGCTTGTCGCGGTCGCGCGCGAACACGCGCGTGCACACCACCGACAGCTCCGAGATCACCGACAGCTTCAGCACGAAGTTCTGCACGCCGTAGCTGATGATCTTCGTTATTGGCTCCAGGATGCTCTGGGTAAGAAAAAAGAATCATCGAAATCGGTCAAGCCAGTCGAAAGTTCTGAGGTAACAAAACAAAAAAAAAAAAGATACAGTCGAATTGAGATTGGAAGTCGGTTCAAAATAAATTCTTATTATTAGATTTGCTTCTCTTTTGTTTTGGGTTGTAGCTGTAATAATAGTTGGGATTGAGCCTACTACCCTACTTCCTACTAATATATGTAAAAATTTGAAAGATGGATGGATGGATGGATGGATGGATGTTTGCTAATCTTTTACGCTTATACGGTTGAACGGATCTGGATGAAGTTTGACTATAAATTGTAATGTGAAATAATACATAGAATACTTTTTATTCCGGAAAAATGTACGGTACCAGTAGAATATTGTATTCAATTTGACGCGCAGGAAGTCACGGGCAGAAGCTAGTCATTATATAAATAAATAAACACGTTCTAATTTAGATACAAAGAATCATGTTCAACTGTATGTGATGAAAACGAAAACGAACACTGAAAACTTTCTAAACTTTTGATGAGAACATTTGCCATGGATGTGTGATATGTGTACATGATTGTAGACCCTCGACCGATGAAATTTTCCGTCATTTATTTAAAAAAAAACAGTCGCTCCATACAAAAGTGCAACTCTTGGTCAAAATATATAGAGCAGCCATTTGTTTTAAATAACTGACGGGATGTCCCTCCCACCTGTTACATAAATAAGACTCATCATCATCATCATATCAGCCGCAGGACGTCCACTGCTGGACATAGGCCTCCCCCATAGATTTCCAAAAAGATAGCTTGGAAGCGGCCTGCATCCAGCGTCTTCCTGCGGTTGTAACCAGGTCGGCCGTCCACCTTGTGGGTGGACGTCCTACGCTGCGCTTGCCGGTGCGTGCTCTCCATTCGAGAACTTTGCGACCCCATCGGCCATCAGCTCTGAGTGGCATGTGCCCTGCACTCTGCCACTTCAACTTGCCGACTCGCTGGGCTATGTCAGTATCTTTGGTTCGTCTAAGGATCTCCTCATTTCCGATTCGAACTCGCAGAGAGCTCATTGGAAAAATATGACTATCAAAAGTTTATTATCTGAATACATTTTATGACAAAAAAAAGAGACAGGAATATCGATCATATAGCTCGGTCCCTCTCCCTTCTTCAGAGCTGGAAAAAACTAAATAGAAGGAACAAGCTAAAGAAATCCAGCTTTCGTACTTTCCATTACCTCTGTGTTAATCGTTCTTCCGCGCAGTGTCCTGTCATCAGCCCTGAGGTCTTCAAGCCACGCTAGCTTACTTCCGAAACATCCGATTCTGTGCAACTAATAGCAGAATAGGACATTTTCGGAAGAAAGCCAAGTGACTTGTACACGCAACTTGGAATTTGGGCCCGATCGACTGTCGTAGTGCTTCAGACATGTTTGCAGACGCTTGTATGGAATAGAAGTATGCTAGCTGTACGGAGTCTTGTATTTTGAAAATGATAGTGGATTCAGCCGAGGATCAATCGTCGTTGTCGGCTATTATTTGTTCGTTTTTAAGCTTGATTTATTGCTTCTTCTTCTTAGCGTGTCGTGCGTACCTTGTGCTGCGCGGCGGCGGGTATGCGTAGCGCGGCGGTGGCAGCGCGCAGCAGAGGCAGCACGTCGTCGATCTGGTGCAGCAGCAGCGCAGCAGAGCGCAGCAGCGCGTCCAGCTGCTGCACCAGCGCGGCGCACGCGCCCACCGGGCCCAGCGCCTCGGGCGCCAGGCACTCCAGGTACATCGCGATGTTGCCCGCTATCACCGTTATTTGCTGGAACAACGTGGATTTTGTTACGACATGGAAGACTATTAGCTATAACTTTTTAGATGGTAATGAGTTTTTTCAATAAAAAATCCATCTTCCATGAACAACAGTACGGTTTCGCCAAAGGGCGTTGTACAACTGACGCCGGTGTCTTCTTAATAAAAATCATTTTTAATGCCTGGGAGGAAACACGGGATGCCATTGGAAACGTTTGCGACCTCTCAAAAGCGTTCGATTGTGTAGACTATGAAACACTATTATTGAAAATGGGTGCACTATGGGATTAAAAGCACATCTCTTGATTTAATAAGATCATGCCTCGAAAATAGACAGGTTAAAGTTCAGGTGAACGGCATAAACTCATTGGGATCTGAAATGACAATGGGCGTTCCTCGAGGTTCGATTTTGGGCCCATTCTTTTTTTAGCTTATATAAATGATTTGCCACAATTACTACAAAATCAACCTAAGATGGTGTTATTTGCAGAAGATACGTCATTAATTTCTAAAATAGACAGACGTACTAAAAATCTGGGCCTAGTAAATAGCTCCAAACAAACAAAACAAAAGAGAAAAACTCTAACACCAACAAAAAACTGCTAAAAAGGAGTCTTTTTTGGGAGTGTGTTGTATATGGGAGGGTAATTTGTGTATTGTGTTTGTTTACAGCTTTAACGCTTGTTCGCACAATTGTTTTATGTACTCACATCGACAGGCAGCGTCTTCTTGGAGTTGAGGTGTTCCACCACTAGCTGCAGCGGGCCGCACGGGTACAGCTCGTTGAAGTCCACGAACGCCTGCGCGATGCTCTTGAAGAACATCTGACGCTGTTTCTCTGGGGACAAGTTTATGGGTCAGTCTCATGATGTATAATGCTGATGCATTGTGAACTTTATGTCGTATCTGATCTAAGCTAAGGTTTGTCTGATTTAAGGTAGCTTTTTTTATAGCGAGAGTTAAAAAAATATTTTTATTTCTTAGATTAAGGGTTCCTTCTGAATAGTCTTTTTTCTTTAATTTTTGTATTCACGATAAGCTACGCTGTTGTAAAAGCACCTTAAGGCCCGGTGTTCACCAAAGTGGAAAGGAAATGTCTCTGTCTCGTAAAATACCAATAGGATACTGTATACCATGGAAATTAAGAGAAGACATGTATAATGACGAAAACTGGTTGGTTGTTAGAGTCATCTCCTCTGCTCTTTTGCGGAAACCAAGTCTGAGAAGATTGAGGATTTTTTATCGCAGCGTCACTCAAGGTTCTGATCTGTCTGACTGACCTTTGGAACGTAAAGACCAAGTATCTCTCACCTGGCGTCCTCTGCAGGAATATCTGCAGGAAGACGTTGTTGGGCGCGAGCTGGTGCAGCACGCAGCGCAGGAACTGGTGCGCCACGAACACTGCACTGCCCGGCAGCCGCGTGTTGGTCTCCGCCTGCCACGAGTAGTTGCCCAGCTGCACCACCCTGTATATACAAACATACTACACTTACTTGACAGCTCTAAAGTGCATTTATGGAATGATAATGTTTCGATCGCACTATTACATTTTATTAACAAGGCCGTCTTTTCTCTAATAAACAAGATATTTAAAGAAGACCTTCATACTTCGTCGATGGAGAAAAAAGGCACGCACATAGACTAGTTAAACATTAAACGTTAGTACTTCAAGCAAGATACTTCTGTATTTGGCCCACCAAATGTCTTTTTTTTTTTATTTACCCTTTTTTATAAATATTTTGTGATACCAGGCTACTAATCTCGAAGAAACCTTAAAAACTGCTTACCTGCTGACGTTGTGCAGTAGTTGCGGCAGCATGGCGGCGGCGGCGGCAGGCTCGCGGTGCACGAAGGTGGCCAGCACTATGATGCACAGCCCCAACTCCTCGTCGCTGTACTGTTCCACCGCCGTGCCGCACTCTGCGCCTGTTCCAAGCAGGTGATGTTGGTATTAAGATCTTGTACTATATAGAATTGGGTAGTTGACACCAACTTCAATTGAAATACTTTTTATGAACTGTCAAAACGCGATTCTCCCATAGATTTTGTATGGCAATATCGAACTGTGACGTCATTTATCGGCCTTCTCAACTGACTAACTATTTATTGATTTCGAAGCAAGTAAAAATTCGCTTATAGAAGTTGTGTCTTGGAATTATTGGTTAGTGGTGTTGACTACCCAATTGTTACCAGACTACTCCAGAAGGAAAGTGTCTTTCAGATGAATATTGTTTCTTTGTGACCTTCAATGACTTGATGGATTTTCCTGTGATTGGTTGGTGAACGAGTGGAAAATAGTCAATGGATAATACTTAGTTATTAATTACCAATATCACATGGAAGTATTGTGTTGTTTTAAGGAGTTTTTTAAATCATTATTATTTCAAATTGATGTGTTAGTTCAAGATTGTATATATATGTATGTATGAAGTCGGAAAGTACCTATCCTGGATGTCTAAAGCGGAGGATCCGGCTCAGTAGTGGGTTTTAGGAGAGGCCTTTGTCCAGCCGTGGACTGCGATAGGGTGATGATGATGAAGTACCTAGTTATACATAGCTTATAGGATGACGATGCTAACAAGTATCCCCTACGCATACGTACACCGGTAGCACAGCTCGGCGTCGGGCCTGTGCGGCGCGACGTGCGCGTGCGCGGCCCGCTTGCCGGCGCGCGACTCGCCCTCCCACCACCCGCCGCACGCGCCGCCACATGTACCGCCGCACCCGCTCGTCTCACCCGCCTCGTCTGCGGGGGAACACACAGCTTTAATGTGGACTCAGCAACCAGCTCGATAGCTCATCTCGGGAGGAGGGACCCGCTGAGTAACAGTGGGTCGAGGCCTGCCGCGAACTCCGCATCTCCAGCCATGAGCAGAGATGGAACACTGCGGTGGTTTTAGCCAGTAAGAGTCCGGCATGCTCTTCCGTCACTCCCACAAGAGAGAAAGACCATGAGCAAAAAAAAAGCCGGTAGGTTACTCACAACATAATCATAAGAGATTTGGCGTTGCAATCCCTGGTCAAGAACACAAAGACCAAATTCGATCAGCGACAAAAATCATTCAATACATTTATTAAGCATAATATTGAAGAAAACACGGAATGAATATAACATTCAAAGAAAACCAACTCTTAGCTGTTACCTGAAGTGCTGAAAAGCTATGAAACGTATTATTTAAATGACTTTTGTTGCTGACGGAACTATACTTAGTTAATGTAAATAATCGTAATAGTACACATATGTACCTGTGGCATGTTGGTGCGGCGGCGACCCGGTCTGCGCCACCTGCCTCGCCAGCCTGCGCGGGGACCTGCGCGTGCGCACACACGTATATTACTGGTTTAACGTACCGGTAATACGCAGACTGATTTTAAATTCACCGTACATATTTTAAAGGTTGAAAATGTTCACGAATACGAAATTGAGGGGTTAACCCTGAAATGTGAAAGAGAAAATCAGCTGTTCCGTACATTTTGATCGTGTTGCATTTTTTGCTTTATATTTTAGATTTGGTTCCGAAGTAAACGTTTTTCGTATTTATAAGCACTTCATCCCCTTAAAATGCGCAATAAGTTAAAAGTCAACCATATAAAAACCGTTACAACCTGTAATTGGCTTAATGTAACATATTCAACTTTTATATCCATTTTATGTAAAGCTGGTGGGTTTCCATCTGATAAATAAGTACAATTTACACAATATTGCATCTACCTAGAGCACTAATATAATATACGTACCTCGTGGTCTCGGCGGAGGGCTTCTTGTTGAGGTCGTAAGGTCTGCTGGTGGGGGTGGGCGTGGGGGTGGCGTCGCCCTCCGAGCGGGAGGACGCTGTGTTGTCTGTCGAGTCATCTTGATACAAACAGTCACTTCATACAAAATGGTATTGAGGTAAATGACACTAATTAATAAATATTTCATAAATATTTAACCACACGAACAGTCAGACATTAGTACAGATAAGGTCTTGTATTACTTGCCGCCCTCTAAGAAAAAGTTAATGGAAAGAGAGGTGAGGTAACATACGACCCTAACTGTACATGGTATGGTTGACAGTACCTCTTTCTCACTCCTTTAGTAGTAAGAGCAGGACAGCTATAATAAGACGTAGGTGATACCTGGTGGTAGACTCAACGCCTCCCTGACTCGGTCCACTAGAGCGTTGAATACTGGGTACTGTTCTTTGTTGGGCTTTGGACCTATTGGCAGCAATCTGAATACAAAAACCATGATTAATTTGCTGCTGAAGGCTCCAAAAAGAAGGCAATTTAATGCTAAAATGCACCAACATTTACATGAAATGTCAACCTACATGGTAATGATAATATAATCAAATAAATGAATTTGATGCAAATTATATTAAATAAGGACAATCAAATAAATAAACTCAATAAAAGAGATGAAATCAAGGTCAGCAAAAAATATAAAAACATAGTGACATTAGTAACAGATGACGGATTGATGACCTACCATAACTTCCTTGAACGGATGACTTAGTGAAGGTCACGTGGACACTGGATGTGGAGACGATTAGGGGGAGGCCTATGTCCAGCAGTGGACGTCTTTCAGCTAAAAGATGATGAAGGTGATAATGATGATTTTGATGATAGAGATCTTTCCAACATGCAAAGTATTTGAGTTGTCTTCCTTACCTTTCTGGGGGTGGTATATGGAATGGCTGGTGGGAGTGCTGCTGCATCATGGGGGGTGGAGCGTTCCAGGCGACTTCCATCTTGGAGAGCGGGGACTCTGGTGACGCGTACGCATAGCCAACGTTTTTGGCTAGACCACGGAGATAATGTTGTATTAAAGGACATCTTATAAGGTCTCCATATAATTATTGTGATTGGCTTTAAAACTTATCAGAGATATTTTAGTATGCAATATGGACACCATGTTGGGGGCATAAACATGTTACAAAATTAATAATGCAATATTAAAGCCCTCAACATTTGAACTTTAGATCCAGACAAAGAAAAGGGGAAAGACAAAGACGGGGAGGATTTTTTAAAAATTAATATACACAGGCTATAACAATAGCAGGGACATAAATAGATCTAGACCTTACCTGGACTTTTGATGTGGTGTTGTGGAGGGGAGCGCGCATGCGGCCATTGTCCGAACTGATTGTCCCCGTTGGATGACGGCGCTGTGTCCGGGGATGTGCTGCTACCCACTGACACAAAATTACAAGTACATAATAATTAAATGTGTATGTGTAAAAGGCAGAAGAAGGCTTAAAGAAGAAACGATAAAATTATAGATTCTACAGATCGGCTGTATTGTATGGTATTTAGTTTTGCTTGCGACTTCATTTGTGTGGAGGTCAAAGCCCTGTTGCAAGATCCGATTCTATAAACTATACCTAGGTGCCTGCAAAATGTTAGCTTCAAAGGGGCATGTAGTTTTGAAAGTTAAGTTTAGTCAGTGAGTAAATGACTGAAATAATATTAATGTCAGGCTAAAATAATAATACTTTATCAAATTTCACAGACTAGCAAACTTTGACCATGACCTTTCGCTTTTATATTTATCTATACAGATTCTGTAAAACTTAAATGCAAGGTCAATTGAAAAAGTCCTCAGAATTAAACTCTGTAGAATATTCTATAGAACAAGAGATTTAAGATAACGTACCAATAATCCTCTTCTGCTTGCCTAGTATCTTGGCCCGCGGCGACGTCTGCTGGTGTATCTGATCGGGCCAGATCTCCACCGACTGTCCGCTCATCGGCGTCGACTTTCTATTGTAAGAGTTATTTTTACACTGGTTAAAAATGTACCACTTAACCATTATGAATTTCAAAATATACAAAATGTCCGGGTATGGACTGTATAAACCTAAAGGGGGTATATAATAATTTGGTTTATTTTGTTACTAAAATTATTATGCATAAATCCAACTGCCTCTGAACGGAAGCCATTTTTGTATTTTATTTAACTTAAATTGAGCATGCACAGCACAGTAAAAATACTGTAACTTAGTAAGTGTAAGCTCGATTATCTTGGCCATCGAACATATTGTAAATAGAGCAAAGTACGGGATGGACTGCAAAAACTTAAAGGGGGATTTCCTTTAAACTATGTACAGTCTGGACCTGGACATATAGTAGAAAACTATACAATTTGATGATACTTACAAGTTCGAGGAGTCGCTGCCTATAGACACGGATGAGCTGGTCGACAGCTGGTGTGCTGAACGGGATCCGAGGGTAGGCTAGGTAAATGCAGCATTAAAGGCAAATAATTAGCATTAAACAAAATACTACTCTGTGTAAAAAGTACCGGGAATTCATAAATTACAGAACGCGCGGTAAACTTATCGACTTATTTTTTTATTCTATAATTTGGTAGGTCTGTTATGAGTTACCGCGCGAACTTTGAGCGCTATAAGTCAATCAGTGTAATTACAGCTGCCATTTTTGTATTTCAATATTGAAGTGTCCTGCGATTTTACTATGAAAGCATTTTTTGAACAAAAGAGTTTGCCTTAAGTATTGCGTATCAAACGAAATTTCATGTGCCGAATCACTAAAAATGTTACAGAAGACTTACGGTGATTCGTATATCTCAAAAAACACGGGTATATGAATAGTATACAGTATTTAAAGAGGGCCGACAAGTGGTAGTTGATTTTCCTCGTTCTGGTCGACCCAAAACGCTGAGAATGATGATAAAATCAATCTGAGCAAGAGTTTGGTACTTGGAAATCGTCGTATGAGTCTCGGAGAATTAGCTCTAGAGGTAAACGTATCTTTTAAATCCGTTCATAATATTCTGACTAACATTTTGGGCATGAAACGCGTCGCCATACGATGAATGCCAAAAGAGCAAAATTTTTGTCCAAAAAGAGCATCGGAAGCAGGTTGCTGAAGACCTGATTTTCCGAGCTTCTACGGATTTCACCTTCATGAAACGCATAGTAACTGGTGACGAGACATGGGTTTATGAGTACGATATGCAAACAAGTCAACAGTCTCCAGAATGACGCGATTCGAGACGATTGAATCTAAAAAAAAAAAATCGCTGAAAGAGTTGCACACCAAACCTCAATCAGCTTATAAAAAAAATATGGAAGATAGGGTCAAGCGCTGGCGTAGTTGTATTGCAAGCGAAGGAGCTTACTTTGAAGGCGACAACAAAAATTTTGCCGAATAAACCAATTTTATGGTTTTATTGAACAATTCCCGGTACTTTTTACACAGAAGGTATGTCTTAATTTCATGTAGTCTTCAATATCTGAATGCTAGAAACCTGATATTAAAGAGCCAAAACTTCTGTATCGAGTTTATTTTCTCTGTAATTCAAGGTCAGCGGTCAACATTTACTTTTTTCAGTATTTTAGAGCCTTTGGCTGGTTAACTATGTTCAACTTTATATGAATATATTATAATTTATAGTTAGAGTAACAGATAAACACTGTTTCAATGTGGAAGAGGCTTTGCTGTCAGTCCGTAAGTCTAATCGATTGTGCGTGGTCTGATTTTTCATTCTGAAATTTTGACAATAAAAAAGAATAATGAAACCTATCATGGCAATGGCACTTGTTTTTCTTGATGAATGACATGTATGGAAAAACAAGTCGGCATCATCAAATGACCCCCCCCCCCCCCCCCGTCCTGGGCGGGGCGGGAGGGAGTGTCAGACTTTTACTGACTAAAAACTATCTATGTTCCTTCATGTGCCCTTTGCGTTCCGGGGGCGCGGTATCTCTTTCGAACAACCCGCAGAGCACACCTGATTACAACCAACTTTGGACATCCAAACAATCCCAGAGACAAGTTAAGTTGTCTCATGTGCCTGTAACCCAACTACCTTGACCTACACAAATCCAACAGTCTAAGCGAAGCTTTTAGCGACTATGGCTAACCTATGGCTAGTGATAAATAATAAAAAGTTAAAATGTCATGCAAAACAAAGGCAAATATTCTAATTCTTACGATTTTACTGAGCTGCGGGTAAGCGGTAGTAGTGGCGGGCGTTTCTACCTTAGGCGGGTCCTCGTAGTGGGACGGCTCGTCGAACGAACCCTGGAATATTGCAACAGGTTACATACAAAAATAAAAAGCTTTGTAGATTCATACTTTATTGATATTATAAATGCGAAAGTAACTCTGTCGGTCTATATGTTACGCTTTCACGAATAAACCACTGAATGAACCACCGCATTTGATGAAATTTCTTACGAGGTTAGTTTGAACCCTAAGAGTGGAAATAGGCTACTTTATATTCAGCAACTTCGTGTGCATCTGCGATAACCGATATTTGCGGACAAAGTAGCGGGAAGTATAAAATAATTTACTCATAGTACAATTCTGTAAACGAACACAATTCAAATGAACACCTAAACCATGCTAAACTTTTAGTTTAGGCGTTAGCCTTCCCAGATCTACAGATTTGTACACTTTCATTGTTAGTATAAAAAAAATATGTAGTACAAAAACTAACAAGAATAATGTAAAACAGATATAAAAACAAATTAAATTAGTGAACAAGTTAGTTTTGAGGTTGAGTTTAACATGTTTTTGTTTCTATCCTGCACATGCGGGAAAATATACAAATACACGTCAAAATTTCTTCCACTTTTCAGATAATTGGAAAACATATTTTGAGTATAAGTATGTGTACATTGAACTGTTCCTATTGTATAGTAATGTAGTAACATAATAGTTGATTGGCTTAGTTGGACGTAATTCATAATACTTAAAAGATGGTTGGTTGGTTGGATGGCTCGCCCCCTATTACATGGGACCTAAATATACCGGCGAACTGTGGGTGTACATTGGTACAGCTCTGCCTAACCCTTCGGGGAATACAGGCGTGATGGTATATTTATTAATATTTTTTTAAAGATGGTTATTTGGTTCATATTGCAAGAAGTAAACTTAATTAGACTCACGGGTGCGGTGCTGCCGTGTACAGTGGTGTCAGACTTGTCACTAGTCTCGGGGATGGCTATCAGCTCGCTCTCCGACGACTCCTGCTCCAGGCTCCACTGCTGGTACCTGTGAGCATAACTCGAAACCTTACACCTGCATACTTTACCCTTATAGAATCAGCTTATGTAGTATTACCGGTTAGTATTAACTGTTACCGTTTAAGAGTAGTTCGCTGTACCAGTAAGAAAGGAAAATGGATTCGTTTGCATAAATAAAACGCGGTTATTTCAAATACAGGTTTATTAAAGTTACCTTTTGATTCGCTGTACCTTTACCATACCTTTGAACCAACTCAAAACCGTAATGTACCAAGACTTTGACTTTGTTAGAGAGGGGTTAGGGACGCAGAGGTAAAGTTAGTAATAGGGTGAGTTCATTGAGTGCAGTCACAGGCACGCAGACCACTAGTAGTGGCCGACTCTGTCACGCATACCAATGTGACAGAGTCTATCTCTTTCCCTCAGCAGAACAGTAGCAGTAGCAGTTGGAGGAACACCGTAGGATTTTAACTTGTAGAACCGACACACCACATCTTTGTCCTTACCTAAGAAAAACAAACAAAAACAATCAGAAGTTTGTTATATACCTAACAGTTATGTCTTAGATAGATAGATTCATTTATTTGCCTGAAATAAATGAATCTAGCTCTTAGTAAAAATGCGACATTATAAAGTAGTCTTTCTCTTTCGGAGTGCCAAACCACAATACGTTCAAAGCATCCCTAGTGAATCAGTGAGTTTTTAAGCTAGGCTTACCCTTTCACCACAATGACAATGCCATCGACACGCTAATAAGAGTGTTAAGGCAGCGCGAAAACAGAACAGTGCCAAAATCCTGTAAGCTTGCAAATGTACAACCCGTGCCCAAAAAGGGAGATCGTGTAGACAATCTGCTCATTACCATCCCCGACCGTCAGTACCTCCATTCTGTGCAAGGTTATAGAAAGGGTACTGAACAGTAAGTTGCTGACCGTCAACTGGCGATCTTCTTGTATATGGTGTCGCACTACTGGGGCGAAGCCATCGAGAAACATAACGAAGCAATTTCTGTGTCGCTTGATTTCTCGAAGGCCTTTGACAGAGTCTGGCACGCGAGTCTACTCAGCAAGCTTCCTGCTTTTGGTATCCCAGCAGATTTTTGTAACTGGTTATCAGACATCCTCAGTGAATGGTCTATCCGAGTAGTCGTTGATGACCGCTCGTCGGACCTCATGGCTATTGATGCCGGAGTTCCTCAGGGGTCTGTTCTCTCTGCAACTCTTTTCATGCTGCACATCAAGGACCTACTATAGACTGGTATTGACAGGTACGCAGATGGTACAGAAGTACGGTTTCAGAGAGATACTTGTCCAGTGCAAAAACCAGCAGGGATAAAGCTCGTTTCTTGAGAGAGGCCATGGTACAGCGGACAAATTTAACCTTAAGCCTTGTCTCCCAGTGGGATGATGACAATCTGATCTTTTCTAACGCCACCAAAACACAGGCGTGTCTGTCAAAAGGTGTTTTTGGGCTTTGTCATTAGGAATTTCTGAGTAGCAGCCTGGAGTTTGGAAGTGTATGGTGTGACACCCCCATACCTCGGAAAGCACGTACAGCCTTTGGTCGTTATTCCCGCCGGTATTCCCAGATTTGTCCCAGTTCAAAGGCCGTTCCGAAAAAAGATATACAACCAATCTCAATGTATGTCCAGTTTTTGAAGCTTTTGTATGGCATCTGCAACTTAGGTCGGTATCCCACTGGCGGCTTACGAACATTGGACTTTCTGCGTAACGTGGTCGCTGCGCAGACGCCGACGTCACGAATATCCAGTAGCAAGCGTCAACGTTGCGCACGCCCGAACGCAACGTTGACGTTGCCAGCCACTACACACTAGCGACGTCAATGCTCGTAAAATGCCAGTGGGATAAGTGCGTTATTATTATTACTACTTAGCATAACTTCTTAGCATACTGACCAGAAAATCCAGATTAGATTCCATACGAAGTGCGTTTAAATTGATCCGGGAAAAATTGTCCAATCATCATTGTCGCTTCACAGACGTTGGTTGTTTACGCAGCGACATCGCTACGCCAACCGCCACGCGTGTCTCTATCAAATCAAATCAATAATTTATTTACAAGTATCTAGTGGCAAGCATTAACTTTGCGCATCCGCTGAACACAACATTAACGTCACGCACATGCTGTCGGACAGGACGCGACGTTAATGTTACGAAACTGCAGCCACTCACGACGACGTCAACGCTCGTAAAACGTAGGATAACGGCCGTATTATTATTACTACTTTGTGTAACTACTTAGCATACTTACCAGAGGATCCCGATTAGGTTCAGTACGAAGTGCGTTTAAATTGGTCAGGGAAAATTTGTCCAAGCATCCTCAATTTCCTCCAAATGCCCACAGTTTTTGAAGCTTTTGTTCGGCATCTGCAACTTAGGCCGCTATCCCGCTGGCGTTTTACGAATGTTGGCGTTTCTGCGTAGCGTTTATCGCTGCACAGACGTTAGACATCTGCGCAGCGACAACGCTACGCAAAGCCGACGTTAACGTCGCGAGTCTCTAGTGGCAAGCGTTAACGTTGCGCATACGCTGAACACAACATTAACGTCGCGCACATGCTGTCGGGCAAGACGCCGCAGCCACTAGAGACTCGCGACGTCAACGCTCGTAAAACGTAGGATAACGGCCGTATTATTATTACAATATAGCGTAACTACTCAGCATACTTACCAGAGGATCCAGATTGGGTTCCGTACGTAGTGCGTTTAAATTGGTCCGGGAAAAATTGTCCAACCATCCCCAATTTCCTCCAAATGTCCACAGTTTTTATTTATTTATTTATCCTTACTCTGCTAACATTACAGGTTATTAAGACCCAATGCGATAACAGGGTATTTTAAAACATTACATAACTACTTATATCTAGAGAAACCACAAAAAACACTAAAAAAAAGCACTTGTCCGGTATCTGTAACATAGGCCGCTATCCCGCTGGCGGTTTACGAACGTTGGCGTTTCTGCGTAGATGTCTACCGTCTGCGCAGCGACAACGCTACGAAACACGACGGTGATGTCGCGAGTCTCTAGTGGCAAGCGTTAACGTTGCGCCGGCCCTGAGCTCAACGTTAACGTCGCGCACATGACACGACGTCAAAGTCACGTCTCTACACAGACGTTGGAGAAACGCCAATCTACGTAAAGCGCCAATGGAATAGGGGCCTAGGTGATTAGCTTAACACCCTATCCCTAATGATACCCAAAAATGAGTCTCTTATTTAAAAATATTGGTGATATTACGAATCTCAACAGATAATATAACAATCTTATAACAGACAATAGTTATACAGTTATCAGTCGATGAGGACTAAATCGTCCGCACGAAGTATATAGCATGGAGTGGGTTGTAGAATTTTAGATGTAAGGCAGTCCATGGCAAGGTTATAAAGATATTAGGATAAATAAGAGGGATTTGGAAGTTATAAGGATGATTAATTTAAATAATTGCGGTAAAAGAACAAAGAGTGCATGAAAGAAGCCTCCCAGAGCGGCGCTATCTAAATCAAAACATCAAACGTCTGGCGCACCCTGGACAGGTAGCACTTGTTTACGCAGAGTCTAGCTAACCAATCCTTTACCCACGATGATACATCCAAGCTCTTCCTAAAGCCATATCCAAAGACATTTTTTAGAGCGAAACAACCTAAAAGCCTCTCTAAGGGCACTCACCATCGGCTTTCGAAGCCCGCCCTCAATATCACCTACATACAAATTGAAGGATTTTCATATAATAGATCTTAGTTACTGTCTCAACGTCGCCAGAAAACCAACAATAAAAATATCTGTGTTCAAGAAACGAATAGTGGCAACAATCAACAATTGTATTAAAGATAGGTTTTTTAAGAAATAATTTTAATTAAACAATCAAAATATATACCATTGATATTTATGCACTTCTGCATTTTATCGGTATTTAATTGATGCCTGAAAAAATTGTATGAGCGAGAATCAATAATCTTTGAAGGGGATTTTGACAGCCTCATCGGAATTGTATTTTTTTTTTAAAGATGATATCCAAATTCCAAAACCGTGCACCCCGGACCTTGCTCCAACAGATTACCACTTGTAATCTGTTGGAGCAATGTCCAGGGTGTACGGTAGGTGTCGGAGACATTACAATCACAGCTCCTCTAATTTAGCTTCGCCTGTTGTGCAGTGTGTGGTTTAGAGTTGTCCTGAAGCAGCAATGGGCTAGAGCAATTTACCAGTCTCGGTTGTTTAACGGCTAGCTTTTCCATCATGGTTTGCAATTGTTAACAATACAGATCGTCTGGCTAGATATTAGGCAGCTGTAATGGATGACACCAGCACTGGTCCAACAGAGTAAGTGTCCGGTACCTTTTTCTGAGTCAAGTTTTGCTCGGGGCAGGATTTGGTAGGTTCTCCTGGCTTCAACCAGTGTGATGAGCGTTCCCTATTATCGTACATGATCCATTTTTCATCACAAGTAACGATACGATTTAAAACCCCTCGGCACTGTGACGATTGAGTAATGTAACGCAGCACTCTACTCGTGTTTGTTAGTTTCGCTAAATTCATGCGGTACCCATTTTTCCATCTCTTTAACTTTTCCAATTTGTTTTAAGTGAATTAAAATTATTTTTTTATTCACACGGAAGCCTGCCGCTAATTCTGACGTTGTTTGCGATAGATCCGCTTCCACGATCACTTTTAATTCTTTATTGCCAACTTTTTTATTCTGGAATTTTTTGCCGGTTAGGCAGCATTAATTTTTTAAACTAAAACGTTGGCACCAAAAACGTTGCATGTTTTCTTTTACGGAAGCTTCCCCATATATATCATTAATCGTTCGAGCTGTTTCTGCGGCGCTGGTGTTAGGGTGAAAGTCATAATCCTATTTTAAGTTTTACACAATGTGAACAGCACAATGTCAAAAAATTTGCAAAAACTCAGACAGACATTACACAAATACGGCACGACTTTAGCAATCCTGGAACGGACTTATCCAGCGTTAATCAATGTGCAGACAAGTTAGCAACTGACTGGAGACTGGATTAGTTTTACGATAAAAACCGTCTCGGTTGCTGTTTTTTTAAATAAATATTTCAATTAAAGACAATAAACAATAACTTGTTTTGTTTATGTTGTTCTACAAAAGTTAGTGACAAAAAGCTACAAAACTGACTCCACATAGTCTTATCTGCCCTACCCCTTGAGTGTAATTTAAGCCGTGGAGGAGGGGCGTGGCGGCCTGCGAGCTAAGATGGATGTGGCTGTAACGCACTCCTCCAAAGTTTTGACTGGCCGTCACGCCGACAGGCAAGCCAAAGCTGCGGAGGTGAGCGTTAAAACCATCGACGACGATAAGCTTGCGTTGTACCGCCGGGGCCCCGCATCGCCGGAGCCGTGACAGAAACCATGCCTGCCGCAAGCTGCATGCTGGCTTACATGATGTATGCTTGCTTACACGCTGCATGCTTAAGTAATACATGACAAAACTCACACTTATCACCCAGGTTTTTGATAAAAAAACTGGATTTTCTCAATTTTTTTGTCTTCTACCGGTTCTTGATCAGAAACCTAATTTTGTCATACAGAAAAATTTTTAACCAGTGCGTAAATTTTGCCATAATAAACTTCAACACGTTTTATTAAACACGTATATTTTATTTTGATATGTCTTAGTACAAAAAAAAAAGTTATCGCTTACGAAACATGTATACTTAAAAACCATATTTTATTGTCACTCAGCGCTAGCGCATTCCCCACCCCCTCACCCCAGCCATGCGCCCGGGCGGCGGCCAAGAGTTGTCATTGATAGTATGGCGAATAGATTATGTCCATGTTTTGCTTATTTCAAACTCGGATAAGGATGAAATTTTTTTTAATTTTTTTTTTTACTAAACACGGTAATGTGTTCTATTACTGACACTGAACTACCAAAAAAAATTTACGCACTGGTTAAAAACTTATCCTGTATACTTGCTAAATATTACATAAACGATATTCCAACGACCACCTAAAAAAAATCATAACAACACAGCCATTCATTACACAAATCAAGCCCAAGATGTATCTAATACAAGCTACACCACGACAAATGACGACTTCCAAGTTCTAGAAAGTTTTATAAACAATAAGATGAAAAACAAAAACGAAATCGAAAGTCCTAAATCGTTGTGAACTCTTCAGACCGATTCCGGCCACGGCGGCTCATCTTAATGCAGACTAGCCAAGTACGCAGGAGATATAATAGTGCACAGGTGTATGCGCAAACACAGGTGCACTCCCTCTTCCCTAACTGGCCTAGTCCGACACGACAAGGCAATCCGACACGAAAGGGATTTCTCAGTAGCAGCCCGGAGTTTGGAAGTTGGTGGTGTGTAAGTCCTGCGCCTGAAACCGTAGTGACCGTAAACTGAAACCCAGAGACGACTGTATCAACAAAAACATTACGAGAGAAATTGACAAACGAAATATACTTCAGTTCTTGCCTTCAGTTAGTGAACGACTGGTTAGGACATGGCTGGAGGTGGAGCACTGTATTGCCCAATTTCACACAGGTCATGGCAACTTTAAGAGTAAATTATTTTCTTTCAAGCTTGTTGCGTCTCCTCTTTTTTTTATGTTCTACATCAGACTGTAAATATGAGCTATCTGCTCGTGCTCATCACATCTTATAGGAGAGCACTCTTCGGCAGAATAAACGAAATATGTTAGATAGTGTACAGGTTACATCTGGAGTTGTTTATTACGCGGATCATGTAGAAACTAGAGCAAATTTTCTTGCATTCGAGCGTTTTGGTCATAATAGGGTTTGGCAAAAACGCTTGAACGCACGGAAATTTGTTAGTTACTGCAATCAAATGTAACAGCTCACATTAGGTCCCATTAAGTCAATATGATAATTGCATTCCGTGGTGCTTGGCCATCTGGGCTTCTCCCAGTTGTAAACATTCCTTTGTGCCTCTTGGCTAGTTCTGTTCTGTGTCGCTTGTTTGGAGGGAAGTGGAAATTATGTTTTATATTACTTCTTCGGTAATCTTTTCTTATTAATTTCTTTGCGGGATGCAAGACTGTTGAATCGTTTCTCCGAGACTCATCGAACTTCATTGCCTCAGCGCATTTTGTGGCGGGCTTGTCCCATAAGAAAACGAAATATACTATGGAGGAAATTTCAAAACGACCCAAATAATAATAACTTTTAAATAGATTTCATAAGAAGAAAAACACGAAGTACTACAAATTTATGATGAAAGAAACATTTTTTTTTTTTTAATGCAAGTTAAATCGAAAGTTGTGGTGCTTAACTAATAATCTTTCCAGTAACAATCCAGTGACCGTGTGCAACATTCCTAAGTTAAACGTAAACAACAAAAGTATTACCATACCGAGGTATGCGAAACTTTTAACGTCAATTTGGCCCAACAGTAGCAGTACCATTACGCCATGTACTAGCACTGAAGGTATGAAAATAATTGATAATGTAGACCCATGTTGTAACTCGGGAACTGATGGCATCACCACTAAAATAAAGAAAAAAATAAGGATGTAATAAATAGCAAACGACCTAACCAATAGTATCAACAGCTGTTTCAAAGGTAATACATTGTTAAATTCACCACCCCTAAAATTGCTAAATTCAACCCTATATAAAATCCGGTTCAAAGCCAGATCCTGGAAATAACCGACCTATATCGGTATTACCTGTTCTATCAAAAAATTTCGAACGAATAATTTACACCAGAATTGAAAAAAAAACTAAATGGTATCAATTATAGTTATGATTGACAGTTACTTTTAGGTTGGTTCGGACAAGTGTCCAAGTCAAGGGTCAAGTGTCCAAGTCCAAGTGAAAAGTCAAGTGTCATGATGTCGAGGTCATGGGTCATGTGTTTAAGTGTATATGTATAAGAGCCCTTTTACATGCTCAACAAACCAAAGCCAAAGAATCTATTATCTAGCTTTTAATAGATTCTTTGGTAATTGTAGGAAGTTGGACATGAAAAGTAAGCATCTGGTTAAATGTGATACCCATGGTTTTAAAAATATATTTTTTTAATTTTATTTTATTAAACTACGTATTTGACATATGTGGTTTAAGGCTCAAACTAACTTATATACCTACCTAGTGTGATAGTTTTTATTTTTGGGACAGTCCCGCCACTCTATTCCCAACCACTGCTACTCCTGAAAGCCAGAATTAACAGTGGCGACCACCAGAAAAGCGTCGTAGCAATGACGCTCGACGAGTCCCGGAGATATAATTCATCTGTCTTGGACCCCGCATAAAATGAATCAGAAAACAACAGCGGAGGAGTTAGAAAAACAATTTCCACTTCCCTCCATATCAAGCAGGAGACAGAACTGAGCTAGGCCAATAGGCACAAAGGGACTTTTTACAACTGTGAGAAGCCCAGTTGCTTAGCACCACGGAATACGATTAAACGATGGGTCCTAGAATATTGATTTTCATTTCATTGTAATGACGGGTATGGCAATAACACTTGAACGCACGGAAATTTGTTCTACTTTCCACAAGGTCCAAATACTATAGGTCTTACAATACATATTATATTCATATACATACATACATACATACACTCACGATATATATACCAATAATATGTGGACCTTGAGTAATCATAGGAACAAATGCGTACACGATCAGGTGGTGAGGAGTACAAGGCGCGTCCGGTGTGACACGCCACCTAAGCGTACGTCGGCACTAGAAAGTGTGACGTCAATACAAGACTTGCCATTTGGCTGCACAAAGTAGGTGGTGCGTCAGGGGTGTTACGAATCGATTGGTTCCTTTCAGGAACGAAATCTTGGAATATACTTGAATTGCCATACCACAGGAACGATGAGGCGAATCGCGCCGACAGGACAGGGCGCTGATTGATTAGCTGACGGTACGTCACAAGAGAGTCATAATTACATAAAAAAAAACCGGGTTGCACTCCGGTGAAAACTTGAATATTAACGTTGCGCTGACGCGAATTGTCATTTTGTGTACGATAAATTCGTAAGATTTTCGATCAGGTCACGTGTCCTGACGCGAATTTAAAAAAAAATTACCCATTCCAAAACAAGTGCACAACGCCGCTTACGAATTTTCGATCAGGGTCACGTGTCCTGACGCGAGTTTAACATTTTTTACCCATTCGAAAAAAAGTGCACAACGCCGCTAAAGAAGTTTTCACTTCAAAAATCACTCGCACTCTTCGACAACTAGGGCTCCTATTGGTTTGACAGCCGTGGTCGCCTTCCTTCAGAGATTAATTTCAATAGGAGTGAACAATACCCTAGCTATTTATCTACACAAGTTTTTCTAAACAAGACATTGCATATTCGCTGAAACTAATTGTCAGTGAAATGGAATTAGATTGAAATTACCTAATATTAAGTTTTTTTTATTTTATAAATCGGGTATGGGTGCCGGTTCAATTATGGCAATTAATGAAAATCATTTTGCATCATGTGATGTGTTTTTTTATATCCCATATACATACATTTCGTTGATGTTAAGGAAAAATGTACTAAGCGACAATTTAGTAGTTTTTTATACCCAACCTTATTAGGTGTATTTAAAATAATACACAGGGTTATTGTTTGTACTCTTTCACTGGAAACAAAAAGTTTTGTTTATTACAACTAAACAGCTTATATTAGAAAAAAAAGAGGAGAAAGTCAACAAAATTTGAGAACTATTTTACACTTTTTATTGAGAACCCTTATTTTGATACCTCACTCGATAGGTTTTGGAGAAAATAAAATTGAAAACATAAATAATATGGAAAAAAATCGGCCATTTAAAATTGATATAATTTTGATATACCCAGTTTCAATCTCACAATTAAGAAGAATCTACCGATAACTCTCAAATTAAAATAGTGCTAAAGAAAAATACATACATACACTAGAAAAACAGAAACCTTTTTCTGGCGCAGTCGGGTAACAAGAAAAGAGTTAAGAGTACAAACAATAACTTTTTGTATTAGACTGTACACACAATAGGATTAAATTTAAAATACGACCAAGTTAAACCTTTTGATTTCCCGACTGACCCCAAATACCTATTCGTTTTGAAAAGAAGATTGAATCATGAATAGCCACCTTTCAATAAGATCCCATTAAAATACTTGTCACATAATTTCATAGAAGTGTTGTATAAATTTCAATTATTTATAACCGGGTTTAAGGCTCAAACTAACCTATTTCTGCAATAACAACCTACCTATTTAAAAAAGTTTTTTATTTTGGGACATTCCCGCCACACTGTTCCCAACCACTGCTAATCCTGAAAGCCAGAATTAACAGTGGCGACCACCAGAAAAGCGTCGAAGCAATGAAGCTCGACGAGTCCCAGAGATATAATTCAACTGTCTTGGACCCCGCATATAAGTTAATCAGAAAAAAACAGCGGAGGAGTTAGAAAAACATAATTTCCACTTCCCTCCAAAAAAGCAGGAGACAGAACAGAACTAGGCCAATAGGCACAAAGGGACGTTTACAACTGGGAGAAGCCCAGTTGCCTAGCACCACGGGCTTCAATTACCATTTATTGATGGGTCCTAGAATTTAATTTGTTTATTTAGTTTTGACATAAGAATGACATTAGTGACAGGTATGGCAATAACACTAGAACGCACGGAAATTTGTTCTACTTTTCTCAAGGTCCGCATAGTGAACGAAAATGTTGCTACAGAGCAAGAAGCTTAAAAGAAAATAATTAATAATAACTTAAGACCTATTCTGTAGTTCCCCGAATGAACTCAAGAAAAAGAGGTTTCCGACGACTGGAACCGCAATTAGCTGGGACCGTGGTGCCAGTTGCCGGTTCCATTTTAATATTTTTCTTACGGTTATTAGGACCACCTATAAATCAATAAACACAAAATCTATGTTCAAGCCAAAACGGTACAGACAAGCGAAAAAAATTTAAAGAGAAAGTCTCTTTGATCCTAATATATTATTTGTTTATTTGTATGGATCAATTGTCCTGCTAACAATAATGAACCATTTACAACAAGTAAATAATGATCTATCATAATCAGCCTTAAAAATATGAAAATATAAGTGATATATACACATATAAATAATCAAAGTTCTATACAAAAATCACAGTCAACAATCACAATTTGTTAAAAATTAGCTTGACAAAATCAGTCTTAACGATTTTTAGTTATCACCTCTGTTATTTAAAATACAATAATCGCAGTCAACAATCACAGTTAGTTGAAAATGACCGTCATACGGTGACTAGTAAGAAACCAACATTAGTTTAACGGAGACTTTAACTTGATACTGTCACTTTCTTTTTGATACAAAATGTAAGGGAAGGCATGAATTTAACGCCTCCGTCAACCTAATGTTGGTTAAAAAAAAACGTTTGACTGTACTGTTTTTGGCTTCAACAATAGTTTTTTTTTTATTTATTTATGGGTGGTCTCAATCGCCGTAAGAAAAATATTAAAATAAAATTAAAGCGGCAACTGGGTTCGCAATCCCAGTTAATTGCGGTCCCAGTCGCCGGAAGGCTCACAAAAAGGGCATCGTTTGTAACAAGTTACAAAATTTTAATGAAGTAGTAAAAAGTTTACTTTAGTTATAAAGTAAACATTTTTACTTCTTCATTTTTTTCTTTCTTCGTTCTTTATTGGGAGATACGACTCTTCGATAATGCATGGCATTATTAAGAGATGTATCTCTCAGAATAATCTTGTCCTAAAATAAAATAACAAATAAGCTTTACTAACATAGTCATAAGATTTTATGTTTACTAACCCACTAACCCACTATGGATGTTACTTGTCCGAAATAAAGGTTATTTTATTTTATTTATTTTTTTATTAAAATTTTGTAAATAAAACAAATAAAATAAAGCTGGGATTGGATTTTATCCTAATGAGTATTACCCGCCAAATAATCGCATTAGGATAAAAGTAGGTAACATGAAAAGACATGTGAAATGGAATAAATAAATCAATTTGCTTTTAAGTTAAAACTCCTGATAGAAGACAAGAGACTTTCTATATGTAGTTTTTTACAATTTATTAGATTTATATTACTCAACCAAGTCTAGGGAAACTACATCAAATAATTTAGAGGACCTACGTAAGACCAAATAAAAAAAATGGACCTTGAGTAATCATAGGAACAAATGCGTACACGATCAGGTGGTGAGGAGTACAAGGCGCGTCCGGTGTTACACGCCACCTAAGCGTAACGTCGGCACTAGAAAGTGTGACGTCAGTACAAGACTTGCCATCTGCTTAAGTAGGTGGTGCGTTAGGAGTTAGAATAGTATCATTTTAGTATGAAATCTTGAATCTTAAATTGCCATACCTGAGGGACGATGACGGTCGGTACTGCCCTAATTGTCGTGTAGAATATTACGAATTAACTGCACACCAATCAGTCAACTCTCTCCTTAAAGACATCTCGTCTTTAGAAATTGGTGGCTTATTATTCGGCCACATAAGTACATAGCTGGGTAATAAGCCACCAATTGGCGTGATAAAAATACTTTTAAGGTCACAAAAAATCACATAGAGCTGAAAAAATATTGTTTTTTTTTTTTTATAGACGGGAAATCTTCAAATAACTTCCCCCGCCCTGGGCGGGGCGGGAGGGAGTGTCAGACTTTTACTGACTAAAACCCGTCTATGTTCCTTCATGTGCCCTTTGCGTTCCGGGGGCGCGGTATCTCTTTCGAACAACCCGCAGCCCCGGCAGGCATCGGCCCTCAGTGGCCCCATCCAATATTGAAATGTTAAGAACACAATTATGAATGAAATGTGAAAATTCCCTGTCGATCCCACATCTACAAAAATAAATGTATTTGAGGTCAAAGTGCGGAAAAATGGGATGGAATAACCCATATTTGCGAACTAATGCACCATGAATGATGACCATGAATTAATTTTTTGTAGATGTGTGTGATTTGACATTTGGGGATTTTCACATTCCATTTATGATGGTGGTTCTAACATTCCAATTTTGAGCTCTATGCGAATTATTGTAGCCTTAACCCTGTTGTTTGAGCCGAAAACATATAAAACGAATTTGTAAGTATGCAAATTTTATTGTAATATATTTTTAATAACCATGGGTTACTATACCGTCTGACTTTTTAAAATAATAAGTGAACTTCCGTTCACCTAATATTAAAAAAAGTAAAAAAAGAAATGTCTCTGCCATACTCCGCACTATGGCAGACCAATTTCCTTTTTTTATTACCTATTAGTACTAGAAAAACCGACAATCCTAGATGTCAGTAGACACTAACATTTAGGATTGTAAGTTTTTCTTGCTTTTAATGTCATTGGATCAATTGTCTGTTAAAGATTATTATTATTATATAGTGATTAAAAAGCCCGGAAATTCGACCTGCCAACTAGTTAAACCGGAGTTTCGAGTAAAATCGGTTAATTTTTTTTTTAAATGACAATATTTTTGTATATACTTCTTTCAAAATTTATCATAAAACCGTCTCAATTTCTAATGAATGAAATGTAAAAAGTATAATAAAAGTCGGACTTGCCGGACACGGATTAATTTAAATTAGCCGGTGTCCGGCTCAGTAGTCAGGCTTTATTCGGACGCCTGGCAACCCCAGTTTGTCAGTCAGGGTTACCAGGTGTCTGCCGGTCTTACTCACGTAATGCTGTCCTTACTTCAAAGTCCAGCAGAAGTCAGGTTGCTCTAAGTACAACAAGAAAAAACACAATCAGAGCATAAATTCTTTTGGTTGAGCATCAAATTTGGTACAGAGAAAGAACTTACCGGGTCATAATAAAAACAATTTTTAATTAATCAGTGAGAATACTGTCTCGCTGATTTCACTTAATTATTTTACACAACACACACATTTAAAACACATTTTAAATTGATTGATTTTAATAAAATATACAGAAAATCACCTCTGCATATTTCGGAAAAAAATATCAAGTATTTTATTTTTTGTTTTAATATGTATAAACGCGATTTTGTTAAACAAAAGAAAATATTAAAACTGGTTTATTTTGTTCAGAGAAAACTTTATTTTTGGAATAGAAAATTTGTTTTATTTGAATTATTGTTTGTTTTGTATCGTATTATTGGTTTTAAGTCCTTCATACCGCAACACAGCAACGCTGCTTTGCGGCAGAAATACGCGTACAAAGGGAATAGGCGACTTTGTTTCATAATGATGTACAAACGCGATTTTGTTAAATAAAAGAAAATATTAAAACTGGTTTGTTTTGTATAAAGAAAACTTTATTTTTGGAATAGAAAATTTGTTTTATTTGAATTATTATTTGTTTTGTATTGTATTATTTGTTTTAAGTCCTTCATACCGCAACACAGCAACGCTGCTTTGCGGCAGAAATAAGTGGTAATACTTACTCTGTCGAGCTTAAAAAGAGCTCTACTGCTGCAATTCAGGTACAAATGGTATAGCGCGACTGATTTAATAACTAACGGTAAAGTTAGATATAGCATCAGGACTGGTGAGGTGCCCTAGCGTGGTCCCGGAGCCGTTTGCTGCGGTTATTTTACCAATGCTGTGCTCGAAACAGCATGGAGGGACAGTTTTCCACCGAGGGATTATTTGGCAGAATGCTGTGATAATGGTCTGGTGTAGATAATAAAAGATTTTTTTTTTAAATAAAGAAATGTTTTGTTTTTAAAGTGTTTTTTTGAAAGTTTGTTTTATTTGAATTATTATTTGTTTTGTATCGTATTATTTGTTTTAAGTCCTTCATACCGCAACACAGCAACGTTGCTTTGCGGCAGAAATACGCGTACAAAGGGAATAGGCGACTTTGTCTCATAATGATGTACAAACGCGATTTTGTTAAATAAAAGAAAATATTAAAACTGGTTTGTTTTGTATAAAGAAAACTTTATTTTTGGAATAGAAAATTTGTTTTATTTGAATTATTATTTGTTTTGTATCGTATTATTTGTTTTAAGTCCTTCATACCGCAACACAGCAACGCTGCTTTGCGGCAGAAATAAGTTGTAATACTTACTCTGTCGAGCTTAAAAAGAGCTCTACTGCTACTACAATTCAGGTACAAATGGTATAGCGCGACTGATTTAATAACTAACGGTAAAGTTAGCTATGTCATCAGGACTGGTGAGGTGCCCTAGCGTGGTCCCGGAGCTGTTTGCTGCGGTTATTTTATCAATGCTGTGCTCGAAACAGCATGGAGGGACAGTTTTCCACCGAGAGATTATTTGGCAGAATGCTGTGATAATGGTCTGGTGTAGACAATAAAAGATTTTTTTTAAAATAAAAAAATGTTTTGTATACTTAAAGAAGATTTTCTTTTTCGAATAGAAAGTTTCATCATCATCATCATCTCAGCCATAGGACGTCCACTGCAGAACATAGGCCTCCCCTTTAGATGTCCACATATACCGGTCGGAAGCGACCTGCATCCAGCGTCTTCCGGCGACCTTTATTAGGTCGTCTGTCCATCTTGTTGGTGGACGTCCTACGCTGCGCTTGCTAGTCCGTGATCTCCACTCTAGCACTTTTCGACCCCATCGGCCATCTGCTCTGCGAGCAATATGGCCTGCCCATTGCCACTTCAGCTTGCCAATCCGGTGGGCTATGTCGGTGACTTTAGTTCGTCTACGGATCTCCTCATTTCGGATTCGATCACGTAGAGAAACACCGAGCATAGCCCTCTCCATAGCTCGCTGAGCGACTTTGAGCTTTGAGATGAGGCCGATAGTGAGAGACCACGTTTCGGTGTCGTAAGTCATCACTGGTAACACACATTGGTTGAAGACTTTCGTCTTGAGGCACTGAGGTAAGTCGGACGAAAAGACATTGCGTAGTTTCCCGAACGCTGCCCAGCCGAGTTGGATTCGGCGGTTGACCTCTTTCTCGAAGTTGGACCTACCTAATTGGACTACTTGTCCTAAGTAGATATATGAGTCAACAACTTCGAGTTCCGAGTTTCCAACAGAGACTGGGGTGGGCACAACATTGGCATTTGACATAGTTTTCGTCTTGTCCATGTTCATTTTCAAGCCCACCCGTTGTGAAACTCGGTCGAGGCCATCGAGCATCATGCTGAGTTCCTTGATCGACTTTGCCATGACTACAATGTCATCGGCAAACCGAAGGTGAGTGATGTATTCGCCGTTGATGTTGATGCCCAGTCCTTGCCATTCCAGGAGCTTGAAGGCGTCTTCCATTGCGGCAGTAAACAGTTTCGGAGAGATAACAGAAAGAAAGAAAGTTTGTTTTATTTGAATTATTATTTGTTTTGTATCGTATTATTTGTTTTAAGTCCTTCATACCGCAACACAGCAACGCTGCTTTGCGGCAGAAATACGCGTACAAAGGGAGTAGGCGACTTTGTTTCATAATGATGTACAAACGCGATTTTGTTAAATAAAAGAAAATATTAAAACTGGTTTGTTTTGTATAAAGAAAACTTTATTGTTTTTGAATTATTATTTGTTTTGTATCGTATTATTTGTTTTAAGTCCTTCATGCCGCAACACAGCAACGCTGCTTTGCGGCAGAAATAAGTGGTAATAGTTACTCTGTCGAGCTGAAAAAGAGCTCTACTGCTACTACAATTCAGGTACAAATGGTATAGCGCGACTGATTTAATAACTAACGGTAAAGTTAGATATATCATCAGGACTGGTGAGGTGCCCTAGCGTGGTCCCGGAGCCGTTACTGCGGTTATTGTATCAATGCTGTGCTCGAAACAGCATGGAGGGACAGTTTTCCACCGAGGGATTATTTGGCAGAACGCGGTGATACTGGTCTGGTGTAGACAATAAAAGATTTTTTTTTAAATAAAGAAATGTTTTGTTTTTAAAGTGTTTTTTTGAAAGTTTGTTTTATTTGAATTATTATTTGTTTTGTATCGTATTGTTTGTTTTAAGTCCTTCATACCGCAACACAGCAACGCTGCTTTGCGGCAGAAATACGCGTACAAAGGGAATGGGCGACTTTGTTTCATAATGATGTACAAACGCGATTTTGTTAAATAAAAGAAAATATTAAAACTGGTTTGTTTTGTATAAAGAAAACTTTATTTTTGGAATAGAAAGTTTGTTTTATTTGAATTATTATTTGTTTTGTATCGTATTATTTGTTTTAAGTCCTTCATACCGCAACACAGCAACGCTGCTTTGCGGCAGAAATAAGTTGTAATACTTACTCTGTCGAGCTTAAAAAGAGCTCTACTGCTACTACAATTCAGGTACAATGCTGTGCTCGAAACAGCATGGAGGGACAGTTTTCCACCGACGGATTATTTGGCAGAATGCTGTGATAATGGTCTGGTGTAGACAATAAAAGATTTTTTTTTTAATAAAGACATGTTTTGTTTTTAAAGTTTTTTTTTTTTAAAGTTTGTTTTATTTGAATTTTTATTTGTTTTGTATCCGTTAACTTTAGATACATAAAAATTTATTTGGCAGAACGCGGTGATACTGGTCTGGTGTAGACAATAAAAGATTTTTTTTTAAATAAAGAAATGTTTTGTTTTTAAAGTTTTTTTTTTAAAGTTTGTTTTATTTGATTTTTTATTTAATTTGTATCCGTTAACTTTAGATACATAAAAATCCTAAATATATAAATGATCTTCATAAATGTAATGTCTTTTATACATTAGGGTATTTTTACGTATACACATTCCAAATTAAATAAAACATTAAAATAATGTTCATGTCTCTGATTTAGACTTCCCAAGATTAAAACGGATAAACCGGTGTTGTCTACACCAACTAAAAACGCGTGATCTTAGATTCAAAGAGTTTTCTTTTTTTTTTCATAAAAAACCGTCCTTCATACCGCAACACAGCAACGCTGCTTTGCTGCAGTAATAGGTGTAGTGCTAGTACTTCCTCGGTCGAGCTTAAAAAGAGCTCTACTACTACTACTAAAATTCAGGTACAAATGGTATAGCGCGACTGACCTAATATCTAACGGTAAAGTAAGATATTTAATCAGGACTGCGGAGGTTCCTACCGTGATCTCGGAGCTGTTTGCTGCGGCTAACTTACGAGCACTATGGTGGACAGCATGGAGGAACAGTTTTCCACTAAGGGATTATTTGGCAGAAAGCCGTGATGATGGTCTGGTGTAGACACTAGCTGACACGAACCGAGGGTGTGGCCCAGTTCCTCTCCATCATTAACCAGGAATGGTAGACCGGGGTGCATACCGCTCGTGTTTTGAGAAGCCTACTTCTAGAAGTCTAGTTCCCAGCCTCTAGGCTGGGAACATCGCTGAAGCGCTAGCTAACTTGTGGCATCTAGACTCCTCTTTATAAACAGCAATTTGGCGCTGTTTATCTAGCCCAGTGTGTTACTGGTTGTATTATATGTAGTCCTACAAGGTAGTAACCCAAACAGAAACTTTTTTTTTAAATGATTAAAAATCTACTTCGCTGTCTCTTACTGGTGCTTCAATTATTAATTTCGGAGCGCGATCCAATACAGTTGAATCGTTTCTCTGGGACTCGTCGAGCTTTATTGCTTCGGCGCTTCTGGCGGTCTCTACTGCTGACCCTGCGTTTCAGGAGATGCAGTGGTTGGGAATAGTGTGGCGTGCTTGTCCCAATCGTGCTTTATCTAAACTCAGATAAATGGCTTTATTTCTTGGCTTTCTTGGAGTCCCACCCGTCCCAAAGTCACTGTTATTATCCTATTATAGGCACGTAGTTATATACTCAGACACCTTTTACCTTCAAATACATAACCGTTCAGTAAGCGAACATCGGACATACATCATAAATATGACAAAAAGACTCATCCGATCATTATGTTTAGAGCAAACATAACAGTCAGATGAGACATTTCGTCATATTTATCTACTAAAATGATCGATTTTAGTAGTAGTCGTTTGGTAATCGGCACCGTCACCAAACATTGACCATTGGATTGACATTGGAGTGTTTACCCAGAAGAAGCTTGTTCACCTAAATGTAAATACGAACACCCTTAATTAAAAATGAACATACAACTAAATAAGCCTGTATATTCCAATTAACTTTCAACTAACAGTTTTTTTCTTGAACGAAGCCAAAAAAAACTGTTAATCAATTAAGTTGGTGGCAAATACCCAAATGCTACATACACTGCAGTAATTTTGAAAAAGAATGGGCACCAAACGGGCCCTCAATAATAGGAATGTAGGTACAAAACCTGACAAGTACCACCAAACTCGTCACTAACCGAACACTTTTTTTACTAGTATCGATAATGGCAGATTAACAATCTTTAAATATCTTTTTTATGTCGCAGGCAAAACCGAAAGAATGCTTTGCTTTCCTGATTAAGGTGAAGAGGTCAATAAAGGGCACGAGATCACTTTGTCACCAGTGATCTCAGCTGCCCTTGAATACATCACCAACTTGAGACAAGTCGCTGACGTGTAACGACCTCTTCTACCCTCCCCTCATACAACTACTGCTATATGAGGGGAGGTTGGGCAATCGGAACTCGTCACTAACCGCGCGAATAGCAGCAACACTAGGTCGCTAATGGTCGCCGGTGTGTGTGAGAGCGTGGTACTTCCCCGGACGAGCCAGCCCACCTACGCGCTGTACTGAAGCACTAGTAGTGCGAGTACAGCATGGCTCTACCACTATCATGTCGTCTGTGACAGACAACACACGAGGTGAACATTGGCACCAGAGTAGTGTTCACATAAAGAAAAACGATTATATCTAGCTTTTGCACGCGACTTCGTCCGTGTGATTTAGTTACTTAGGGCAGCCTATTTTACCAAGTGTCTAGATACAAAGTTTCATGGTTTTATCTTCAATGATAACGAACTCCCATACCATCTCTTTACTCGCTACAAAAAGTAGTATAATAATAAGTCCTTCAAGGTCTAAACCATCTCTGTACCACTGTACTCTGGGTTTTAATACAAATAAATCTTAGGTTGCACCTGAGAGACACGGTGAATGTCGAAAATTAGTCTTGTTTAGACATGCTCGGCGCGTTTCACCAGTCTATGTCAATATTATAAAGACTCGGTTTGTTTGTTTCTTTATTATTTTGATTAAAAGAGGCAATCTCTGAAAGTACAGGTTAGATTAAAAAGAAAAACGACGGGTTGCACTCCGGGAGTGCCGGCAGAAGTGAAAACTTGAATATTAACGTTGTGCATTTGATTGTGCATTTTATATTTTTTTTTATAAATTCGTCAAATTTTCGATCAGGTCACGTGTCCTGACGCGAGTTTAACATTTTTTACCCATTCCAAAACAAGTGCACCACGCCGCTTACGAATTTTCAACCAGGGTCACGTGTCCTGACGCGAGTTTAACATTTTTTACCAGTTCCAAAAAAAGTGCACAACGCCGCTAAAGAAGTTTTCACTTCAAAAAATACTGATAAAAAGCCTGAGTACTGCCGAGTCCCTAGGATATGTTTTAAGCTATACCACACTTCCAAACAAACGACGTCGCGGGCAGAAATTAGTTACTAATAACTAAATTACCAAATGATAATTATTTGTGCCCGGATTACATGGGACCTAAATATACCGGCGAACTGTATTATATTTTATAATTATTTAACCTAACCTAACTGGTTTACCCTAGGGTATGTAAGTACCCGCAGCAGCATCATCATCATCATCATCATCATCATCATCATAATTTAAGTACTTACACAGCATAGATTATTAACATTTGGTAAATTTATTGATTAGTAGTACTTTTGCCCGCGATTTCGTTCATTCCAAAGTCAAGTACACCTTAAAACATATCCTATGGGACGCGGCACTAGTGAAGCATTCTATCAGCAAAAGATTTTTTGAAATCGGGCCAGTACTTACATAGGGTACCACTGACAAACAAACAAAAATTAAGAAACAAAGTTTACGATTTTTTAATGAACGAATCTAACGATTTTTTAATGAACGAATCTAACGATTACAATCGATTTATATTGCTTTTTTTTTAATTGAAATCCAAAATGGGCGATTTGTGATTGTGTAAACAAAACTAGTAACCAACTTTGTAACAATGAATATAAATATTATGATGTAGACGATTATTAAGCAATGTTTTTTTTTTAATTATCCCCCAAAGGGGTGAAAAGTTGGATGGTTTGAAAAATCTTTTATTTTTTTATTTAATCGACCGGGATCTTAGCAGGAATGCGATTAGTAAGTAAATAATAACTAATAATAATAACTGCCCCGTTGGTCTCGTGGTCGCAAACGCGACTGCTGTGCGAGGGGTCCCGGGTTCGATTCCCAGGTTGAGCAAAAAGTGTTATTGGGTTTTTCTACGAATTTCTCAGTAGCAGCTCGGAGTTTGGATTTGCGCCCGGTTAATGGCAATAGGCTCGCCTCCTATTACATGGGACCTAAATATACCGGCGAACTGTGGGTGTACATTGGTACACCTCTGCCTAACCCTTCGGGGAATACAGGCGTGATGGTATATATAATAAAGTGTATCGCAATTTTTTTTTAAACTATCCTTCAAAGGGTCCCAGGGCTATTGCGTTCATAAGCGAACTTTTAAATCTACGCGGATGAAGTCACGGGCAAAAACCTAGTTTATCAATATAAACAAAATTCGTGTTCACTTTGTTCATCTTCAAAGTCATAGTCAAATCATTTATTTCAACTAGACCATTAAAAGACACTTTTGAAGTCACCTCTGGTTTTTACCATTATTCAATTTTTTTTATTCGACTTGACTCTAGTCCAGGTCAACGGTGACAAAGACAAAATCGACGATGGAGATCAATGGACCATCAATTATAGAATGTCATCAATAGATTGTACCAATCCTGGAACTAGCAGATCTCAGCCTGACCTATCAACTTTCGGGCTTACAGAGTCTGAGTCTAGAAATATATCAGAACGAAAGAGAAAAGCACCAGAGGATGAGTTTGTATATCAACTCGGCCAATTCAAAAAGGAAATTATGGAATTACTTGCTAGTTTTGGAAAATCCCAGGCTGCTAGTCTTGACACTATAAAGCAGGAAATGTCCTCTATTAAAGGGCAGTTAAGTGACATCAAGACAACAACGGCACAATTAATAGCTGAAAACATGAGTTTGAAATCTGAAATAAAAAGCTTAAATACTACTACTGATAATACTCAAGAAAAGATCAAATGCCTAGAAAGCGATGTACGTATCCTGCGATGTAATGTCAACTCTTGTTCAACATCGTTAGAAAACACAACATCAAGTTTATGCGGCGAAATAATTACAGAAGTCCAGGAGCGTGCCGAACGTGGTAAAAATATCATTTTAGTCGGCATTCCAGAATCACACTCAGATAACAAGGAGAAAAGAAAGGATGATGATAAAAGCGAAGTTAAGAACATCATAGTAGCTATAGATCCTGTTTGCCCTGAGCCTGAAAAAATCATACGTTTAGGAAAATATAACGAGAACAAATTTCGTCCTGTAAAAGTCTGCTTCTCAACTCAAAAAACTGCACAAACGATACTTAAGAAAAAAGCAAATCTAAAGGACACCAAAACCAGAATCTATTCTGATCAGACTCCAAATCAGAAGCAGGCGATGCTAAAATTAAAAGAAGTGCTACGACAACGTGTAGAAAATGGAGAGAAGGATTTAACCATAAAATATCAAAAAGGAACACCTAAAATTGTAAAACAACAAAACCACCCACAATCATCAAAAAACTAGATATAAGAGAAAATGCAAGAGATACTGCCTACAAAAACCGGTTGATTATCCATAACATCTGTAAGTCATACGATAATTTAATTGTCAAAAACAAATCACTAAAAATTATTTATACAAATATTCGGAGTCTGGTAAAGCCCGGCAAACTAGATGAAATAAGGTGTGTCATAGAATCATTTCAAACAAAGGTCCATGTGATTGTACTAACCAAAACTTGGATAAAAGACGAAAACGAAGCTCAAAGACTCGTACTACCACACTATAAACATTACTACAACTACAGAAAAAAATCACTCTTAAACACGTGAATGTACTCACAAATACCAACCACTTTCCCTATTTAACGATTTTAATTAATTAGGAAAAATTATAAAATATAAAATTTCAGAAATTAAATAGGTATGTACTTCGCCCAACAACGACAAATAACCCATAAAGAATCTAAAAAAAAAACAAATTCAAATACAATTTGGAAAATCACCTTTTCGTTCGATAAAATTAATTTTCAATCATACGTCCAATATTTAAAGTAATTAAAAAAAAACTCAATAAAACAACTCAACACTTTAGCCGTATTTTTATTTAAACATTCTTTTAGGGTTAACAACTGCCCCAGAACCAACCAACCTGCTATAAAAAAATAATACGACCAAGACTATCCCACAAGAATCTCCCAAGATTATGTCTGTACCTTCTTCTACAAACCATAAACTTGAGACAAATACAACACTACACCTCTTCTTCTTCTTTCGATGATTATTGTATTCGAGAAGTAATTAAGAACAAAATCAAGATTTAGGTTCGGGCTACTGCACCTGGGTTTTTTTCCAATTACTTTTTCATTATTCTGTTATCTGGATTGTCCTTTGAAAGAAGTGCAAAGAAGATTAATTTGTAGACATTTACACGCGATAAGCTCACCACCAGCTTATCGCGTGTAAATGTCTACAAATTAATCTATGTACTGGGCCCAAAAAATATAGGATTATCAAATCATTGATTCGAAAAGAATAAGGAGAGTTGTAGTAGCGCTGCCATATTGCAAAATGGCGCCTAATAATAGTTGTTTAACAATATCTTCTTTCCGACTCATTTTGCGACAAAAACATTAAAACAAAATTAAATTTAAACAAAGAAAGACTTAAAATTTAAAAACTTGAAAATATTTTTTGTTTATCAGAATACTAAAATTATTTTTTTCTTCCTTTTTCATTTTCCTTTGAATTTTCATTTTAATTAAAAACGTATAACATTGTCGCGCAGTTATCAAAATCGCTCCATGAAAGAATCGGAAATGAAATTATTCGTAATGTCTATCATCCATCCAGCCAGCCAGTTGTAGATAACAATACTAATCAATTGACGTATTTTTTATGAGTTGTCAAAAGGCGATTCCCTCTTCGATTCTGTATGACAATACTAAACTATGACGTCACTTTTTTATCATCTCAATTCTCTAACTAAAATATTATTCTCTATTTATTAATTTCAAAGCACCACAAAATTTATAGTTATTTAAAAATTCATCGTATTTTCAGGGCTAAACTAAACAGTTTTTTTTTTTGTGAAGTTACTTCTTGGAATTATTGTTTATTGGTATCTACTACCCAATTTTGATTCCCAACGTAGTACCTTCTGGTGTATACGCGTTTTATATCTGTCACCAGGAACAAAGTGTCGATTAATAATGACGTTGTAGCGACATCCACCGCTGAACATGTGAACTACTAGGTCAAACAGACATTGCCTAAATCGCGCTGTCAAAGTTCCCAGCGACATTAGCTTATGTACAAAATCCCAACAACAACCGTCGGGCAGTAGCCCACCAGACACAATACCGTCTGGTCGGGGGATCCGCCCTTTTTAATGGAGGATGAGAGACTTTACACCCTGTTTCTCATTCCTCCACAGTGTGAATGCACTTTGTAGTAAGAGACACGCATCTTTGTACACAGGGTTACTGATGTTTTAACACCAGTGTCACTGATGTTTTAACACCAGTGTCATTTAAAGTTAAGAGACAAGACAGGTAACCCTGTATTATACTTATTCAGAAAAGCAGTAGACTAAAAGATAAGAAAATGCAAGAAAATACACCCGGTTTTAATTGTTCCATTCCAACAGTGTAACGATTTTATCTCGGTAGAACAATCGACTTACTTTTTTTGTATTAGAATCGATAATGGATGATTAATAATCTGTAAATGAAATTGTTATTGCAACACAAACTTTTTTTTTTATGTCGCCGGTAAAATCAAAAGTATGTATTTATCTAAGTCATTTGCATTCCTGATTAAGGTGAAGAGGTCAATAAAGGGCACGAGGTCACTTTGTCACCAGTGATCTCAGCTGCCCTTGAATACATCACCAACTTGAGACAAGTCGCTGACGTGTAACGACCTCTTCTACCCTCCCCTCATACAACTACTGCTATATGAGGGGAGGTTGGGCAATCGGAACTCGTCACTAACCGCGCGAATAGCAGCAACACTAGGTCGCTAATGGTCGCCGGTGTGTGTGAGAGCGTGGTACTTCCCCGGACGAGCCAGCCCACCTACGCGCTGTACTGAAGCACTAGTAGTGCGAGTACAGCATGGCTCTACCACTATCATGTCTTTTACTTTGAGGCTATTGCTTCCCTTCTTTTGCTTTTTTTTGGCTAAAATCTGTAAGGAATTTTATCAAACAAAATGTTTTCCCTTTAAACTGTGTTAGTCACTTCGGGTGATAATTAGATAGGCAGTTATTTATATCGAACAAAATATTTCCGAAAAATGCAATAGAAAAAATAACAAAATAAAACGACGGGTTGCACTCCGGGAGTGCCGGCAGAAGTGAAAACTTGAATATTAACGTTTTTGATATTTTGGAATGGTTAGGGAATAATTTTGCACGAATTGCTTTAATTATCAGTATAAAAGTACTATCATTTATGTGGTATAATACAATATTTATTTATTGCGCTATCGTACACAAATATGACAATTCGCTGGCGCGAATTTGTGTACGATAAATTCGTAAGATTTTCGATCAGGTCACGTGTCCTGACGCGAGTTTAACATTCTTTACCCATTCCAAAACAAGTGCACAACGCCGCTTACGAATTTTCGATCAGGGTCACGTGTCCTGAAGCGAGTTCAACATTTTTTACCCATTCCAAAAAAAAGTGCACAACGCCGCTAAAGAAGTTTTCACTTCCAAAATCTAAGTTATTTGCTTTCCTGATTAAGGTGAAGAGGTCAATAAAGAGCGCGAGGTCATTTTGTCACCAGTGACCTCAGCTGCCCTGGAACACATCCCTGACTTAAGAAAAGTAGCTGATGTGTAAACGACCTCTTCTACCCTCCCCAAATATAAATAATGTTATATGAGGGGAGGTTGGGCAATCGGAACTCGTCACTAACCGCGCGAATAGCAGCAACACTAGGTCGCTAATGGTCGCCGGTGTGTGTGAGAGCGTGGTACTTCCCCGGACGAGCCAGCCCACCTACGCGCTGTACTGAAGCACTAGTAGTGCGAGTACAGCATGGTTCTACCACTATCATGTCTTACTTTGAGGCTATTGCTTTCCTTCTTTTGCTTTTTTTTGGCTAAAATCTGTAAGGAATTTTATCAAACAAAATGTTTTCCCTTTAAACTGTGTTAGTCACTTCGGGTGATAATTAGATAGGCAGTTATTTATATCGAACAAAATATTTCCGAAAAATGCAATAGAAAAAATAACAAAATAAAACGACGGGTTGCACTCCGGGAGTGCCGGCAGAAGTGAAAACTTGAATATTAACGTTTTTGATATTTTGGAATGGTTAGGGAATAATTTTGCACGAATTGCTTTAATTATCAGTATAAAAGTACTATCATTTATGTGGTATAATACAATATTTATTTTTTGCGCTATCGTACGATTTAGTGTGATAAATTCGTAAGATTTTCGATCAGGTCACGTGTCCTGACGCGAGTTTAACATTCTTTACCCATTCCAAAGAAAGTGCACAACGCCGCTAAAGAAGTTTTCACTTAAAAAAAAACTGTTAATTAATTGAGTTACTTTCCTGATTAAGGTGAAGAGGTCAATAAAGGGGAACGAGGTCACTCTGTCACCAGTGACCTCAGCTGCCCTTGAATACATCACCAACTTGAGACAAGTCGCTGACGTGTAACGACCTCTTCTACCCTCCCCTCATACAACTACTGCTATATGAGGGGAGGTTGGGCAATCGGAACTCGTCACTAACCGCGCGAATAGCAGCAACACTAGGTCGCTAATGGTCGCCGGTGTGTGTGAGAGCGTGGTACTTCCCCGGACGAGCCAGCCCACCTACGCGCTGTACTGAAGCACTAGTAGTGCGAGTACTGCATGGCTCTACCACTATCATGTCGTCTGTGACAGACAAGACACAAGTCTAATGTTTGCCTATTCGAGAACTGTTCACATAAATAGAGAAAAATAATTTCATGGATATGTCACCGGAAATTTATGTAATCCGACTTTTTATAGAATCCCTAGTAAACGTATATATGTTTGAACTCGGTTATATCGGCAAAAATTGTGAAAAAAGTATTGGTTTAAAGGTGACTCAATAAATATTTGGTCATGGCTGTAGTTGTCTTACTTGGCGGACTTGGCGGGCTCCTCCCAGTGCGTGTGCATGTGCGCGGGCGACTTGTGCGGCAGCTTGGGCTTGCGCTCGGGCGCCGGCTGCGGGCTGGCCGCCGCGCGCTCGCCGCCCGCCATAGGAGACTGCTCCGTCTTCAGCGACGGCTGGCTCAGGTCTGGGGAACATTGGCTGTTGTAGCTTTTGTTTGTTTAGCGGGTGTAAACACGATTTATTATTTACTAGCTTTTGCCCGCGACTTCGTCCGCGTGGATTAATAGTTCCCGTTCCCGGGGGATTTCCGGGATGAAAACTATCCTATGTCCTTTCTCGGGTCCCAGACTATATCTGTACCAAATTTCATTGAAATCGGTTCACTGGCTTAGACGTGAAGAAGAGACAGACAGACAGAGTTACTTTCGCATTTATAATATTAGTACGGATTTATTTATGGAGTCGATGATAGTTACATGTTTTCCCAACATTGCAATATTTTTGTTTTTTCTGGACGTTAAATAGGCACCTAATGATTACGGAGATTTTAAAGTTACAACTTTTTCTAGTTACAGAGATATTTAAGATTAAAGTCAAAAAAATGTTGTCAATTTGTTTACGAATACCCATATTAAATGTTAAAACCGAACTTTACATACCCCAATGACCCCTGCCCCTCTAGCCAAGTCGCAAATGATAATCGTAAACGCTCGGTAGGTACCAATACCTAGATTTTAAACTTTATAACCAGAGCCTTAAGTTAAAAATCTATTAAAGATTTCTAAGCGTTAGCGACTGGAACGAACGAAATCGCTATGCAATCTTCATTAGATCTTCACCTTAAAACCAAGCACATAAAGTTGAAGATCTATTAAAGCCTACTCAGCGTTTGTGTTTATCGTTTGTTACATGGCTACAGGTGCTGTACTGTTGCATGCACGCGAAAACACAACGTTTTAAACTATCGTTTCTCAAGGATAATTTTTGGTCCAATTTACTTAGTTTGATGGTCAGTATGCATAGTTAACAGTACGTGATGTGTTTTTTGCACCCCGTATGTTCGTCACTTGTCTCACACTATAAGCTGACACACCTCTTTGAACAGCCTACTATCTCTCAAAACGAATACAAAAATCTACCACCATCACCGTACAATATTTCATGCTTTCAATTTATTTTATTTTATTACCTGTTTGTCAGTTGTAGCCGTTGTCTACTACTGCTACTGTCTTGGGATCATATACAGTCAGGGTAAACAAAGTTACAGGGGGAACCCATGTAAACAACTAATAAGAGCCAAATTTGTTTCTGAAGCCAGAGGTTAAATTAGGCCATAAAGTTATATAAGGTGTTACCAAAATATCTGCTCGGATTTAATGGGAGGTAGTATTGTGTTTAAAGATTACAATAGTGAAGATAAATTATTGATAATGTGTCATATTTTTTTAAATTTGTGAACCGCGTTATGCAGAGTAGAGTCAATGTTTATTAAATTACTTTATTTTCTCAAATTGAATTAACTATTCTGGGGTATGAAATTTCTTCGCTATTGTAATCTTTAAACACAATACTACCTCCCATTAAATCCGTGGCAGATATTTTGGTAACACCTTATATATTTTGGTTAGGTGCCATTGTTGTCACAGCATCTCTCAAGATGTTGGTGCGTACTAAAGAACCAGTTATCATTTTGGCCTAAAGTTACTCTGTGTTTGCTGAAGAACTTCGTTTAAAACCGCTTCCTGGAGCTCGCTGATTAGGGCATTTACATCAGTGATCTCTCGTACCGAATTCGTAATACGAACGAGTGCGGTTCGGAAGATCTCAGTTACAAAGCCAGAATAACCTATAAAAAAATAACAAAAAAAAAATACAAAGAAAAAAATAACAAAAAAAAATACAAAGAAAAAAATAACAAAAAAAAACTGAAGAAAACATATTTACAATGCGCTATCAAGCATAAACGTCTGAATGGAAATAAAAAAAACTTAGTACATAAAAATAACATGTTCTGAATAAAAGCATCACATACTTTATATCTGAGTACGTGAAGTAGTTGCGTTAATTTACGAGTGAAACCGGGGACAACACTTACGACTTTAAGTCTTATACTATTTCTGTAACTTTAAGGTATATTGTAGCGAGAGAAATACATTTAAGAACGTCTTTAAATTAAGTGTCGTTTGAGAATTCCGGGGTTAGATTTTTTTTTTTATGGAATTACTACACAATTCATACCTAGATGTAAGTAGAGTATCAAGTGTAATAATTTATTAAATATACCATCACGCCTGTATTCCCCGAAGGGTTAGGCAAAGGTGTATCAATGTACACCCACAGTTCGCCGGTATATTTAGGTCCCATGTGTAATAACTATATATTACTAACTAACTATATAACTTATTATTTCTTTTTTAGCATACGTTTCAGTACAGTGTATTATTGTAATGATATAAATGAGTAGTGTGCGTACCTCGTGCCCTGGCGGCGTGCGGCATGACGATCATGGGCGGGATGCGCTTGCACTGGTGGTACTGCGCCTCCACCGTGTTCAGCACCACGCGCACCAGCGACTGCACCATCGCGCACACGCTGCCGCTGCCGTAGTGGTACTGCCACACAAACACTCATTAATGACAAACAAACAGACAAATTAATGGTAGGAATGATAGTAGAGAAAGACAAGAAGAATATTCACGACATGGTTGGTGCAGTGTCTAAGCGATTGGCTTGCTGGTTTAGAGCCCGCACGGAACCAAAATTTGAACTTTACAAATAAATTGTTCGGGATTTAATGATTATGATTTGGACGCTCATGAGACGGTAAAACATGGAAATCTGTATTTTATTATGAAAATAAATGAGTATCTAGGTTCTTTTAATGAATGTTTTGGTTGCTGTTTGTTGAACTCACATAGAGTTCTTATGTTTGTAAACGCATCCACAATACAGGAGAACTAAAATAGTTTTATGTGTAAAATAGTAGTATGTGTCAAAGATTTAAAAATGATATGATGTGATTATTGTAATGATTGTTGATGCCTATTTTGTTTTGTACAGAGTAATAAAAATAAATAAAAAGACATGGGCGCACACAAAGAGCACAGCATACCTTGTAGAGCACGACGAGCAGCGCCATGAGCCAGTGTCGGCGCACGTGCGGCTCCAGCGCCGCCAGCGAGTGCGGGCTGCTCGCGCCGCACGCGCTGCTGCCCGCGCCCATGCAGTACTGCGGGGGAGCTTAGCTTTACAGACACAGCCAGCAGGTCGAGAGGCAATACGCGTGTCCACACAGAGCAAGGCAGCCTCGTAAGGCATTTGCCGCGCGAGTGTGAACGTGCCTCGGAGACGCTCGGTCGCTATATATCCCGATTATTATTGTATTATCACCATAACTGCACGCCACACATACCTGTAGCAGCAGTAGGGTGGGCTCGGCGATGCTGGCGCCCATCACGTGGTTCTGGTCCAGCACCTGCGGCAGGTTCGCCATAAACGCGTTGAAGATCGACGATTGCCTTCACGAACAGGAAGGAAGATGGGTATTATTATACAACAAGCAACAACAAGCATAAATGGAGACTTCATGAAGCTAAAAGTTACGTGTCACTCCTATCATTACGATTTATTTTTGTTTTTAGTTATACCTGGAAATCCTGGTTACGAAGGTACATATTAGCAAAGTTTTTAGGAAATCTATCTGAGTTTTAAATATATGTGGGTGCATACATATACAGGGTGGAAATTTATTATGCTACCTGGAGGGAAAGTACTCTAAATACTGAAGATAGCAAATTTTACTTAAAGGAAACATTCCTTTATTTTTAAAAAGAAACTAAACGGCATTTAAATAATTTTGAAAATTCCGTTGCCTCACCTGGGAATCGAACCGACTAAAATCCGAAAAAATAGCATCCTGTATTTTTATGGCACTAATCGATAGGGTCAATCATAGGGATCAAATCTCTGCAAACATGGTAAATTAAATTAAACAAAAACCATGAAATTTTAACCTAAACTTATTTTATTCGGACGAAAAAAACGAACAAATTAACTAAGTAGTTGCTGGAAATGAGTTTCACTTTCATGGATACACAAATTTATTCCTTTAAAAAAACTCATTTTGAGTGAGTTTTGGTAGCAAACAATTTTCAATATTCACCAGAACACCCTACTAAAAGTTATTCACAATGAATTCCTTAAAATAATAAATTTGTACATCCAAGAAAATGGAACTCATTTCGAGCATGCAATTAGTCAATTCTCGATTTTTTCGTCCGAATAAAATAAGTTTTGGTTAAAATTTCATGGCTTTTTTAAAATTTAAATTATCATGTTTGCAGAGATTTGATCCTTATGATTGACTCTATCGATTAGTGCCATAAAAGTACAAGATGCTATTTTTTCGGATTGTAGTCGGTTCGATTCCCGGGTGTGGCAGCTGTATTTTCAAAATTATTTAAATGCAGTTCTGTTTCTGTTTAAAAATAAAGGTATGTTTCCTTTAAGTAAAATTTGCTATCTTCAGTATTTAGAGTACTTTCCCTCCATGTAGCATAATAAATTTCCACCCTGTATTTAAAATTCAGATCTAAAATTTAAGCTCAATGTATGTACATTATGACAATGCATATTGATGCGTGTGTGTTTGACAATGTATGTGTGTATTATATAAAATTCTCGTGACGCAATGTTAGTTGCCATATAGTTGGTACTCCTCCGAAATGGCTAAACCGATTTTTATGAAATTTTATATGTATATTCGGTAGGCCTGAGCATCAGCCGTAAACAATTTTTTAAACCCCTAAAAATGTATATGACAAAACAACGTTTGCTGTGTCAGTTAGTAAGAAATAAAATCATTTATTTACCAATAATGTAGATAGGTGAGGATAGAGATAACCTGCCACATAGTCAATGTCACTTACCGCAATGTAAACGGTGATATATGGAAGTACTTCTCGACACAATTGTAGCCTAGCAACAGGAACAGATGTTTTATGACTAGCTCTTGAGATTTAGACGATTGCTTGTCTTCCATCGGATGTGCCTGATCTGATCTGAAACAAATAGTAGCGTTATTCAGGGAGGCTGAAAATTATGAGCCGCCTTTAAGTTGTTAGCTATTTCTGTCACTTTGAGGTGTATTGTAGCGACAGAGATACATTTAAGAGCGTCTCAAATTTAGGTGTCCTTGGAGAATTGGGTAGATGTCGCCATTAAACAATAATTCCAAGACACAACTTCTCTAAAAAACACTTTATTTTACCCCTGAATTTTTTTTTGTTGATTTGAAATCAATAAATAGTTAGTGAATTGAGATGTCTAAAAAGTGACGTCATAGTTTAGTATTGTCATACAAAATCCCTATGGCCCCAATAGCGTTTTAATAGCTCATAAAAAGTATGTCAATTGATTAGTGGTGTCATCTACCCAATTCGGAAGTGTATTGTCTTACCTGGACAAGAACTGCATCAGCAGAAACACCAGCAAGTTAGTGGTCTCCCGGTCTGCCTCCTCAAGGTCGACGGCTTTGGGCAGGATCGTGCTCAGGGTCTCCTCAGAACGACCAGACAAGGAGTGGAAGCCGTCTGCGGAGATGACATTTTGTTACATGGCAATAGTCTAAAAGTGATTTTAGATAAAGTTACCCCCAGGGCACAGAAATAAAAACTTGAAGGCTTCTAGAATATGAATTCAGAATCATCAATCATATTTTGGGAATGCAAACTCAATGTAATAATCGACAAGGTTCAAAGCCCATTGCAACCAAATTTTTTAAGATATTTTTTTCACATATAGTCAATCAAAATGCAACATAATAGTCATTGCTCATTATTACAGCACCACTCCAAATGGCCCGGCTTGAATAGTCCAGAAAAAAAAAACGGTAATTTAAAAAACTAAAAAACCCGACTGCTTTTCTAAGTATTTATGAAAAAGCCCTAAAACAAGAAAGTCGTTGTACCCGATTGCACTTAAAATTGTAGCAGCCGGGACCCATTCTAGAACATCTGCAATATAATATAGGTATGTGCTCTAAATACTCTAAGCCTCCATTTCTAGAATGGGTCCCGACTGCTACAATTTTGTGCAATCGGGTACAACGACTTTCTTGTTTTAGGGCTTTTTCATAAATACTTAGAAAAGCAGTCGGGTTTTTTAGTTTTTTAAATTACCGTTTTTTATTTTTTACTTTTTTTATTTTTAATTTACCCATTATCACTTTCACAGTAAATAGGAATCTAATGACACCTCTCAAGCTAAAATCCATCGAGCCGTTCAGGCTGCAGAGCGATCCAAACATTTGAAAGTGGCGCCAAAAATCCGCCATTTTGTTTTTTTTATTTTGACATACCCAGTGTCACTCTCACAGTAAATACGAATCTAACGACATCTCTCAAGCTAAAATTCATTGAGTCGTTCAGGCTGCAGAGAGTGCCAAACAATTATACATACATACATACATACATACATACTCTCGAAAAACATAACCCTCCTTCTGTCGCAGTCGGGTAAAAACACTAACTGAGAGATGCCCGTGAGTCGTCGCCTTTTTTTAAAACTTGATCTATGACCTGAACTACTTAAAGTAGAAGTAGAACTGTTGAGTAGAGCAATAAATTACATATTCAAGTGTAGGCGATTTTAATTTCGTTTGAATTTTTGCTAGACATTGGTGTCGATTCTGTTATGCACAAGCTAAACTTAATTTAGACTATTTCTATCTTTTTCTTTCCAATCAGACAAGAAAGGGATGGACGTGAATAAGACTTGTCAATTTTAGTTGATCTAAAACCTCTACACAATTATAGTTGACATGTCAGAACGCTTTGATTAAAAACACGGAAAAGTTCAAGGCAAAACTAATTTGACATCTCTAACTTAGTTCTAAGGTATTACCGTCTTTTTCTTTCGCTGTATGTTAGTAAGAGATGTCAATTCTCTAATTTTAGTTTAGTTTGTGAACAAGGGAGTCGGCACCATTATTTAACATTTTACAGTCACACTTGTCTCTACCATTACCAGGACACCATACTGACTCGGTATTCTAGCAGCGTACTCACCGTGAGTGTTGTTGGACCTCTGCGCGGTGCCGAGCGGTTGCGGCGCGGCGAGCAGCTGCCCCAGCCCGAAGCGAGACGTCTTGCGCTTCAGCAGTGGCGCCGAGTATTGCCGGGAGTACACTTTCTCGCGTTCTGTGGCAAAAAGATATTTATTTCAGTTCTTTTTGGCAATATTTTATACATTTGCACAAATTAAATAAATGTTGCTATAATAATATGATGATGATGATGCAAATAATAAAAGAAATAAAAGTCTTCAAAATCTTTCACAGCCTTAATTCAGAAATCTATACTGTATTCAAGTTATTGGAAGAATTACGTTATAATTCTAACGGTATTGTTATATGGTCAAGCATGACGTATTCAGCTGCGTTATTTTGTGATACATCTAATACTTTTTTTTGTTGAATTTAACTTAGTCTAGACCAACTTAGTCTACCGCTATTTTAGGGAAATGTCTTTAAAACACAAGTCACCATGTCTGGTATCGGGATGCGGCGGCATGGTAGCGGGCGCGGAGATGGTCCGCTTGTAGGGCCACTTGGTGCCGAAGGACGCGCTCAGCGTGTTGACGTGCGAGTCGCGCGCCGACACGCTCAGGGCCTCGTGCGCGCGACGCACCTTGTACAGGAACCACTCCGAGCTCGTCTCGCTGCTCACCAGCTCTGGAACGACACACGTGTCAGTAAAAAAAATATTTAAACTAAGATAAGTAACAAAACAATATATAAATATATATACGTCTGTATTTCCCGAAGGGTTAAAGTGAACAGACTTCTTCTGGGTAAGCTCACTCCATCGTTGACTTTGTCTATGACACCTTTGACCAAGACTAGAGTCAAGAGCTTACTTGGTGTACCAATATGCGATCCACAGTTAGTATATTTAGGTCCCATGTAATAGGGAGCCTGTTGCCATTAACCGAGCACAAATCCAAACTCCGAGCTGCTACTGAGAATTTCATTGAAAAACCCAATAATACTTTTTGCTCGACCTAGGAATCGAACCCAGGACCTCTAGCGTAAGAGTTGTGTTTAGAACTACTAGGCTAACGAGGCAGTTACAGCAGGAGGAGTTAGTTATGTTAGTCACTAAGCTAAGTATAAAAGCTGCATTCAAAAGTCTCTTATTAAACTTCAAAGCTGTGGGTGCTTAGTGTGTGCATTAAAAAATATGTTTGGCATTGTTTCAAATAAGTAGCAACCCCAAATACTCACTCTTCGTATAAAATTGGCCAACAACAGAAAAACATTTCTGAAAAAAAAAGATAAAAAACCAATAAAATACAACAAAAATACACCATACAACACTAAGACCAACATTGGCTTATGTTGGGCATACACTACCAACATACACCAACATTGGTATTTCTATACAACCACAGTTACCTCTCAAATTGGAGAAGTCGATGGTCTTATTGGAGTTGATCTGCGCCTCCAAGAACAGAGCTTCGAATCTGTTGAGGAAGAACTCCCAGGTGAGAATCTTGCGGTCACTCAGTGTGTTGTGTAGCTGGTAGATAGACTGCAGTATCATCGGTCGATCCACGATCACCAGGTCGAACTGGGTCTCCAGGCAGTACAGGAGTAGCTAGGAAACAAATAATTGAGGATATAGTGACGTAAAACAGGCATCAACGGTAGTGATGATGCTCTCGTAAGGCGATTTTTTTTTATGGGGTCTTCCGTATTTACGGACGTTTTCAATTTATAAGTTTACAGACCTATAGTTTTACTTACGTACATTATTCAAAAATATACCAATTAAAAACATTTAAAATCGATCACAATCTCATTCTCAGCTACAATCAGTATTGAAGAATAAAGTAGAGAATACAAAAGAATAGAAAAGAGTATATACCTACGAGTATATAAGAAACATTTTTGATAGATTGGCTGTAAGTAAAAGTCAGTAGAATTTCCCTCAGAGGCTCCATTACAGTTAGTCAAAGTTTCTGATTAAGATAATACACTAAACAATAAACAAATATGTAAATAAAACATTTAAAAAAAAAATATGATGATGATGGTGAAGATGATGAACGAGACATAAATCTCCACATAAATGACCTCCCCCATCTTAATATACGAAACGTGGAGGAGGTCATTTACGTGGCAAATCTAATGTCAGCTACGGAGCGACGAGCGGTGAACTGTGAATGATTAAATCAGTTATTAAGCGACAAAACACAAATACTATACTACTAGCTTTTGCCCGCGACTTCGTCCGCGTGGATTTATAGTTCCCGTCCCCGGGGGATTTCCGGGATGAAAACTATCCTATGTCCTTTCTCGGGTCCCAGACTATATCTGTACCAAATTTCATTGAAATCGGTTCAGTGGTTTAGGCGTGAAGAAGAGACAGACAGACAGACAGACAGACAGAGTTACTTTCGCATTTATAATATTAGTACAGATTAGTACAGATAGTGTCTTCTAGCCAATTGCAGTACTGTATGTTGAAAGACCTTCATAATAATAATAAATAATAATCCGCAAGGCAGCTTGTGGCGAGCTGCTGGGCAGTAGCGACCCCAAGGACCTGATCTCCCGGGAGAAGTCTTGTTCTTCATCCCTGGCTTGCCTTTATTGGCCGGCCGGAGTGAACACTGTCGAGGAACAGAGCTCCCACCTCTCTCTTGCCTTCATTGGCCGGTTTGAGTGGAGATTCGCAAGAGCATTCGTGTTCGGGGGAAGGAAGTGTTTCACTAAGGTGCTGGTAGGGATCTTGACCGTACTTCCGGGATTGTCCTGATAGCCTTGAAATACCTCTCCACTCCTCAAGCACCTCAGTCTGTGTTGCCCTCTTGTCGCTACGTCACTACGTGCTAGTGGCCGTTTTAGGGGGCCCATTTATCGAGTGTGCTAGTCACCCCCTGCCATTTTATCTGTGTCATAAAAACATTGATTGGCAGGGGCCATAGTCCTTCCATAGTGTCAGAAAACCAGTCCATTCAAGCAACCCAAACCCATAGCCCTATTTTTTTTTGTTTCCATATTCTGCAATGGTCCTGCGCCAGCCGGGGATTGTCCTTGGGTGCATTTGCATAGTGCAAACAGGGATAATTGTCGGCTGGTTTTCCATTTCAGTGTAAAGCTATGTAAGGGGCCTCTGCGAGTTGGCTTCGGCTCCTCGTACGCCTTTCAAAGGTCCGGGACCTTAGGGTACCGAGATTGTTAACTAACAAATAAATAAATAATAAAAATAGTTTATTTTCTCCACAATGTTGCTCTTAATTGGTACCTTGGTATTGGTTGGTTTATTGGTGCTATTGGTTCATATAACTACGAAAGCCGTGTTTCCGAGATGACGTTGCTAATGATGAGAGGGACACCCAAATAGTCACGTACGGGATATCCTTCGTCTTTATCAACAAAACTACGGAATATCCTTTACGAAAGAATTTAAGTGTCAGTTGTGTTCAGTGGTGGTAACGAAGACCCGTCATGTTCGCCTTCAATCGTTAATTTAGCCTTCTCTGTTAAAGAAGAGGTCTTTGCGCTGCAGTAGGATAATCTTCTTCTTTATCGTGTGGGCAGTAAGGTCTAACGACCCCACACACCCTAGTGTCAGAGTTTCTAAACCGCCACAAGGGCCTCTGACATGGTGACCGATGTCAGTGATGTCCAAAATAAACTTAGAAAGTACAATAATAATAAGCTGGTATTATTATATTACTGCCTGCCTCGTTAACCTAATGGTCTTGGTCAGGTCAGGTCGAGCAAAAAGTGTTATTGGGTTTTTCTATTAAATTATGAGCAGCAACTCGGAGTTAGGATTTGTGCCCCGTTAATATCAGCCAATTATTGTCCTATAGCAGGGATATTTTTCCATACATAGAAGGCCACGAGAAGTGATCACCACGCTTGCTCGAGGCGGATTAGCGATGTCAGACTTCTATGAACTATAAGTTCATGTTTCCTCACGATTTTTTCTTTCACCCACGTCAGTTGGGTCCAACAAAACCTTGTATTAGTCTATCTTTGTAAATTCAAGTACATAAACCATAAACAAAAAAAAATTAATCTTCCTCTGTAAAATAAAGCAATATTTCACTCAATTATAATAATCCCACAGATCTGAAGTAAATGTTGATTGTAGATCTGTTGTCTGCTGTCTGTGGTTAGCCACTGTACAACGTTATCAACGTGCTTTCCGAGCCACGTTGGTGTCACACCACCTACTTCCGTACTCCAGACTGCTACTAAGAAATTCCTAATGGAACAGCCCAATGACACTGTTTGCCCGACGGAATCGGAATTACGTCTGTTGAGATTGGGGTCCTAGCCCCAATCTCATAATTCCGAAAACAAATTACACAGGGCAGCATATTGGACGGATAATGTACGATTTCCACCAACATGTTTTGCATTGGAAGTCGGCAAGGTCCACGCGAATACCGTTCCAAGCAGTATAAAATCAGACCGTGTCGACGGCGCGTTCGTGTTCCACGCGCGCCTCAAAGAGATGTCAGCAAACTTGGATGGGGCCACTGAGGGCCGATGCCTGCCGGGGCTGCGGGTTGTTCGAAATAGATACCCCGCCCCCGGAACGCAAAGGGCACATGAAGGAACATAGACGGGTTTTAGTCAGTAAAAGTCTGACACTCCCTCCCGCCCCGCCCAGGGCGGGGGAAGTTATTTGATGATTTCCCGTCTATAAAAAAAAAAAAGCAGTATAAAATCCATGCAAACATGAACCTTAACTGTTATGTACAGAGGTCGGAATTAGGTAGTTTATGTACTTACACTGTTTTCATACAGTGAATGAATAAAGTGGATATGCTTCAAATCCCGAGATTAATTTTCAAGAGCAGAAAAATCCCGTAATTTGTTTAAAAAAAAAAGTTATTTACTTTTACACAATTTAAACCATCCGACATCGGATGTCCGAATTTGCAAAATTCCAATGCGGCACACGCACTATGTTGCCAATAACAATAATGTTGCTTCCGTCCTTTTAAATGAAACTTAATTAAATTAATAAGCTATTAATCAAAGTAAATTTAATTCAAAAACCTCCATTGGTTTTTGAAAATCTTTGGACTCATTAGGCGACTCTAGTTACTTATCTCTTTTGCTGACTGTACATAAGACTAAGACTAGATTCAATAGATTTAATTTATTGACGTCCAAAAGTGTCTTTTAATGGTCTAATTGGAATAAATGATATGAATAAAATTCTGATGCTTAATAAAGAAACTCAAACTTCCGATCAGACTTATGACAATACATTGACGCAGAATAATAAACGTACCCTAATATCTCACTTGCGTAATGTTGCTACTGAAAAAACATCAGGCGTCCTTCCAAAACAAAAAAACAAACTGGCTATAATAAGCAGCGGCTGCACAAAAGGAACTCTGCCGTTAATTGAAAGGGTTTTCTCAGATGGGTTTGAGTATTGTCATTATTTGCTGCCAAAAGTCATCACAGAAGAAGTATTGAGCACTATTGAACACAAACTAAAAGCCTTCTCTATCAACGACTACTGCTTGATATTTGTTGGAGAAAATGATTTGAAGAATGACGACTATATCGGAATTCTCGATAACTTAAGAAAGTATCTGAAAAATAATACCCACACCAATCTCGTTGTGTGTGCCCCGACGTTCATATGTGGTGCATTAATACATAACTACAAAGTCGAGCTTTTTAACAATCTCCTGCTTTGGGACATTACAAATAACAGATATGCGTATTATTTCGATACTAATCGCACCCTATCACTTGAAATGTTTTCCACCAAAACTGGAAAGATAAACAAACGAGGATGGAAAAACATCTTTGAGGAAGTAAGGTCCAACATATTGTATGACTACGAAGTATTCAGCACTCAAGACAAATTGACCAATTCATATGGCGGAAGTGAAGACCAACTACCTACCATAAATAGCACGGTGACTTCAACTGATTTGAATGAACTAAGTGCAACGCAACAAACTTGTAACTTATTTCGTAAGTAATAATATGAAGGACTGTAGTTTAAATGATTTAAATAGTAGTCGTCGAAATGATCATATCTTACCTCATTTAACGAATATCAACACAAACAAAAACTCTGTATTATATACTATCTACCATCAAAATTTATGTGGACTTAACAACAAAAAAGACGACCTAGAGATTTATTTGAATGACTTAATAACAAAAGTGAATTGTATTTGTATAAGTGAACACTTCTTAAATGAAATCCAAATATCACAATTACAGATGATTGGCTATAAACTTGGTTCCTACAACACAAGAGTAAACAAAAAAAGAGGTGGCACATTAGTCTTAATAAACGATGACAGACAAATAGAGGACATAGAAATTTGTAAAAAGCTCTATAAACAGGATTATTTTGAAGTATGTGGACTAAAAGATCTAGAATTTAATACTAATATTGTCTGTTGCTATAGAACTCCTATGAATAATAATTTTGACAGTTTTCTTGAAAGGCTAGAACAACTATTGAAGCACTTCTTCAAAAAACAGTGTTTGATTTGTGGCGACTTCAATATAAATCTCATGAAGGATGACAAATACCGAAAATCATTTTTATCATTGCTTACATGCTACAATTTTAGATGCTTGTTTGACACTACAACATTCATACGTAATGGCACAGAGTCATGTATTGACAATATATTGACAAATCTCACAGATACTAATATTAACGATATCGATATTGACCACAACGGATTATCAGATGGACATGCCGGTCTATTTTGCACAATAAATGTAAAAAAAGTTACAGGAGCAAAAATAAGTAAACTTAAGTATATTAAAAAAAGAATATATAGTCAAAAAAATAAGGCCGAATTTAGGAAAAAGCTGGCAAAGATAGATTGGAATCTCGGCATAAATACCTTTATACGAAAAATTAATGAAGTACATGATAATTCTTTTAAAAAGAAGCAAATTATATTAGATCTTAATAAGTCTGGAAAAAAGTATTGGTTCAGCAAAGGAGTTAAAGTATCCAGCAAAGTCAAGCGCATTTTGTGCTTTATTGATAAAAAAAGATGTGATAAATCAATCTTAAAATATCGCGAAAACTACTTGAGGATATTTAGAAAGGTAGTAAGATGTGCAAAAAAATTGGACACTAGGAAAAAGATTGATCAGGCACCTCAATCCAGTAAAGCCATGTGGAAAATAGTGAATAGTAGACGCAATTCTAATGAAAAACAAAGCACTGATATTATAATTCTCAAACAAGACAATAAGATATATGACAGCCCTATAGACGTAGCCAACATTTTGTCTGACCAATTTGATAACAAAATAACATTAAAGTCTTCTGATCATAACTTAGCTAAAAAATACTTAACTGACAATACGGCTAGAATAGACGATAATATGATGTTTGATCAAGTAACCCCGGTAGAAATCTTCAAAATGGTTAATAATATGTCCAATAAAAATTATTACGGTCATGATGAAATACCCATAAGTATCATCAAGGATAACATTGACATATTAGCTGAGCCAATAGCTGACTTTTTAAACAAATGTATTGAGCAATGTATTTTCCCTGAGCAATATAAAATTGCTCGTATATTGCCCATATTTAAAAAAGGCTCTAAATTAGATCCAAAGAACTATAGACCCATTTCACTGTTACCGGTACTCTCTAAAATATTTGAAATGGTAATGAAAAATAGGCTTGTCAAACATTTGATTAAAAACAATATCATTAACAATCAACAGTTCGGGTATCAAAGAAGCATAGGAACCGTTGATGCAATAGACTCACTAGTGGATGATGTGGTTAGCAAACTGAATAACAAAGAAAAAGTGGCAGGACTATTCCTAGATCTCAGCTCTGCCTTTGATACCGTTGAACATAAAATCCTTTTTGACAAATTAGAGCAGTATGGGATAAGAGATAATGTCTTAAAGCTCTTCAGTTCCTATTTACAGAATAGATCACAGTATGTCGAAATTAAATCAATTGAAAGCGGACATGAAATAATTAACAAATCTAAACTTGTTAAAGTACAAAAGGGGGTTCCACAGGGCTCAGTCTTGGGTCCAATATTTTTTATTATATTTCTTAATGACTTGGCAAACTATATGTATAAGATAGTACCAGACATCAAAATGGTTATTTTTGCTGACGACACAAGTGCCGTTATGAATGATACCTCCGTAACGGACTTAGAAAACAAAGTAAATCATGCACTGTCTGCTTTTGAACATTGGTTTTCCACTAATAATTTAAAACTCAATGTGGAGAAAACCAAATGCATGTTATTCAAATCAACAGTAAGGAATAATGATAGTATTAAAATAACTTCAGTGGGAAATAAAGTGGAAATTGTACAAAACTTAAGATTTTTAGGGATAAAAATTGATGCACTCTTAAGCTGGAAACAGGAACTGGAAGCAATTACTAATGCTCTCAGCAGTGCATGCTATGCCTTGAGAAGTTTAAGAGACGAACTAACCATTGCTCAGTTAAGAAATGTTTACTTTGCCCTAGTTGAGTCTAAGTTGAGGTACAGTATTAAACTATGGGGGAACAGTTATAAATACAATATAGATGCAGCCTTTGTTATGCAAAAAAGGGCCCTTAGAACTATTCTTCGCATAGGCCAGACTGAATCTTGTAGAGAGCATTTCGTGAAATTAAAAATTCTACCTGTACCTTGTCTTTACATTTTGGTTCTACTAAGTAGTTTTTTAAAAAACCTAGAGAAATACGAGACAAAGGAAGAAAGGGAAATTAGGGTGGAAACGCGCAGGAAAGATCTGCCTAATTATTTGCAGCCAAAATTAAATGTTGTTAAACATAGCTCTAAAGTACAGTCTGTAAGAATTTTCAATAAATTGCCATTAGAACTAAAAATGATTAATAGTCCAAGAGTATTCACATTTAAATTGAAATCATTCCTATTGACGAAGTGCTACTATAGTATTGAAGAGTTCTTAAATGACAAAAATAATGCCACCGTGTAACTCTTTTTTTTTTTTTTTTTTGTATAAGTCTATTCTTGACATGTCATTCTCATTAATTATGTAATTGTGTTTTTTTAATTTTTTTTTCTAAGTTCTTGACATTTCTTGTATTATTATTGACTTGTAACTTATTTGATCATTATAGTATTGTATTCCTATATTATTGTAAATGTAATCCTGTATTCGACACAAATTTATTTTTGTTCAGAATAAATAAATAATAATAATAATAATGATTTGACTTTGACTTTGACTCTGACTTTGACATTGACTTGACTTTGACTTACATCAATAGCGTTGTCATGTATTGTCCCGATGTAGAGCGTGGCTCGCTGCGCCACGTACACGTTGATGTCGTCCATGCTGGAGATCAGGTAGCAGAAGGCGGTGGCCAGCGCCGTCTGCAGCGGCAGGCTGGTCTTTGTGGGGGAGCCGTCCATGAACCTGGAGGAGTTGGGGCAGAATTAATATAGGCGGTAATAGAAGAAAGATGAGTTGATTGTCTGTATAAGGGGTGTAACAAGACATATCACATAGTCCTTAATTACGCGTACTGCCCGTCAAACTAACTAACATTCCCAAAAATGATAGGTACGAAAAATTACTCTATAGGTAGTGCGCAATCCAAAGCATGCGAAAGGTTGAGCTTTTGAGTGTATGCAAGGGTCATGTGGATATTTTTAACTTAAGTTTTGTTAAACATTTGAAGCTGCTTTTTGAATAAACACGTTGGAACCTTGACCTTTTATATATTATTATCCGTAGCCAGAGAGTTCCCAAATGTTCCCACAATGATGAAAACAATATAGTAACTTTCACCTTCATGAAGTATCTTTTTACACCCGTTATAAAAAATCTTACTCGAGAGTACAGGACCAGTTATACCAAAATGCTTATTAGAATGTACTGGTTAAATCCTCGTACCTGATGATGATGGTGACTCTCTCCACCGCAGTGAAGCGCACGTGGTAGTCGTGGTGGTGGAACTGGTCGCGGATGAGGTTGCAGAACACGTCGGCACCGCCCGCCAGCGTGACGCAGTGCAGCAGCACCGGCACCGCCACCGAGCAGATGTGCGAGTGCGACGCGTTGCACACGTTCCACAAGCTGCCAGGAGAACATGGACTCATTGTTATAAACAACAACTAAGACCATTTCCCCGGCGACACGTGAATAGGTGAAATTATTATACGAGCTTATTATTGTCCTTCTGCAGGGCAACATTTTTTTTTTCATATAGAGAAGTCACTTTGATTCAGTTTGACTTTAACTTTTGACTTTGACATTTGACTTTGACCTTTGACTTTTGTCTTTGACATTTGACTTTGACCTTTGACTTTTGTCTTTGCCTTTGACTTTTGACTTTGACGTTTGACTTTGTCACTTGACTTTCACTTTAGACTGACATTTGACTTTGGATTTCTGCCTTTGACTTTCAGACTTTACTTAAGGATTTGTGGTTCTGGCCTTTCACTTAGCATTTTTACATTTTGACTTTCTTTTAAAGTATAGTTTATAACCCACTTGTCAATGAGCAAGTTTTCCTGGCACCATATGAGGAAGCCGCGGTGGTCTGCGAGCGCGTCGGTACTGAGCACCAACACTTGGAGGCACTGCAGCAAGTGGTACAGCACGTCGGGACGAGATGTACTCTTTAGTTCCTGAAACAAACATTGTTTATTGTTATGTATACCCATTTTACAAGATACCTATATACCTGAGATTATGGTCATTTTAGTACATGACATGTATGTCTATAAAAATTAGACAGTATAATAAAAAAATACAAAAAAATGTTGGAACCAATTTAATGGGTGAATGCAAAGGAAGCTTTATAAAACGCTGTACCTACGTATGTGACCACATCAAAGCGTGCGTTACGCCGTAGCTACGCACATGCTACGCCGTAGCAACACGTGGCTTCAAGGAAACAAAAGTAATACCTGTAACAGCTGATGGATGTACTGCAACTCTTGAGGCAGTTCTTCAATGCAGAAGTGAAATTTCCCAGCAGATGTTGGCCAAAAATTGGTCATATCGTCTTCTACCGACTCTGCCATATTTTCGTGGTCGCCTAGAAGGTTCGGTGTTGATACCTGGCATGAATAAGTTAATACATATAATTATTCATACTCAAAATATTTAAGGTTTTATTTATATTCCTAAAATACTGTCATGATCATCCAATTACAACAGCGATTCGCCTACGTCGCCTAAAAGTTTGCAGTAACTTGTAAAACTAATTGACGTTTTTATTGTTATCCAATACAAAATAAGTGTTACACATGAAGAAGTGTAACAATGTTTGTACATTTTAATTTTAACGGTAATTACATAATAATTATATACTTAACATCTCTGAAGGCCAATTTTTTTTAATTAAAATCATTCTAAATCTAGTCTCAATATCGTATCAGCGACAAGCAATGTCCAAATATGTGAGTAAATAAGAGGCATTTTGCCAGATTACTATTGAGTTTAGTACATTTGTGAATTATGGCAATTGCTATTATAAATCACCAAAATATCGTATCTTATAAACCTTCAAATAATCACTACAGTGTTGTTGTTTCGATCCGACCGTTTTCGGCCAAGGCGATTGCTTCAACTCCTTCGAAGTTGACGTTCGTGTGCTCGCATGTGGCTTATGTAGCCAATCTTCTTTATGAAGATCCTCGCACATTGAGGGCATGTGAGCACACCATCTACGTAGTTATACATAATTGCCGCAGGTGGTCGGGCTTTTATTTCGTCGCGCTTGGCATCAAGCTCAAGGCGCCGCTGCACTTCAAAGCTACGCACCTAGTAATCACTACAGTACTCACATCAGCAGTAGCAGTAGCAACGTCAGTGTCCGTCAAGGTGACGGTGTGCGCAGTGGCCAGCGTGGGCGCGTCGGGCGGCGGCAGCGACACCGCCATATCCAGCTGCTCCGTGATCGTCTCCACAGTCGCCGTCATGATCTGCACACCACACACACATGAGGGCCCAAAGACTTTGAACACGGTTCAAAGCATTTCGGGACTAAGCTCGTTTTACTTTGAGGACCTTTTATTGGTCTGTGATGCTACTACTATAAGTACAGCGTGATTTTCTACTTCTAAATACTTTGTATTTTTTTTTGTTCGTTTTTTAGAGCTTTTGTAGTTTTTTTCATACTCTGTGTTAACTTCTATTTAATAAAATGGGGTATAAACTTACCTGTGTTAGTTGGAATTTATCTTTAATTTACTCCAGTCTTTTGTATCGATCATTTCTCGTGCATGTATTAATTACAGTTTGATTAATAATACATAACCAATACTGTGTGTACGAGTAAAACCATAATTGTTCTGAAACAGAATTTCCTGAAATCCTAGTGCATATTATATTGCATTATGTTTTATTTTGTACTTATGTACACTATCTAATTTATTTTTGGGTTCCTAATTGCTCTGAAGTCTTTTTCTCTGAATTTGTTGTAGCACAATAATTTGCACCAGGCATGTAATCTCTTCACCATCTTTGGTTGACTAGTAGAGAATGCCTAAGGCACCTTTACTGTACTTTTAGTTGCAAAAAATTCATTAATTTCTTTTAGATTGCTAATTGACCGTGATAAGCAGTAACAAGTACCACGGTCACGTCTACGACAACACCAAATGACTCCACTGTGATATACATCGGATACTAAGCTATTTATTTATTTTTCTATCTCTACATCAGCTATTTAGGTATGTAAACACAGTGAAGTCCTAATTAAGGCCGATTTTATACCCTGTTTGACATTAATTTTGACTTTGACCTTTGATTGTGCAATGCGCATACGCATATGCCTTGATTTTATGATATTTTTCTTATAAGATTATTGAAACCTCTTGACTGTATAGGGTAGATAAGAAAACAAGTTTTTCATGGATATTTCTGTAAGATACGAGTATAAGTATAAAATCGGCCCGAATCTAACATCAATAAAACAAATCACGTTCACATATGAAAAAGCACAAGAGTTAGGTAAGATAGACGCTTTGCTACGGAGATGTTTGACACGGAATACTTCGATAATTCCATTAAATGTATAATTAATTTGTTATGCCAAATTATATTCGATCTATCTAGGCATTAGATATTTTTTACAGCTTGCATACTACCAACATTTATTTGAGAATCTAAAACGTTTATTAAGAATGGAATGATAAATTAGGCGCGTCGTCATTAGAATCGTGATTTCAGAAGGTTATTTAACAATAAAAATGTCTGGGTTTTAGCAAGATTTCTCAACCCCAAAAGGCGATAGACAATACCTATGCACACCATTCATAGAATTTGAAACAACGAAATATTTAAATTTGAATAATATTTTCTAGATTTTTCGATATCCTTGATGCAAAATTTGGACAACACTCAGTATCAATGTAAAACATCTCAGTTCAAAGCTAAATAATATCCAGTGACATACTTGAGTGTCGCCCGAAGATTTAGTGATCGTGGCATCCGAGCCGACGTCGCTTATGATAGAGAGTTGCATGAAATGAACAAACTATACCACTACGTTACAATATATTTACTAAGACATAGAACCGGCTGGCTGGGCTGTGGTCAATGTGGGTTGAACATTTGTTTTGTTGTGATGGTCAGTTATTGTGATGATTTCATGTTTACAAAGTTACGACAAAAACAAAAAATAAAAATTAATATATTGCAATAAGGGTGGAGTCTCCTGTGAAACGTGATCTGGGCATCTTGAAGAGTAGTTTTTTTTAATGTAGTGAGCGTTTTGTAGGTACTATTTTAGTATATTTTTAGGCTAGGCGTACAAGACGACGTACATAGGAGACTTCATCCTAAATATGCTTTTGTTTAAATTTAACAGACTGCAATAAGGCTGGAGTCTCCTATAAAACGTTATTTGGGCAACTTAAAAAGTATTTTTTTACGTAGTGAGCGTTTTATAGACTATTTTAGTATACTCTTACAGCAAACATCGGCGTATGTGACGACGTTTATTATCAATTGTCGGGCAGACTTCTAAAGATCGAATTTAATTGTCTACTCTTTGACAGTAGCATAGGAGACTTCACCCTAAATATGCATTTATTTATAGACACATTTAGGTATTAAAAAAATCTTTTAAATCACAATAAATACCCATCATACTAAATTAGTCCATGCAAAATTTTAGTACAATTAAAAAACACAGAAGCAAATTTTATTTATCCAACTTTTTTAAACACCCTACTTTTTTGAACACCAATTTAACATCAATAAGAGTAATCTACAACAATTTGTCAGAAAATGCTAAATTTAATTACAACCGACAATCACCACAGCATTTCTGCCATCGTAAGAAAAAACGACGTAATTACACAAAACAAAGTAACCTATTTTCGACTGTATGTCATTATCTTAAGGTCGGAAATAGATTACTTCATTTTGTGTAATTACGTTCTTTTTTCTTACAATGGCAGAATTGTCAAGCCAGACTTGTAGCACTTGTGTATCAGCAGGTACGTACATGCGGCATGTGCACGAGCACGCCCCCGACGGAGCCGCGGTCTCCCAGCGGGTGCGCGATGGACATGAGCGCGTCCACCGAGCTGGCGGGAGTGCCGCCCGACTTGCTGCGCTCCTCCTCCGACGGAGCCTTCTTGTGGCACTGCGCGTCCGGCCAGATGTCGTCCAGGGAGGGCTGGTGAACATTATTCATTTATTGGGACGAAATTTATAAAAATCACAACTTAGAAACTATGCCCCACAGAACCGTTTCCACAGCGCCGCCGCCTGCAGTACAGCACGCGCAGCACGCTGTACAACACACATACCTCCGGCGCGGGCTTGGGCGTGTCGGGCACGAGCGCGCGCACGAGCAGCACGGCCAGCTGGTGCCACAGCGCCGCCGCCTGCAGTACAGCACGCGCAGCACGCTGTACAACACACATACCTCCGGCGCGGGCTTGGGCGTGTCGGGCACGAGCGCGCGCACGAGCAGCACGGCCAGCTGGTGCCACAGCGCCGCCGCCTGCAGTACAGCACGCGCAGCACGCTGTACAACACACATACCTCCGGCGCGGGCTTGGGCGTGTCGGGCACGAGCGCGCGCACGAGCAGCACGGCCAGCTGGTGCCACAGCGCCGCCGCCTGCAGTACAGCACGCGCAGCACGCTGTACAACACACATACCTCCGGCGCGGGCTTGGGCGTGTCGGGCACGAGCGCGCGCACGAGCAGCACGGCCAGCTGGTGCCACAGCGCCGCCGCCTGCAGTACAGCACGCGCAGCACGCTGTACAACACACATACCTCCGGCGCGGGCTTGGGCGTGTCGGGCACGAGCGCGCGCACGAGCAGCACGGCCAGCTGGTGCCACAGCGCCGCCGCCTGCAGTACAGCACGCGCAGCACGCTGTACAACACACATACCTCCGGCGCGGGCTTGGGCGTGTCGGGCACGAGCGCGCGCACGAGCAGCACGGCCAGCTGGTGCCACAGCGCCGCCGCCTGCAGTACAGCACGCGCAGCACGCTGTACAACACACATACCTCCGGCGCGGGCTTGGGCGTGTCGGGCACGAGCGCGCGCACGAGCAGCACGGCCAGCTGGTGCCACAGCGCCGCCGCCTGCAGTACAGCACGCGCAGCACGCTGTACAACACACATACCTCCGGCGCGGGCTTGGGCGTGTCGGGCACGAGCGCGCGCACGAGCAGCACGGCCAGCTGGTGCCACAGCGCCGCCGCCTGCAGTACAGCACGCGCAGCACGCTGTACAACACACATACCTCCGGCGCGGGCTTGGGCGTGTCGGGCACGAGCGCGCGCACGAGCAGCACGGCCAGCTGGTGCCACAGCGCCGCCGCCTGCAGTACAGCACGCGCAGCACGCTGTACAACACACATACCTCCGGCGCGGGCTTGGGCGTGTCGGGCACGAGCGCGCGCACGAGCAGCACGGCCAGCTGGTGCCACAGCGCCGCCGCCTGCAGTACAGCACGCGCAGCACGCTGTACAACACACATACCTCCGGCGCGGGCTTGGGCGTGTCGGGCACGAGCGCGCGCACGAGCAGCACGGCCAGCTGGTGCCACAGCGCCGCCGCCTCGCAGTACGAGCACGCGCCCTGCGCCGCACACCATGCTGTACACATACACACATACATTATACTGGCTACCACACATCACGCATCTTATCAATCAACAATCATCATCATCTGCTTAACCTTTTCCCAGCTATGTTGGGGTCGGCTTCCAGTCTAACCGGATGCAGCTGAATACCAGTGTTTTACATGGAGCGACTGCCTATCGGACCTCCACAACCCAGTAACTGGAAAACACGATACCCCTTGGTTAGACTGGTTATCAGACTTCTTGGCTTCTGACTATCCGTAACGACTGTCAAAGATCTACAAATGACAACCGGGACCAACGGCTTTACGTGCTTTCCGAGGCACGGAGAAAACTCGCTATGGTAAATGGTCACCCATCCACATACCAACCTCGGCAAGCTTGGCTTAACCCGGAAGATCGGTCTATGCGGCTGTAATTATTTAGCCACGAGCTCCTCTTATCAATCAACAATACTGCTTATTAACCTTTTGACAGCCACGCCAAAAAAGCAAAAACGTGCGCAAGCTACGAATTCATCCTTTAATCATCATCTGCTTAGCCTTTCCACTACTATGTTGGGGTCAGCTTCCAGTCTAACCGGTTGCAACTGAATACCAGTATTTTACATGGAGCGACTGCCTATCTAACCTTCACCAACCAACAAATTCATCCTTTAATACCTACAAAATGAGTTCGGAATTATATCGAAGTTATTTTAGAAATTTTATTTACTTTTAAAAGTCTGTCATGGGATCGTGACCGTGGCGTGCTAAGTCATTTTGGTTTGTCATCTATAATAAATAATAATAAAATAATAAATATCTTGGGACAACTCACACACGGCTATCTGATCCCAAGCTAAGCAGAGTGTGTTATGGTAACCAGAGAACTGATATACATACTTATATAATTTATAAATATATACATATTATAGATACATCATTAACGTGTCATTACGTGTTGGACACATTTTAGTTTGTCATCTATACATGACAGTGGCGGACAAAAGGTTAATGGTGTCTCACTTTAAGTTTCAAAAAGGCATTACTTTCAGAGGGTACCTCTTACAAACAAAAACATATTTATAATATTAGTATTGACTCTAGTATAAATGAAAAAAAGAAAGAAAAACCATTTATTGCCGCGAAAGCGACGCAGAACACAAAAATAAAATAAAAAAATAACAAAAACAATAATCTATATGCGCCACTACCGAATGAATGAAGAATATCAATAATTCTCACCATGCTCAATAGTATTAGACTGATTGGACTTCAGCATCAGACGCAGCAGTTTAGTAGCCTCACTGCTGACCGTCTGACTGTTGATCCGACGCTGTTGGAGCTCCATCTAAAGCCACAAACAAAAACAAACATCGAAATACATCATCAATTGTGTGTAAAAAACAAATTTATGTACACTCACATTTTATTATGGAGATATCCATGTACTGGGGGCGAGTTAGCACACATCGAGAGACATCGAACTCAGGGCCCCAGGCTGCGCTGTCGCTTTTACTACCACTACGCCAACGATGTAATCATAAACGTTTAAGATATAATTGTTCTTTCAAACTATTTTGTACTATTTATATCATTGTAACGGAAGTAAAAAGAAACAAATCTGGAATTATATCAATGTTGTTTAACAAGTTGTATTTACGTATAAAAGTCTGTCATGATATCGTGACCGTAGCATGCTGAGCATATTTTAGTTTGTCATCTATACATGACAGTGACGCTCAAAAGGTTAAACAATACCAAAAAAACACAATAAGTAATAGATTCTAACCTGTTTGAGTAGTATATCTAGCATGAGAATACAGCATGTGAGGTTCTGTGGCTTGATCTGGTCGTCCTTGTCTTTCTTATCTTTTTCGTTGCTAGGAGACTCCTTGACGTCCTTTGGTTTTGAGCCATCTGTGTTAGAAATTGTCGGTCATCCGTATAGGTATTGTGTTATAAAATAAAATAATGAACACGTTATGAATGTTGTCCATTTTAATATGAAATAATGATTGAATGTTCAAAAAAAATCTTTTACTTTTCCAAGGTAGGTAAGGTACTTATATTGAAAATGTATAAATAGTAAGTAATTAATTCAATTGAAAAATAAGTAAATATTTCCCTTTCTCTTCATCCCTTTTTATTAATCACAATGTTCTGTCATCTTTACATATACTATGATGTACACTATGAGTAAGTAAAATTGCACGACTGCGCGACTGTGCGACTGCTACGCTAGAGATCTTGGGTTCGATACATCGGACCTAAAACATGCCGGCGGACTGTGGGTGTACATTAGCACACCTCTGCCTATTCCTTGGGGGAATACAGGCGTGATGGTATATTACCTAGTGTAGGTGGTTTGAAGATCTTCTCGGGCAGGTTGACGACGCAGTGGCTGAACAGATCGAACAGCTGCGTCAGCGGGATGCGCACGTCTAGCATGGAGATCGTCTGTAAAGGGAGCGCGTGTTTGTCAACTGGCTAGTACCTGGAGCTAGATAGACAAGCGTTCCCTAAGTATACTTTGACAATTAACTTTGAACCTTAACAGCGAGGATGTATGGTCGATATTTACTTAGCACAATTACCTTAGCAGAAATGTCGAGGAAAATTACATATTCGTTCTAAATTCAAAAGTGATCAGAAATTGATGTCAAGTCTGGTTTCACCATGAAAATAATAATCAAGAATTGGGTAGATGACACCTATAAACAATTGACATACTTTTGATGAGCAGTGGGCCTATATTATCATACCTGGAACCACTCCAGCACCGGCAGGACCGTGTCAGGAGTAGGCGTGGTGGTGACCTTGAGGACTGCGAACTTGTACAGGTTCTTCTCGTCCACGCCCACCATCGCACCTTCAGGCTCCAGGATCTTGCCGAGAGGAACCTTCAGCTCCATCAGTTCCTATAAGTGGAAGAGTAATGTGATTAGTAGTGCGATTCTCTAAAATGCAAACTCGAAAACGAATCTCACTCCAAGTCACTGTGCTCACTTAGATAACGAACCCACTTGACCTTGGTTTAGTATTCGCTCGCCGTGGTGACGTCACCGGCGTGATCGTGTTTAACAGAATACCATTTTGTAATCTCACTGCGGATTTAGCTTTCGAATTACGAAGTGAGGCTTAGAGAATCGCACTGGAGGTTTGCGAATAAACTAGGGTCTATGATTGTGTCGATTTTTGATCAGTTAACAACCGGTACGGAAAAATCCGAAAAAGTACGAAAAAATTCGGAATTAAATTAATTAGGTGGTCATAGGGGACTTACCTTTTCTGGGACATCAGTGCAGATGGCTTCCATCCAGGCTGGCATGATGTAGTCCCAGATGGACTGGGTTATGATGCCGTACGGGATCAGGCAGTACAGTCTGCAAATAAAAGAGCAGTGGCATTTAGAGTTTCGGAGAAGTGTGTGAAAGAAAATTTCGAAGGTTTTTTGCATTTTTGCATCTTGATTTTTTTTTATCTTTTGTCATTACAAGCAACGTGACGTGACGTGGTGACGTCAGAGAATGGTGTTTTTGGCAAACCAAGAGAATGCCATATGGGTTGTTAGGAAGGTAACAAAATCCGATAATTATTTTATTTTTTATTTTATGTCCTGGAGTAGGCAACTAGGTGTGACCTGTTGAGTCCATCCTTCAAGTGGTGCGTCTTGGAGGCCAGGTTGTCCCAGTGGCCGGCCTGGCGCGTGTAGTGCGGCGGGTGCGGCAGCAGGCACGCCACCAGCACGGCGCGGTGCGTCTCCGCGATGCTGCGCAGCCAGCCGCACACGTGCTCGCACTTCAGCTTCTCTACTGTGTTTGCTGTTTCACCTGCCATTCAAAATCGAACCTTAAGACAGTAGCCTTGAAATACCTTTCATGTATATGTCGGAGTCAGCGATGGCTGAGCGTAGCGCCGTCATCGTTTGGTTCTGTACAAGCCCTAATCTCCAAACGACTATGTATATGACTATGTATAACGACTTGTTATTTAAAAGTCATCGCTTTCTCCGACATATACCTATATTAAATCAAAACTAAGTCCACGGTTCAACAATAAAGAAAACTAGCTGCTACAGGCTTCTTTCGCATGGAAGTCAAGAATACCGTAAAACATATCCTATGACACTGGGCTATGGTACTGCTCCGTATGGTCCGGATGATTGTTGTATTATGGCAAACCAAGTTTTCATGTTGATTTTCAGTTTCAAATCAAACAAAATACCTATTAATAAAGATTACTTGAAGAGGTACTACATACTCCTTAGAGTTTGTTATGCAGTTGAGGGAATAACATATTAGCAGCCCGATAAAAAAAAATATCAAGTATAAAATAAATATAAATATACCATCACGCCTGTATTCCCCGAAGGGTTAGGCAGAGGTGTACCAATGTACACCCACAGTTCGCCAGTATATTTAGGTCCCATGTAATAGGGGGCGAGCCTATTGCCATTACCCGGGCACAAATCCAAACTCCGAGCTGCTACTGAGAATTTCATAGAAAAACCCAATAACACTTTTTGCTCGACCTGGGAATCGAACCCGGGACCCCCTCAAGTATAACAATAACAATATACGTACCAGTATAAGAGAAGGACGTGACATGGAACCAATGGAACAGCACGGAGAGCAGTCGCCCCAGGATCTCGTCGGGAGTGTCCGGGTTTGGAGTACACAGGCCCACCATCAGCCATACTCCGTATCTAGGAACGTTATTTATGTTTTAAGAGAATGGTTGCATACACATACATACACACATACATACATTAATTCTGTAGCAGGTTTTAATAAAAAAAAACACAGCAGTTTTTTATTATATTTATTTATCATATAACTGACCCACAAATAAGGTACACCGGCGAATATTCTGTTACTAAACTATCTGCTACTATGGCTTCTCCTACCAAAACTGACTTCTATATTATGCCATTGGATGGCAAACAAACCGACAGCCCACTTGGTGTTGAGCAGTCACAGCTACACCTATAAACATCTGCAGTACTACAGCCTAGCAAATACGTTGCCCAACCCTGGTTTTTTCCTGAAATCAGAGTACGAATGAAGACTAACCTGCCAAGCAGCTGTCGATCTTCAATAGAGATGGGGTCAGGCAGGTCAACGCTTAGCGGAGGCTTCAGTTGTTCAGTGGAACTGTCAGGGTCTTCCATGTTGATGGGCTTAGCTTCTTTTAGAAGGCTGTGGGGAATGATTACAAATAACTGCAATGTCATTTATATGTCAAACTATTTCTTACAAACAGGTAGAAGACTTATTCGCTTACTACAGGTATAGTAAGAGAATAATTTTGCTTACACGCAATAAGTCATATTATATTGTCTACGTCGCTTCTTTTACTTAACATAAGTTTTTATGATTCTAATTGTTGTTAATTTATTACGAGTATAACGCAAATTAATGACTTCATAGCCTGATCATAAGAGACCAGGTGGAATGACCATAATGCCTTGGAATTTAATTTAATTATTGTCTGTTCTGAAGACGCTGGATGCATGCTGCTTCCAACCGGTCCCTTTTGGTAGGCCTCCCCCATTGATTTCCGTCCCGTCCCGGACTGCTAAACATAGGTCCAGCAGTAACGTGGCCTTCCTGTGGCTGATATGACGATGACGATTGAATGTTTTTTGTTTTCATTTTTAGTCCTCACCAAATATGAACACAAAGAAACAGACAATCAGGAGGAGCTCGTGGCTAAATAATTACAGCCGCATAGACCGATCTTCCGGGTTAAGCCACGCTTGCCGAGGTTGGTCTGTGGATGGGTGACCATTTACCATAGCGAGTTTCCTCCGTGCCTCGGAAAGCACGTAAAGCCGTTGGTCCCGGCTGTCATTTGTAGATCTTTTACAGTCGTTACTGTTAGTCAGAAGCCCGAAAGTCTGACAACCAGTCTTACCAAGAGTATCGTATTACCCATTACTGGGTTGTGGAGGTCTGATAGGCAGTCGCTTCATGTAAAATGCTGATATTCAGCTGCATCCGGTTCGACTGGAAGCCGACCCCAACATAGTTGGGAAAAGGCTAGGCAGATGATGATGATGAAAGAAACAGACAATCATTCCCCAGTCTCCATACCCTCGTACCTGATGATGGCCTCGACGAGGTTGGTCTGCATGTCACTGCCGGCCTGCCAGGCGAGCGGAAGACGCGTGTGCACCACGTGGTCGGCTCCGCGCCGGCTGTTGTGTCGGTTGCCGTGGCACTGCTGGCAGTACCTGCCGGGCGAACCGGGACTTGAGACTTTGCTCTTCTAGGACCTGCCAGACCTAGCTAGGGTTGACCTGGCTGATCTCACTGTATTACAGTCAGCAGCAAAAGCAGATTAACAAGTATTATTAGTATTGTTCAATCGACTTTTGCTGCTAACCGTGCATTATAAAAGATGCGCTAAAGTTAGAATGAATAGGCTTCTTCTTGGTAACCTCACTGCATCGTCGACTTTGTCTCTGTCACCTCTGACCTAAACTAGAGTCAAAAGGTTGGTCACCCCGAATAATGTCTCTATTACCTATGACCAAGATGTTACACAACACGAATAAAAAAAAATTGTCAAATATAAAAACAATGAAGAATGGTTTAATATAATAATAACATAATATTTATTTCAGTCACAAAAAAATCAAATTCGATAAAAAAAACATATTAAATAGGGTCAAAGCACAAAAAAAATAACATTACAGAAGCTTTTAAAGACAGTGACTTTTTGTTATTATGAACCGATTAAAAAAAACGACGGGTTGCACTCCGGGAGTGCCGGCAGAAGTGAAAACATAAATAATAACGTCGTGCATTTTTGATATTTTGGAATGGTTAGGGAATAATTTTGCACGAATTACTTTAATTATCAGTATAAAAGTACTACCTATCATTTATGTGGTAGAATACAATATTTATTTATTGCGCTATCGTACACAAACATGACAATTCGCGTCAGGACACGTGACCTGATTTAAAATCTTACGAATTTTCGATCAGGTCACGTGTCCTGACGCGAGTTTAATATTTTTTACCCATTACCAAAAAAGTGTATAACGCCGCTAAAGAAGTTTTCACTTCAAAAACAACTTTTTACCAGTGGGCGGGTTTGTTTCTGTTTGCTGTTTTATATGGGACCAACCTCTGAAGTATGACCTACCAAACATAAAAATAATCATCAAAATCTATTTATAATTGGAGCAATGATGGTGTAACATACAAAAAAAACATACAGCCGAATTGAGACCCTCTTTTAATGAAGTCGGTTAAAAAGCAGGTTATCAATCCGGTTGATTTTTTTTTTCTTCTCTTGAAACGTGTCTGACGCTCAGGGGGGCCTGGTCTGACAAAATTCCGAATATAAAGAGGAAAAAGAAGAAGATCTTGATTTTCATATTTTTCTTCTTTGTATTTGGCATTTTCGTTCATGGTTAGTGCTGTTTCGTTGTAGGAGAGAGCTGCTGGAAGGTAAATATGATGAGGAACAGTCCTATTACTTAGACAAAGTAAAGAAAGAAAGTAAAACCGTTTATTCAAGAAAGAGTAACGCATGTAACATAAAAAAATATATTCAAATAAGCCCAAACTAAAATTGAAAATATAAATAAAATTAAATAAATATAGTACTAGGAAATATGCGTCAGTACCAAGCGAAACGGCTGACGCTCAGTGTTAACCGCCAAGCTTGTCAAATTTGATTTTTTTATTTACTCCAACCGCGATAGATGGCGTTGATGGCATTGTACATTTTTCATAATTCCTGAATCGCGGTGTTAAGATTCTCCGCGATTACCCCCCTGCCCATTTGCATTCTCGTCAAATTCAGGGAGTTAACTAAGCTCGTGATTCTTAACACGAATCAATAATAAAATAAATTTGTTTTAAAATTTATATTTTTTGACGTGATTTTCCAATTCGAACTAGCCATCTCGCCAGAGAGTTTAGGCGCTATGCACGCATTGATAAAGCCGCGCGACAACTCTGCCTACCGCATACGCAACTGGGCGATGCTGGTTTTTGCGAAAGGAGTATTCTGGAATACTGTTTTTTGATAGTTGCAACTAAAATAACAAGCATTTATTCAATATTGGCCAGGTATCGTATTTGATTACTTCTATTTTTTTATGACAAGCTCCTAAAATTTTACGAGGATGCAAATCAACACCTTGTATATGTCTTTGTTCTGAGCATGGTGTGTTATTCGAGTAGCATAGACATCGTGAAGACTCTCAGGAATTTATAAACTCACTCAGTAAGGTGTGGCCCGTGCTCTCGAAGGCACGGAACCACGACGCTGGCTTTCAGTGTAAGCCGAAAGCCAGTTGGCATCACGTGTTTACCTTATTGGGTGGTTCCCGTTGTAGCTGGCGCACTCAGTGGAGAAGCAGATGGAGTAGGCCGCCTTGTCGGATGAGCGGCAGTTCTAAACATTACACATTGATTTATTTAACCAGCTGCCCGCGACTTCGTCCGTGTAAATGTCGGTCAGCGGTCCAGCCGTTTAATAGATTAGGTGGAACATACACAGATAGACTGACAGACAGACAGAAACATTATTATTTTATTATTATTATTATAACTCTCCCGTACCGTCCCACTGCTGGGCAAAAGCCTCCCTCCATAAAAGTGCAAAGGTTTCAACAATGGTTTTTTTTTGTATAACTACCACGTAAATATTCATTTATGCATTTAATAATATTTTGATATTATAGACAACCAATGTTACTTTATTTAATTTAATTTTGATTTAATATTGATTTTAATTTAATTTTGAAGTAATTTAATTGTGATTTAATTTTAATTTTATTAATTTTATGTGTAATTCTTATTTTCTATGGACCCTGGTCTGAAATAAAGTTTTATTATTATTATTATTTTATTTTATTTATTTGTATAGATAAATAAATAGATATTTTTAATTTAATATTTATTAAAAATAGAAAAGGAAAATTCTGCCTAGTGGTTGCAAATCACGACCGCCTGTCATGTGACTCTTAATGCCTTGACATAAGCTACAAATTGGAATTATTGTCGCGCGCTCATCAAATACAACAGCTATAATATTTAAAATAAACTTGTATCTTTACCTTATTCTCACAGACCATAGACACTTGCTGTTGGGGATGCAAGATGTCGAAGAATCGCTGATTCGGATGTTCCCTTTAAATAAAAGAAAATCAAAGGGTTATTGATGCCAGTTTATCATCCTCTACAGAAGAGGGAGAATCCCTCGAATGAGAATACCCAACGATTGTAATCTGGATATTATTATGTTAAAGTCGCGGCGCACTTTGATTGCGCGATGTAGGCATCGTCAGTAGTTCGCGTCTTGCGCGATAGATGTCGCTACATGCATGATGATGTATTTTAGGCATTTCCAAGATTGTAAATCACTGGCATACTTCAACAGAATGGTTCTAGAAAATATTGTTTTTTTTTTAACGTGTTTTACTGTGTCCTTGAATGTTTAAGTTTCACAATTGAACTCGGTAGATGGCGCTGCAAGCAAACGTTCGGGCAGGACATCTAACGGGTCCTCTAGGAATTAAGTTACACTCACACCATCACGCCTGTATTCCCCGAAGGGTTAGGCAAAGGTGTACCAATGTACAGTCAACAAAACTATTTGGTATACAGGCAAAATTATTAATCTTTCACCTACACTGCCAATATTCATTTTTATTATATGCGAAATTCCTTTAGAAGCTTATGACACACTTAAGAGAGTTAGCACAGCAGCTGTGTGATTCTGTAAGACCTCGTTCTAAACTTCAAATCTGAATCCGCTGTGACTTTCTTGATTGGCATTCTAAAAACTCGGTTGATAATTCGAATGTACACTAGCGCCACTCTTGTGAGCGTGTCAGCGAGTTAAATTAAATTGATGGGGAAATTTTAACAGATAAAGTATGAGATCACGTAAGAAGTGGCATTCTACACGGTAATTCCACCGTCACTTCGACGCTCACTTCGCATTTCAAAGTGTCAAATAAATCAATGTCATTTTGAAGTGATGGTGAATAGCGACGTGAGAAGCGAGTTCATGTCTGAATTTTACAGAATCGACGTACTGCACACTCACAACATATCGCAAGTATGCTGCCTGTATACCGAATAGCTTTGTTGACTGTACACCCACAAAATAGCTGTAAATTATGTAAATACCTGTGTATCTCATTAGCGCACTCTATGCACAAGTAGAGCGGCGGCGGGCTGTCGGAGGCGAAGGTGACGCTGATGCAGTGGTCGTAGCACACCTTGGCCGCCTCAGCCGAGCCCGCGTTCGGGCACATGTCGCGCTGGCATAGGAACGGGACCAGGTCGTCTGGCGTTACGAAGGGGAATTGAGAATTAGGCTTAAAGGATACTGGTAATTTTGTAAAACATTTATTTAAGTATGGAGTTTTTTACTATTCTATCTACTAACTACCTGTAGGAAAGGGCAACTAGATTCAAAACAAAGGCCTTTTCTCAAGTCACATTGGCATTTGCACGGCGGTATCAAACCTGTAACCTCATGTATGAGATACGAGTGCTTTAACCGTTCGACCATCACGACCTTTCATAGGTGGTTAAAAATTGTATGCAAACTATGAAAAAAAATTTTTTTTTTTAGTAATCTTATCTAGCACAGAGATAAAACACGGTGATCATCCTATGCTTTTTATTCAGGATGGGAAATCATTAAATGACTTCTTCCACTGTGGGCGGAGCAGAAGGGACTGTCAGACTCTTACTGACCCATCCGTGTTTCTCCTAATGCCCATTCCGTGACTCTTACGAACAAGTTCCGCAAAACTGCCAAGATCATTCTATGCTAAGACAATATCAGGCACTCACTTCTTCTTAGTGTTTTGATGACACAACTATAACAAAGGGATTATATTAAACTAACTGGAAAACTTGCAAAGCAGTCCCTTCCGGTCGAAGAGCTTGGCGTCGAAGGGCGGCCAGTAGTAGAAGAGCAGCTTGGCGGCCGACAGGCGCGCGCCCCACGTGCCGTACGCGATCACGCACAGGATGTCCTTCACCACCGACTGCTTCATCGACATCAGGCACTCCAGCAGCTGACAGTGGTGCGCTGGAGGGGACATTCGAAGCTGGTCACGTTTAAGAAGACTATGTAAATTGGCACTGGACGCTGTTGACGCAGTAACTGAGCGATTAGCTGCTGCGCTGCGTATCCCAGGTTCAATTGCCGCATGGCACAAAAATTTATATGCCCTAAAGATAGATAGGGGTGTGGCTGTTGGTGTATGTGAGCTTATATGTATGTATGTGTTTGTAAAAGTACCCACGATACAGGAAAATATAAAAGTGTAAACAATTTTTTTGTAAAATATAAATATTTATAATATACCATCACCATCACGCCTGTATTCCCCGAAGGGTTATGCAGAGGTGCACCAATGAAAAGAGGGAAAGATGAGGTGGTCAAATATTAATAATAAAAAGAACAAAAGATTTAGATGTAATTTCTTAATGCGTAATAGTTTGTCTGTAAGTGATTTCATCATCTTCACAAGTCAAACCCGATTGTAGCTGACTTCACTTAGCTACTAACTGCTAGGCGTCCACTTCCAAGATGGCCGCTACCCCATCGCGCTGCCCCACCCTGCGCTTGAAGTCCGACTTGCGCAGTAACGGACACGCGCAGTTACGGATAGCAAACTCGAAATGCTTTGTTATATTTATTTATTTTATTTTATATAGTATACTTATTATATTTCACAAATGCGATTAAAATTGATTTACAGTAAAAAAAACTTTTCCTTTGTCAACAATACTTGTGCCTAGGACGTCATTGTGTAACGCCCAACGGCGGCCATCTTGAAATGTACAGTTAGTACCCGCTTGCCACGTTTCAGCTTCACAAACAAAGTAATCATTGATTTTTTGTGACTTATATAAAATATTGTAAAACATTTTTCTCTACCAGGTTGCTGAATTCCGACATCTATGTAACAGTGAATTTAGAGCTAAAATTCCACTATGTAAAAAAACACAGGCAAGAAGCTCAATATAGGCAAGTATGGCGGTTCTTGCTCATACTTCTTCAAACAAAACTACCTTTTGGAAGAAGCAACTAAATTAAAATAATTTTATTGTAAATGACGTGCAAAAGTGCCTTCAAATAATCAATTTGAATTTGAATTCAAATTTAATTAAAACTTCTCATATTGGAATAAACAATTAAACTTTGAGTAACTACACAAATGTACTTCGCTTTGATTGAAAATATGGGCGTGGTCATCCACTGCAACCCATACTCTCGGATAGAAAAACTTCGCAACCACAGTTTAATAAATAATTGAAATTAAATTTTCAATTGACTACTACAAAGAAATGTTTGGAAATATTTCGTATAAATCACAAATTCATGATAACTACTTCGCATATGAGGCTGTAAGGCAAGTAGGTACTAGTCGTTCAATCCAAGATGGCGGCCATGGACCGCAACAAAATGGCGTCGTAGCACAAGTACTGTTGATCGTCAAAGACAAAAAGTATGGGCGTAGCAGAGAAGCATGGTAGTGGAAAAAGTCGATCGCCATTGTACCTATATATTCATTAATAGGTATGATGCAAGATAAATTAATAATAATAAATGACTATTAAATCGCATTTGGCCTAAAAGAATTCCCATGGTTTATTTGAAATAAATTATTTGAATTTGCGTTACATAAAAAGTCTCAATCAAAAAAAAAATATCCGTTAAAACTCAAAGTCCTTACCTCATGATGATTTAAAATATTCAACAAAGGAAGACCGAAGCCGATTAATGTTGTATGAAGAATCAGGAAAAAGCAGCACTAAAAACCAGCACCCAAAACCACCACCCCTCAATATTCAAATTATGTTCAGGTATCTTCATTGAATTCCAATTATAAAACTTGAGACCGCACTGAATTATTCATAACGACCGATAGCCAATAACGCCGCATCCCAACTGCGCAAACCACCCCAAGTCCCCGAAGGGTGGACAAACTCATAAATCATTTTTATAATCGCTCCTGTCACCGCCAGATGGCGCTACTAGCGAAACACTGCCGCAGTGCGGCAGTGTACCACTAGTAGCGCCATCTACTAAACGTAAACTCAACACTAATTCCCGTACATTAATTTTATTTTAGGGACGCGGAGATACCGGTGCGTCCTGACGCACCTGCAGTCGGCACGCGACTGACGCACTGGTACTGCAATGCGCTAACATGTACCCCATCCCCAGCCCCCGCCCCCTTCCTCTAGCGCATGTACCGTGCCGCAATGCGACAAGGACATACAAAGTACTGACATCTATTGAACCCTTCAACGATCTATATTTTACATAAATATAACTAGTAAATTAATACTGCAATGCGCCAATACGCTGCCCCCTCACCCCTGGGGCATGTCTTGTACCGTGCCGCAATGCGTCACGCCATACAAAGCAGCGCCACCTAGTGAACCTTTAACGGCGAATTTTTGGTCTACACAGATACAACTATTAAAAAAATACTGCAATGCGGCACCGCGTACCGGTGTCGCCACCTAGCGTCCATTTTTCATCGTGCCGCAAATACAGGACAGACAAAGAAGCGCCATCTAGTGAACCCTTTACCAATTTATATTTTACATATACACCTGTAAAATTAATACTGCAATGCGCCAATACGCACCCCCCTCACCCCTGGAGTGTGGTGTATTGTACCGTGCCGCAATGCGTCACGCCCTACAAAGTAGCGCTACCTAGAGAACTTTTACCGGCGATTTTTTTTCCACACAGATACACATACATAAACTCACGCCTATTTCCCATGGGGGTAAACAGAAACCACAGAACGCCACCTGCTACGATCCTTACATACTACTTTCGCTTCGTCCACGTTCATACATCTGGTCATACAAGCACGCCGGTTACGAGTACTGCACACCCGACCTTTCTGAAGAACCTCACCAATAAGGTCAGGGTAGGTCTTTCTAGGGCGTCCCCTCCCGGCGTTGCCACTCCCATCTGCCACATAAATCCCTTTTGTTAGTCGCCTTTCACTTATCCTCTCAATATGACCGAACCATCTAAGCATACTCTTTTGAACCTTGGTCACTACATCCTCTTTTAAGTCGCAACGTTCTCGTATAATCTAATTCTTCACTCTATCGTTCAAAGTTACACCACACATACTTCGCAAAGAACGCATCTCCACAGCATTATTCCTACTCTCATCCCTCGTTTGCCATACCCAACTTCCATACATAAGTGTAAACACCACACAGATACACTGGATCAAAGAATACTGCAATGCGTCACCACGTACCGGTGTCGACACCTAGCGTCCATTTTCCATTGTGCCGCAATGCGACAGAGCATACAAAGGAGCGCCATCTAGAACACCACGCAGTGATACATCTGTTCAAAAAATACTGCAATGCGTCACCATGTACTGGTGTCGCCACCTAGCGTCCATTTTCCATCTTGCCGCAATGCGACAGGATATACAAAGTAGCGCCATCTAGTGAACCGAGCGGCAATTTATGTTCTGTTGAAAAAAAACTGCAATGCGACACCGCATACCAGTGTCGCCACCTAGCGTCTAGTGGCAGTGAAACTGCGGCAATCCGTATTCTTTCCGGATACAGCGTTTTTTCCATGCCATGCCATTTTATTTAGTGCAATCCGACGCGAAACAAAATGGCGGGCGAAGTGCGGCGTACATTTAGGAATAGATTTTGTGATCTACTTGCATAGATTTATTAACGTCCAGATAGAGTGTACCGTACAAATCGCAGCGTTCTAATAGAATGCATTTTGTGATGCGCGTGTGCGACCGGACCGCCCACCGCATGTGTATTATTATCGTTACTGCATTAGTGTGCGTGACGTTTTCTAATACCAGACCAAAATGATTACCCCAAAATATGGGAAAATTCAGGCAGTTTTTTTATTCATGTTGACATATCTATACTAATATTATAAAGCTGAAGAGTTTGTTTGTTTGTTTGTTCGCGCTAATCTCAGGAACTACCGGTCCGATTTGAAAAAATATTTTTTTGTTGGATAGCCCATTTATCGAGGAAGGTTATAGGCATAACATCACGCTACGACTTACGGGAGCGAAGCAGTATTCAAAAACGTAACTTAAGGCGGATGAATAAAGCCATGCGAACGAACAAAACATACATTTACCTAAATTTATTAATTTGAAGAAAGCGCATTATTTCGTTTCAATTATAATTCATAACGTGTATGTATAAATATCTTGATATCTGCTGAAGCAATTTTGATGCAATAATATCGCAGCATTATAAGAGATGGTTAAAGTATTTCATACCCCTGGCAACCATTGACACCATTTTTTTTGTTAATAATAATGTTGATTTCGTAACATTTTACAATATTAAAATATCGCAGCACAAAAAAAGGGTAAAAATATTTCATACTTTGGCAATACTCAAATATTATGGAGTCGTTTTGTTTTTATTATGGTTTGCGTAATATTTTCAATGAAATACGTAGAAATTCATCATAAAATTGCAAACATATCTGTGAAAAGTAATGTTCGTACCCTTGTCTTTTTTTGGAGTGTAGTTTTTACACGATTTCACCGCACAAACAGTCATTTTTTCAATTATTTTAACTGCGATTTATAATGTAGACGCGCTTTGAACGTCAGTCGCGTAATGGTGGCCTGTGGGCGGGGCTAACGAACGAAGACGCTATTTTGGCGTCTTTGAATTTGAAGCATTTGGACAGCGCGTTCTAGGCATCTGGACGTTAATAAATCTATGTCTACTTGTAAGTGGCGTTATTTCGAGTGCATGTCCAGTTTATAATTTGGTATTCCTATTTATAAATAAGACACGTTACTTATGATTTATTGACGGTCTTATGCGTCTCATGGCTAAAGGCAATTTTCACAGAGACATATTGTTAAGACAAGACAAAAAGAAAGAGTGAGAGAGTGAGTTTGTTGATTTACAAAGAACGACGAGAAAATTAGAATTTTGAAGGCAAAGATTTTGAATTTACAATTTGCACATAAAGGGTGAAAAAAGGTACTTCATGGTGCCGAAAGTTGCATGTAATTACCAACATTGCAATATGGAGGCATTGGAGCCGGTTACATACTGGATAATTTTAATGTTATTTTAGTTTGTTATAGTATTTTTATGTGTTACTAACTTAGTTCTTAAGTGCCTGTGTATTACTAACACTCTATGGACTATCTTGGTGTGAAATAAAGTATTATTATTTATTATTAATATTTTTTGGTTGTGGACAATGCCTGGGAACTTTCTGGTTACAGAGATAGTGAAGGCCAAAGGTTCAACTATTAGATTTAATTTTAAACACCAATACGACCCCTATACTGTTTAATGCACTTTTAAACACAATTTTTTGAGTGCATTATGCATTATTTAGTGCATTCTACAATCAACATTGACTTTTTGCACCAAAAATAAAAGTCACTACAAAGCAAAAATTTGCTTATTTTGTTTAGCTCAGTATTGCTTAGTTATCTATCTTAGCTATCTTTCATAGTCCAATGGGACGGCAATCCGACACAACAGAAGAGAGAACAGGCGCACGGCCACCGGCTTTAAAGTGCATTTTCTCTTTATATTTTTATCCAAAAAAAACGTTGCCCCACACTAGGAATTTGTCCTGTATCGTGGGTGCGTTTACAAACATATAAACTCATATACTCCAACAGCCAGACCCGGAACAACTATGTGTAGGCCTAACATTTTTTTTTCCTTGCGGGTATCGAACCCGCAACTTGCAGCGCATCAGCCAATTGCTCAGCCACTGTCACGCGTCATCAAAGTCCGAGCTGCTACTAAGAAAATCCCAATAACACTTGATCCGACCAGGGGATCGAACCCAGGACCCCACGTTCAACAGCCGCTACTAGCTAAGACTTACCCGGATTGCTTGAGTGCTGGAACACCATCATGATGATAGCGGCCACTGACTGCGACGCCTGGCTCTCTTCCTCCATACCCGCGTACTTGCGTGCTGAAATAACGTACATACATTAATATGCTATATTCAAAGATCAATAAAGTTGTACCATAGGTATACACCATAATTTTTCATGGCTATAGACGGGGAAAGAATAATAATGCTGTATATTTATATAATAAATTCCCAGTGTATAGTGTATGAAACATAAAAAACTGACATACAGAAATAGCCAGACCTGAAACAACGATCCTGGGTCATACAAATATTTGCTCCGTGTGGGAATCGAACCCACGACATCAGTCACTCAGCCAGTGCGTCAACCGTGTCGTTAAACTAAAGGAATATTCGAGAGTTGGTTCCATAGTAAAAGTTATTCGTATCCATGAGTACTTCACCCACTGAAAACTTCTCCCGCCCTGGGCGGGGCGGAAAGGAGTGTCAGACTTTTACTGACTAAAACCCATCCATGTTCCTTCCTGTGCCCTTCGCGTTCTGGGGGCGCGTAATCTCTTTAGAACAACTAGCGAACCCACAACTCAGTTAACGGGTAATAATACCAGAGGTATGCAATAGGTACTTACTGATAGTAAACGGCAAGATGTAATAGGAGAGCAGATGCAAGATCTCCTGATGAAGCGCCACCGGGAACATGGCGACGCAGTACGCGACCAGGAAGGGCAGGTTGTCGATCATGTCGTACTCCAGGAAGGGCAGCAGGCAGCCCAGGCACTGCAGGATGGCTTGCCCGAAAGCTGGGGACATTAGTGTTTAGTATTTAGTGTTAATAAAGGTCAAAATGCTGTTTTTTTTATGAAAGTATTAAAGGAAGGGAAATGTACTACTTTTAGTTTTTTAAATAGCCAATTATATTGTTCATCTGCTATTTATTGCCTTAAATATCAAGTCAATGAAAATTTTAATCTTAAAGAGCATGTCAGAATTTGTTGTTATGACAAATTAGTAATTAAGTAATTCAGTGAAAAAAATTAAAGAATTTAATAGGTTGGTAGTTACGTCATGCGAAAATACCCAATCCTTCCCCAAAGTCACGTAGGTACTTAAAATAAATGGCTACAAAAAAGATAACACTTATTAATATACAAGACATGACCTAATCAGTGCTTAGACTGCAATTAAAAACAGTGTACCTACATACCTAAGAACATTGGTTTTTACCATAATTTTGCTACAAAAAAAGAACAAATTGGATGGCAAACACCTGATGTTAAGTGGTCACCGCTAGCTATAGACATCTGCAATACCAGAGGCCTTGCAAATGCAGCCCAGAGACAAAGTTGAAATGTCTCATGTACCTGTAATTACACCGGCACCCATACCATTTACACCCGAACACAGCAACACTGCTTTGCGGCAGAAATAGGTATGGTGGTAGTACTTCCCTTGACGAGCTCCTTCACAAAGAGTTTTACTACTATACTAAACTAGCGAGCTATCCGCGACTTCATCCGCGAGGTTTATTTCACCCGCTCTAAGTTACGTTAATGCTCCGCTCCCGAGGATCGTACCGTGATGTTATATGCCTATGTTACGCAGGAATAATGTAGCTATGTATTGGTGAAAAAATGGTTAAAACAGATCCAGAAGTTTCGAAGCCTCATCGTTACAAACAAAAAAGTTTTACCTCATTATATTAGTATAGAGATATATAATGTTGCTTACCTAGCGTCCCATACTGCAGATGCGGCGTGGAGTCAACGAGGCCAGACAGCGCGTTGAACAGACTCTTGTAGTCCAGGTTGGGGTACAGTCCCATTCTCTCGCCATCGTTATCTGCGTCCCGAAGCATCTCAAGTGGTGAACGCGGGACATCTTTGAGGACGCCTGAACAAATTATAGACCCATAAATATAGGGTTACTTGTAGTTCGACGTATTCTTATCAGAATTTTGTACTGTGATTTTAGCATCCCATAATACTAGGTGAAAATTCATGGGATGCAAGTTTAATCTACGCTTATGTTTGTTTAAAAAATTCCAAGAATGAATCATTGAATTGCTAGTTTTTGTTAAAGCGATTCAATTGCTATTTAATTAGAGAGCTAATCAAATTCAACCCCAATGAATTTTCTCTCAGACTTTACAGGAAGTAAAATTGTTGCAAAGGCGCTAAATATCCTGAGAGAAATACATGGAATTTTAAATGAATCCCATTATTTCCAATTACTGTAACTCTTGAAAGCCAGAATCAACCACATGGCGACCATCAAAAAAATAAAGCTCGATGAAAAAGAGCAGCAGAAGAGTACCTAAGAAAAAAACATAATAGAAAGAAAAGAATACTTACTAAGAAGAGTCTGTGAGAAGTATTTGACGGTGTTGGCAATGTCAGTGCCGAGAGGCAACGGCTGTATGTTGTGTTGCAGCCGCAGCTGGGCGTCGTACAGGCTGCGGATCTTAGCTGTAACTGTTCAGGGCAAGACTGTCAAGTTACCCTATTGCTATATTTGACTTCTTGAAGCAAAACAAGGAGACGAGTAGTTAAATGAGTTAGGTAAGAAGCGTAGAGAGAAGAGTTCGTATTTTGGTATGATTGGTGAAACTATTCCATTACTGTTTAATGTTTTTGAGAAGGTGAGATATCTGCAGTGCTATTCTGTAATAAGCTCTCTCGAATTCAGATAGAGCTTAAAGTAAGCTGTCAATCATCAGGTGAGATAGCAACTCTCACCTAAAACTTACTGCACAAAAATCGATTCGACATTTTTAAACAATATAACTGCAGGACCTCTGTTTCTAAAGCCGTAACATATTACGGTTTCTTCCAAATCTTATTAAATCAAGGCACCTTAAAGGTATAAAATCCTCCATTTCTGTGCGGACCATAACAAACAACTTACCCCCGGCGTCTCTAACAAAAGATTATTGTGACGAAACTCAAGAGCGCGTAAGCTGATGTGATTGGTAATTCGGTTGACTGAATTCAATAAAATCACAGATTACATGCGCTTGACAAATTTGTCACATTAATTCTTCGTTCGAAACATCGGAGGTGTTTTTGTGTAACCTACTATCACGCCTGTATTCCCCGAAGGATTAGGCAGAGGTGTACCAATGTACACCCACTGTTTGCCGGTATATTTAGGTCCCATGTAATAGGGGGCGAGCCTATTGCCATTAACCGGGCACAAGTCCTAACTCTGAGCTGCTACTGATAATTTCACGGAAAAACCCAATAACACTTTTTTGCTCGCGCCCAATACTTCTAGCGTAGCAGTCGCACTTAGGACCACAAATCTAACGAGGCAGTTTTTGTTTAAAAACTTACACAATGTTCAACTCAAAGCTCTTTGGTGTCCGTTCTAGTGTCCGTCAATGGTTCGACAGGATCTTGTTACTTAACCGATTTAATATAATAAGTACTACAGAATAGAGCCCTATTGTTATGTCATTTCAATAAACAACATTACTTTCCAGTAGGTACATTCACATAGGGGTCCGATTCGTGGGACCGTACTTCATTAAAATAAAAAGAGGGGTTACTTTTAATCAGCTACCCTTCAAAGCATTTTACAAAATGCAACCCTCAAAAGCCTGGCGTCCATCAGATTACGTCATAGCAAATAATTAACATGGCTACATAAGGGTGGATTACGATCGATCACAGATAAGCAACCCCTTTTGAAAGGGTGTAGTTTTTTTTGGAACCCCTCGTGTTTATTAGTTTTTAGTATATAGCTGCACCCTCGAACCGTTAATCCCTTATGTACTTGTACATAATGCACCTACCTAACAGACGAATGTGTGAAAGTCTGTTTAAATTTTTGAATAAAGAACTTCGATTCATTTTAACGGAAATGCATCATAGATGCTATCTTTAGCGAATCAATAAAGAAAAACGGGAGCGCGTGCTATGGCGCTCAGTATAGGGTTTTTTTTTTATTGGGACGAGTCCGCCACGCCTTTCCCAACCACTGCAACTCCTGAAAGCCAGAATGAACATTGGAGACCGCTAGAAAGAGCCGAGGCAATGAAGCTCGACAAGTCCCAAAGAAACGATTCAACTGTCTTGGAGCCCGCAACGAAATTAATCAGAAAAGATTAGCGGAGGAGATAGATAGCGATCATAATAAATACATGAGGATAATTCAACGAATATTCAAACTGTCGTGTTCGTGAACGGAAGCTGTCAATTAAGATTGGTCGTCTCCAATACTTGTCATGGCTTATCTTTTATTTTATTTATTTTACATATAAAAGCAACAAGAAAAAAGAAAGATAAAGAAGATCCTCAGTAGCACCTCGGAGTTTGGATTTGTGCCCGGTTAATGGCAATAGGCTCGCCCCCTATTACATGGGACCTAAATATACCGGCGAACTGTGGGTGTACATTGGTACACCTCTGCCTAACCCTTCGGGAAATACAGGCGTGATGGTAAAAGCAACAAGAATAATATACCTTGAAAAGAAAGTCCGTGGAGTTTCTTGCTCGTTCTTCTCCTTAGAGACTACCTAGGTTTTGGAACGAAAACCAACTTTCTAACTAACTGACTGACACCTTGATAATTTAAATGTCATGTAAGTGCATGTAACTGGTGATTCACTTTGAAAACTGATAAAGTTAATCCAGGTTAAGGAGAAGTCAAAATATTTATTAATTTCGAACAAAAAACCTGTGCTATTTCATGAACGTTATGCAATGTTACGTAAGATAGGCGTCCAGACTCTACCCGTAGCGTTTAACCTTTTAACTCCGCCATCTTGAAATGGCACCGCGTGCGAGGGTACTTAGGTACCTACCTATGCTTACATCACTGATTAAACTGACAGATTCTTTCCTTTGAAACAATAGCTGACAAGAATATTACTACCACGACTAAGAAAAAGAAGAAAATTGGAAACTCATTTTTTCAAACATCGAACTTACATTGAAAACCTCCTTACTCCTTAATCCATGAAGGGAGAACAGGCGCTTATATTTAAAGATTTCCCGCCTTACAAAAAGAAGCACGCATGCGTCACTTCCGTTACTTCTCAATTTAAGAAAATAAGCTGCGTGTTTAAAATAAACGTATCACAGACTTGAAAAAAACTAAGTTTTAACTTGAACATTTAGAAACCAATCAATCGAAATTGAAATCTACTTTAAAATGTTATGAAATTTATAAGTCTCGACAATGTGGCACGTTTGTCGAGGGCCGCGGGACGCATGCGCGGAGTTGGCGTCATGGGCGTGGCAACGGCACGGGATTGGTCGCGACACTGCGGCACACCCGCGGGGCGCATGTGCAGACTCGCTATCGATCGGCGTCCCTTATTAGCTCGGACGAGCTGAGGGTCGCGGCAAGGGCGTAAGGGGAACTCGCGCATGCGTCCCGCGCCTGTGCCAAAACCGTTTTTTTTTCTGTTCCATAAATAGATTTTTTTATTGATTTTATATTATAAGCCAGTATTCATTGAATTGCGATTTTTAGACATCGAATAATAAGTTTCTAGTTTTATCGCGAGATTTTAGACTGTTAAAATATATTATATCAAAATGGGTTTCAAGTTTTTTTGGACTTAATTTTATATTTTTGGAAATATTTTTATTTTAAACAGTAATGAGATAGTTTACGTCTTTGTCTTTAAAAAGCTGTTCTTTTCGAAAATTTAAAGGAGTGGCAATCTTTTGCATATTTTAGTCTTGCCATCTTTGGCCAGAAATACAATTAAAAAAACACAGGTATAAATTAAAAAGCAGCACACATTTTCTTTATATATTTATTTAAGTACTACACAAAAATACATCATGCAAATAACAATACTTTCTACCATGAAGTACAATGACTACATAGTTAACTAACTAATCATAATTTTCTAAGACAGACACAACTACTTCTAACAGTTTTGACACCAATTCTACTATAGAAACACATATTTTTTTTATACAATATGTAACAGAAACCAAGCAAGACCTCAAACAAAGGAAATGTTTTATTTCCCACACATTCTTTTGAAAATCAGACTTATGCTTCCCACATAAGGCTCAATTTTCCTCAAAGCCACTTCCTGGATGATTATTATATTTTTTGGGGAAAATTCTTTTAATAATGAGGAAGTTATTTATAGGACTTGCTCTTATTGTGTTACAGAAGGTATCATAGATATATTTTAAGCAGGTTTTTATTTGAGATGGCCGGCAACTGGATTAACACAAGTTACTTTTAAGAACCATTTTAATATAAATATATGTCATGTAATAGAAAAATTGTGAATTCATAATAGCATTACAGGGAACAAAGCAATAATTATGAGTATTTTTTTTTTATTTTAATAGGTACTTAAATTTTTTTTTCTAAAAAGTTACAATTGACAATGCAATTGACAAAATGTGGGTATTTCAATACAATTTTATTACATTACCCAAATTACCATTGAAAAAAATTCAAAGTTTATCGGAGAGTATTTTGTCGGACACATCATACATAAAACACTTACAGACAGGACATTTACATACATATATATACACAAAAGGAATAGAATAGGTATAGAGTATAGATATTTATAGACATTAAGGAGATATAGTTGTGATAGTCAAAGCGTCCCGGGAAACCCCCCCACCAGGATAAGCAGCGGGATGGTACGGACAGACACACTGGTTTAGCCAACATTTTAGAAAGGTGAGCCACACAAACAGGAACCCTGATTCTGTTAAATTAATTTATTGGTCAAACTGCATTTAAATAATTATTAGATAATTGTAAATTAAAACTATTATTTATTTTTATATGCATGAATTAAGACATTCTAAGCGAAATAAATTAATATTAGTACCTATTTGGAGTCCCAGAAACTGCAAAGCTGCTGACTGCACCCCAATATTCAATGTTGCACAGATAAAAATTAACACAACTGGCTACCTCAGGGTCTAAATGGATTGTGAGCCCGGGCAGCCAGATATGGCTCAAAATGGCGGATGGCCCTTTCCACCTGCGCGCATGCGTAATAACCGGCTTCCATACTGCGTTATAGGCGTGGCCGAAAAATGGCCGACTGCGTATAATGCCACGTGGCCGTTGCGTAACCATCTGCCATTTTGTACCGCACCCAGCCACCATTTACTAAGAATTTGTGGGTCTTGCTTTATGAAGCGCATAATGACATGATCCAAATTAATTTTAATAATTTAATGCAGTTTGACTACAAATTAACAGAATCAGGAATACATAGAACATTTAAACAACAGCAGGTTACTTGTCTCTGTAGAACTAAACACACATTGTATATTGAGAACATTCTAGGATACAACGGGGCAGGGCGGAGACACCAACACCAAATATACCTAGGGAATGCACACATGAAACCTAGAAGGAAGACAGGGTTACCATCTTGAAGTATTATGTCTGTAGAAAATTACCCTACAACCTAACATATTTTTTTTTCTAATATCATGCATACTTTACATATTGGATAGATTACATATTTAATAATTATGATCCAATCAATTAAAAATTAAAATTATTTTTTGTAAATTAAAAATATTTAAAAGTAATTTTGCAGCAAAGTTGAATTTTGCAAGCTGCAATCCATTCAAAAAGTCACTTAGTACAGGTGGTATTTTTTTCAAGTTATTCAAAATTACAAACAATATAATAATGGAATTTCACTTTTTATATTTTTAAAAGATAAACGCAATAATATAGCAGTCAATTAGTTAATTAATCACAATGGAACAGTACAATTGCATGAGCAGTAAAGAGCATTAAGTTCAATAGCAGGTGGCTCATCCAAGCTGTTAGAGAGCCAGATTTTATGACTGAGAGAATTTATACTTTTATATTAAAAATTGTATTTCACAACACACTTTTAATTACTTTTAAAGTGCATGCAAAACACTTCCAATGCAAGTTGGATGATTGCAAGCCAATTAAATTCTCAATTTTTATTTTTTTATTTTAGAAACATCTAATTTAATTAGATAAGAACCAACAACTATAATAAAAAACACTAGTATCAAATTGGAAAATAAAACTTCTATGGCAAGAGCAACAAAAAATAAGTTTACTATTCGCAGTTCTCCGAGCTGCTTCGAACAAAGAAATTTCAAGTAAATCACTGGTTTCAGTGGGAAGTCAACAAACCCCACTTAATTAGAATATCACAATAGCTAAGAGACACAGATGGCAACCCTAACAGATGAGGGGCAAGGCAAGCTAACGTGCCGGAACAAAAAGTGCCACAAAATGTAATAGCTCGCTTGTACGAGCTCACCTTTCAAGCTCAGCTCAGAGTCCGAAACCGAATACTGCATGGTATCCTGTGGTCCCTGCATTTGGACACATATAAAGCACTACTCAACGACGCCCCTCATACAACTCTGAAAAACAAACGCGTTAATTTCCATGCAAGGCGTTCACCGAATTTAATTTAAGCGTAATAAAAATGTGAATATACTTACATGCCGCCGCCCGTGTTCCCATGTTGATGAGCTGGATCTTGAAACTGCCCTGCATTGGAGCACCGGGTAGAATGACCCGCTCACCTAGCTGCACTCAAATCAATAAAGGCCGGTTCGCCCGGCGACGAATGCAAGGACGGATGGCGGTGGGGGTGGCTCGCAGGGTAGTCCGAGAGAGACAAGACCTGAATCTAGATATCCTATCCCGTTCAGGCAATAGAATATCGACCCGTCTACAGCGGTCCGCGCATGGGTAATTTACGTCAACATATTGTTATTGTTATGCCAACTTAATACGTCAAATTGGTGATGTCCGGTCTAGATAAATGCAGGTGGTGCATCCGGCAACGATTTAGCACTTTTTCCTTTGTGTTTTACGACATATTTCTAATGTTCAATCAAAAATGCAAAACGAGATTTTCTAAAATAATAACATTGCAAAATATGAAGGTTATGTTGCAAATTTTTTGATATTAACAACCACAAACGAAATAATATTGTGAATTTAACAATGGGTAAATGGGTATTTTCACTAATTTGAATCACTGGGTACGTAAATGCACAGATTTAGGTGTTTTTAGGTCCAATTATGTCCAATTTCAACAGCAAGGCGATTATTTTCGTCTTATAAGAATCTTAGTTGACCCGTTCACAGCTGTCATACGAGCTGCGCGCGAAACACTGGCGCATAATGGGGTGGGAAAACTGGAATGGGGTGAATGGCGGGAACATTGAAAATAAGCAAACGTGTTGTTAATGTTAACTTCTCCCTTTATTATTTAGCCATAGTTATATTATGAATATATTGTATCACATATTGTAGTTATTATCATCAATTAAGTCGTCAATAATACTTGTGTAGCGGTCATGCTGTAGAGTTTTATTAAAAAAAAGTAGAGCTCTTTTTTGTTCGTTCTTTTTTTGAATGTCGATGTTAAAACAAACGTGCGAAATAATTTGTTATGGGTAATTATGGCTACCAGCATTTGAATCTACATAATTAAGGATTTTACTTGCTTTTTTTGTTTTTCCTTTAATGTTTTTGGTTTTAATTTCACACGGTTTTTTCTATCATTGTTATGTTCGTAATAGGTAGGTGGAAGGTAAGCCTCGTTGTCTCTTTTGAGTGTTCAAAAGAATATCAAAACAATGGGGTATTTATGCACAAAAACACCATTATAAATTGAAAAATATTTTTATTGACACGATTAATATCACAATAGAAACTACAATACAATCTACAATCACAGTGTCCAGTGCGTTCTGCATCAAACAATATAAAAATGTCTTTTGAGACTCCATTCATCTACAGTTTTAATTATTATGTTATAATACATTTATATATCGCTTATAAATTAAGCCTGATCTCATAAGTAGTATTTATTTAAAATATAAAGTATTTAAAACTTAACATTAATTTGGGACCAGCCCTTAAATTTAGTTTTTGCGATACAACACAACTGTGCATGAATGAAGTCTTCGACTCCATTCTCTAATTCTACATCCTAATTACACCGTAAAAAACAACAAAACCTCATAATTATTATCATGTAACGTATCATAACGTCACGCCTGACAACCTCAAAGAGTTAGGCAGAGGTGCACCTTTAGTACCTACCTACACCGACACCACATTATTATAATTATGTTATTGAGAAGTGAATTGATGTCTAATGTTACAGTGGATTTTTAGGCAAAACAGAACGAAAATAATATCACCACTCAATAAGAACTTAAGTCAGCTAGTACACCGAGCTATATGGTACAATACACACTGTAGTTTATTGACTTGTGTACAGTGGCATTGAAAGTAAACGATGTCCATTATATCATCAACGGTCCATCGCGCCGGATAACGCTTGCTGTAGCACAAGCTGCTGGGCGTTTATCAGTTTCTTTAATTCTCTCACTTCCTGAGTCAGCTGGCGCACATTCTCCGACGTCTCGTCCAGCCGGGCCTGGAGGCTGCCCAGCCCTGACGAGTAGCCGTACTCTCTGTAACCCGAGTCATTGTTGTTTTCGTATTTCTTGAAACAAGAGTACGCGCCCGTTGTTGATCCGCTCGATGATATCGTGTGACCGTATTGTTTCCTCATTTTCGCGATGTCGTAAGCAGCCATCATTATGTCGCGAGGAAGTCGTTTCTCGCTCGGGTTTAATGGTTTTACGCTCAAAACGACTCGGTAAGCTTGCGGTGATACTAACGCTGAGGAATGAAGGATTTTAAGCAGACATTTCGGCAGGTAGCCGTTGAATAAGGCTAGTTCCATATAGGATATTAATTTCGTCTGCCTAACCAGTTTTGAAAGACCCGCAGTTTTTCTCAAGCCTTGAATGTCGTGGACAGCTATACCTACAAGCAGGTTCATAAGGACTACAGTAACAAACATTAAAAATAATACATAAGTGATTTGCGCAGAGAATTCTAAAAGGACGGGTGGGTCGTTCCCGTCTGGCTCGTTTAGTAGTAAATCCAAATTAAGCTCGCCAATCATCATGGTCAGGACAGTTATAAAGCCCATGAAAGGGTTCGCGAAAGAGGAGGAGTCAGGAAAAATAACACAGAAGCTTATAGTAAACCCAATTAAAATACAGGAGTAGGCCATCAGTAGCTTGGCGAACTCCTTTTGAACTTTCTGGTACATAGCGACATAGGTCCCAAAAACAGGTAGTTGTCCGATCATCATCATTAAGTTAGTCCAGCCAGCCAGCACCGCGAACGCGCCTACGTGATTCTGCCAAGTGTACGTGATGTTGGTGTAGATATACGATATGAGAAACACGCTCACAATCACGAACCATTCGATAATATTCTCGGATTGCATCAAATATTGTTTCACAGTAGAATAACCGGCTATTCCGTAAACCTTTCTGAAGATCTCAAATATCGTGATTCCGGCTAGCACCCACCATTGCATTTCTATTACAAATGGGTTTTTCCGTAACAAATCGCCGAGAATGGATTGTTTCTGACAAAGTTCCTGCTCTTGAATCGTTTCCTCCATATCTTTACTGCCGTTGTAACAATTATGCGCCAGAGCAGTCAACACATACAATGTAAGGCATAGAACAAATATGAAGCTTAGAAACAGCCGGGCTACGTAATATTTTCGAATTTTCTCCCACTTTATGTAGAGGAATGCGGAACAAAGTGGGTGGAGGAGAACCTCCTTCTGCCCCTCGTCGACAAACGTGTTCAAGTAACTAATCTCACGAGGATAACAATGATGAAGTATGCTACGAAAGTCTAGCTCCAGTTCGACCTCCCTACTGCTTGTTTGTGAATGTCGTAGCGTGATCGCACAGTCCAATTTTCGAGTTACCATCGCTAGAGACGCCGGCGTTTTTCTAGCTATTACATTAAGCGCCGAGTTTCCTTTTTTAGACCTGGTCGTGACGTCAGCGCCGTGATAGATTAATGTCTCCACGCACGCTGAAAGGCCGTCGAGGGCAGCCAGATGCAGCGGCGTGAAGCCGTACTCATCCTTCTGGTTCACATTCGCTCCCCAGCTTATCAACGTCTCGATAATATCGCAAGCGCTGTCGGACTTGCCTATGGCTGCGTGTAATGGGGTCCTCATGTCGAAGTCGTTTGCGTTCGGTTCGGCGTTTCCTTTTCGCAGTAAGGATTCTACACACTCCAAGCTCGATGAACGAGCAGCCAGGTGCAGAGCCGTGAAACCTCTGTGATTTTTTAAACTGGCTTCTGCACCCTTAGATAGCAACAAATCTACACATTCCACGAAACCGCCGTCTGCTGCCAGATGTAGCGCGGTGGACTCTCTGTCGCCGACTCGCGTGCGCACGTTGGGGTCCGCGCCGGCCGTCTCGAGCAGTATTGTTAGGCACTGGAACATTCCTAAATCGGCCGCAAGATGTATAGCGTTAGTGCCGCCCGGCTCAATTTGATTCACGTCGACACCGTGGGATATAAACAATTTAAGGCATTCCACGGAGTTGGCTCGCACCGCACAATGGAGCAAGCCACCTTCACAGTTAACATACTTCACGGCGGAATGTACGGATGCACCGCGACTGATTAGCAAATTAGCCACTTGCACTGAGTTCCCGAACGCGGCACAATGGAGCGGGGAGAAGCATCTTGGCATGTAATTAGGGTCAGAGCCACATGACAGTAGGTAAGTAGCACATTCCGTGGAGCCGCTAAAGGCTGCGACGTGCAGCGGGGACAGTCCCAGGGCATCGAAGTATAGCGGGTCAGCGCCGACCTCGATCAGCGGCAGTAGGAAGTTGTCTAGTTTCAGGAAGGCCGCCCAAAATAGGCATACGTTCTTCTCGGCCTCGGTCGCTGTTGTGAAAGTAGTGGCAGCGGATTCTGCGGTAATGACCCCGGTCTCTAGCTCGTCCAGTAATCGCAGACGTCCGCCGACGGCGCGCATCTGCTCGTGCGCACTCTGACGTAACGAGTCACCGCAGATGTGCGCAGTTAGGTCGAGGGGTGGTTCTTCGAAGCTGTCGTACATGTTGGGGGCGCTCTCGGCGGGGGGCGAGGAGCCGGCGTTGACGTACTCGAGGTGTCCCATGGAGGGGTAGGCTCGTTCGAGGGATTCTTCGTCAAGTGGGGGGTGAGTTTGGTGTTGCGTTCTGGCTGGGGAGGAGAGGACTCGGGAGACGCGGGGTCGTCGGTCCATGTCGGAGCGCGGGTGGGTCCTAGGGCGGGCGTCATCTTCGTCGGGCTGTCGGCGGCGCGCGAACCAGCGCGCGGTCAGCAGGCGGCGCGTGGCGGGCATGCGGGCGGCGACGCGGCACTGAGCGCCGAACGCCGCTATTATGCGCCAATTGTGACCGCACATGAATCGCGCGCACCTTTTCGCTGTTAGGCTGTTTACAGACTCGGATATTTTTTTGAGCAACTTATGAAGTTCTAGCAGCTGTGTCGATGTCTTCCACATATATATATAAAACATTATTAAGTGGTAAAGTTTGTGAGTTTCTAAGGTTTTAAGGGGTAACCTCTGGATCTACCGAATCCATTTAGAAAAATATTATACCCATAGAAAGCCACGTTATTTGTGAATGTCATAGGCTATGTAACATCACGCTACGACCCACGGGATTGCACCAGTAACTAAAGACGTAACTTAACGCGGTTGAAACGAGACACGCGGACGTAGTCGCGGGTAGTTCCCAAGTATTTTATAAGATTTTACTAATTGCAACGTTTAAATTTTTACTGCCTTTGTATAAAATCAGGCATTAGATAACCTTCATGTACATGCAAAAAAAACAATCATGCGCGTGCGCAGGTAGCCTTATTCGAGTATTTTTTTACATGTGCCTAAGAAGTCTTATTCCCGGCAAATTGTTACACACAAATTAAGTGATCATGGCTAAATGGATTGATCAAAGTTAAGCAACCCTACCCGAGGACAATCTATAGATGGGTGAACATCCATTTCATGCCGGGAGCTGTGGTAATGTCCATTATTTTTATGCCTAGTTTAAACGCTCATCACGAAATAGGTTACCTACCGTCAGTTACACACAGGGATACCCCAATTCATCACACTTAGTGGTCCATAATCGCCGGTCGTGCAGCCAGCCTTCCGCCCATCAACAATACCCCTGACAAATGTATGTATTTACTAACATTTCCCGCGGTGATATCATTGTGTCCGAGACTTGATATGGCATCCCGCAAGATCTCGGTCATTACCGCTACTTACAAAAAACGTGCCTGAGGTAAGGCGCCGTTGATTGTAATCTGTTTGAAGACACGTGACTCAGACCGATCTCAGGATCAACTGGAATTGGATGACTCATAGGCTCATTTCAGGATCACCTGGCACGTGGTCCTTGAGGCGGTTTAGAAACTCTGACACTAGGGTCTTACGGCCCACATGGTAAAGGCAAGAAGACAAGTGGTAAGGATCAACTATTTATTTAGGTATCTATATAAACTTTAAGACTGCCTCCTTAGCCTAGTAGTCCAAAGCGCGACTGCTACGCTAGAGGTCTGGGGTACGATTCCCAGGTCGAGAAAAGTGTTATTGGATTTTTCTATGTTTTTTTTTTAGTAGCAGCTCGGAGTTAGGATTTGTGCCCGGTTAATGGTAATAGGCTCGCTTCCTGTTACATGGGACCTAAACGGTTTACATTGTTACACCCCTTTTTTTTTTTTTTTTTTTTTATAGACGGGAAATCATCAAATAACTTCCCCCGCCCTGGGCGGGGCGGGAGGGAGTGTCAGACTTTTACTGACTAAAACCCGTCTATGTTCCTTCATGTGCCCTTTGCGTTCCGGGGGCGCGGTATCTCTTTCGAACAACCCGCAGCCCCGGCATTGTTACACCCCTGCCTAACCCTTTGGGGAATACAAGCGTGATGTTATGTTATGTTGTCACTTACAGATATTCACAGCACTTACGAATTATAATATCCAGTCACTTATAGCCATTGATGCGAAAATATGAATAAAAACGCGATTGAATATCAAATAGTCAACAAACAAAAAAACAGTAATTTAAAAAACTAAAAACCCGACTGCTTTTCTGAGTATTTACCTATGAAAAATCCTTAAAACAAGAAAGTCGTTGAACCCGATTGCACTTAAAATTGTAGCAAGAATTATTTAAATCGGACTTGTAGTTACGGAGATATGCGTGAACAAACATAAAAACATACATATACACATTTGTTCAGACGCTGATATAGACTAACATATACGAAAACTGGGCAATTCTGGCAATATTACATACATACGGGTCGAATTGATAACCTCCTTTTTTTGAAGTCAGTTAAAAAGAAGAGATCTAACTGAAAATACTTAAGTACATATTTATTTGGACACAAAATCCAACTGGTACTAAAATGTAGTACCTACCTATTTCTTTACCAAAATCCCATTGAGTTTTTGTATCAAGTAGGTACGAACTACGAACAAAGCGAGTTAACCGATTAAAACAATGGCTGGTCAAAGAATTATTTGAATTAGACCATTTACTGCCTGTAAATGGTCTAATTTAAATAATTCTTTGAATATTTCTCCTGAATTATCAAGAAGTTACAGCTTAATGTTGAAGTTAGTTGCTCGCTCCAAAACGTAGGTCTCTATGGACAAGCAAAAAAACTCCATGGACACTGTTTGCCTTCAATTTGTTTTTTACAAGATCTTGGTTACAATATTCTTGTTGCTTCCTTATGTGAAAACAATGAAGGTGAATATAAAACAATTAAAGATGAAGCCATGGCCTATACGAGATGACCAATCCCAACTGACAGCGGCCTTCACGGACATGACGCGTGCATCAGCACCATTCAGCTCAACCATCTTGAAGGGAACTGAACGATTCAACGCACGCGCCACCATCATCGAGACATTTGAGTGAGCATGACAATACACATAATAATTCTGATACTGATGGTCTGTTTGACTTCTCCGAGAAGTCTAGAGTCTGTTACTATAAGCCAGTATAACTCTTGAAGGTCTCTCGACCAACAGGAAGTTCAAAATAATTATTACTATGACGTACTTTAGTTCAGCTAGACCAATATAAATCCAGTAAAATTTACGCAAGCATCGTGTGAACGGAAACACCCGGCGATCCATACAAACAATAGCCTATCAAGTGCTACATTATGCATTGATAGGTACAATAGCACCGCGGTTTGTAAAATTCAACTTAAGAAAATATTAATCCCTTTGTTTAGATTGAGCAGGAATATTGGAGCATTGGGTAGGTGGGTCACTGTTCACTAGGCCAGGTAAACCATCTCTGGAATGCCTTTTTTTTAATATGGATGGCAAACAAGCAGACGACCCACTGCACCGCTGCATATAGACATCTGCAATACCAGAGACCCTGCAAATGCGTTGCCATCCCAAAGACAAAGTTGACATGTCTCATGTGCATCCTTCAAACCGGAACACAGCAAAGCTGCCATGCTTTGCAGCAGAAATAGGTATGGTAGTATTACATCCTCCGACGAGCTCCTTCACAAAAAGCTCTACTACTACCTTCTAGTAGAGTTTGTTGAATCGCGTCATTTTGCGTCGCCGTGTGGCACAAACGGGAGTTTTGTATGAAAAGGAATACAGTGTAATTACGCGAGTAAAAAAACCGCCACACAACACACACAAAATTGCTTTCTTTTGTACTCATATTGAAAGGTACATATTATAATTATAGCATTATTCTGTGGAGCAAAAGCTGCGACCGTTCAACATCGAAATGAAAATGACACACGCAAAATTGTTTCGAACCCTTTCAACCGCCAGATGGCGCCTGCGGTTGTAACCGCAGGCGCAACGGCTTGGTTTCTACGCCGTTTTTGTTTAACGAAATTATGATTATTCTTCTTAGGTATATTGTTTACAAATTGTAGATTTCATGAACCATATTTTCTATATTGCATATTAGGCCAACTTCTCCATGATCTTTTATCTATACTTCTATAAAGAGGTAAAGTTTGTGAGGTTGATCTCTGGATCTACTAAAGCGATTTTAAAAATCCTTTTACCCATATGAAGCCTCGTTATTTGTGAGTGTCATAGGCTATAAACATCACGCTAAAACCCACGGGAGTGGAGCAATAACCAAAGACGTTACTTAACACAGGTTTACGAAGTCACGGGCAGAAGTTAATATTCTTACAATTCGGTTCAATAACGAATGACGCCGCGTAAGTCACTAGTGCAAACATGAATTCACAGAATTGCATGGAACGAATTCTTTCAGCGAATTCGATTACCCATGCGAATTGGATACCGGACCGGATTTCCGCTAGACCGGCTTCACACAAAGACCCATGGCATTGTGTGACCGATGGCTGTGAACGGAGCCGCCTGGACATCTCATGGTGGCACAATGAGGGTCAAAGTACAATCGGACACGTGGCTGTTGAGGTATAATGAAGATTAAATGTACCTACGTCTGATGGTAGTTAAATTTTAAATTGAATGGAGCATACAAATCGTTCTTCGTTTAAAAACTTGATCGGTTTTTATCAAGATCCTGTCAAATGGAGAGTCACCGCTACGTCATTTTAGCAGGGTTGAAATTTCGAGAATAGATAGGAATATGCAGTAATTGGCTTTATGGGCTCCAGCCCAGGGCTCCGAGGGTATTAAGGGCCCCCTACTCCATTAATGACAAAGGACTATATTGTGAATTTAAAAAGAAATCCTATACATTATACAAGAAAACGGTTATTTGTCAAAATGGCAATTAGTTTAGTTAATTAGGCGGGCCTCCGGTAGTATTAGCCCAGGGCACAATAAATTCACGGTCCGCCCCTGGGAATATGTAGGTACCTACCTTGTCAAGATGGTAGGTTAGAGTAATCATCAGGTCGCTCAATACTGGTCGGACGAAATTTAACAGCAGTCAATAGATATAAAAGAATAATAAAGTACATGTACCTACCTATTGTTGGTTTCATTTATTTACCACAAACAATTATCATCAATACAATTATCAACCGAATGGAGTACCTATGTAGGGATCGTAGCAGGTGGCGTTCTGTGATTTCTGCCTACCCCTATGGGAAGAAGGGGTGAATTATGTAAAAATCAACACAGATAGGTACCTATTACCTAATACAGTAATGTCATTACAGACATAACAGTAGGTAGGTAACAGACAAAACGTGTACCTATGTGTTTTACACAACCAGTAAATTAACAATATACCTACCTAAGGCTCGTCCGTGTGAATTACCTAAACATACAATTACGACTGTTTTTATTAAGTAGGTATTACATACTCACTTTAACTACTCTTGCGCAGGCGCACTTCTGTGGACAAAGCGAAGGGAAAATGTACCAAAGGATCGATACTCATCTATCTGCTCATAATCCATACTCATCTGTAGATTAGTACCAACAGATTAGTATGGATACATATACCATCACGCCTCTATTCCCCGAAGGGTTAAGCAGAGGTATACCAATGTACACCCACAGTTCGCCGGTATATTTAGGTCCCATGTAATAGGGGGCGCGAGCCTATTGCCATTAACCGGGCACAAATCCAAACTCATAGAAATTCATAGAAAACCCCCATAACACTTTTTGCTCGACCTGGGAATCAAACCCAGGACCTCTAGCGTAGCAGTCGTGCTTAGGACCACTAGGCTATCGAGGCAGTTATTAGTATATTAACCGATTTTGATGAAAGGACGCAAGTTACTTTTTATTCCGCAACTTTCTACTGTATCCGCGATATCCGACATTAACAAGGACGATGTCACGGATAAAACCTAGCTATTCTATAAAGTTTTTTCCTTTCCTCCGCAGAAAAAGAAGGAAAGCTATTTATAAGGCCAAAACCAAACAATACGAAGATGACACTGGCCTAATTTTGTGAACTGCAGTCTCAATCGCAATATTAATCGTGACGTTTGCGTTGCTCCTTAGAACCCGGCTATCATCATAGTTACGCATGTATTGATCAATGCGTAGGCCACTGTTAGCTGCACTTAAGACCTGAAGGTCAACAGAATATTATCTAATTAACCCTACTTGTGTTATTATCCTGCAGGACAAAGCCAGAGTAGTTGTATCTACTAAGATGCATTAACTGCACCGTATAATAGAGCATTCTTTGGTGACATGGAATTGTAAACCTAATGATGGACGCTTTAAAGCGCAAATATGTATGCGTGTGCGCACGTGAGAGATGCTGAGAAACTGTCATGGCGGCTTCGTCCTTTGTACAATATATTTCTTTGTTTATTTTATGTTGATATTTAATCAATATTATTCAATATCGTTTGAAAACTTTCTCTGGACTCCGTTTTGGAGAGAGCGTAGGTTCTTTACGTATAAATAACTTATTATTTAATTAGTACTCACAAAGTTGTATGGTACGTAACCATGACAATAAAATGTTTATTGGTTTTCAATTATACTAAGTAGCGTCTACCCGCGACTTCTTCCGCATTATACTTGATATATATTCCTATGGGAAACGTTCATTGTTCCGGAGTAAAAAGTAGGCTTTGTCGTATTCCAGATTATAAACTATCTTAATAATGCCGATGTCGAATTTATAATAGGACCTAGTAAGATTACTAACACTAAATTATCTAGTGCAAACTGTTCGTACTGTCTCTACAGTTAATAACAGTTTGCACCAAAGAGTTTTCATTGGACTCATTCAACTTAAACCTCTGCTATAGTTGAATGAGCCCAATGAAAACTCTTAAGAGGTTTGATGCCGCTTTAACATATATTTAGAAGTAAGTAGGTGTCAGTTCGGTTAATTACGGACTGTCAATAGGTCAACAACCTTGAATAAAAACTTGAAGTATATGAAATATAAAATATAATATAATATTAATATACGTGAATGAAAATGAACCAACGTTAAAGTTTATAACGCGTTTAAACAAGTAGCGTTAGATCCCTCCACCGCTACAGTACCTATACGTTAGTTATTACAAATATATACATTAATATCATCACTTACCTAAAAACGGAGTAATGGTGTAGTGTGATAGTCCATGGAGTAATGTTTTTTGTAATATTGAGCTCCCGATATTCTGCTGTAGTTGCTCAAGATCCTCACATGACTGGAGAATGCGGGTAGATGGTAAATTGATAATTATTTGCAGTGTGCTACCGGAAACTCTTAATTCAAAATTTATAATAAGAGTATGTCAAATGTGTGCCTGTTTTTTTTTTACTCATTACTACGTTACGAGTCTTTACTCTTATTTATTTTAATGGCTTTATTTTGCTTTCAAATGTTTTGTTAATCTTATGCTAAGATTCCAAAAATGTAATCAACCTATTGATTTTGCCGCGAAAACGATGCTCTTGGTCTTGTATACCTCCGTCTCTTTCGCACTGGAAAATATGATACCTACTTCATAGTGCGGCTCCTACACAGTGCATAAAAAGCTAAAACCCTACAAACTGATAGATCACCACTGATCACCAAGAAAAAACCGGTTGGAGTAAAACAGATTTATTTGCTAAAAAACAAATGACGCTCACAACAAAGAAATAAACATATTTTTTTAAACCAGCCAACTATGACAACCTACGAAATGTACTTCAATGTACATGAGTCTGCGTTTTGTGGTAATTTCACCAGGTCACGCACGATGCTGTAGCTGTGATGTGCTAGCATAATTTTTAAGAGCACGCTCAGAGGTTAAACGCTCATAATGACGCAGTTTTTGAATACTCTTTGACTCACAGCTGCATCTGCCAGTTCAAGTCTGATTACAATCAACATTTTTATAAATGGCCACTGAGGTATTATGTTCCACGTTGTATTACAGAAAGAATTTAAGCTCTATTTTGTCTCATTATTCCCCATGGGAGCATCATGTTCAATCTCCATTGACTGTACTATTCAATAAAGAAGACAATACTGTCTGGCAGTGACCATTGTATCGACCAACTGGACCCTGTTTTACTGGCAGTTGGTACTTACATACCTAAAAATCTAAATCTGATTCAATTTAGCGACATTACAAAATATACTCTATACAAATTCAGATAAACTTGGATTTGCTTTAACCAAAATAACTCGATTACAATGTCTAGTACAGGATAATAACCCTTTTATTCAAAGCTCTGGACTGACGGATAGGGAGTACATTAGGGTGACTTTGTTCCCCATTCTATAATACTAGTAAGCGTAGGGTGTTCCAAGGTCAATCCTCAACAACTTTTGCGACCGTTTTAAATGACAATGGCCGAGCGTTTTCAAAAGATCTTTTCAAAGAATTTTTTGCAAAGCTATTGATATAAATGAAGTCTTTTTAATACTAAGTACTTACTATTGTGCTAAATCCCTTTTTAATACCATCTGGCTTGCCATCTGACCCCGTGTTGTTAAACGCAAAATCGTTTTGAATGAAACAACTTATTTTTATTAGCTTTGGTTTCCTTCGAGTTGGTACAATCTTATAATAAATTTTATATCACGTTTATTAATCAATTACATGAATAGGTATCTCAAAATACGTGAATCCACTTTTCCTCCAAAGTACACATAGCAAAAGTTAAGTCAAAGTCAAAATGTTTATTTTAATTACACCATTTACAAGCACTTTTGAATTGTCAAGAAGTTACTATATACTTCTCAAGTGTGTTCCTTAAATGACATTCACGTTTAAGTAAAATGTATCAGACATAAACAACAAACTGATCGAATTCGTATACACAAATAGAAAACTTATGTATAGGTACTGTAAAGGTTGTATATCCTAATGAAACCTGATCGAAAATAGTTCTGGCCGAAAAAAAATATTCCAAGCAGGTTCCAGAACGTATTTAAATTCAAAGCATATGCGATTGTTTCTTTTTATATACAGTAAACACGTCAATACTAAATAGTAAAAAAAAAGTCAGAATTATAGCGAATCGTAGTTTTCCACCTCCAGCCAATAGCCAAAATAAAAACAACAATATTTGTATAATTCAAATATTTAATGTTATACAATTTGCAGCTTATACACATAGAGAATGTACATATGTATCAATATAGTTAACATAATTACAAGTAGGTGCAATCACGAGTTAATGAAGTACGATAACACACGACAGATATAGTGACGCTAAACAAATATTTAGATTTACATGTGATAGCAAAATAGCTTAAATAATATTAGATTTATATATTTTTACATTGATGATCTTTTGAAGAAGTACACCATTTATTTTTAAAGAATCGAAGTAAAAAATATATGCAGATAATCTAACATTTTAGATAGATATCGTATTTATAATATTTAAGCCATTTTACATTCAAACGATAATAATATTTTTATTAATCATACACATTTTTGGATGGATTATGTTTTTCATTTAAACTAAAATAATAACTATTAAAGCTAACCATTAAAACGTACTAAAGTATAAATTAAAAACTATTTACAAAATATTACAAAAGTTTTATTTTCATTACACAAAACATTATTCGTTTATTAGTAAAAAAATATTAATTCAATGGTATCCTTAAATAATATTGTATCTGTTTATGTACTTGTCGTGAACACAAGACAAAATATGACATGGCACAAAATAGTCCGAAATTATGTGACAAACGTATAATACTGTGACAATGTCAAAAATGAACAAAACATGTGCTTCTGCCGACCTCGCCGGGCGAGGCTGGCGTGAGGGTATCAAAAGCGTGCAGTAGCCGACTCAGAACTGTGCTGAGTCGCTTAGACGTTTTGGAGGTGGCGCATACGCATACTGACAGACAGCGTGGTAGGCGACTATCGCGCTTATGTCAATAGGAGCCCGCACTTGTGTAGGTATGTCAATTTCTGTCATCTCTTCGACAGACTGTCTAAGTAGTTGTTCTAGAGTCCGTATGACTCGTTCTTATATCATAGAATTATTTGGCCATTTTTATTCTTATGTTATGTTAAAAAGAATCACTCAGGCACACAAAACTAACATAATTCCCATGAAGTCCCATAGAAATGACCCCACCATAGTTAAGTGTTGAATATTTTACGAGATATATTAAAAGTTTTAACAATAGTTGTACATTACTATATGAAAAAAAAACAATACACTTTGATAACAGTATAAAATAACGTCAGGATTTTAACAAATATCTAGTTAATTCACACATCTTTTTTCAAAGTCTTTGGGCCAGCCCGAGTTCTTTTCGGTTATCATTAAACCAAAAATAGAACAATTATTTCGAAAACTCTGCAATTTCAGTCAGTTCACTCCACTTTTCAAAACACTTAGAGATTTAATTTATAGATTTAATAGGTTATAGCTGCACTCGAATAACTAAGTTCAAACACGTTTATAGTATTCAGGCGTTACTATTGCGTATAGTATTTTTGAAAAAGACAGCCATTTATAAAGCATTGTCTCTGTCTGACAAACGTCTTGCAACTATCTCTTTCTAAAATCCGATGTGCTATATTAACGCCTAAGGGTCAGTTTACATCGAAACGTGCTGTGCGCAAATTTTAATAGAGCGATTTAGAATGTAACTTTATTTACTATTCGAAAACACACACAATTCAAATTGTGAAGGTGTAATTCTGAATTGTGACCATAAAATGTGTGTCTTATCGTGTAGTAAATAAAGTTATTTTTTGAGTCGCTCTATTAAAATGTGCGCGCAGCGTTGTGTCTCGGTGTAAACTGACCTTATATACAGTGATCCAAACCCGAGCCATATTTAAAAAAATACTTTTCAATTCCTTGTCATTTCCTGGCTAAAGCTTTCCTTCCTAAAGAAGAGTTCCTGGGTCCGTTATCCCTAGACGGCGGAGTACTTCCGTCCGTCGTCGCTGGAGTAGCAGTGCTGGCAGTGCAACCTCCCAGCCCGCACGCGCACGTCGGCGCCCGCGCGCCCGTCCCCCAGCCGCGCGCCGCACACCGCGCACGTGAAGCACCACACGTGGTAGCACAGGGACAGCGACTCGATGATCATGGCGGCGCCGCGACCTGAAGGGAGAGAGGTTAGGATAAAGTTAAAAAAGATGTTTGTTAAGGAATTGTCTTTAACCGGCGTGCTTGTATGACCAAATTTATGAACGTGGAAGATACCTTGAGCATTTACACATGCGGGAAAGGTATTTCCGCGATTTCAATTGCGCGAATTTCTTTTTTTTTTTTTCATAAAAAAATGTGTAAAACTCGAAAAAAGAGATTGTAAACAGACTTATCATAACACCTGTTTCTTAGAAGGTAGGTAAATATAAATCTGTACACCCATTTAAAAAAAGACGAAGAAAGAAGATGGCGGCCGAGAAATTTTACAAAATATGCGTCATGATTGTCATGTCCATGGTTTTTAGAGGCGCTAATACCAAAAATTTGGTCAAATTCAAAATACAAGATGGCGGCCGCCAAATATTACATGTAAGAAAGAAAAAAAAAATGAAAATGAGGTCGTACCTTTTTAATATATTGTTTTGTGGCTCTTTATTAGAAAAATCAACAATTTGACATAGTAGGATATCCTATTCCAGACAAGTACCAAGACTTTACAGACAAGTACTTTTCCAATTAGTATGCATTGTTTAAGTTTATCTTGGATATCACTGACATCGTTAAAGAAAAACATTGTAAGGAAACCTATAATAGTAATGAATACACGTCTGAAATCGCCAATCTGCCTTGAGCAAATGTAGTGATCAATGCTCGTGGCTTCACTGCGTGAAAAGAGGCATTTGCCCTGCAGTGAGACAATAATAACCTGGTTAGAGGTGGTTGTGGTTAGTTCGTTGGTTTATTGGTTACTTATTTTACTTATTAGAGTCTTTATATTGCATGCACAAAAAAAAAATTACGGATTTAAAATGAAAAGGGTAGTTAAAAAACAGTAAGGTCTTTCCTTCATCTTTGATGTTAATTTGGTTTAGATTTTAGTTTTTGTTTTATGTGTGTCAATATAGTACAATCTGTAGGTCATCATCATCTGCTTTGTCTTTTCCTAGCTATGTTGGGGTCGGCTTCCAGTCTAACCGGATGCAGCTGAATACCAGTGTTTTACATGGAGGGACTGCCTATCTGACCTCCTCAACCCAGTTACTGGCAACACGATACGTCTTGATATAGTACAATCTAAAGGTACCATTAACATTATAAATATATAGGAACTTTTAAATAAAAGAAAGAATTCAATTCGGTTCAGAACTGTCAAAGATGTAAGATACACATGCGGGTCTGATGTACAATCTCCTCCTTTTATTGTACCCCGTATACTCTACACAATGAAAACCAGCATGGTCCTAAGCCCTTGTGCTACGGCGAGTAGTAGTGCATGTTGCGTGTGCGTACATTCGTACCTAGTTCCTCTCCGCAGTGCGAGCACTTGCGGCGCCCGCTCACGCTCAGCAGCTTGTCCTCGCGCGGCTCTGTCCGCACTGGCCGCTTCACCTCTGAACATAGCTGTTGTTGGCTGGAATAATTAGGAAGTTCATGTTAAATCTGAGAAGACGTAGTACATAGTCGCGATTGATGGAGGGAGTGGAGGGGGGCTTTTAATAATACTATTTATTTATTCCATGTAACAAGACTCATTCGTGTTTGTAACAATATTACTAAACCTAAAATCTAGCACCAATCTAACACCGAGGTGGAAAGATTGCAGCAGCGACTCACATACAGACAATAGAGTCTGTATCCTGTCTGTATCAGATTACCAATTTCAGGTCAAACTTAACTTTGGTTGATAAATATTTTCTACCACACGGTACTACATCACTGTTGATGCAAACTGCAAATGTAAGTTTGTAATAGCAGAAACTACAAATTAACGATTAAGCTTTTTGCTAAATTTCATGATTGTAGGTAAACGGATAGTACCCTATAGGTTTTGCGAGTGTCAAAATATAATCAAGATCCAATTATTATCCAAAATGTGTCTAAACATAAATAAAATGGTTTCAATGTCGTAGAGAGACACAAATAGTTCGATATGTGAGCTTACTAGTAAACAAGTTGGTAGATTTGCATAGTAAAGAGGGCGATTGATGTAGTCGAAGACCTTTTTCGCCCATGTTTTGGTATACATACGTGTTCGTAAGTGTGGGTGATCGACGTACGAGCAAGTTAGCGTTTAGAAGTTGACCGCTGACAATGTATTGATGTCTTCTTCTTCTTTTCGTATCAATGATAGATTTATGATAAATTACACTACTAGTGATATAAGTATGGTGTTGTACCTGGTGCTGAGCGCGTGCATGGCGTGCAGTGGTGCTGGCGGTGCTACCGGCGCGGGCGGCGCGTCGTGCTGGTAGGAGTGGCGCTGGGCGGCGCGGAGCTTGCTGCGCTGCTCCTCTATGCGACGAGCTTCCGCCTCCTGGAACAACAAATATAAGGGTTACATAATAAGATACAACTGGTGGAAAAAGATACTTATTCTTTATCGTGTGGGCAGTAAAGTCTAACGACCCCACACACACTAGTGTCAGAGTTTCTAAACCGCCACAAGAGCCTCTAACATGAAAATATATTTAACGATGCTGCAAGTTACATTATATGCTCCTTGTCTTTGCAATATGTTTTTTGTTGCAGACCATACAAGAAGACACATTTTACAAATTAAATACTTTTGAAATCTAGTCGCAATCTCATCTCAGAGATCTTCTTCGTGTCGCTAGCACGACAGATTTTTAGATTGAGGTAGCCCAAAAACCATTGCCACATCCACGGCATCGTTGGTGGCAGTACATATTAGGTCACCTTTGGCTGCATGTTTTGGAGCACAGAGGGCAAGATAAGGAGGTGGAGCATGGTTTGTGAATTGGCTCCACACCCATACCCTGCAGTTGATCCGTCACAGTACTCCCACTTTGCGAGATTCCAATTACACCTTCCTATTTGCGTTCTGAGGCAGTTCATGTACTCAGATATTTCATAGTCAATAAATGTAGGTAAATTAGAGGTATTTTTAACAGATTGTGACTAAGGTTAGATTGTGATCGTTCATAATAAGTTAATAGATTGACCTTCTGGTTACGGCGATATCAAAGTCCAAATTTCGATTTTTATTTTTCTTTGCACATAAGCATTCTTAGGCTACTGATATTCAGCTGCATCCGGTTCGACTGGAAGCCGACCCCAACATAGTTGGGAAAAGGCTAGGCAGATGATGATGATAAGCATTCTTAGGCTCACAATTTCACCACAAATCACTAAACATATTTAGCGCCAAATGTGTTTAGATTATCATTCTGTCACTGTCACCTTTTCACAATGCGACAGGGATGAATTATGTTCTAAATACTTTTAGACACTAAGGCCCACTTTCACCAAAATAACTAAATGTGTTTAAATTTTCATTCTGCCTCTGACACGTTCTAAAAATGTGACAAGGATGCAATTATGTAAATATTCTAAATACGTTTAGGCAGTAAATGTATTTAGTATTTTTGGTGAAAGTGGGTCTTAAGCATGTTTTAAATCAGTCCTTAGTGTAAAATCTACCTGTATAAGCCAGTGTTGGTTATAGTTATAGTTGGCAGGCTTCCTATTCCGCGCCTGCATCCAGTCTGTGTTGGAGATCAACTTCGGCGTGGGCGCAGCGCTTAGAGCCTGGAATATACAGCATAGGGATCAGACAATGTTGTTGAAGTTATTGTAACCTGCTTTGCATTCCTGTGTGATTATTAAATGCACAACCTGCATTGCATTCTTAAATAACTATTTATTAAAATTTAAAGATTTGATTTGTAACTTCATTTGTATCTCAGTATTGTTTTTGTGAACACTTAATCTGGCAGCCCATTCCTGCAACGTTTAAGAATCTAGTCGCAATCTTATTTTAACGATAGTAAATGTCAAAAACATGCCAAAAATGTGAAATGAGAGATATTTTTGACAGATTGAGAGACTAAGAATACAATGCGAACGTTTTTAAAATCCGGAAATTGCCCCTCTGCTCACTACCATCCATTCTAATAATTATTATAAATTCGAAAGTAACTCTGCCTGTCTGTTACGCATTCACGACTACACGATTGAACCAATTTTAATGAAATTTAGTACGGGGTAAGTTTGAACCCCGAGAAAGTACATATTGTTACTTTGTATCCCGCGGCTTCGTCTGCGTTCGCTATATCCGACATTTACCTGTACGAGGTCGCCGGCAAAAGTATCCTCATAGTTCCCTACCACTGCACTAAATTGTGTCGTGAAATAGTTCATATAGATTTACCTGCAGCGTATGCCTAGTCATGGGGTGATAGTTGGCGTTCCCGTTGGTGGCTGGCTTCTGTCGCATCTGTACGTTGGCGTACTCCACCGCTGAAGGCACGCGACTGCTTCTGGAAACAGGTGGATAACAGATGTATCAGTACGATGGAAATAGTCATGTTTGGAGAAGGATTTTTTAATTTGTCACAACTAAAATGCTACTAATTTTATTGTAGTTATGTAACTATTATTTTACATTTGATTATGCCATGACAATGGGGACCTGCTCTGGTTACGGAGACATTGATGGTCAAGGGTATTTAAGAAAACGAGTTTGAATTTATTTTATTTATTTATTTAATTAATCTGGAAGACCTACAGCTAAAAAAAACCAGGCTGATAGCAGTAAATTAATCTGGCAGCAGAATTGTTTAACTAAAGTTTAAATATCCCTATGACCTCTGTACTGTTGCGATGTTTAGCGTGCGTTACATTGCGCGCTACAATAAAAAGTGATGTTTTACACCAAAAATTAAAAAATTGTTTCTCAGTAATCATTTTTGCTAAATGTTACTTAGTTGAGAGAGATGTACGGGCTTGTGGTGTGTCTTAATATATCTCGTATAAAACAAATTCTAATTGCACACCCATAATTACATTACAAAATAAAGTATTTATTTAACTAACCTCATAGTAATCTCCCTCTCAATAGACTCCCGACTCTTCGGCTTGGGAGGCAGCACAGGCTGCGGCACTCTCATGGGTTGTCCTCTGAGCTCGTTCCTCTCATACAACACCCTCCGACTCTCCTCCACACCAAAGTGCCTCTGCATATGCTCCTCCGACACTATCGGCTTCCGCTTCTCATCCACCATCCTCTCATCCACCTGCCTTTCAGGGACAGCAGGGGGGATGGATGGGAAGGTTTCGTTTACTAGTAAATTTGGCATGGAGTGGCGGTAATGAGGGTTAGCCTTCGGTCTGTTTAGAGGCGGTTTCTCCGGCGATGAAGGAATGGAAGAAATATCTTGCACTGATTTCTGGATGATCCTGGTCTGGTCGCGAAGGAGATTTTCTCTCTGACGACGTAATTCTTCTTGCTCTAGTTGTAATAACTCTCGTTCGAAGCGTAGAACTTCCTATTTTAGAGTTTAGATATTGTATAAGATTTGTTTTTGCTAAGATTTTGTGTTTTTCAGTGTAAGGTCCTATATTAATTAAAGTATGCTTTACAAGTTTTAGTATTTATTTATAGGGTTTGTTATTATTAACTTATGATTAACTCGAAATTATTTTTCCTTATTTATATTGTACAAACTAGCTTAAATGTTAGTATTATTTTAACCTTAGGATATAGGACCTTACAGCTTAATATTTAAAGTAATTAATTGATTGTTTTGATTAGTAAAACATGTATTTTAGTGACAATAACGTGAAGTGCAAGGCTTGAAGCTAGCGTGAGTTATATCACATCGATTATATATTGGAGTAATGAAGGAAAAGTAGAGGAAACTTCGGTTTTAGAGATTTATCTCTTCGATTCGTCTTTGTTTGAACAATTCTAATCCTATATCAACATTTATTTTTTCCTACAAACTGATTTTCAAACGTTTTTTTTTCATTTGGTAGTTGTTCTTGGAAATCAGTGTATAAAATGTATAAACAAAATATAGATTTACCTGCAGGCCTATTCTATTTAATAAAAACTTTAAAATTTAGTCGCAATGTAAACTCAGCGACAATCAACGTCGAAAATACGTTTTTTTTTACATTTAGTTGTATTTTATCCAGATTGAAACGGAGATTACATTGCAAACATTCCTTAAAGTTTATAGAATTACCTCAATGTTTAAAAAACAATATATAGTTAACCGAAGTTTCCCCTAGTGCTGTATGTAAGTGTAAAATGTCATTCACCTTGGTGTTTGCGTCATCGTAAGCCCCGTCGGGCCAGTCCTCGTTAATGGAGCTCGCCTGAAAGTGACGCCGCACCGCGCATTGTTATTTACAATCACAACATGGCGACCATTTAGGAACCATAATATTTTTAATAATATTTTTTTGTATGGAGATTTTTTGCTTTTTGTTCTATTTGGCAACAGCTGACGGCAAGGCTGAGCGATTGCCTGCTGTGCTGAACAAATACCAATTGTATAGCCTGCAGATAGCTGTTCTGGATCTTGCTGTTTGTGTATACTGTGTGAATTGACATGTTTGTAAACATACGCATGTTACAAGAAAAAATCTCAGTGTGGGGCAAAGTTTTTGCAAACTTAGAAAAGGAAGGAAATACTAATTTAAACTTGCAATGAAGAACTATAGTCATCACTCAAATTATTTTACATTTAACAGGCAAATATTTCTCCAAGAACATGTGACTCAAAAAGTAATGTACCTAGTACAATTTTGAGTTCATTGAATCTGTTGTACTACTATTAACTATACATACAACCCTATTTTACCTTTTATTTCATTAATATTATGGTTCCAATGTTAGATGGGAGTTAATTAATTGAGCATTAGACATTGTCAATGTTTTCATGAAAAAGTTTCACAATTTGTATAATTAAATGATTATTATTAATTACATGGCATGATTCAGTAGATTATCATAAAATGCAATCATATTATATTAGTGTGGGCATAAATAAAACGTGCACAAACCTCTTCTAATAAACAAGAGGTTTTGCCCAGCGTTGGGCTTAAAAATAAACAGTGCTACATGCAAGTGCATTTTATTCTAAATAGTGCAGTGTCGAAAATAAAAGGCAAGACATAATTTTAAATAAATAATATTTATTTAAAGAATAAAGTATGCATACATAATCAAGAACTACTTTTGTGACTAATTTATGTTTTTGCAATCATTGCTCAACAGAAAATGATTCTGGCATTTGAATACGGAAAAAGCGTTAAAAAAGCAAAAGTGTTATTGGCAGCATGGTAGTGTAATAAATGTTTTAAATACCACATTTTTACAAGAAAAAAGAACAGGAATTGACCAAAAACTAAGAAATTTATTTTTATCTATACATTATTAATTAAATAAAGAACTAACTATGATATATTGAATCATTGTACTTTTTGTAATTAACTTAAAGTTAAATTTAAATTATTATTATATTTATTCTTAATTCTCTTATTCCCTAAACTAAATAAAATTTTGATCAACATTGTGATTCCAGTGGTATTTAAAACTACGTAAATTAATCACATATAAATTATCCTTATATCTAGAGTGCTTGGAAAGCATATACAGTGCTAGCCCCTACAGTCACAGGCGTGAACTTAGCTTAAATATATAACAAGTAGCAAGTATATAGCCGCTTTTGCTTCTTATATGCTCATATACAAAATATATAAATGGCATTTGTAAAAATTGTAATTTAAAAATAATATTAGAAAACATAATCTTTTTATAATTAAAATAATCAAAGGTATATTTTTTATTCCAAATAAAAACGAAAGTTTTTCATATATTTGTGACATAATATAATCAATCAGCCACAAAGATAAAGCGAAAGCGGCTGAAATAATTAACCGCTTAATTAACTAATCACCGAAGCGGAAAATTCGAGAAACGACCAAATATAATTCCCATACAAAATATAGCTTATAAAATCTATTAAAGAGATCTACAATTTGTACAGAGCTGCAACATTATGCATGCTGAAGATTTAGCTCTCAAATCACAATCATTTCTATTAAAGAAATGGAAGAGGAGTTATTCAGCCATATTTCTAAGGAAATAAGGTTGATTTTCCAATAAAATCAGCATGCATACAAGTTACTCTACGCAATAGAAAAAGGAAACAATGGTCAAGTAAATAATTTTCTAATAAATAATAATCTTCTAAATAGCATTTCATTAAGATGAAATGAAGAAGAGTGTGATATCATTTTTAATTTCAATTTGACACTAAAATTCTTATGGATTTGTTAAAGTGCGGGTTCTACCATCGAAAACCAATTAATATACCACCACCACACAGATTTATGCATGTTTTAGAGTATACTATGAAAATTATAAATTGAAATAACATTATAATTTTATTTATTAGAAAATTAAAGTTATTATACTATAACAGATATTTTCATAGCAGACTTAAAATGTACAAATAATGTCAATCAAATGTAGTGCCAAATCAAAATGTTTACCAGTAATAAAAAGGTCATTCAAAGGTGCAAAATTAAACACATAATTCCATGATAATAATTATTAGATAATGCAATCATTATGAATGAGTATATTTTCGTGGCTTATCGTGTAAAAATATGTGTCAAAGTACATTCCGAGAATATTTTTAGCAATAATATCTGAATGATTGCAAATTATCTTGTGCCTAACATTTTATCAATCAAATCAACACGATCAAGATCAATCAAATCATTAGTCACTTGTTTTATCAATGATTTTGGTGTTAAACAAATAAAGTCAGGGGTAAACCCTGACTTTATTTGTCTTTATATTACATTTGGCTTACCTTTTTATTATTTTATATTGCTGTAAACCAGGATTTTGTGAAACCTTAATTGAAAACAGTGTCTGTGGAGTTTCTTGCTCGTTCTTCACCATAGACCTAGGTTTTGGAACGAGCAAAAAGCTTCGCCTTTTTGACTAGCTGATCAACTACTTGAAAATTCAAAAGTGTCTGACTCCTTGGCAATTCAGCAATGCCTGTTAATGGCTCATTGAAATTCTTTGACTTAATTTTTGCACCTTCAAAAAAACCTTTTTAATTCTCTAACCCATTATAATTAAATACATATATTAATATATTCATTTAAGTACCTGCTGCTGTTGTATAGTCTTGTCAAGACTCTCGATCTTGTCTGCAGGAGCCTCGCTTAGCTCGCTCAGCTTAGAGCTGAGGTTCGTGGAGAATGTCTCTTGCTGCTTCTTCACCGCTTCTTCCTCGTCTGATGTTACTGTCACGTGCGTGAAGGGCTGGAATTTAGACGTTTGGTAAATTAGTATAGGGTTCAATTATGTATGTTATGTTTTTGTGGAAATTGTTGCGTTAGTTATAAATTATAAGTGACGTTTTTTTAGGCTAGGTTTCAATATTCAGATGTAAGATTATTCCACTTTGTTTACCTGGATAATACATACAGGTAAACAGTGGAAAAGAATCACCCTGGTGGTATTATCTTTGTGAAATAAATCGATTTAATTCGTGTACTTTGTTCACCTAGGAATTATTACACTATAAGGGGCGACTTTTTATTATTTTTGTGGACTAAAATCACCTAAAAAGAACATGCTAAAATGGTAATTAGACTTTAATAGAATATAAAATATGTAATAATGATGTCTATAGTACTACGGTAATTTTCGTTGGTTTTCATTAGTATATTTTATCTAATATTTCCTCATGACTCATTCTAGCGGTCTATTAGAAATGTTCAGTCATAGATGTAACCGTAAGATTGATTTACAACGCGATTTCTAGCTTTTATCTTCATAGATAAATGTGTTTATCTATATGTATACTAGGCTTACATAGTCCTATAGAAGTTTACAGCTGTACCTACTCGTACTGTTTGCGACAAAAATGATTAAAAGCTGTTAATTTTAATAGGTACGATATAACACAATGTATTTCTTCTCAGCATTTCAGGTAATAAATTGCTAAGAGCCTGAGCTAAGAGCATATTTTAATTTTATTTTACTTTATGAATGTCTCCTGTATCGTAGGTGCGTTTATATACATATGAACTCACATACATAAACAGCCAGTCCCGAAACAACTATCTGTAGGCCATACAAATAATGATTCCGTGCGGGAACCGAAACCGCGATTCGCAGAGCAGTAGCATTGCTTTGTTTGATATTGTGCTCAATAATTAGGATTTAAAAATCAGATATATTAGTCTACTTTTCTTGCTGACATAAGGTTAAGGGCAAACCTCCATGCAATATAAGCCTTTGTTATCTGAACGTATGTAAATTATAAGTAGCATAGGATTATGTCTCGCGATAGGATTAACTTTACCGGTCATTATGTGATTAATGATAAGACTATGGGTTTAACATTCTTTTGACTATGTATTACCTACTTGTGTTGGGTTTAGTTTCGCCCAAAATGTAGCAGTCCATGTCAAAATTTCTTTCATTTTTTCGAAGTAATTTGAAGTTTGGGATGAACTAACTTTGATTGCTGATTAGTAAAAAAATCTAAGCATAAGCTTGGGATATAAACTAAACTGTAAATATACTGAATTAGCTGACGTTTTAATTCATAAAATTATTGAGAGATTGTAGATAGGCAATTTTTTTTTAATGAAGCTTAATTTTAGAAACAAATAAAACAGACTACACAATATTCATTATTCTATTATTCGCTTGCTCAAACATCCTAAAAAAACATCTCCTTGTTTACCTATCCCCGAATTTGATTGTCTATTACTTAAGAGTTTGAAGGTACCTACTTACAAAAATATTTAACAGAAAACATGTAATTATACAATGCTACATTAAAAAACCGCAAATTAAGTAGACAGTTTTATTACTTAAATTCATGTAATATCCTACAACTACACAATTTTCTCATGTTATCGTATAAAATCATCTCTAACGCCTTGACCACCTTTCTAAAATATTGTTCAAGGCTGAGAGGCTCCATCTGGGCATCCTTTATTGTTTTGTGTTCATAATCTGATAACAGATACTGTTTACTTTTATCTCAATGTGGATCTAAAACACTGATTGAATTTGGTTTAAATTCCATCAACGAAGGAGAGGGTACTTATCACATTCTTGTTATGAGGGTCATAGTTAAAAAGTTTAAATACCAATCTATTAATGACCATATAGTGTTTATGATAAAAATAGTAGCTTTTGTCCAAAGACCACCTTAATTCAGTCCCCTGTTGCAAAATCCGTTTCAAGCTAATGTCTCTTACCTATAAACTACCTACCTGCCTATTATTATTATTTGAGATAGTTTTATGTTCGAAAAGTAAAGATTTAGTAAAAGAAAATACTTTAGTAAGTCGCCTACCTGGCAAATTTAAGATTCATAAATCAAGTAGTTTTGGAGATTTAATATTTAGTCAGTGACTAAATGACCGACCTTTCGCTTTTATAGATTCTTTCCTAGTCTATTTCAACCGCCAATAAAATTCAAAGATAACAGAATTATTTTCAAGAAACGGCCAAAAAAAAATATCAATCAAACATACCTCACTATTCTGTCTGCTATGAGGATTGGAAGTCTCCGGAGACGAGTGCCCCTTGTACCAAGCTTCAGCCGAAGGTCCCCTGTCCACATCCACACCAGAATCCCGACTCTCCCTCAACTTAGCATCCATATCATGGGACAGCGTCTTCTTGTACAACAGCTTCTCAATCTTGGTCTCCTCTTGGAGGAAGGAGGTGATGTCAGGTCTCGGAGCGAGGGTCAGGTCTACATCCAGGTAGCTGTCGTCTTGACCTTCGATTCCTAGGAAGCTGGTGCGCTTGTTACGGATCTCCTTTTTGATGCGACGGGCTGAGCTTGTGTGCTTGAAGTTTCCCTGGAAATGGTGGAATATACACTTTAATATTCATTTTTTACATACATGCATACCATCACGCCTGTATTTCCCGAAGGGTCAGGCAGAGGTGTACCAATGTATCTCACAGTTTTAGATCCCATGTAATAGGAGGCGAGACTATTGCACATTAACCGGGCACAAATCCTAAATCCTAGCTGCTACTGAGAATTTCATAAAAAAAAAAACCAATAACACTGCTAGACTTGGAAATCGAACCCAAGACCTCTAGCGTAGCAATCGCGCTTAGGAACACTAGGTTAACGAGGCAGTTTCATTCAGTTTTTATTGATTTTTGTTTTTATGAGTAGGTACTGGTTAAGCTTGTATATCTGTATTATAGGTTTTGTTAGTGTAGCACTTACAGGTAATATATGATAATCTGTGGTGCTGTTTCCACACAATCACAGATTTTCATTAATACAACTTATCACAGTGTTTCATATCTACACTTTTGTTGTTGAAGACACGGTTGGCTCAGAGGCTGGGCCATTGGCTGCTGCGCTGCGTGTCGTGGGTTCGATTCGCGCGCGAAACAAATATTTGTATGTCCTACCCTTACAGATAGTTGTTCTGAGTCTGACTGTTTGTGTATGTGAGTCAATATGGAAAAGAATGACAATCGCGATGACACAACGCTTTTAATTTATTACGAAACATGAAGCAATTATCGAATTACAAAAAAATTGTTGAGTAATCGAAAATTAAACAATTAACATAACTTTTATAACATAATATTCATCAGCAATTTAGATATTTTTGCTGTGTTTAAATAGTGTTTTTGAATACGACAAAGTTATAATTAATATGTTCAATACGAATTAACATATATTTATTCCACTGCCATAACATACAGTTATGTATGTATGTATGTATGTATATATGTATGTTTGTATATATGTAAAAATGTATGTATATGGAATAATATATATTGAATTATTATAATATTATTGTTTTTGTACATTCAGAGTATGGAGTATTTTAATTTTTTTTTGTACTTGTGTACATTTCATTGTTATAATACTCTTGTACAGTAATTTGCACCTGCCATGTTATCTCTTCACCACCTTTGGTTGACTGGTAGAGAATGCCTAAGGCATTAAGTCCGCCTTTGTACTTTTTTTGTGCATAAAGTTTAAATAAATAAATAAATAACTACAATTGTTTTACCTAAAACCTTGTTGAGTACTTAGGACTTCAAATTTTGCAACTATTCTAACAGCAGCATCATTCTCAAATGCTTATTCAAACTACCACCATGACAATCAACATTATAAGCCTCTACTCACATTTCCCAGCAGTTCATCATCAGCCCCATCATCAGTGGGCGGCGGCGGGGGCTTCTCCTTCGGAGGCTCCAGCACATTCGTAGGCATGTCCAGAGGGAACGCACTCTCAGAGGCAAACGCCGACGAGTTCTGGTAGAAGATATCCATGTTCTCGTACAGTGGCGTCACCGCTATCTTCTTGTTTATAAAGTCTACTTCTTCTTTCTTCTGCACTTCTGTCGCTTCTGTCTCATCCATGACAGCGCTGTCTTCCGAGTCTAGCTCTTTGAATGCCAGTTCTAAAGCATCCAGGACCTGGGGACAGTTGAGGAGTTCAAGGTTTTGTTGGTGCTGAAGGTTTTTTTGATATTATTACAGTTTTGCATTGTAGAAGCATTGCTTGTGATTGTTTTTTAGATAGTACACATGCTTGTAAAAAAGTCTTAGGCCTACTTTCACCACAAATCATTTAACATATTTAGCGCTAAATGTATTTAAATTATCATTCTGTCTCTGTCAACTTCTAACAATACGACAGGGATGCAATGATTTTCTAAATACGTTTAGGCGCTAAATATGTTTCATGATATGGGTGAAGGTGGGCCTAAGTGATTGCACTAAATTTAATTTTAGAGCAAATAATGCAATTTGTTTGAAGTGCTTCTGCAGTGCATTTAAAGAAAATTAACACATAAAAGGCTAAATTTTAAAGGAAGCTAAATCCAATAAAAAAAATCAAACGACAAAACATTTAGAAAGGTGACAATTAGAAAAAAAAACCCTTTTAAAATTAATTGAAAACAAAAAAAGACCATGTACTTAATTACTAGAAAAATATTGAAAATTGGTTTTCTAAATAATACTAAGAAAAAAAAACACGAAATAGAGAAAAACTATTAAGTAAAGAAAATTGAAGATTTTTAACACACAGAGTGCAAAAGATTACATGCAAAAGCGTTTTGGTTAGATGCAATATGAAATGAAGCTACACCCACTACTTAGAATATTTTCTTACCTTATTTTAGCCCATCACCATTTTCTTAAATATTTAAATTATTCGCCTACACTCTGAGAGAACTTTTATCATACTGTGTAGTGATGGAGAGATAAAATTGTTTGTTCAATGATAACAGGTTAGGAGATAACATTGTACAGATTTTATAACTAATTTAATACCATTATGATTAATGATTGCATGGTAATTATGATAATGGTTATAGTACATAAATAATTAATAGTGGCACAAATATAATATGGGGTAAACAAATAAAAATCATGTAAAATAAAAATATAGTTTAGATTTGGAATGCAGAATTTTGAACGGGAAATAATAATGGTTCCGAAAAACAAATTAATCTCCAGCGATCCGTGGCCGACTATTATTCTAATTAACCAGCGTTATAATGAATTACCGACAAAAAACCCAAAACATAAACGAAAAAAAATATCCAATTTAACAACAAATAAGAACATGTTCAAATTACATTTTCTCCTTAAAAAAAATGGATCTTCGAATAACAAAACTAAACTTCCGGATAGAATACTGAACCTCCGACAAAATTACTAAGTTACCGACAACAGAGGTTTTGTCAAAATAAACATATTTTTACAACTTGCATGAACTGTTTTAATTTCTATTGTTGGTTATCAATTTTATTTTTTAACTCTCAATAATGATAAAAATGGGTGCGTTATATTTGGCAGAAACTTGATACTCCGAAACCTATTTGGCATAACTCACTTCGCATAAACTTCTTTAGACGAACGTTTTTAAGGCATAATATTTTTATAGCATAATTATTTTTTGGCAGAACGTTTTTATGTCCGAATTTAAAATGGCATACTTTTAAGATGGCAGAATTTTATTTGGCATAATTACCTTTGGCATACTTATAATTTCGCATAATTTCGTTTAGTATAACTTTTATAAAGAGCGAGCGAAGCGAGCTTGGGACTTGGGGCACCCCGACTCGGACAGGTTAGGTTAGAAGGGGATGGCGGAGTCTAGAGAGCGAGCGAAGCGAGCGAACAGACCCCGCCATCCACTTCGTGGTTATTTTTTTTGTAAACCCTTAGCGGGGCTCCCCGATTATGCTTTTTGAGCCTCGAAGGCTCTGGATCTATCTCTAGGGACTTTGATACGAAATGTATGCCAAAAGACGATTCTGCCTGTGAACTTTCTACGATATGATGGTTCTGCTTTTTAATTATTATGGAAATGAAATTTATGCGAAATGAGTAGGATCGTCCTACTAAATCCAGACCTGCTGTGCGATTCTCTAAAATGCAAGCTCGAAAACGAGCCCCACTTCGATAACGAACCAACTTGTCATTGGTGTATATTCGTTCGCCGTGGTGACGTCACCAATGACAAGTTGGTTCGTTATCGAAGTGGGGCTCGTTTTCGAGCTTGCATTTTAGAGAATCGCACAGCTGCTCTTATAATACAAAAAAAAATAAAAAAATAAAAAATAAAAATGTTTATTGCATTTTCATAAGGCTACAATGAAGATAATTAAGATACCTACTAACAACTGACTACCTGCCTCTCTATTTAGTTCATAAGTACAATTATGTATACCTAACATTTTCTACTACCTATTAAAACTACATTTTCATAATAAACTGAGTTTTGTTTTATTTTTATCTTTGTTCTCGCTGACATTATAAAAATATAGGAAAGTCGAATAATAATACAGTATAATAGTAAAATATTCTAGGAAACCAAAGTCTGCTTGGTTTTACATTAAAGCATGGAAACGACTGTTCTAACTTTTTAACGGGTAGTAATAAAAGCTCCGACAAAAAAAGAAGAATTGTCCTTACTCAAAATATTAAATCTACTGCCTAAAATACTAAACTACTAAAATTCATGATATATGATGCAAGTAAAAGTTATTGTACAAGTACATTTTTATATTTTTTATAAGTTTCTGTATAACCACTCAGAATAATATTTTCAGTATAATGTTACAGTTAAAATAGCACCACAGTCTATGAAATATGAAAGGTAATTTATGAATTAATAGTAGGCAAGTAAGGATAAAAATTACAAAGCATAGTTTTCAGTAGAACGTAATTTATGCTGGTAGAAAAGTATTACAGCAATAAACAGTCATGTTTATTTTTCGAAGATTTCAGTATCTCATTCGGTCGTTTCGTCATTTTTATTCGGAGAAAAGTAGTCGGAAAGTTAGTATTTTAAGCAGTAGATTTAATATTTTGAGTAAGTACAATTCTTCTTTTCTTGTCGGAGCTTTTATTACTACCCATTTTGAACTTTGTGTCTGCTTAGAAAGAAACAGACTAACAAAAGAAAAAAAAATACAGATAAAACTTTTTGGTAAACAACCAACCAGTGTTAAACTGAGTATTTCTTTCTTTTTTCATACAATCATTCCAATTTTAAATAATCCGAGGTCATAATAATGTTTCTTGAGGTCAATATATGAATGCTATAACTACGTACATAAATAAAACTCATACAAATAACTATGTAACATGTATTTTGATATAATGACATTTACATATCACGTTAATTATAAAATGAATAAATACTTGGGGTTCTACGCTATAATGTATATGAATAAGGTTTCTATACAATACTGTGTGACGCTACGTACATAACCCTGTATGTCTAAGGGCTCGTCTACACGAGCTACTTTGTCTGACGATTATTTTGTCGCGTTTAGTATCGTTAAATGATTATCGCACATTGCAGAGTTTCATGCTATCCAATGATTGCTAAAAATATAAGTTATTATTCTCATAGACATAGAGAATGGACTGAAGAGTACACCCGCAAATAATTTAATACCCTCTAGATACAGATCAAACGACTGTGCAGTCTATACCTGCCTCTTTTCTGTAGGTCTGTCAAAGGCGCGGTGCCCCAAAGCATTCGCTACTGTAAGACTGTGACGTGGACAAATTGGAATTCGAGAAAGAGACAACTACTGGCCGCACGATCACTTTGTCTCCCTCACATTTTTCTGCCTCTACTTCAAATGTGATACGTGGATAGTAAACGCTCTGTCCATTGTCTATTTCTATGAATATTATTAAATATAAGACTCGTTTGTTTTCTCCAGTCTGCAACATGCGATTTATTTGATAAACATCTACACAAATTATTTATTCGTCAAAGTGTGCAGGAAGATGGCGGGATTCTTTGGTTTTTAGCACAATGGAGGTGTTCTAACGTAAACATAATGGGTCTGAGTAACACAGGTGATATTAGTGATGGCTGGTGAGATCAATAGATCAATTTAAATAATCTAGAAACTAAACATCCATGGGGATTCTCATCTGAGCTTGCAATGCAATGTATGAGAATGATATGGATTTGATTGACTTCATATATTTATACTTTATATAGATAATATAGGCCAGAATAGGCCTTAAGTTTTCACATTTACGGATTCTATTACTGCTACTTCTATCTTTAAAATATTTAAAGATGGTAGAATGTCTTGCGACTATTAGTCGCAAGACTTAACAAGTAGACTCAACTGTGAACGCAGCTTTAATTTTTTTTGTAAGAAATGTCGGTCACTTGTCGTCACTACTAAGATTACTGAGTTTCTACCTAAGGCTCGAGTGAATTGTAAAATATTTGGGGTCATAAAATATTATTTTTATTTATCTATCACCGACATAATCTACGCAATATTAACTTGTCGTAAGATTAAGTTTACCACCGACTAAAGATCGTGTTCCCTGCAATCAACCGTTATATTTTAAACAGTTCTATATTTAAAACTTCAAGATGAACAACCGTTTAAACATGTAATCGGCTGATTAAATGTTGGTGAACACGGGCATTGAAATAGACAGAAATTTTAAATCTGCCCGTTTATAGCAATCCTTATCTACTCATGCTCTCACTAAGATGACGTGATGATGATGCAATAAATCTAAACCTGATCGTTGGCTACGGTATTACTCAAAGTTTTCGTAGTAATCTTATTGTTAATGAACAGTATAGTTTTCCGTCTGTTCGGTTCTATGCTACGCTTAGTCCGCTTCTGCCAAAACGGGTTCTCATCCTGCGAGCTACTTACCGCTACTTCGCCTTTGTTAGCTGTAATATCACGAGGTTGATGTATATCTTTAATACTTATATTATTATGGTTAGATGAATTATCTAATTTGGCAAGTGAACACTCAGATGTACAAGACAAGTCGGGTATATCGTTACTTTTTAGCGATTTAACTGAATTTTTGGGTGATATGTTAGTAATAGTGGTGATATTAGAGACAGTTACCATTGGCATGCTGTTATTAGAGTTAATACTGTTAGTAGTCCCGGCACCGGCGCTCATGTTGTTGCAAATCTCATTCAGATTAAGATGTATAGTCATTTTCCCCTCGAACACCACTGTGTCGCTTTCCGACCCGGTGGAGACAGGCTCATTCAAACTTACACTGGTGTCCTGGTTTTCCAAACTTTTAAGAGTGTCTTCGTCGTCTTTGTCCATTTGAATCTCAGTAACTTCTGTCACACTTAGCTCTTCGGGCTGAGATACGGCTTGAAGGTAGTTGCTTGCACTGTCATCGTCAGTTTTCATGTCTTGTTCTTCAGTTTCTTCAACGATGATGTCTTGCATTAGTTGAATGGGTTCAGGGATCTTGTCCAACTCTTCGATCTTCGCGTCCATTGCTGTTCCGTCTTCGTTTGATGACTCGTATTCAGAGACTTCGACCATTGGTTCTCCGACTGGGGAAGCAACTTGGGTCAAGTCAGCGATGTCATCAGCAGGGGCGCAAGAATCTCTAGCAGTGTGGATACCACTGTCTTCTGTCTCTATGTCACTCGGAACAGTGTTGTTCTGCATTTCGGCGCAATCGAAATCTTCTAAGCTTTGAACTCTGTCAAATGAATTGGGAGACGATTGTCCGTTGATGTCCAAACTGTCTAAAGAGCGGCAGAAGCTTTGCATCTGGCTCTCGATGCCGGACAAGCTGGTCTTCAAAGAGCTGTTCATTATCGATTCCTTAGTTTCTTCAATCTTGATTTCGATATCTTTGTTGTGAGAAAGCTCTTCCTCAACGGATATTTTTGGTATCTCTTTATTTTTAGCCGCGTCAAGACAAGACAAACGTTCTTTTAGGCTCATGGATACTTCTTTGACTTCTGTTTTGGTCGATTTTTCTTCTTCAGAAGTTTGTGATTTCAAGCTGGAGAGGCGTTCTTTTAGAGATCGTGTATTGCTGAGGTCTCCGTTCGACAGCCTCTTTACTTTCTCTGGTTCAGTTGACTTTACTTTCTCAAGTGAAGACAGACGTTCCTTCAGTGGCTTCACTTCGGTTGGTAACTTGGTCAGGTCGCTGGTAGACTTTTGAACGTGAATCTCTTCTGTGAACTTCTCTAAACTAGACAGTCTTTCCTTGATAGATTTTTTGTTCGCAATTTCGGGTAGTTTTGGCTTCGCCTGTGACTCTTGAGAGTTTTCTCTCTCGAACTGTTCCCTCCTCTTGTGTATGTCGACTTTTGGTAAGTCTTTCTTCTGGTTGTTGTTCTTTGTGTCATTGGCTCTCTCCTGTTGGAAAGAAGAGAGTTTTTCTTCAATTTTGTTGCTGACGTTTGTCCTGATTCTGTTGAGGTCGCCATTCTTCTCTGGGGACTTCTCTTTGAAGTTGTTGTTCACGACAGTTTTGACGATGTTGCTGTTAGTCTGTGAGATGATCCTGGACTTGTATCCTTCGATGGCTCCCTCGTAGGTGTACTCCTCGGGTTCGGGGGAGCTGATTGTAGTAGTCGTGCAGGTGTCGTATTCGTTGGCGCTGGAGCCAAGCTTGCGGTTTGTGTCGCAGTTCGACAGGTTTTCGACATCTGAATGATTCTTATCCAGGTCGATACCGTCGCTCTGGAAAATGAGAATTCTACAATTAAAATTGATATTCATAACATATTACGTACGTATTCATACAACATATTTTATCATTGATTAAAATGTTGGATAATTCAAATCTTCGAAAGTTGAATAAATGATTTGCTAGAAAATTGATGGTAACTTATTCCTATACAAATAGTAGTTATTATGTGTAGTAGCAAATGTTAGGTACTTACAGCAAGGCTGTGCGTATCGCAGTCTTCGCTGAGACTGCTCTTGGTACTGGAGGTGCCGATACCAAGGTCGCTCAGGTCATGACCGTCGTCTTCTGTATATAGAGCGAGGGGGTTCCGCCTTCTGCGACCAGCGCTGGAACAGAAGGTAAAGAATAGTTAGCTATGATTCAAAGTTTAATGTTGTTTACGAATTTAGTGATTAATGAGATGTATCGTGGAATAAAATTCGTCGAAATTGGGTTACATGACTGTCAAAATATTTATGAAATTTGAATTACAGTAATAAAATCGACCTTTTTCTTTTGCAAAAAAACTTTTTTTCAGGCTTATTAAACTTATAGCGAAAGAGAGAAAGAAAAAGAGGGGGAAGGTCGCTTGGATTTTTTATATTATGTGGAAATATCAACACTTGTATGAATAAAGAGAAAAATACAAGTCAAAATCATTGTCAATGTGATTGCATTATTCTTCATTATTATTCATTATTATATCCTATCTCTTCAAACCTTGCTATAAACATTTTGAAGCTATGATAGGTATCGTATTTCTATTACAAATTGTTTGCAAGATAGCTAAACTGATCAGAGGCAAAGTATGCAGTGTACTTTACTAGTCACCACATCCACATTGGTTCCTCAAACATCAAGTTTCTACACAAGAAGATATCCAGCAGATATATTCCCAGAACCACGTGTTCCTATAATTAGGGCCCACTCACACCGCCTGTCGCTACTCCTCGCCTATATCCGTCTGTTAGTCAGTCCTCTTAGTCACTGACAGCCTTACTTATAAAAATACCGCTGATTACTAATCAGCTACCTCTCAATTGAGTAACTCTTAAGTCCTTAAGTAATGATCAACTTTTTTTTACTTATAAACCACTTTCAATGGTATCTCAGGTGAACGGTCGTTGAAAGATGAAACACTATTTTAATCTGTCAACACTTAGACGGTCAGCATAGAGCATGACCAAATTATCCGACTAAAGAACGAAATCGAACGAACTGATCCCGTATATATATGATGTACTCTGTGGAACTGATCATGGTCAAGTGTCAAAATTTTGAAGTTGACTTTAACAAATGACATTTGTTTGGTGTCGATTGCCGCCTTGTGTTCAAAAATTTTCAACAATCTTAAAATAATATTAAAGTTTAAAGTATTTATTAAATAACAACATACATAAACATGGAGCAGATGGAGCCCCCAACAAAAAGAGCGCGCTCCATCAACTGGTGTGAACAGGAAAAGGTTACTAATACATCAATAATTAATTGTGAAGTGGTCAATAAAATTATTCTGTAAGTACATAAATTATATTTCAATATTGCACGTTTAACATGAAAGGCTGTTTTAGATTATGTTCAGGAAGCTATTTCTCGAGCGGGTGGCAATTATTGAAAATAAAGGGACCACGACGATTGCCAATAGCGCCAAAAAAGTTGCTTGGGAGGAGGTTTTGTCTAGGGTGGTTTTGGCTGTTTTTATTTTTGTAAAGTTCTTCATTTGCATACGTATCTCATATGTACTTATTACTTTCAGCTTTAATGCAGTCAGCCCCACCAAACGGGACATGCCACAATTACTGCTAACGCAATGGCGTAATATGAAAAATCGTGCAAAAAGAACTGAGTTTTCTTATAGAAGAGCCAGAAATATGACTGAGGCGGGCTATCGCCTCCAAGTCCGCCACTGCAACTGGAACTTCATGATGGATGATCGTATCACAGCCGTGTTTGGACTTGTTAGAAAGGTCTTGTAATGAACGTTGATCATGATTAGGTTTCAAGATCCGATGATGAAGCCGGAAGATAGGCACTAGCATTCCATGATGAAATATCGTATCATAGCCGTGTTTGGACTTGTTAGAAAGGTCTTGTAATGAACTTTGACCACGATAAAAAGCTAAAGCGTGTTTTTTTTGTGTTTTTTAAACTATTTATTTATTTTTTAAGTCAATTAAATTAAAGGCTGTGATTTATATGTATAGGCTTTAATGTAAAAAACAATGTAGATTAATTATTAAAATAGGTTTGAATGAAGGCGTCTCTAGAGATGTGTGCGACATTATCGTCTTGGATTGCGTGAGTTTCTTCTTCTGGTTGCTCAATTACCAACGCTGGTTCTTGTGCTGCATCTGTAAAGAAGAAAGTCGTATCTTTTAATTTTAATTGTACACACAGCATAATATGAAGCTAAACTGTATAAATGTTGCTTGTTTACAATTACTTTTAATACAATTACTTTCGTTTTAAGTATCAAATTTTGTTGTATTACTCTTGTCGTCACCACCTTTGGTTGACTGGTTTAAATAAATAAATAAAAATATATGTTATAGAGAAAATATTGTATTTTTAATTAAACTAGCACTGGTACATACCTTGTTCTTCATTAAAAAGAATCGCTAAATTATGCAGAACAGCACAAGCGATAATGGTGATTTTTATTGTCGTGTAAGAACCCCTCATGATCCCCTGAAGAATGCGAAACCGTTGTTTCCACACCCCAAAACATCTTTCCACAACGTTCCGAGTAATAATATGGCTGTTGTTGTAGCGTCGCTCTGCTTCAGTCTGGGGCCTTAGTACTGGTGTCAATAAATAAGGGGTGCAGGGGTAGCCACTGTCACCAATCAGCTTCCCCAAAAACTCATTTTCTTCAAACCGTCGTTTGATGGAGCTTTCCCGAAAAATCCTGGCATCGTGTGTACTGCCTCTCCAGTGTGCCACAATGTCACAGATTTTAAGGTCAGCATCACACACCACCTTAAAGCAATTTTTTATATTATTATAGTTAATATTTATTTAAATAGCTTTGTGTTGATCGGCTAAGCTAAGGAATAGTATGGAAGCACTATAATATGTCTTTAATATGTATGTGAAAGTCAGGGCATGAAAGGGTTTAAAATTGCATGTTTGATTTTTGACCCTGTCTATGTTAAGGCCTACATATTTCAGTTGATATAAAAAAGTATCAAGAAACTTACTTGGGTGTTTATAGAAAAATGCCCCTTTCTGTTGATGTGATACTGACCCACATCACCACCAACCTTTCTAATTTTAATGTGTGTACAGTCAATGGCACCACTTATGTGCCGAAAGCCACAAATCTGTTGGAAGGCTTGAATCGCCTTGCTTTCCTCATTTAAGTTGGCTGGCAATTTTATGTAACGTGGACTTTTGGATGCCAGAGCAATCGCCACTTTGCGACACAAACGTGACAGAGTCTGTTGGCTCATACCATGTATGTCGGCACAATCCTCCTGAATCTGTAAGTAAATGAATCTGTTACTAACTGGCATGGCACATACATGCTTAAAAATGTATCAAAATATTAGTACGTACCTCGTGACGGCCCCAGTATCGTAACACGGCCATGACTTGCAGCTCCACGGGTATACCACCACCTCGGGTGTCCACCTGCAAATCCCTCCCCACAATACTGACAATTCGGCTCATGTTTGCTTTCGAGAAGCGGTATCGCAGCCGAAATTCAGAGTCGGAAAGATCTAGCAGAGGATTAAACCGCACTTTATAAATTTTCCTCCTTCGTCTTCGTGGAGTCGCAAAGTATCTCAGCTCTGCCACGTCATTTTGAAAATCGCGGGGTATACTGTACAACTCCATTATTGCTTATTTATAATATTATATAAATTTCACAAATTATATTATAGACACTAATGTCAACCTCGTCACAATAACATAACGTCAAATCGACATGTCAATGTAATCGTCTCAGCTGATTGAAATCCGCCATCTTGAACCAGACTTAAACAACGGGTCGCCGCTGTTTAGATTTGAGCTGATGCTCAACAACTTCCCAACGCTGATTAACGTTTATAAGTGAGATTTTTGCTGATCAGTCACTGATTTATGTTTAACTGTTTCTTAAATATTTGAGACTGCTTTATAAGTAGGGCTGTGAGAGTACATCCTAGATAGTGTTGTGACTACTTGTTCCGAGAATAGAGGTGGGACATGTTTGTGTTATGACTGGAGTACGTTGCTGGTATATTTAGAGAGCTGTGTTTGTTTTTGGATAGCCTGGTTTTGAGGTAGGTATGATAATGTTGTCATAATGAGTTTGGTGGAGATTGGTATGATAATGTTGTCATAATGAGTTTGGTGTCTCAAATATATGTAATTTGAGGATGAAAAACGTAGCAATTTTGTAATATTGGGATATGAAAATTTGGACTGTGACAATAGCAATGGGAAAAGATGACATTGCATTATCGCCATCGAGAGTAAAACCTGGAAGAGGCTGCCAAAGGTGGGTGAAGTCGGGTTGTGGATGATAATGATGATGATGTCAGGAATATTTTTTTTGGATTTCAAGGGCGTATGCCCGAAGGCAATAAGGGAAGCGTTGGTATGAGCAAAGTAAAGAAAAGAAATCTATATAAATCTATTCTAAGTATGTTTCGAACAGATGTCGCATATTCAAATAGTTTGTCGCAATTACATAATTGATTTACGGAGAGATTGTGGATTAGTTCCATCAAATTAAAATTAGCAGACAGTACCTAACCAATACGAAGGTCCATCCCAAAAACACAACCAATTAACACTTGACCCGCGAACCAAAACACGACATCGAAGTAAAAAGCCTAAAAAACCACAAAAAAGACGCACATTTCCAAAAACCAGTTTATTATTCAAGGTTCAATGACGCAACTGCACAAATCACATCATTACTACTCATGATATAACGTATGAAAAGTGAAAACACGTTGGAACTTTCTTCGTAACACTTAATATGTGAGTTTGAATAGAAAGCAGTTGAAATGGCGCCGATACTGATAATGTTATGATTTACGATAGATTTGCGTGAGATAGAGTTGGTTTTCTGATTTGTATGTTATTCGGTTTGTCATGGGGACATTGACCTTCGGACACCATGGGAAATGGTGGAGTAATTATCAGGTTTTGTGAGGAAGATTGGTGTGGGTGTGAGAGTGCTATTTTCACTGTACTTTTATTTGTTTTTTTTTTTGTAAATGATAGATAGGTATACTAGGTAAGTGACAGGATGACGGTTTTATGATTATACTCTAAATCCATACTAATATTTTAAATGCAAAAGTAACTCTGTTTGTCTGTCAAACTTTTACGAGTAAACCACTGAACTGAATTTGATGAAATTTGGTACATCAGCAACTTCATCTGCGTCCCCATATTTACACGGATGCACTCGCGGTCAAAAGCTAGTTATACATAGAGATCTTACCTAGTTCTACGGATATAGTTCAACCACACTCGCAGATTTTCTTTTAGATCTCTTACAGGGATCAAGTTCACAGCTAGACCTGATTTTATATCTAGATTTTATCTTAATTGCTATAATTACAACTAGCAACTTCCCGCGGTGTCTACTAGGCGTTCTACTATAATATCTAGTTGTTCTAGATTCACGTTTCATATCTTCTTAATACATACACATTCCTTTATTTTTTCTCAAAATGTAAGCCATGCTAATGTGACGTCCTCCGCTCTCCTCGGTCTCTCAATCACGAGATTGAGGGTTCGATACAGGGCAAGTACCAATGTGACTTTTTCAATTCATAGTACTTTCTTAGTTTATCTTTTATATAAAGAAGTTAAGTTTTATGTAAAGAAGTTTCTTTTATTTGAAGAAGATCTTTTATATCACTAACATCGGTGAAGGAAAAACATCGCGAGGAAACTTGGATATATTATAATTAATGTAGTTGCCAATCAGTCATGAACAATCGTGTTGATCAATGCTTCTCTGTATGAGAAGAGGCCTTTGCACTGCAGTGGAACACTAATAAGCTATCAGTCAACGCTAGTATTGTTTTTGTCACCTTAGAAAAGAAAGGTTACATTGCGACATAAAAGCAATAAATCAACGCGAAAGTTTATTCGACAGTCGACAGTTGAAGAAAAGAAATGTTTACAAAGCGAATACTCTCATATAAATCACACGACATATTTCTTTTTGATCATAAATCACGTTTAAATGAAGTATTCGCTTCTTTACGTAAACTACTAACTAAGCTCGGCACGCCCATCCCAAAAAAATTGTTGAAAGTCCGGCTTTCACGTCCAAAACATAAACAAATTAACATTGGTTCCCAGAAGAATATGTATGGGGTTTCTTGCCTATTCTTTTACATGTGGAACTACATATTGAAACGGGCAACTAGATTTGTCTTAGGTATGATGTTCAAAAGTTAATGGTTTAATCGAAAATTAAATAACTGACTTGACTTTGATTTTAAACGAGGTGCTGTTGGGTGTAGGTATTAAGAACTTCCCAGTAACAGCCCGGAGCCTGGAAGTTGGTGGTATGACACCTCCATATTTTGCAAAGCATGTAAAGCTGTTGGTCTTTTGCCTGATCTCTCCCCGGTCGTGTGGGATTGGCGTCTCACCGGTGAATTAGGGAAAAGGGACTAAACCTGTGTTTGCACACACACTTGAGCACTGTAATGTGTCCTGCGTACTTGGCTAGTTTTCATTGAGATTGGCCGCCGTATTTACAATGCGGTCAGGATGACATTATTACTAGGTACCTAATTACAAAATTCCGTCTAATAATAAAGTCTAAGAATTAAGACCGTGTTAAAATACCAGAGGTCGGCCATTTTGTTCCCGACACGTTTGACCTCTAGGTGTGAACTCACATATATGAGCGTAATTTCGGCATCACATCACACGATTAAATTACTTTAGCAAAATAATGGCTTCATTTGATGACCATGTTCCGAGACATTAATTTGTGTCTGCATGGTATTATTTCTCAGGATTTGTGGGTTGTTGACCTTTACTGTTGTTTGTAGGTAGATGTTGGGAAGACTTGATATTTTTGTCGCGTAAGATACTTTCTTAGTGACAAACATGGACTTCTCTAATCATGTATTCCTATTCCTGTAGGTAATGGAAAATTAAATACTTGTGGCATATAGATTATAGGTGGACAATGCCTATTAATAGTACGCAGGTATTTACTAAAGCAGCCATAGAAACTCTTCCAGAGTGGATTTGTTTATTTAAGGAACAAAATACAGAAAGAAAATAAATAAAATTTAAATTTAATTTCTTCATGGGAAAAAGGCGTGCGTTTATGTATGTAAATAAAATTTAATTCAGGTCGAGACTGTAATTCTAAATATGTATATTATAAAAAATAAACGAGACTGTTTTATTTAGAAGTTAATGATCAAAAATAATTTATTTTGGTAACTGGACACATTGTAATGGTAAAAAAATCACTTCAGTAAATTTTATAAAATAATTTCGTGCATAAACTGGCTTCATATCTTGCTTCTGGTATGTAATCAATTGAAAATAATTTTATGTTCTAAAAAAGTAATCAATGATGCACTAAAAATCATTAATTTAACGCCCAATACTATGTAAGTATCTAATATTAGATTTAAATTGAATTGCTCGCCTCTTTGCCATTAAAAGCCCGATACGAAGTGAAGATTGTTACTTTGAAATTGAATTCCTCTAACGTTTCAAATGCATCAAAACTTCTAACAAAAGCCGCGGTTTACCAGTATTACAGAAATTCTTTGAAGGTATCCTAGGTACAACAAAAATGACATAAACTCATTACGGACACATAATAAAGAACGGCAGTAAACTTACTTTACAGGCTGACTTTTACCTCAATAGCTAATTCTTTGCTGCTTTTCAGAGGGTATATAATATAATGTACCTACTCATGTATATGGGAATAATACTGAAATATGTATTAAAATAAAAAGCTGTTCAAGTTCCTTACTACAATGCAAGATATTAACACGATGAAAGTACATAGAACAGCGGATTTCTTATTTTATATTTCAGGATTGATCCCATAGTAGGTCGTAAATATTTTCAGCTCTTGCCGGACACTGCAGTAGACAGCCTGTATATCAACAAGATGTTAAATAGAAGGCCCCACATTACTGATACTCATCTAAAATACTACAAGCCTATTATTGTCTCACTGTAGGACAAATGCCTCTTCCCAATCAGAGAAGGCACGAGGAATCTGCTCATCAAATAGGAGCAATAACAAAAAAACATCGATTTTTCAGGAATAAGTTAGCTCCAGAAGCTAAATCAATAAGAAAGACCACATCGACAGCTGTGTCTTAATTTTCGTCACACTTGTACCAGGCAGTTTGCCTAAACCTTCTGTACCTCTATTCTACAACTTATACCTCATCTCCTTAACAATTCCCACATGGAAGAAGTGGGGGGGGGGGGATAATTTCCACAAGGATCGACTCCCGGCTCACGATGCGCGTGCGTCGAATCACGAATCGATTTAGTTCAACTATTACGTACGTATTGGAAAAAATCGTGTTCTTCCTCGTTTCTTACCATAAGAATGTATAATGCGAGTTCTTATGTTCTTAATAAAGTTACTTGTGTACGGCTTCGTGTTGTGTAACCTTAGTAGCTACTAATGTACATAGATTAAGCATTGACGCTAACTCGATGTCTTGTGATTGGAGTTCCTGTGTGAGGTTTCTATCCGTACTTATCCTTACTAATATTATAAATGCGAAAGTAACTCTGTCTGTCTGTCTGTCTCTTCTTCACGCCTAAACCACTGAACCGATTTCAATGAAATTTGATACAGATATAGTCTGGGACCCGAGAAAAGACATAGGAGAGTTTTCATCCCGGAAATCCCCCGGGAACAGGAACTATTAATCCAGGCGGACGAAGTCGCGGGCAGAAGCTAGTTGATAATAAGTATTATTCAAATCTCTCTCTCTTATCGTGTGGGCAGTAAGGTCTAACGACCCCAAACACCCTAGTGACAGAGTTTCTAAACCGCCTCAAGGGCCTCTGACATGGACAAATACTTCCTAAGGAGTAAACTCAAATCATGTATTTCAATTAGACTATTAAAAGGCAACTTTGAACGTCATTTACAAGAAGAATAAAATAATAATATTAAATCTAGTTGCGAGTTAAGCCGCGGTGACAATCTCTCAATAATCAAATTAATTACGTCAAAGTAATTCAGTATGTTGGATGTGTGTTAAATTACTATACAGCTATAACAGTTCCAATGAACATGCAAAACATATGCTTTGAACACATTGGAAATTATTCAGCGTGAAATGCTCAAAATTAATACAAGAAAGAAATTATAACGAAACCCATGTCTAAATTCCTTCGATTTTGGTTTGTTTTGGCGTAACTAAACCCTCGAAATACATAGGTTTATTTATGACTAATTATGACACAGGCGGATTTACCCTGTGGACAGTACGAAGCTTCTAAATATATATAACTCAAAGGTGACTGACTGAGTGACTGATTGACATAGTGATCTATCAACGCTAACCTAACCACTGGACGGATCGGGCTAAAATTTGGCATGCAGGTAGATGTTATGACGTAGGCATCCGCTAAGAAAGGATTTTGATAAATTCCAACCCTAAGGGGATAAAATAGGGGACGAAAGATAATACTTCCTAACGCGAGCGAAGCCGCGGGCAAAAGCTAGTCGCTTATAATTTCAGATTATAACACTCAAACTTCTGCTTAAACCTCGTAAAGAACGGTCAATTAGCCGTGGCCATACTGCCCATGTAGTCCATAAAACGTTACGAGGCACGTACGACCACGTGACGCGTCGCCGGCGCACGATCGTCACTTATTCGTGGATTTTTGCACGATACGCCGCTCGTGCGCATTCCGCCAGGTTTTGGGGAATGGAGTCGGAAACAAATGAAGTACTAAGTGTTGCAGACATATTGAATTTACTGCAGCAACAGTTACCAAGAACGACATGATTAAGACGGCAGGCAAACGTTGGATGCAAGCCGCTTGCAACCGGTCCTATTGAAAATCTATGGGGGAGGCCTATTTCCAGCAGTGGACGTCCTGCGGCTGATATGATGATGACAGTCATCACTGTCTTGCAGTGGCGAGAGCTCCATGCAACTCGATTCCTGACTTTCCTTCGGAAGTTCGAGACAACACCGCTAAAAGTCGTAATCGGTAGTGTTTATTATTTCCAAATAATGTAATCACACTGTTTTTAGTCAAATCTAATGAAATGTGTAATGTAAGCACTTCATGTGTTAATTATTCCTTGGCATAAAGGTTTGACAAGGGAGTGGCGCCACTGTGGGCGAAGCTATTAAGTTTGATGGACTTGCAGAGAATAGATTAGCGTGTCAAGTTATAGCATAGCTCCTGCTACTGAGATGCAGTAAGTACCTATCTACCATCGCGACGACCTCTTCGGGGCAGGGAGGTAAACAAAATATCGTAAATCAACCCAGTCGGTTACTGGCAAATGGGTAAAGAACCACTCAGAATGCCGGTAATCACTTATTGTTTTCAGATATCCCACAAAGAGAACCTGTGGTGCTATTCTGTAAGAAATTCCCTTAGTTTTAGATTCTAGTTTTAAATTCTCAGTAGCGGCTCGGTGTAAGGATTTGTGCCCAGTTAGTGGCAATAGGCTCGCCCCCTATTACATGGGATCTAAACATACTGGTCAACTGTAGGTGTACACTGGTATACCTCGGCCTAACCTTCGGTTAGTAGAGGCGCGATGTTATGTATACAATGTGTGTGACCTTTAGGTGAGCTGTCAATTCTTAGCAACATCAGGTGGGATGTCAGCTCACCTCATACTACACTCAATTCACCAAGAACATTTTTTACACAACAACCCGACTGAATATTCAGTCATTACTTCAAGGCAGTTTTAATTTCAAGTCCCCGCCGTCTGTCACAACATGGAGCATTCCGCGTCAGTATTCAGTGGGAATGTCTCGAAACATGAGCATTGTCGAGTATTGTCAGCAAACTCCGCGATTATGTCGCAACCGCTACGTGCGCCTGCGCAGCCGTGTGACAACCCACAACTGTGTACTTGTCTCTTAGGTACGTGATTGTGAGGTACATTTTTTAAATTCTGATCGTGAGAGGATTTTTGCTCAACGACTTAAAGTCCTATGACAGGAATGTTTTTGGCAATTGCTTTTTGACTGCTTCGTTAGCCTAGTGGGCGACTGCTATTAGAGGTTCGATTCTCAGGTCGAGCAAAAGGGTAATTGGGATTTTCTATAAAATTATCAGTGGCAGCTCGGGGTTAGGATTTGTGCTTGGTTAGTGGCAATACACTCGCCCGAAATTACATAGAACCTAAACATGACGGCAAACTGTGGGTGTACATTGGTACACCTCTGCCTAACGCTTCGGGGAATACAGGTGTGATGGTATGTTATGTAATTTTTAAATGACATAGACATGGATAGAATAAAAATTAAATTAAAAATTTAAAAAACCCCCGACACAAAATCCTAAGTTCCCTTTAAAAAGTAAAAAAATAAAATACGTCGTGTTGGGGGACCGATGTTGCATTTAGGGTACGACCGTCCCAAGCGGTCCCCCAACGCGACGTATTTTATTTTTTTACTTTTTAAAGGGAACTTAGGATTTTGTGTCGGGGGTTTTTTAAATTTTTAATTTAATTTTTATTTTATACTTTTTATAGGTACATACTTATTATAATGTTGATTTTGTTAAGCTGTAAATACATAGGTTCCTACACTATTCCGCATCGAAGTCATTAACCATGGGATGTCCTCAAGGTTCGGTTCTCGGTCCTTATCTATGGAATTTAGGTTTTGACGATTTTCTTGCAATTCCGCTACCATGCGGCTGTTCTTTAACCGGTTACGCGGACGACGGCCTTCTGCTCATTCAGTCGAGTACTCGGGCTGGACTTGAGAATTTAGCTGACACATGCCTACGTTTAATATCACAGTGGGGCGATCGGAACCGTTTAACCTTTGCACCGCAAAAAACGTATCAACTTATGTTAAAAGGTGATCTTAAATCTTGGCCTAGTATTAAATTTAATAACGTTCCCGTCAAACGAAAACAATCCGTATGCTACCTTGGTATGGTCTTAGAAAAGAACTTTTCTTTTATTGACCACATTAACATAGTCGGAGAAAAAGCTAAAAAGAATTTTTATGCCCTAACGAGAATTTCTAAAGCTACTTGGGGTCTGTCTTTCTTAACTCTGAAAACTATTTATGCAGCTACCTACCTAGGTTGTATGTGCTACGGTGCACCTGTTTGGGCCGATAGGGCCACCATAGGGGCGGTACGACGTAAATTGCTTCAAAGCCAACGGTTAGCTTTAATATTTTTATGCAAAGCGTATAGGACCGTTAGTACTGAAGCACTACCAGTACTTGCAGGTGTACTTCCAGTCGATCTCGAGGTGCAGCGACGTGCTGCAATGTACTATTCCGCGCGAGAGACCATGGACGCAAACTTTCTAACTCAACGTGACCGTGCTAAGATCTCTAGATTATTTAAACCGCAGACTGATGTCTGGGAGGAACTTTTATCTGAATGGCAATGTAGGTGGGATAATTCCATCAAGGGCCGGCACCTCCATCAGTTCTTTCCTTCAGTTCGCGAACGGCTGGCCAGAACATGGCTGGAGGTGGACCACTGTGTTGCCCAATTTCTCACAGGTCATGGCAACTTTAAGAGTAAATTATTTTCTTTTAAGCTTGTTGCCTCTCCTTTGTGTCAATGTTCTACATCTGACTGTGAATATGAACAATCTGCTCATCACATCTTATGGGAGTGTATTCTTTGGCAGAATGAGCGAAATATTATGTTAGATAGTGTACAGGCTATATCCGGTGTTGTTTATTACGCGGACCTTGTAGAAACTAGAACTAATTTCCGTGCGTTCAAGCGTTTTTGCCATACCTATTACTGGAATCAAATGTAACAGTTCACATTAGGACCCATTAAGTTAATGATAATTGCAATCCGTGGTGCTTGGCAATCTGGGCTTCTCCCAGTTGTAAATAATCCCTTTGTGCCTATTGGCCTAATTCTGTTCTGTCTCCTGCTTGTTTGGAGGGAAGTGGAAATTATATTTTTCTTACTCCTCCGCTAATCTTTTCTGATTAATTTCGTTGCGGGATCCAAGACAGTTGAATCGCTTCTCTGGGACTCGTCGAGCTTCATTGCCTCGGCGCTTTTCTTGTGGTCGCCACTGTTGATTCTGGCTTACAGAAGTTGCAGTGGTTTGGGAACAGTGTGGCGGGCTTGTCCCATATTAAAAAAATACATAGGTTCCTAATAATTTAATAACCCACATGACAAATCATTTTTAGTTTTTCATCCCCACTTTCACACCCATAACTTTTAAACGGCTCAACCGATTTTCATCAAACATGTCTAAGAACACTCGTACATAAGTCACCTTTCATACAAAAAAAACTAAATTGAAATCGGTTCATCCGTTCGGGAGCTATGATGCCACAGACAGACAGACAGACAGACAGACAGACAGACAGACAGACAGACAGACAGACAGACAGACAGACAGACAGACAGACAGACACGTCAAACTTATAACACCCCTCTTTTTGCGTCGGGGGTTAAAAATCAAAACATGATTGCGTCAAAAGGATGAAAAATCCTATAGAAATAAGAATCCTAGATCACATAAAGTCTACACATCGAAGTCTTGGGAGGCAACTCGAACTCCAACCATTCATACTTTATATGATAACTAACCACATTTTTTGCCAAACGCCATAAAAACTAGGCCTACTTTTGTGCCGCATCTGCAGCTCAGCCGTGATGTAGGTAGCCTTAACTGCGGAGACATTAGCTTTCGAACCGCACCCTCGCCTTTAATTGGCAAGCAACCGGTGTGGCGGGAAGTTATGGGAAGACGCTGCGGTTTTTTGTCGTCACTATTCCAGTAAGACACATGCGAAGCTTTGGACTAGGACTGTTGGAGGCAGGGTTGGCGTGCACCGGGAAAATTGTGCAAATATTTGGAGTTCGGATGACAGTCATAAGTTTTCAAATAAAATCTGAAATTACTAGTCCAATTACAAAAAATATTTATCTATACATCTATACATTTATAATAAAATCGTAACGAGGCCAATTCTGTAAATTCAATATTTTTTATAAAGAGTACCTAATTCTCACATGTTAAATACATTATACTAAACCCAAAAAAAGGTTTTTAGAATTTTTGTCTGTTTGTTTGTTAATTTGTTTGTTTGTTTGTTTGTATGTACGCGCATAACTTTTTAATTCCTGCACCGATTTGAACAAAACTTTTGGTATTGTGTTGGCAGTAACCTGAGCTGTAATCTTAGTACAATTCATCACGCTATGTCACATAGGGGTTGAACAGAAACAGTATGAACACTATTAACTTAAAAATACTGAACGCGAACGAAGTCGCGGGCAACAGCTAGTCTTATATAAAACTACACTATAGCTGTTTGCCATAGACATGATTTTTTTTTCAAATTGAAGATGAATGTAAAGAAATACATTTAGATTGAGTAGGTGTAACATTTTTGCATGGTACCACTTATATTTTTTAATAAACGACGTAAAATATTAGCGCTTCTTGTATTGAATCATGTATTGTATACCAAGCCATGGTAAACATTTCCATCCCGTTTTTATTGCATAATTGTTTACATAAAGACTTCTTTAGGACTTTCATAGTTTTAGAGGGGATTTTGCGATGTCGGGATGCCCCAGTAATTAAATACCAGTGACTTTTTCAATTCATAATTTTGTAATTTATCTTGGACACCACCAACATCATGAATGTTAAGTAGACTTCACTAGTGAGACATTAACAGGCTGGTTGGTATATTTACTTCGCAACGCAATACATTATCACGATTAGCTAATAACCAGTTGTATCACTCAATAGTATATTTATATAATACAATATCATTGTATCTCATGAGAATACAAATGATTGTTGAGTTTCGTATAACATTGAATTGTTATCATAAGAACGATCATATTCAATCAATCGATACCCAGGAATGTGCTGACGACTGCACAGTTGCATCTTTTTATCTATAAACATTGATATGAGTCTGTACGTATGTAGGTAAGCAGAATCTTAGATACTACTTTCGGGATTATGCAAACAAATTTGAATTTTAAGATTGAGAACTGCAATCCTTATCTGTTTTAAGACGTCTGTCTAGATATCTAAGGATTTATTTAAATTCAAAAGTCTTTCCCACAAAACAAACCATCACCAATTATTTTTGCTGCATTTTTTTACTTTTAATGAATAATAAAGCTAAAGTGATTTTTGTTTGTTAAAACGCGGTAATATCTGGCGCTACTAGTAGCAATGGAAATAAAATGATAGTCAGATTCACAAAGAATAAGTCGGGCTATATATCATCACGCTACAGCCCACGGGAGCGGAGCAGTAACCACAGATGTAAATAAATGCCGGTGAAAAAACCACGCGGACTTTTTGCGAGCAAAAGTTAGTCGAATAATATTCGTAGGTGTGGCAACCCTACCCCGCATGCCTAGCTCCAGCCGCGCGACTAGTAACCGCGACACAACCCAGTCTAATGTGAACAGTCCTTAACGCAAATGTCTTCCAGTCGTTTTGTCTATACTCCGCCTTAACGGCAGTTTCATTATTCATAACTTTTTTAGTCGATCGCCTTTGCGACAAATGTGTCTTGGAGATCTTTCTCTATGACTGCTATAAGACTGTGTGTGGCGAGATTAAAGATAAATATGGTTTATGGTTTATGATACGAAGCTGAATTATGTATAGTTTTTGTTTAATCATGGTTTCCATTAAAGGTCTTCATTTAAAAGCAATTAAGCCAAAAGAGATATAGGTATCTAATAATAGTCGTCTATACATTTATTTTTAAAGATCTTAGGATCATAGGACCAAGAAATGTTCCGTCATTCTAAGACTCTGTGTGCTTTCTTAAGTAATAACTTTTATTATAAATGCATGAATAAAACCACAAGAACAACAAAACAGAAATCAAGGATTCAAACCACGAGGCAAATGATCTATCAAATATTCCATACAACAACACTCCGCCAATAAGGAAACAGCACACAGGCGTTAACTTTCCAATATTTACTACTGACACATTTGCAAGGAATGCACCTATAAATAAACAAGTACATTCGTTCCAGCACACATTGTTATCTGCCATTTATCAGGTAGATAAAACAGGAATTAAATTGCCGAGTGGCAGACAAGAGTCGATACTACAGCATTCGTCAAGCAGTTTACTTGGGTGTATTTGAATAGCAAATGAATTGGTTGATAGGTACAAAATATTACAGATGGTAATGTATGTAAGTGGTCTGGAAATAGGATCTGAAGGGATTAAGAAAGTTGGTGAAGAAAGTGTTGATGGTGGGACGAGTTCTGATATTTGTATTAACATAAATATAAGCACATTACTCTTGTTTCTAACGAAGGATAAAGCAGAGATGCAGAATGCAGATACATAGAACATTCTTATTTCACCGGTTATGTTTAAGTATCTTGTCATAGTCTTGGGTCTATTGCAGTTAGTCGGGTTACAAATCCAAATTTCGGGCTGATACAGAGAAGGTCCTGATTGAAAAACCCAATAGCACTTTGCTCGACTTAGGAATCTAACCCAGAAACTAAGTTGAACAGTAGGCGCTAGAAAATCTCTAGACCAATGGAGCAGGAGTTAAGGGAATTTATAAAAAATGTTATTTGCTATATTAATTTATGCTAAGGTATAAATATTCTCCATATAAATACTACTTTTGTTGCATTTATGTACAAGATAAAATATAATGAATTAAAACGTAACAATGCTAAACCATCATAATTCTCAAAGAGAAAAACGACACTACCATCTGAACCGTACATAATGAAGACAATAATTAACAAATTTTAACTTTACCCCGAACACTTAAAGCACATACTAGTCTGTCAAGCATTTGGTGCTCATTAAAAAGATCATTAACACAGGTAAATCTGAACCTTATCCCAAACACACACGGTATAAATTAGAGTCTCAAGTACTTCGTCCTCAGTCAAGATATCATATGTACAGGTAACAGTTGTGAACGTTCAGGAGACAGGTCGCAATATGATATGGTAGGTGTAATGCGGTACTGAGTAATTATAGTTATGTAATTAGAACTACCTGGAGAATTGTATGTGAAACACATGGCTACCAGAAAATATTTATGGAACATTTTTAATGAGAGAAGAATAAAATAGAAGAAGTTATCTAGAGAACTATTTGGTAAAATTTAATTTAAAATATTAATTCTGGTCCTTTGATACGCGTGTCGACATATTTGACGCACGGTCACTGTTAAACTAGAAAATAAAGAGAAGCGCGATGACACAACAACAATTTTTATATAATGAATCACAAGATATAAATCAATTATTATCATATTGTGATCGAAAATAAAAACGACCAAGTTTTCCATTCAAAAATGACACATTACCGTTTGTTATGTGTAACATAAAGAGAAGAATGTTTTCAAAACCAACTTTGATTTCTCAGAAATAAGTCCAAGATTGTCTTAATCCCATATTTTATAGCTACTTCCTTAAATTCATCTACAGCTATTAAGAATATGGTCAAATTACGTTTCGTCCCACGCAACTTACAAATGTCGCTAAAATAGAACTACTGATGCTCAAGGAAGTAAACAACTAATCAAGTTATTTAAATCCTTTAAGCCTCTTCATTACAAATTCTGACAACACGTCAACATCAATTTAGAATGCTAAGTAGTTTGTGGACACCTTTCAACTAATAGAGAGACATTATAACTGTATCTAGTAAACAAATCTTGATGTTGGACGGGATTTTAGACTTTAGTTAATCTATTGATTGAAGCTTTGGGTTGACGATGGATAGGTAATGCAAACTCCGGCTGGTTTAGCCATGTACAACCTTATTTTAATAGTTCAATCTGTAGAGATAACAACTGTACAACAACAACTGTACAACTGTTCAACTGTGTAGTTGGGATGAGCAGTATATGAAAATGGAACGAATAGACATAACATTCAGTCTGTATGACTAACATGGAAATTTGAGATTTTTTAAATAAAATATTCAACAATTAATATGTTAAAACAGACAGTGTTCCCATTTTGGTAGTTCAAACCCCAACCGATATTGTGATTACGTACCCAAACGTGAAAAATTAGTGATGACAAAACAAAATGATCCTTTCATGTTGAAAGGCACTTTCCGTGACCTAAGACACTGCGTAGGCAACAAGACAAATAAAAGAACATGTAGTAACAAAAGCCTACAATGTATCTTAATGACTGTAAAACATAATGAGTATAAGCAGCATGCGCCTACGCAGTGCTTAATACTGAGGTCGTGATGTATGCCCACGCATCAGACTTAGTTTGGGCTTATAGCAAGATTAATTTGGTACAATTTGCAAATATCAGATGCAAGTCATTAAGCATGGAAATTGTCTATTTCATGGTTTGTATTTAGCTCCGGTTGGTTGAAGACGATAGTTTAAGATTTCGTAAGAAGCTAATAGTCAGTCTACCGGATGGGTAAGCAGAAGCAAGAATTGCAAGGTATAACGTTGTAACTATTATAGTTAGTGACCCAACAAATATAAAGCAGTAGACACACATCTGCGAATCAAAGACACTGGGACTAAGATACATAGTTAAAAAACGCAGTAAAACAATCAGAAGAAGACATCATAGGTCACATGGCTTCAAATATAGCTGAACGCCAGAAACTAGTCCTGCATAGTTGAACTTTCCCCGACAAACTATTCCACAAAGACCATTATCTCAGGACTGCTATTCACAAAACTTTCCTCCATGATTCCTTATTCCCTATCGCAAAAGGAATGGAGTATTATCAAGGGATTGAAATACAATACCTTCTAATCTCACAGCTACAAGATATGGCTGAGAAAGCGCTGATGGTTGTATCGGAATTGACTCTTAAGGCACTACTGTTAATGTAGCTAGATAAGATTGTGGTCTACATAACAATAAACTGCTTGAGAAAGGAATTACAATGTTAGGATTGTAATCCGAGGACGATAAATTAATTAGTGTAAGTTGTTGTATCGATAGTGAAGTCTTTGGCTAGCGATGCCGACTACAGTGCTTTTAATTGTTTCATAAAATGTTAGAGCTAGTATACAAGAGACGAATTAGGACAAGTTGCAATTTTTGGACATTATTATGGTTAAAAGAATTAACATTTATAAGCAAAACATGTTGATGTTGGTTTCAAATTCCACAATGCTAAAAGGACCAAATTTTTGTCAACAAAGACCAAAGCATATTGTGAACAACACGAAGTTTAACAATCGAAGTATTAATCAAACAACAAACATGGCATTGTTTTCATAACAAGTGACGATATCCACGACTAATCAATCAACTGCAAACACACACCTACGCCCAAATATTTTGGTTTTATGCTCACTTTTAAAGGTTAGGTGTTTTAGCATTTGTTATGAAACTAACGTGCTTTATTGTCTATTGTAAAACTAAGGAATTTCTAAAAATATTAATAACAAACGTTATAATGGTGTAGAAAAAAATACTGGATAAACCCAAATTAGAAGTGACTAAACGTAATATTAAAGTACGTCTAAATACGCAATTAAGCATCTTGATAAAACATAAAACCTATTAAAAGACGACCTCGTAATTACTACAACTTTTCAACCTAACCACTGGTGGTAAAATTCTTAATAGCCTACCTGGACTCAGTACAAAGTCACCGATGGATACTTAGCAAATTCAAAATTACGGACGGTCGTAAGTAAAGCGTATTGTCCGGTAGAGGCTACAATTACGAGACACGTAGGTAGCTGCATTCTTAGAAAATATACTCGTATTTGCGTGCTGTTAAAAGGAACACGTAATGAACTGTTGGTAGTTGCTACCGATCGGTTATGAGCTAGAAAATATCTTAGAAATACTAACTCTCACTCGTATCGGAGTTTTACACTCAATATTCTATTTTATGTGTTTGCATAATCATTTCTTATGCTACGTTATAGCAGTATAAAATTTGTATCAATAAATGGCTAACATCGTTTTGTTGTTTATTGTTGTAATAAATTGATAGCAATTATTTTAAGTCCAAATTAAGATTGCTCATGAAAAAAGATATGATGAAAATATGGACACCTAGCTAATGTCATCAAATTTCAATTAAGCGAGTCTACGGACGGAGCAGGCAACACTTAAAAAGCCCATTAAAATCAGACACCTCAAATCAATTAAATCCGTAGACAATTTTAAATCCGAATCAAAGGACCAATAAAAACCAGCACCATTCCTTAAACCAACGTGGAATCGTCACAATCCTTCCGCAACTATCTCTATCAGATACAATATCAACTATTACAGCAATCTTCCAGAAATGGACAGAAACATTTACGATTGCGTGAGGCAAAAATATCAAGTTGGCTGTAACAAAAATGACGTAAAGCCATTCCCCATGGCGTATGGTGTACACGATCTAGGAACACACGCTGTTGTGTAACACAAATATGGAATTAATTATCTGTACATGATGGAAACTGCAGCGTTTTGTATTGTAGTACCGAAGGACCAGAAAGTTTTGGACGAGGACTTAATGTTTATTTTAATAGGTGATTAATGTTACATATACGTAATATCTATGCTGCATTGTACACAAGTAAACTATTTTAAGGATCTCATTGAAACACGCAATGAGCCTTATCATTTACAGCCATTTCCTTGAGGATACGAATAAGCAAAGTGTCACGACCTGTATTACTACTTTACTTAACCTATAACCATGAAACTAAAAGCTAAAGACATACAAAAATCGGTCTTTCTTGTACCAAAATGCTAGGTTTAACGCCTACGTGATCAAAACTCGCTTATTCCTCTCACTTAAACCACAGATGCCCTTCCAAATATGGCACAGCCGCGTTCCAATAAGGCGTACTATCATAACACCATGCTAGCCACGGCCCGCAATGCCTTGGTTTATGGGGAGATCGCACGTAAGAACTGGCTATGTCATGACCAGGACATTCCCGTGTTTTGCTCCGAACGTGGGATGACGGAGAAATGGATAAGTTAGAGATACATTGGATGGTTTGTTTTGTTACTTGTTTGTTCAGAATGTAATAGTTTGTGTTTCAAGCAAGCTCCAGGCGTTCACCGGTCAAGCACGGGAGTTTAAAGTCAATTGAAATTTGCTATAAATTTAGATCTGGCCAGATAACAAATGCATGTAAGTAGGTATTAGGTATCATAGACAGCACATAGCAGCTTGTATTTTTAAAAATACAAAAAGAAATACTTTTTTTGCTTTGGCAGTTTCTGACTGCTTGACTAGTGTTTGAAGCATCGTTTTAGGTAAGAAATGTTTTTAGTAAGACTTAAAACGAGTTTAGAAGATAAACCTTTCTCCAAACAACTTCCCGATAATTTATCAAAGATCACAGAGACAAATATTCAGGCACTTATTTATCCAATAGCTTGCTTGCTCAACTGAAATGTAACCATAGTAACCATGGCAACAGGGGTATTGCTCTCGTGAAAGTAGCAAGCTAGCAAGCTTTACTATCAAGCATCACAATTACAGTGCTTACACCCCCCGAGCTAAGCGTAATGATAGTGTTTGCTTAGAAAGTGATCTCTGAAGGTACAGATAATATTTTTGCACAAATTATTCTTGAGTGAAAATCGTTAAGTCATTTTGATTAAACTGTCTATGTTTCATTATGTGCAATGATGGAGAAATGTCATGTGTCAGTGCAAAATCATGTTTCTGAGAAAAAGAGAGAATAATATAAACACACAGTATAAACTTTTATTGCAAAGAGAGATTTTCCCGCACTGATTCACATGCAAACTTCCAAGTTCAAAATTTTAGAAATTATGAATCAATTTTATTTAAACTCGATTCGTATACGCAAGATACATAAGTCGAAAGAGTCAGCTAGAAACATTTTTGTAAACCGACTTTTTCGCGTGGAAATCAAGTATACCATAAAACATAGTCTGACGCTTGAAAACACTGTATAAGTCAGGCTTTCTATCAGAAATTAGTACTACCAGAAATGACTTTTTATAAGCATAAAAAACGAATTAACTTTACCTCTTTACAATATTTCTATAGATTTTGACCAAAAGCTGCAGGTTACTGAAAAGTTATGTTCTAAGGACCAAAAAGAAACTGTCTTTTATTTAACAAAAAGCCCTTTTTACCTAAAATAACTCTATTTAAGTCCAAAGCGCCTACGTCAGTCACACAGTCAGTCTGAAGCCATTTACGCCGTCGATCGTGGTCGTGCACCGTCCAACTTTCTAGCAAACAATTAGCTATTTATTTGTTCCCTATTTGTAAGACCTTTTAGTTTCCGTGGGATTGTGTACTTACACTGTAATTATGTTGATGTAGGGAAATAGAAATGGTTTCTTCTAGTACCTGCAGGGTTTATAGCCTTTACGTGTGAGGTTTATACTGGGTAACTCTTAATGCTCCTAACTATTTCTATGGGGACAAATCTTAAATATGAAAAAAATCTAGCTTCTGCCTGCGACCGACTTCGTAAAATTTAGAATTAAGCCAAAGTTTTAAATTATTCCATGGGAATGGGAACATGAAAAGGGGATTCAAATTATTCTATGTGTTTAGCTAGATTCCGTTTAGCCGTTTAAACATAAAAGACACATCCATCTTCAAAAATTTTCGAGTTTATAATAGTAGATGGATAGCACAGTGGGGTACAACTCTTCTCTATAAAAGCGCGGTCGCTGACGCAGTTAGTTATGCAGCTAAAATGAAAACATGAACATAAATCAGATTGCCCAAGGAATAAGTATAACTTGGCCAATTCTAATTTAGATATTTAACTTGGCCTCATGATTACCTAAGCACTGGATGTAGATCATACAACAAGCATGAAAATTGACGTACATTCAGATTGGCAGTAAAATAAACGTTCATTACAAACTAACACATAATCTTCAGCGAACTATCGTAAACTGTTGCAATACTAATTTAGTTAAACCAATTATTTTGATGTGCATTTCAAAACCGACTTTATTACGAGATTTATAAAGATGACAATCGTTTGTCGTACCTGCCAATCTATGTGGAACGTTATGATTTCCATTTTGTCATGATCTGTGGTGTTGTGTAATTTGTGTTGGTGTGGGGATCAGATTATGTTGGTTATGCTGATGATGGAGGTACTGATAGCGCAATCTTTGTCATCGGGAGCACGACAGATGAATTTCACAATTTTCTTTTGAGTGTCGTGTTTATGAAAAAGCGTGGTATTAGCGATAGGGAGATTGATACAGATAGTACAAAATACTCTCGATTTTAAGACCGTAATGCTTTAGGTAATCGCTTGAATTTTCCTTTCATCATCTGATCTCGTAATTATCGGTTTCACTTGCATTATTTCAATAAAAAATTGCTCTTAAGAGTAGCGTGCATGAATAGTAATTATAGATTCGTTTCGAACTTTATGCGTTTTATAGTTTCTAGCCGACCCCAACATAATTGAAAAAGGCTAGGCCGATAATGATAGTTTTAATATTCAAATAAAAGAGATCCATCAGTAATCCTGCTATAAGTTTGAAAACCACCCGAGACTTCTTAAACATTTTGATCCTGAACAGATCTAGGTAACGGAAATCAAACACTCCCGAATCATATTTTCATAATTTCATTTTATCTCAATGTAAATAATGTCACAAATAAAAAACAAGATTATCGCAAAAAAATACGTCTTTTCTTATCCCAACTTTTTAATTATTTTACGTTATTTAATTTAAAATTTACGTGCATATGACAAAGGGTTGATTTTGTATTTTTAATTTATCATTTATCAAACCCGAATTCTCTCACTTTATCCCATCATATTAATATGACATAAATACATGTAACTGATACTCAGAGGGTTCCACGACCCGGTTGCGGTAACAGTTAGGGTGACCACTTGACCGGCACGGACTCTCCCGAGTTACCACTATTGTGTTTATGTTATTAATCCGTTTAGGATATTTAGTAACGATCTTTGTAAGTGAAAAAAATAAAATAAAAACATGGTTACGTTTACTTTAAAAAGGAGAAGGTTCTCTTTTTGTCGGGATATTTTTTTGTTGTTTTTTTTTTCATAAATATAAACCTGTATATGCTATTGCAATTTGCAAGGTTAATTATTCATTTCATAGCATCATACAAAGTAAGGATTGATTAATCATATTTTGTCTGGAAAACTGGTCTTCTTCTTATCGTGTGGGCAGTAAGGTCTAATGACCCCAAACACCCTAGTGTCAGAGTTTCTAAACCGCCTCAAGGGCCTCTGACATGGTTACTGATGTCAGTGATGTCCAAGATAAACTTAGAAAGTACATATGAATTAGGAAAAGTCACATTGGTACTTGCCCATGCCCGGTTGCGAACCCACAACCTCGTGCATGGGAGGCGGACGCCTTAACCACTGGGCCATCAGACACTTGGAAAACTGGTAAGAAAATAGGAACGTTAATACCAAATTAAAGCCAGTGTTCTCCAAAATAAAAGTTAGGCCCATAAAAAATACCGATTGTAAAAAAAATTACATGTTTTCAGAAACCACCACAAAACAAAAAATTACACAAAAAGCCATATATTTTAATTACTTCTCACCACAAAGTCGATTCTCCTAAACACTACTAAAACTCTTTCCACGGTAAAAATAACATAGATATCATACCCACATGACACACGGATCTCTAAAAGCGGAAAGGATGCGGTTATGGTGTCAATAAAAAGGGAAAAGTTAAGATCGCGTTACGTGGCGTCGCGGTCTCTTTGCTATTACGTGTTTCAACCGAGATTTTAACTAACACACGTCAATTTAATCGTTCGTACGCTTAGTTATTTACCGACAGTTTTATTTGACGGTTTTTGTAGTGTTGAAATCGCAGATCAATCTGATAAAATAGGTGAATAGTAATTACTTTTTTTTACTGCTGTTAGTGGCAGGATAAACGTGAGCGAAGAATATTTATTTTATTTTAAACTGGGGTTTATCTAAAATTTACATAGTACCATGAGTGACTTTTATTGTTGATAGATCGTTTTGACACTAGTATATTTTTTATGGAATTAATGTAAATGTACAACATGATGTAATACGTTTTTTTAAAAAGAGTATGTATGGAGTTTCTTGCCCGTTCTTCTCCATACGAAACTACCTTTTGGAATGGGCAACTAGATTCAATAGTTTTAGTTAATTGACGTCCGAAAGTGCCTTATAATGGTCTAATTGGAATAAATGATTTGACTTTGAATTACAATTAAAATCTTAAAATGCATGTTCTAAGATGTTGTACGTCAGAACGGGTGACATCATGTTTGATCTATCGGCAATGTTTATCTTAGTTAGGTCACCTTTTAATTAGGTGTCATATTTACTCAAATCTGACGTCTTCTTAACAAACCTTGATTAGGTACATACAATATATTAAAGCCAATAAAATTTTATAACTTAACTTATGATTTTAGAACTGCCTCGTTAGCCTAGTGGTCCTAAGCATGACTGCTATGCTAGAGGTCCTGGGTTCAATTCGCAGGTCGAGCAAAAAGTGTTATTGGGTTTTCTATGAAATTTTCAGTAGCAGCTCGGAGTTTGGATTTGTGCCCGGTTAATGGCAATAGGCTCGCCTCCTATTGCATGGGAACTGTGGGTGTGCATTGATACACCTCTGCCTAGCCGTTCGGGGAATACAGGCGTGATGGTATACCTACATAAGATTTTATACTGCCTTGCTACGACTTTAAATTTTCCGGATTTCGTTCACAAAGGGTGCTAAATTGTATCATATTAGTAACACTACTCTACATCTACCACAGGGCACTGCAAATATTAAGCAAAAAATTGTGCTGGGAAACGACTTATATTTTTTGTGAAAAAAATGGCGCTAAGTGACTTGTAAAAAAAATTGGTAACGGGTGCATGCAACAGTACCTAGACGTATCGTGGGGGTATTTAAAGTATAGTAAGAACATTCCTAGCTAATTAATTATCGAAAAAAAAACGAACTTTAACCTTTAATATCTCTGTAACGAAAAGGTTCTCAGCCGCCCTAGCCAAGTTACAAACGATAAACGCAAACGCTGAGTAGGCTTTAATAGATCTTCAACTTTATGTGCTTGGTTTTAAGTTGAAGATCTAATGAAGATTGCATAGCGTTTTCGTTCGTTCCAGTCGCTAACGCTTAGAAATCTTTAATAGATTTTCAACTTAAGGCTCTTCGGTATTAAATTGAAAATCTATTGGTACCTACCGAGCGTTTACGATTATCGTTTGTGACTTGGCTAGGGGGGGCAGGCAGGTATAGTTTAGAACGCAAAATATGATCGCAATGAGAGAAGAACATATAACATTCAAGTACGTTAAGTGTGATTTACACACTTTACACTATAGCAACTATACTTGGGAAGCATTGATGTAAAACTGTATGCCTCTACCTACCTCTATGAAGTACGAGTACATACGTGATGTTACACCCAGTCTCTCACACACATTTCATAAGACAACATAAGTATCAGCAGTACTGTCCTTTCATAATTAAAGATTGGTCACACTACATTGTAACATTGATGTTACGTATAATTACGTACAAATGGCAGTGTACTTGTAACTGTTGATGTAACGTGTACATAAGTGTGTCACGGCTGAAAACTGCCAGTATTAGTAACGGTTTGGTTTCGTATACGACAGTAGTGAGGACATTAGACAACTAGATTACTACTTAACGGCTTCCCTTCGGAAGTTCGGAACAACAGCTAAATCCTTACTAATATTATAAATGCGAAAGTAACTCTGTCTGTCTGTCTGTCTGTCTCTTCTTCACGCCTAAACCACTGAACCGATTTCAATGAAATTTGGTACAGATATAGTCTGGGACCCGAGAAAGGACATAGGATAGTTTTCATCCCGAAAATCTCCCGGGAACGGGAACTATTAAACCACGCGGACGAAGTCGCGGGCGAAAGCTAGTAGTAAATAAATGTCAGAATTGCAACTGATTGCCTCGTTAGCCTAGTGATTCTAAGCGCGACTGCTACGCTAGGTAGAGGTCTTGGGTGCGTTTCCCAAAGCAAAGTATAATTAGGGAAGTTCTTAGTAGCAGCTAGGAGATAGGATTTGTGCCCGGTTAATGGCAAAAGGCTCGCCCCTTATTACATAGTACCTCTGCCTAACCCTTCGGGGAATACAGGCGTGATGGTATATGTGTGTGCGTGTGTCTAAGTTAAGTTTTATATTCAAGTGGACCTAAGGTAACAACTGTTAGTCATGGAAACGTCATTATTCGGCCGTTATAGACTATAATAAACATCGTCAAACTAAACAACGAAAAAGAAACGTAGTTCCCCGAACAGTCCAATTTAGTTCAACTATTTGTACCTATTTCTGTTTGTTTTGGAATAGTTTCCAACTGCCGATGAATGAGCACCACAATGTAGCGGTACTCGGCACGTAACCAAACATCCTCTCGTTTTGAAAACTATCGCCAATTATGTGTTACTCGCTAAATAGTACACAATGCATGTGGTTTTGGTAGGAACGAGGTACATGCATTGGTGCTACATACTCTCGCAAGATCATAAATGCGGAGTAGATATGAGAACATTATTATGGTCTAAGATCTAGGAAAGACGTTCGTCATTTATCTCAGGCTGACATTTTTAAGCATTGATAAGAGTTGTGTAGTTAAAAAGTATTTGCTAGCTTTAAAGCTGGGCCTTTTTTCGGAGAGGCAATTCTAGTAAGTTTTAAGAACGTTTGCATTGTAATCTCAGTCTCAATCTGTCCAAAATACACATTTTTTTTACATTGAGCACCCTTTCAGTTCTGTCATATGATAAATGCGACTAGATTTTGAGCGTTCCTCATTAACAGAAGTGGCTTTCTGGTACTTTACGCACTTACTTCCATTTTTTTTGCATCTCGCAGATCAACCTAGTTTGTGTACTGCTTAACCGGACTTTAAACTTACGTCCAAGATGGTTGGTTTTTAATGGATTGGTATATATTTTACAAGCGAGTGAGGATTGAGACATGAGCGTAAAGGATAAAAGAACTGATACGAGAACTTTGTCTAGGAGTGACGCAGAATAGGCCAACAAAAAGAGATCAAACAAGATGTATCTACCTTTTCTCTATATGACGTAACTCTGACGACGCTAGTATCTTAGTCCATATTACATCTATACTTAAATACCTAGGCATAGGTACCTACACAATATATTTGGGGAACTCAAACATTTCGTATTTATAAATGATTTTATTGTTTAGCACGTTATTAAAACAAAGCGTTACTTTATAATATGACTGTGTTTATGTTCTCCAAATAAATGAACAACACATGCTTTTGTTTTAGGTACTTACAACGTAGGTACCTACATCCTTGTATTTAGGTACATGTAGCAGTAATGAATGCTTTATTTTACTTGTTAATATTTCGACGTAACTCTCTTCAGTTTTGAATATTTTTTTCCCCATTCAGCTAAGTTATTATTAGTTTTGTTGATGATTGGACTTTTTGTATTGATAGACGTTGACGATTGACTACAAATAAAAAAAAAATATTTTCCATATAAAAAAATTCGGTGATTAGCGCGATCAAATAAATAAATTCTTCAGCATCCATATTTAGTTATTATAAACGCGAAAGAGACTGTGCCTTTTACGCTTTTCTGATTTTAATGAATTTTGGTACGGGCTTATTTAAACCCGAAGAAAGACTGACTACTATTTATTCCGCGACTTCGTTTGCGCAGAAAAAGTCGCAGGCAAAAGCTAGCATTACCATAAATGGACACCATATTACGAAATCTACCTACGTCAGTACAAATAAAATACAATCAATTATTTTATGCACAAAGATTATTTCAAGTCAACGGAAATCCGGATATTTGAAACACCGTAATTGCATCGAAAGTCGATCAGCTGATGATAAATTAATCGATTTTGTTATAACAACTATTGCGTAAGAACAATTAATTGGTTTATTTGAACTGCTGTTACAATTCGATCGCAATTCCGATGAGTTTGATTAGATTGATGTTATGCTCGATTTGAGGTTCAATGACTCGATCAAATATTAGGCTATGGCAATTGGAATACTTTGAATAGTATTGCGTAAAGATGTTATCTAAAGAACTAATTCTGCACGGCTAATTTCTGTTTGAGACAGAAAAGACAAATGATTTGCCATTTGTTAATTATCATCTCCTTTTCAATTAATATCAATATGTAGTGTTTTTTTTTCTATGGATATGTGTATGTCGTTTATTATTTATGGTATGGTCATTCAGCACATGTTTTTCTTCATTTGAACGCGCTAATAACAGGAACTACAGGTGCGATTTGAAAAAAAAAACATTTTTGCCTTTGGATACCGAGAAAGGGATTTGGATATATAGAATAGCCATAACAGGGGCTCCCAACCTATTTCAGTCCGCGGCGCACTTACAAGTTTAGAAATTTGTCATGGCGCCCAGGTTGAGAAGCTCTGGAATATAATATCATAATACAGCCTATGGGAGCGGGGCAGTAATCAAAGCCGATATTGCTAATGAGAAATAAATCATCATCTCATTGCAGATTCTACGATTCCTAAATTATTACATAACTTGAAAATCTAGCTTAAAATCACGACAAGGCAACGCCACGCCTTGTTGCGCTTGCGCATGTACCCTCTCATGTACTCGTAACCCGATCAGTCGCAGCTTGTCCACCGACCGAGACGGACGTGCAAGCCGTGTAACATACACCGCTCTGGCCCCCTCCACACACACGAAAGTTGATTTCCTTTGGGGGAAATTTGAGTTTAGATTAGATTTTATAATTATTAAGGTGTTGGATTACTGATGAGATTGTTATAAGGTTTCTTTTTGTGGCAGCCACAAAAAGAAATGTATCTATTTTAGGTATTCGTTAATTATAATCATCATGACAACAATAAGTTTTTCTTTCTTTATTATCTTTTCTAATGATAATGTTTTGTAAGATTATTAACACCATTCAAACAATTAGAAAGATTAGGAAAGTATCAGGCTTATTTTGTTTAATAGCTGGAAAAAGCTGATGGATTTTTACTTAATATTAAAATTTAAAAAAAAAAGACAAAATAGTAACAGTTGATTGTTTGGTAAACAGCCAATACAAAATTCTATTGACCCCGGGTTATAGCGTGATGAAAACCCAACTTTTTCTCATGTGACCAATCTGTACTCTATACAAATAAATAAAATTGAAGTATTTGCTTGTAATTTCTAACAATACCAACTAAATGCATTATAGAAGATTTACAAGAAAATTATACTAAAAAGACAATTTAATATAGTTTTGACTGTCTTATTCCGGCTCATCTCCTAAACGACTGGACCGATTTTAACGCGACTTGCACTGGCTCATAGCTGATATTTTAAGGAATAACTTAAGCTACTTTTATTTTAGAAAAAAGAATTAGGGTTCCGTGCCAAAAGATATAAAACCCCGTAGCAACAGAAATTCACACGAGCTTAGCCGCCGGCATAAGCTAGTAACCAATAAGAAACGTAACAGAACATTCTCATGGTTAAAATAACTTTATTTTCTGAACTTTAGGACCGCTCCCAATCGATTTGAAATACTTGCCGAGACAATCAATTTGCACTGACCTGGATACTTACCTGGGTACCTTAACACGTTGGTTTTTACGACTCATGTAAGGAGAATGATGTCCATTGCTGCTTTAGCATCGAATAGGTCTGGTAAAAGAGTCGGTGAAGGGACAATGGATGTCGTTTGGTTGAATTTTTTCGGCATGCAGTGGATACTCATTGTTATATTGGATAAAGACTGTTTAAATAAAGTTAATCGAGTTAGCATACTATTATTCAACAATTATTATAATTATGGGAAGATAATTCCATTATTTTCATTCAAAGAAGTAGGTATATTGTAGAGTGAAAGTAAATAATACCGGCCTATTATTGTCCCACTGCAGAGCAAAGACCTCTTCTCATACAGAGAAGGCATGAGCATTAATCACCATACTTGCTCAAGGTGGATAGGCAATTTCAGATTTCCTCACAATGTTTTCCTTCACCGATGTCAGTGACATCCAAGACAAACTTAGAAAGTACAATCTGAATTGAAAAAGTCACATTGGCACTTGCCTGGTATCGAACCGCCACCTCATGCATGAGAGGCGGGCATCCATGGTACCTACCACATAATATGGTCAGAAACCAACCACTTAGAAATCAAAGTCAGTGAGTGCTCGATTAATAATAAACCCGAGCAATATAACACCGTATATCGAGTCAATGACATCGATATTACATTACAAGCATTGCGAATCGATAACCTTACTATTCCACCGCAACACTAGTATGTAGAAAACCTACACATATGTGCAACAAAACTTCAGAAAAGCGACCTAAACGGGCTAAAAATAAAATCGCCTTTTGAATGGAGCGGTAAGAAATTGGAACTTCAAAATTGTGCTACTGTAATTTCAAACTTCGTGATACGTAGAAAAGGTCCGAATTGTTATGTCAAGTAAGCTGTTGCCAAATATGACGATTTTTTTTTATAGATCCAAGTGACCATTGCTAGCCAGTATTTTTAAGACAATGGTCCAAAAAATGTTGTTTAAGAAAAAAATGTGTTAAAACAACGATGTTTCGATGTCAGCAAAGTTTGTGGTTTTTATTTATTTTTTTAGTCCATATAAAATACGGGCTTTTTGATGAGGCCTTTCTAATGAACGAGAAAGAAGAAAGTCTATAATCACTAGTGCCTCATTTGGGAGAAAGATCATCATTCCTTCATTATTTGGTACCTAGAGATATTTGGAAGGTAGATATTTCCCGCGTCCAGGTAAAAATCGCGGGTAATTGTTGTATTCGGGCAGAGCAGGATCGGTCATTGTGGCTTTCTTTGTAGGCCTCCCCGGCCTATGATCGGCTATATGATGATGATGATTTAGAGGGTTTATGCACGAATATAGGAGGAACTCAATGCAGCCCTAATAAATAACATAGAAAAGACATAAACATCGGTTTCGAACGATAAGTCCATTCATGTATTTCTATAAAATAATAATCAAAATAATTACCGTAATTAACACGTTCGTCGCACTATTGCAACAAACAGCAATAATAGCACGAATTTAATAATAATATAATTTACTATCCGTTGTGTAAGTAATAGTAATATAATAATAGGCAATAAGCCAATATGTTAAGAAATAATAAATTAGACAATGTTAATAATTGTATTATCTGTGGTGTAATAAGATCATCAATGTGGGCTGTGGGAACTTTTTGAAGGATGCTGATTGCAAGTATTGATCAGATGGGAAAGTATTTCAACATGTAACATACCATCACGCCTGTATCCCCGAAGGGGTAGGCAGAGACATACCAATGTACACCCACAGTTCGCCGTTATATTTTAATGTTTTCCCGGGGGGCCAGTAATCTTTCGGACTTATCCAGAATAACCCACTAAAGTTCATTACAATTGGATCAATGGTTTAAGAACGCTTAGAAACATACAAACATTTATTTAGAACAGGATCTGTATAAAATAATGGGACTCAATGGTCTACTGACATTCCTAAACAAGGCAGTTCTACTAACATTTTAGAAAAAATCGCGATGTAAATTAGTCTTAATCTGTCAAACAAGCCTTTAATTTTCCTGAAGTCTTTGAGATCACATTGCGACAAGATTTTGAAAGTTTGTAATTAGTAGAATCATCCTTCTGATCACAAGAAAACACTTAATCACTATTTCCACTAAGCCCTGGTTATCCCCAATTCTCCTTCAAGACGAGACAAGAATCTAATCCATACACATTATTTTCTCTTTCGTTTCACGCGCAGACATACATACATACATATTTATCTGGTAGTTGAACTCGGCTGCAAGACTAGTGAGGCTAATGTATAGTGCTGACACTTACGGCTTTGTTTACTACGTAACTTAAGAGTACGTACTATAAATAAGACCCAAGTGTCTTTAAAGTTGGAAGGTGTTGCATTTGAAATGTATTTTCTAGAACTGCTGCTGAAGAATGGAATAGATAGAAAGGTACTAAGTAAGTATATAAGATTCTGTTCAAAAACTGAAACTCAAATGATGTGAAATAAACTATTTAAAGGCAGTATGGAATTGTCAAGGAGACGATCAGTCAAAATGAATCATGATCAACTATAACGGTCTAACCACGATTATTTCTAAGATAATCACAAACTACAGATACTACTAATAGATGCTTGTGTTTAAACAAATCACGCGTATAAACATCCTCCTCACTGAGGTGGAGATTTGAAAATCACAGGAATTTTATCGATAGGTAAAGAAAGTCCAATAACAACCACTAAAAATAAGAATGTCTGTTTACAGGCTACCCATCCCGCTGGTAGGATACATAATGACAATGCCTTTGAACATCGTCATTAATAAAGGCATTACCATATAAAGCCGAAATGTCTCATATATTCCTGTAATTACATCAATATAGCTACCATAGTTTGAGACAGAGAAAAGAGAGCTCATGAAAGAGTAGCATGTCTACGCCCACCACCACGATAACACAAGAGACAAGAAGACTTGTCACCATGACAAGAAGTCCAAATTGCAGTAGCTATGGCCGAAATCGGCTAGATGGCATCACCATCATTACTTTGCAGAAGAAATAAATGTACGTGAAGGTATAATGGTACTAGTGTCTAATGAAGATGATAAAAATGATCATAATAATTCTGTTTGTGTACTACCTATGTACTGACCGTTCCTCCAGCATCTCGTTGAAGGTCTTGGACTTGGCTCGCGGCTGGGAGGGCTCGTGCTCCATTCGCCGCACCTCGACGCACCGCTCTATTATGTGCTCGACCCTCTTCCGTCGCGAAGACTTCCAGTTGTCCAGGTTCTGCAACAATAAGGTTTATTTTATTAATTTTACTGTTGTACCCTTTATCCCCGCTACTATTTAATTTAATTACATATAAAGTATGTCAACAACACCTTAATACAGTAGTAGTGTCACAATATGCAGATGATTTTGTTATATATGTTAAGGATAGAGACATTATGAAATGTGAAATGTATATTCAAAATGCATTAGATCATATTGTTACGTCTTTAGCCGAACTTGGTCTCGAATTATCACCCAATAAGTCTACATACTGTGTATTTAGTAGGGGCAGACGCAGAATACTACCTTCCCTTAAAATCAATGAACAGGCGATAACATTTTCACCATGTATTAAATATTTGGGTATCTGGCTAGACCAAAGTTTGCGATGGAGTAAACATATAAATGAAACTATCGCGAAAAGTTCAAAGTTTTTGAATATTTTGAAGCTATTAACGGGAAGCTCATGGGGTATACATACTAAACATATGCGCAAACTGTACGTATCCTTAATTAGAAGCCGACTAGATTATGGTTCGTTCCTCTATGACTGTAGTGCCAAAACACATTTATTGAAACTAGACAAACTGCAAAATCAAGCCCTACGAATAATAGGGGGTTACATTAAAAGTTCCCCTATTCATGTGATGGAATCAGATTTATGTATCCCACCTTTATATTTAAGAAGGAAGTATTTAGCATACAAATACTGTCTAAAAAGCCGATCGTGGTCAAATAATGTCACAATTGATCTTATATCCGAGTTGAGCGACTATTGTCATACTTCTTACTGGCAAAACAAAAAAAAACCATTGCTTGTGAAGGTATACAATGACGTTAGACATTTAGAAATTACATCATCAGAATACCTGAAAATGTTTAGCTTAGAAATATGGACATCCTATATTCAAAAAAATATTATAATTGAACTCAAAAGTTTAAACACTTCTAAACGTAATCATAACCCAAACGTGTTACTGAGTGATATTGTAGCAGAACTGAACACAAAATATTTCGGTTGCCATAAAATTTACACGGATGCATCAAAAAGTGCTCAGGGACAAGGAGCGGGGTTATTTGATCAGAGTTTAGGGAACCAATTAGGATATAAAATTAATTGTGATATATCAATTATGTCGCTGGAGCTCATAGCAATTTATAAAGCAATTAACTACGTCTTGACACAAAAATTAAATAAAGTAGTAATTTTTTCAGATAGCAAAAGTGCACTCCAGCATATCGCTCGATGCGCCTCTGGCTACAGCAGAGGTACATCGATAGCGTATGATATTTTAAAGCTTATAATAATACTTAAAAACAATAATATAGAATGTAGATTGCAATGGGTTCCAGCGCATATTGGACTAAGAGGTAACGAGGAGGCTGACCGTATATCCAAATCAGCAGCAATAGACGGATGTGTAACTTATTATGTACCTGATTACTGGGAATATACTACTAAATTTAAATCTGTATGCTTTAATTCCTGGAAAGAACATTTTCTCACAATATCTCTGGATAAAGGCATTTGGTACAAAAGCATTCAAGGTCAGCCATCTCGTGTTCCCTGGTTCGAGAATACTGAATTAGACAGAAAATATGTTAAATTAATATTAAGACTCCGTTCTGGACACTATCCATCGGCAAAATTTGCATTTCTTATGAAAAAGGCAGACTCTCCTAATTGCACAGCTTGCAATAACATCGAAGACGTACAACATTTGCTGATGGAGTGTGCTCGGAACGGAGCAGAACGTGAGTTATTCGTAAAGGAATTTAAAATAAATAAATTTGATATAGGCATAATCCAATCCATCTTATCTATACCATGTTCGGAAATTATTAAAAAGTTGTGCCAATTAATTACTGTCCTACACGAATAACTCTAATTCATTAGCTATTAAGTTATATTATAAATAATATTTAAGTAAGCCTGCCTATTAATGTAAAAGGGTACGATGGGGCTGACATATCTTTGATAAAAGCCCCCAAACAACTTTTAGATTAAAAAAAAAAAAAAACATATCAACTATAGCTCCCTTTTCATTATTTTTTACCATTTTATTGTCTTGTTCTCATTTCAATGTTGTTTTAGTTCTATTCATCTTAACTACAGTCTCTGTTTTCATATCCTTTCTTGCAACATTGTCATCAATAGATAGGACGTTTATCTCTTGTTCTGTATTTAGGATAAACATAAATAAATTGTAACATACCCGTGATTTAAATATAGTTTCTGCTAATAGGAATAAACGTAGAGCAGTGGACGCCTATAGGCTGATATGCGGATAATGATAAATAGGAATATTTGGAGAGTGTTTAGAATCAACGAAAACCATGACAGAAGCAGCAAGAAACAACCAATAGATCATCATCTGTCTAGCCTTTTCCCAACTATGTTGGGGTCGGCTGCCAGTCGAACCGGGTGCAGCTGAATACCAGTATTTTACATGGAGCGACTGCCTATCAGACCTCCACAACCCAATCATGGGTAATACGATACTCTTGGTAAGACTGGTTGTCAGACTTTCTGGCTTCTGTCTAACAGTAACGACTGTCAAAGATCTACAAATGACAGCCGGGACCAACGGCTTTACGTGCTTTCCGAGGCACGGAGGAAACTCGCTATGGTAAATGGTCACACATCCACAGACCAACCTCGGCAAGCGTGGCTTAACCCGAAAGATCGGTCTATGCGGCTGTAATTATTTAGCCACGAGGTCCTAAACAACCAATAGATAATTAAATAAAATAAAGAGAGAAATAAAATAAGAAGAGTAAGGCCGTGAGAGCGGTGTCCAAAGAGTGGAAGAACTGTCAAAGTTGACAATGCTCGTTTAACATGAATAAACTGCCATATGAGCGTGGAGAGAGCATATACCCAATAGAGGGTGAAGTCGTTCTGTGGAAAATGATGATGACGATACAATGGAAACATCATTAGTTTACCCAAAAACCCGTTAAACTAAATGCCAAGATCATGCGACTAATTTCAACAAACAAAAACTCACATTACGAAGTCTATCACGTAATTGCTTAATCTTTTCCTCCATAACAATTAAATGAGAAGATTTATATAAACCGCTAGTTAACACAGTGGTTATTATTTAACTAACGCAAGTATGCCGTGTATTACTGATGCATATTAATGTCCTGACCCGAAAGGTTACAGATGCATGGAGCCAGTCTACTAATGTTTATGTATTTGTCTCAATGCTGCTTAGTTTAGATCGTTAATTAGGTAAAACTAGACTAATTGCTTTGTATCTTTAAGTGCGGATCTGGACGGGACCTTGAAGAGAATAATTCAGGATGTTATACTTGTTCGATCGGATGATTTAATCGCTGTATGTTTTGTATTGCTGCTATCTTTTGCTCATGACTTTGTCGGCGTGGATGTGGGTTATCGCGGATGCAGATACAATAGTCTTTGTCTTTATACGGATCACTAGGTCCTACTTCTTTGTAAAATTTCATTTGTTCATTCATTTCATTTGTTTTGCGGTTTTCCCATGTTAAGTAAGGTAAGGGACAGAGTTAGTTACTTATGTATTTATAATATTATTGTGGATTACCAGATGTTTCTACTCAATTTCTCTACTTTTTGTATCAGATTTCATCAAGCCTGTATTCCCCGAAGGGTTAGGCAGAGATGTACCAATGTAAACCCACAATTCGCCGGTATGTTTAGGTCCCATGTAATAGTGGAAATTAATATAATTTTGTATTATCGTGTGATTTATCTACAACAATCTTGTTAAGTAACTAACTAGAATATGGACTATAATGAGTAGATATCGTGATGAGAACGATCGATAACCGAAATCGATTAACATTCAGCCTTCTACAAATATTATACCAAACAACTCGATTCGGAAACTCGTCCGCAGATTCATAATTACGAACGTCCTTTCTAATGAGCGCCTCACCATTCCTTTCATCAACGTCTGCTACAAATAATATATTAATTAATATGTAACATATTCTAGCATCGTAAATCTATAGACAAACAGTTTCTCTGCGATTAATATACATATTACGTCTAGTCTAGTGTGGTCACGCTCTCTTCACTTATGGGCGAGGGAGAAAACACCGATATCGCGCTCGTCTTAATTACAATCAAGATTAAAGCTTGTTCACGCTTTAGTCTTATGTAGACTGAGCAGAACTACATGGGGAGGTGTAAAAAGATAAATCACGTAGTCGTTAACTACGCATATTGACCATACACTGAGCAAAATTATATTGCTCACGATGATTTACTTCACCGATGTCTAAGAATTTATTCTTTTAATTTTTATTTATTTGTGGGCATTTGTCTCCATGGACATGAGAAACCCAACGTTCATCATAATTCATATCAGCCGCAGGACGTCCACTGCTAGTCATAGGCCTCCTCCATAGATTACCAAAAGGACCCAACGTTACCTTAATCACTAAAATATGGATGAAGACCGCTTCCTGCGGCTGATAATAATTATGATGAAACTCAAATATTTATACTTAAGGGAAAAGTCATTGATGCGTCACCATATTTTCCGCAATAAACCTTTACCTACCGATGTCATTGATGTCCAAGATAAGCCCGCCACACTGTTCCCAAACCACTGCAACTCCTGTAAGCCAGAATCAACAGTGGCGACCACAAGAAAAGCGCCGAGACAATGAAGCTCGACGAGTCCCAGAGAAACGATTTAACTGTCTTGTTAAGAAAAATATAATTTCCACTTCTCTCCAAACAAGCAGGAGACAGAACAGAATTAGGCCAATAGGCACAAAGGGATTATTTACAACTGGGAGAAGCCCAGATTGCCAAGCACCACGGATTGCAATTATCATTAACTTAATGGGTCCTAATGTGAACTGTTACATTTGATTCCAGTAATAGGTATGGCATAAACGCTTGAACGCACGGAAATTAGTTCTAGTTTCTACAAGATAAACTTAGAAATATATGAATTTAAGAAGTTACATTGATACTTGACCAGTTTTGGACCTACAACCTCATACATAACAGGCAAATGCCACCACCACCACCACTGGGCCATCAAGACATTGTAAAACTTGTAAAACATCAGTTTATTTTTACAGTCCAGTTATTGATAATCACTGTATACTAGTTGTCGATACCTTGAGAGAGTGGATCGCTCTAGCGCTGGCATGTCAAACATCGCGTGCGCCGGTAGCAATGGCTTTTTATACAATTTCGCTTGCTGGAGTTAAACGTTGCCATTTTGTGTGGCACAAAGTGGAATAGCGAGCGGGGATAGAATGTACAAATGAAGTAAGTTATCTCACGAAAAAAAAAAAAAAATGAGAAAGAGAAAATGAAATACGAATTTAAAATCTATTTTGGGGAGAAATTCTACAAACTTATATTTAGGAACGCATTTTAATCTTAGTCTCAATCTTTTAAAACTTCCTCTAATTTATCTTGTTTTTATAATCATTGTTGCTGAGATGTTGATTGTAATGAGATGTTAAACGTTTTTAATTAGTAGAATTGGAATTCAGGAGTGATGGACTGTTTACTTTACGAGCTGACCTCTAATTTACTAGCCATTTTACGGGCTGAAACTCGGTGAAAGTACTCATAATCACGAACAAAGTTATTTACAGGACCAACCCTGAAATATGAAAGAAAGAAACAGCTATTCCCTACAAAACTACAAACTTCACATGACAAGTAAATTATTATCAATGGCTTTCTTTAAGCGTGTGGACCCAGATCTATAGCCAAACCAATATTTGACACATGTCACATTGTCTCCATAAGTTTACACTTTAGGCCACTGAAAATAGCCCACCAGAACTTAATAGACCTATTATTGAGTGGCCGCTAGGAAATACAGATATTTTTAAATCGCATAGCAGTTGCGCAACAGTCGTCTTGGCAGCTTAACGACGGCTAATCTTGGCTAATCTCGGCTAATCTATGTAATGACCGCAATAATGGGTGAAGTGGAAAAAGTAAAATGTTAAGTTCTTGTTTGGCATTCCTTGGAATGTTCAGGAGATGACTTTTATCGGTATTTGGTATGTCAAGTGGTCTGGTATGTTCTAATTTTATCTCGCTACGAAGGATGACTTAGAAATATCCATCAGAATAGCTAAAGTTTTTTTCCAATTATATGGAATAGGAGTGTCGGTACAGGAATTTACAATAAAGACATAAAAATTATACATATAGACGTATGTACACAAATTAGTCTTGGAATTTGAATATTTTTATGCAACCACCTACCCTTTTAAGTATATAATTAAAAAAACTTAGCCATCTGTTGAGATTAATTACCAGCAACCCAACTAGTACAGCTACCTTACAAAAACAATCACAAACACACACAGTCACCACAAAGGGCGGCTCGTTACGCCGGCCGGAAGTCGTCGCCGGGCATGCGTATGCGCACCACTTCCGGCCCTGCGCCCGCGCACCACGCAGTGCGAGCTTTGTTATTGTTTTGTTACGATCGAAGTAATTGGCCCCAAGATGGCGGCGACATTCCCTGTCATTATCAGATGTTTCACATGTTGCCAGAGGAATCTGTCATCGGAGTAATTGGAGGGAAACGTGATGAGGAATGAAAATGAATAAAGAATGAAGTATGTGAGGTGTGACGTTTTTGTAATGGCTACAGTTTTTTTGTCTTTTAATTATAGATCGGTTGTTTGTGTGCGTTATGTACCTACCTGAGAAACCGTTTGTCTGCCGTACTATTTTTTGTCTAAAATTATTTGACAGATTTAAAATTATTTGACAGATTTTTATATTTGACTGATACTTTACTGGGTCGATAATATTGCACTTTAGCACACGAACAGGCGCGGCTTTGACTTGAATCATTTAGATATAATCAGTTTTGAGGTACCTACTCATCAACAAACTATCTTGCCAAACTCTAAAATTGAGAATGGGAAAATTTTCACCACGATCACAACGCAATGTGACTTCAAATAAAACACTGCCTGTGGATAGATTTTGAACACCTACATCCAACCACAATACTTCAAAGTTACGGCGTTTGAAAAACTAACAGAAAATACATAAATATTTATGCCATTAATGTCATAAAGACACAACAAACAAAAACAGCCACTTTGGAGGATTTACGAGTTATAAATCAATTCCCACTCAGGGCTATTAACTAAGGATTTTGAAATGGCTACACGTAGAACGGAACTAACTGGCTTTTTCACGCAGCTGCGCCGGCGCATGGCTGTGAATGTTGACGAATATGCCGACGAAAGGTTGGATAAAATGTTCTATTATAAAGGAGAGAAGGATACCGGCGAATTGTGAGTGTATATTTGTACACCTCTGCCTAACCCTTCGGGGAATACAGGCGTGATGGTATGAGAGAAGGATTTTTGTTAGTTTTAGCCTTTAATTAGATTGGGTCTTTTTACAAGCCCGCCACAATTAGACGCTAATTAGATTGGGTCTGTAAATAGTCGAATTGGTTAAATGATCTTACGGTTGGCGCAGTTGGATGAGCGATTGACTGCTGCCTGGTACGGTGGGTTCGATTCCCGAACGAAACCAATATTTGTATAGCCTACAATTGTTCCAGATCTGGTAGTTAGTGCATGTGAGTTGGTAATACCAAGATATAAGAGAAATTCCCAGAGACGGATATTTTTTTTAATAAAGAAAAGATGTCCCCCAATAAAACTTTCAACACTGACACGTAAAGCACAGAAACAAAGTTTTCTAATCACACCACAGACGTAAAAGGGAATGAAGAGTCTCAAGGCACACAAACCTCGACAAACTACGTACAAGGGAATAATTTTTGCAGAAAACTTCATATAAAAAACTGTATGGCTGTTAACCTGGTTTTGGCGCGCTTTCCAGTTTCATCGGAAGCCAAGTAATTAACAGCCATTAGGAAAAAAAGCGAAAAACTTCACTCAACGGGAACACTGAATTATTTTAACTGCGTCCATGGCAGCCAGGGTTGGCGGGAAACCATTATAATTAACACGAGCGCATAAAATAAAAGGCTTTTTGTTCTGTTCTTTCAAAAAACGCCGACAGGCACAAATAGATTTTAATTTCAAGATCATCAGTGGTGTCGAAGTGAACAGTCATCCCACTATATACTTGTGAATGACAGTTGATCTTAAACTTACTTCTACAAAATTCATCATTCATCATTTTTATAGAATATGTAGTCTGGAGAAGCAACATATTTTTTGATATTTTACAATATAGGCAAGAGAATTCCCAAAGATCAAACCTAGTAACGATTCTCCATATGACATGTTTAACAGTCATGCTGACGACCTATGAACCAATCTCAGTCTGTCTCTAAAATATCACATGCTAAAAACTTTACAGATTTAATATCCCACTGCAGGGCAAAGGTCCTATAAAGGCACGAGCATTGATGAGCGTGCTATTTATATTGCACGAATGCTAATATTAGAAAGAAGAAGTTTGACTGTTGTTTTTTTCTTGTTTGTATAAGTTACAAATTCTTTCACTGATTGTAACCGAGTATCATAGGTTTATGGTCAACCTCGCTTCTATGCGGACGAAGTCCCAGGCAGATGATGGTTTATTTTAGGCCAGGGTTACTCGCGGTGTTATTTTTCTCCGATATCAGTGATTTCAAAGATAAACAAAGTACATAAGAAATAGAAAATACCACATTGGTACCTACTTGTCCATGCTCATGTATGTGCCCGGTTGATGGCAATAGGCTCGCGCCCTATTACATGGGCCTAAAACATACCGGCTAACTGTGGGTGTACATTGGTACACATCTGCCCAACCCTTCGGGGAATACAGGCGTGATTGTATGTGTGTTGTCCATGTTCGGTGCAACTCTTAACCACTTGCATGACTACATACTAAAAGGTATTTGCAATAAACTTCATCTGCACTAAATATGTCACCACCATAAACAGTTGGTAAACTCCTGAGGATCTATATGACCGTGACGGAACGCTCTACGACGAGAGAGCTAGTAGAAGTGATACTTAACCTACTGGTCATAATTATTGACGAATGGTAGTAGGTAGGACTGCTGTACTACAACTAATACTAGGAATACAAGTATTTGTTCTTTTAGCTATATACATACATAATTATATATTAACCTATAAGAGTGGTTCTTATAGGTTAATAGTTAAATTACTTAAGTACTCTGTATACGGGCGCTGTTTTCAATTTTGTAAAGACCTATTTAAAAAGAGTGTCTGTGAATGTCTTGCTCTTTCTTCCCCAAATACGTTTTGGAAAGAGAAACTAGATTCAGCTTTCTGATTAACTGACCAACTTCTTGACATTTCAAAAGTGCCTGTAAATGGTCTAATTGAAATAAATGCTTTGACATTGACTTTGATTTTATTGCTGAATTTTAAAGTCCTTATCGGAATCTCAATCTCATCGGAATGATCTCATAAAATATGATCTAAAAAAACAAGGAGTGTAAATAAATACTGAATAGTTACTCGATGGAACTTCCAACTTCATCAAAACTTTGATCTTTAGCAGTGTAGTGATAGTATGTATTATTTAAACAATTAGATGGAACTCATGAGGACAATCAAAGATAAGTTGGGAGAGTAAAACATGTATGGAGTTTCTTGGTTCACTTGGTTTTTTCCATAGGATAATACTGTTTGAAACGAGCAGCTAGCTTCAAGTTTTTGACAGATCGACTCCCTGACTCCCCCAAAACCCTCTCCCTAAAGTACCTTATTATTTGAACTAAATGATTGTAGACCCATGTATCGATCTATGTCCCATTACCCTTGACCCAAACCGGTAATTTTGGCTTCGCCACCAAAACCAACGATACCCACTCAAATCAGCAAATCAATTTAAAATGATCTAAACACATCAATAAAAATCGCCAGCCCTACCCATAGTCTTGAGAAACACGCTTCCTTATTGGTTCACTAAAAGTGTCGGCAGAAATAAAACTGTCGAATATAAATGTTTATGTTGATTCGTTGGTGTTCCAGATGAAGATATGCGTGCACGCATGCTGCATAGCCAATACGTTCCCATGCTTTGAATATAATGGATTTGTCATCTAGTTAGTCATAGTTGGTGATTTTCCTTTGTGGGGTAAACGGTGCGGTAATGATCGAATATTTCTTGGTAATCTGTTACATTGTTTGGATTTTCCAAAGGGCAGAGGTAGACAGGTAGCTAGGTGCATTTACTACTCGGGGATTATTGTTGAGGCCTACAGTTGATGCAATAATCAGTCATGACAGTCCTTAAGATCCACAATTAAAAAAAAAAACCACTGTCTTATATTGTACCTACATACTTCAAAGCCAAGTCAAACTAGACCATTCAAAGATAATTTTGGAAGCCATTTACAAAAAAAAAAGATGAATCTAGATGCCCCATCCATAAGGTAAAAAACTTTGTGGAACTTTGCACAGACGCCTTGCATAGGTTGCTAGGATTTGATTGTATAGGAGAAGAATTCACGGCCAGGGTTTCGGAATTTGTTCGAAAGAGTTAGCCCTGGAACGCAAAGGGCATTAAGAGGAACACGGATAGGTTTTAGTCAGTAAGAGTCTGACACTACCTTACGCTCCGCCCGAAAGAAATCATTAGATGATATCCTATCCCTTAAAAAAAAGGAGGGGTATTCAATCTCACTCACCGACTGCCAATCCTCCTGCCTCTCAATGCGGGCAGGGTCTGTCCTTTTGGCGAGCTCTGCCCTCCGCAGCTGCTCCCTTGCCCGGCTGCCCAGGTCCGCAGGCCCGACGCGCACGAACTGCAGCGGGTTGCCCGCGGGCTTGCCCGGGATCACAGCCGCCGTGTGCGGCCGTGTCGCCAGGAAATCGGCGCTGTCTGTTGTCTGGAAAGAGGAGAAGGTTATGGTTAGGAAATGCAACATAGACATGATAATTTGAAATATGAACCCTGAAAATCGTCATGGTTTACTTGATTTTCGAGCGCAGATTAGACGAGCACTTTTGGTACACAATATACCCATAATCCGTCTGTTAAGTGAAGGGTCAACTGCCGTCAAAGGGTCAAGGGAAACCGAAGCAAATATTGCTTAATTTCTTGCGTAAGTAATTAAAAATAATACGCAAACAGTATTGTTCTGTTTTAAGTTTACCATCAATTAAGTGTTGCTATATTATTTGTAAATAGTAGACACTACTGATTGTGCTATTTTTCTATAGCGGTGGAGTAGCTGTTGTTTCCAACTTCCAAAAGGAAGCCGGTATATAGGAAACCCTCGCCACTGCAGTCTGGTTGGCTTCAACGTTACACTTGCAAGGTTTCTTAAGGGTGAAGTTCAACCACTAAGCCAATTAACAGTAAGTGAATTCAAAGTCTCCACTTCCTCGCCACAATTCTACGACTGCGCAGGCCATACAATTTAAATAAGAGAAATGTATTCTAGTTTGTAGATGCTGTACAGTACACAAGTTTTACATGACAAGTAAGGGAAATGGGTAGCGGAACAACGACCTAAGACTTATACTAACATCATTTGAGATTCCTCTCATTAAGAAAAAGGAAAGTACTTTTACGTAATTTTCCTAACATGTCTCTATAAGGTGCGGTCGAATATTTCTTAACAGATTAAATGGGACCGTTTACTGGTATAACATGCAATTATATCTGCGTTTCCACGCCCGAAGATAAAAGTTAATCACTATTTTGAGTGACGAATGTTTGGAGAAGTAATATTATGTTGAAATTAACTCTGTTATGTTTAACTGAATCGTTGGTCTCGTGGTGGTAAGCACGACTGTGGAGCGTGGGGTCCTGGGTTCGATGCCCAGCGCGGGCAAAAAGCGTTATTGGGTTTTTCCATTAGGAATTTCTCAGTAACAGCCCGGAGTTTGGAAGTTGGTGGTGGGACCCCCCCCGTGTCTCAGAAAGGACATAAAGCCGTTACGAAGGGAGTGCAAGTGTGTTTGCGCACACACTTGTGCAGTATATTATCTCCTGCGTACTTGGCTAGTCTTCATTAAGATGAGCTGCCGTGGCCAGAATCGGTTTAGAGAATACATTTTTACATAATATTGAAGATATTCTAGACACTTCCGATACAACAGCTGTGTCTGAATCATGAGGTTTTAGTAAACGTCTAGGTATTTTAATGTGACTAGCATCATTGTGTTGATGATGACATTATTTCTAGACTAAAGGTTAGCTGAAGAATGTTAATAGTTCAGTCAATTGCTTCATCTAGTCTAGGAATTAATATAGATGGTTTCTTTATACATATCTTAAGAGTTAAGCTATACATACGTAAAGAAATAAGTTTGGTTTAATCCATTGTTTTTATTATTAAATCAGTGCGCAATATAAGAGATAAGATAATTTTGTTAGTCGAAACATGATTATAAAGACGTTAAAACAATATTAATAAATGCATAAAAATTAGAATTTTTCGTAGTAAAGATTATTTACTGTAGAAATATCTCGATGTTGTAAAAACAATCTTTTTGAACCGTACACATAAAACCTTTACGGCAGTTAACCTATTGTAAGTATTATTGGAGCCAATATATTATTGCAAACAATATTTTTCGCTTATGTGTCGCTCGCGATTGTTTACAAAGTCGGTAGAATACACAAAATCTGATTGGACAGTGATCGGCCGTACTAGACGTTTCCTGTAACTTTGGGATCTGAATACAAGTCTACGCAATGTTCAGACTATTTTGAAAAACTCTACATTCAATGGTCTGACATTACTGACATAGACACCGACTGTAGGTATTCTTAACTTGTTAATTCCTTGTAAGAGAAGAGGTACTAACCCTGCAGTGGGATTGAAATTGGGTTTTTTGCAACGGGCAGGGAATGATGAATACTTTTAAGAACTTTACATAATTTTACGGTATACCACGGAATTAACATGCATGTAGCTACGAAGTTCTGACTTAATTAAATCAACGTTATCTCAAGATCAAGAAAACGGTTACTTTTGGTAAATTTTCTCAATTTGCAGCGACTGGACCATGGATATAATTAACAGAAATCTGATTTAATAACGGTAGGATAAACATAATGATTAATAGCGTTAAATTGGAATTCTGAGAAAGTAATTAGTACGTACTAATTTGAAATTATATGCAAATTATTAGTTTATAGCATGACGTCTTTGTGTTACCACTAATTTGAAAGTTATTACTGCTTTTAACTTCATTATTACTTACATCTTACTCTAATTCTTTGTGTCGTGATGGCTTAGTGGTTAAGGCACAACCATCTCATTCACAAGATAGTGGGTTCGCAACTAGGCACGGGCAAGTACCTACCTACCAATGAAGTATTTTATATTTCATAAAGTTTATTTTTGACAACATTGGCATTGTTTAACCCTTTAAGCGCTGACACCGTAATATTATGGGCTCTGAAAACAGTGCCCAAAACATTGAGGGCTTTTAATTTTGTTATAAAATAAAGGATTTATACATAAATATTAAGTATTCCCAACACTGTTCCAACTTATACCTAAAGCGACGTGGCGCTGGAGGTAAGTCAAAGGTAATCAAATCTTGGCGGTTAAAGGGTTAAGGAAAGCATCGTAAGTTTTCGTGAGGACACCTAGACTTCTGTCTATAAGTCTAAAATTACCAATCCGCCTTGAGCAAGCGCAGTGATCAATGTTCGTGCCTTCTCTAACTGAGAAGAGGCCTTTGCCTTGCAGTTAGACTTATAAAAAGCTGGTTTTATTTTTATTTAATCTAATTCTTACCATAATGTCCACCATAGTATTTCTTATATCGCGTAATTTCTTAACACGACATCAACGTGTGATGGCGGCGCGTGCGCAATAAATTACGCGAGCTTCCTCAGATTATTGTACTTTACTGTACTTTCTATGTTTACTTACGTAAAGTAATGACAGGAACTGAACCAGTTTTGTAATGTAATCTATATTATTACTCGCCTTATGGGGAAGAATAATGAGCACAAGATGGCGTTATCCATATTACATATTTACAGTAGAACCTCGATTATCCGAACCCTCAATTATCCGAACGCTGACTTACTTTATCCGAACCCTCTCAAGTATCCGAACATAGACGAGAATTAGTTGCTGAAAACGCGTGGCAGCTGTTTGTCAATTAAAAATTTACTATTAAAAAAATAAATAAATATCTTGGGACAACTCACACACGGCTATCTGATCCCAAGCTAAGCAGAGCTTGTGTTATGGTAATCAGACAACTGATATACATACTTATATAATTTATAAATACATACATTATTATAGATAAATCACACCCAGACACAGAACAAACAATAATGCTCATCACATAAAGTTTGTCCTGGGTGGGAATCGAACCCACGACCTCCGGCTTAGCAGTCAGGGCCGCTAACCACTAGACCAACAGGCCCGTCACACATGAATAACACAAGATGGTGTTTTCCATTTTATCTATTCTATTTATTTTTCATGAATGGTTTATGAAATTAGGCTGCTTAAAAGTAAAACAGGTTGTATTGTTGGAACGTATGAAGAACTTGTATTCTCATAAGAATCATAAATACAACCAATTGTTTTATTGTTCTATTCAGTCGTGGGCACAAAAATAACGTGATAGGTTAGGTAAGTATAGCCAGCGCATCTAGAATACCTAACGGTTCCAAACAGTTTTTCAGGAGTTAACAGAATCGACATTTAACCTAAATTAAGTCTATAATATTATTATCAAAATTGAAGGGTTTATTTGTTTGTTTGAACGCACTAATCTCAGAAACTTCTGACCCGATTTGAAAAAATCCTTGAGCATTACATAGTTAGTCTATCGAGGAAATTTCTATGACTTTAGATACGCTATTATCGAGAGTGGAGCAGTTAGGTTACGTATAGTATCTTAACGCGGGTGAAAAAAAAAACAACGCATTCGAAGTCGCGGGCAGAAGCAAGTCAACAATAAAATTAAGTTTATTTCAATTAACCAAACATAACTGTTGAATTACATGCTACTAATACAATTCATATGCCAATCGTATGGCCAGAATTTGGCATTCAAAAAGTACCACAGTAGATACATAAGAAGCGCACAATCTTTATTCAAACCACACGACACTTCCTGTACCGGATGAATTCAACTTATTGCATTTTAAGTACAATGTCGTAACAGCCCACCCCGCGAGCGAATAGCGTAATCATATTCTTAGAGTTTATTCACATCACACGGGGAGAGTTTCTCGCATAACGTAAGGCGAGAATATCTATCATCCGTGCGAGTTTTCTTGCTAGGCAATCGAACATCGCCTTAGTCCAAACTAGGGCATTCAAAGGAGTTTTCAAAAATGTTCGGATGAAACCTGGACACTTTATGTGTAAGACTTTCCCGATTATTTAAAATATATGAAATAAATTAAGATTATAAAAACATGAAACTGAAACAATGTTATTTATATAAAATATTTTTTTGGAGTTCGGGAAAATCTTAATTTTACCCAAATGTAATGTGTGTAAGTGTGGTTTTGAAAAGTTTTTCGTCCGGCGACGGCAATTTAGGTGATGGCAACCCTAATCCAAATTCATATACTCAAGCGATACACAAAAACTCGCTCATGTGTTACGAAACTGGTCAAGCAAGGTATTTTCTCGAACTGTCATTTAATAACACGGCCAGACGTTAGCAATTTTGACAAACGAGTAGCTATATCATAAATATTGTTTACATAAGCTAACTTTTTTTATTTCTTGCTAGCTTGTACCAGTGTCTTCTTCCGCGAGAATGTCAGTTATGACGACACTTTTGCCTTTGTTACTCCTTATAACCACAATTATCTGCTAGTGCATCCCGTCAAATTCTGTCCAGCCGTTGCGAAAATTAGCCTGACAATTTTTTTTTTTTAAATTGGGTTTTTGCTATAAGTACGGTACCATAAACATACATATAACATGCATTTAGTAAAAATCTTTAAATTTAATAACCCAAATAGTGACTTCAATTTTTTTTTTATTTACATAAACACGGCCAGTACGCTTGCAATTTTGACAAGCTAGTATCAAACGTTTTATTTACACGAGTCAACTTTTTATTACCTATCCAAGGCGATAGACGGTCTGCGTGTAAATGCGCCGTTACCTCTCCTTACGTAAGGAGGTGAGCAAAAGGAGGTGTATTCTAAACACGCTACAGTACAAAGGAGGTCGACTAGATAACATTTTACGATTCTTTTTTTTTTATTTTATTTATTTATTTGATGTTGTTAATAAATATTTATTGACGGTTTGTAGATTAATTGGATTTGACATGACCTCTGTTCAATTGATTATGTTGGTAGGTACCTGTTGGGGTGTGTGTGTATTCAATTATGTAAGATTGTGATTATTTATTAGAGAGTAGTTATTTAAGTACATGCAAGTAACCAATATTGATATAAAGGCAGTAACTATTACGAAAATTCTAGCTCTTTCTAAAAACAGCATCGAAATTGGTTCAGTCGTTTCTATATCTTAATTCTTTTTGCAATCCATAATGTGAATCATACAGGTCACAGCAAAAAAGGTAGAGCGCTTTAGGTACTTAATATTTTTTCTTATTGTATATCTTTATGATACCTACCTACGTTACAGCGGGACTGAAGTTTAAACTATATTTTCTTCATTCGATTTAAAAACTTCAACACATGACATTTCACGTCCGTTCCTACGTATATTGATGCTTTGTCTATCATCATCTCCTAGTATTTAAGTAATACTTGATTCAGCGTGTCTAACTAAATCTTCGCGCCAAATACAGCATGTTTACCGTGACGAGACTATCAACCAATCCTCCCACAAAAGGCAGTGACATGGTTGGATTCCCTCATACACGTAATTCATCCACGGCTCATTAAACTTACAGATGAATGCGTGATTTAGGTCTATAGATCAACCTAGGTAATAATATGCCTGTCTTTAGATCTTAAATGATGTCATTAAGGAGCGAGATTTCTCAAAGGGCACAGTAATTGATTGTCTTTTTTTGTGAAAACACCATCAATATTGGTCTAGCAGGTTATGAGTTCGTGTCATGTAATTTGTGGTCAAAGACAATGATGAGTAGAACGAGCACAGATAATAAATACCCGCGGTGCACGCCATCGTTGCGTAACAAAACAATTTGTTTGAAACAAGTGTTTGCATACTACCGCAGTACTACGAACAGTGAAAGTCCGTAAATGTTAGAAAATATTTACCAACAATCTGACGACGGCCGTCAAACGACACTTTCACTATCAATGGCAATTACAAAACAATCGCTCGCATCGATCACGCCCCTAGATCACGACCGACACAAACTATCATTTATTCATTTTAAATGATCGCACCCAAACTTTAAAATAAACTTACTTTTTAAAAGAAAGCGGAATCCCGTGACAAAGTTCACACCGGCAGCTGCATTCGGGGTTTTAAATTTAGAACATGCAATCCGTTAGGCGTTCTATATTTCCGTTCGGTATGCGTGTTTAAATTTAGAACCAGACTTAGTTCACTGTTCGACACTGTCGTTTGTCACTCGCTCGTTCTATTTTTAAATAATCAATCGAAATTTAAAATCGATTTCAAGTTTCGTTTTGTTTCATGTATCAGGTGCGATGGCTGAGCGTAAACTGCGTTGAGAACTAACTTTCGCGGTTTTCCAAGCTACTGGGAGAGGGGAAAGTAACGTGTTGTGATAATTAATGCATTATTTTAAGTGTGGAAACAGACGTGCTTTAATTGATACGTGGAGCCAATCTTGCGTGGATTATGATAATAATCTGTAACGTTTTGTTCATTTTGACTCAGTGAATCTACGCTGGCAACATTAAAAATGTTTATGAGAGATATTACTTCGAATGGGGAGTTTATCAAAAATATTGTTTTTAACGGTCGTATTTCTTTGTGCTGACGCAATTTACGTCATCGCGTGCCGATATCAAATTTTCTTTGAACCCTATCAATGAAATTTTTTAACGAAACCAAATCAGTAAATTATGTCTCCAGTTCGACGTAGGCCCCTCTTAAATCGAGGTACAGCACCCTGTTTGAGGCCTTTTTTTTTATAGACGGGAAATCATCAAATACGCCCTCGGCGGGGCGGGAGGGAGTGTCAGACTTTTACTGACTAAAACCCGTCTATGTTCCTTCATGTGCCCTTTGCGTTCCGGGGGCGCGGTATCTCTTTCGAACAACCCGCAGCTGTTTGAGGCCTACCAACGTCTCTAAATCATTATTTTAAAAGAATACAAAATCTTTATTTATTTCTTTTGATATACATACGACATTGCGCAGTTCAACCTAGGAGGTCGTACGCTGCACCCGGACTTTAATGTGGTGTCTTAAAAATTAAGGCCTCCAGAAACTAAGGCCTCCAGAAACTAAGCTACTACACGCTAAGGGGGACCCCTGCACGGTACAGTCGTCGGTTTAGGGCGTCTCTAAGGAAAGATAGTAAGGGGACAAGAGACAAGCTATAATAGCTATAGTTGTGTTTATGCCACGTCTGAAGCCTTAAAAGGCTAGGTAGAAGTAGTACAAGTAGTGACTATAGTACACACACGCAGCCAATCTATTTTAAGATTCTAATTTTATATTTCTGTCTCATTAGTGCAATGGTTGCAAGAGCATGTTGAGTCACAAAGTTTAGGTTTAATTCTAATTTTGGTTAAGTTCTGCCAAAATTGTAGTACACATTACAATTTGGATTACTGAATTTGTTTGACGTGTTCTTTTCGCTGGAAATCGGTGGATGCGGGCAGCGGGACCAGTCATTGTGGCTCTCTTTAGGGGAAGTCTACGTCCAGCAGTGGACGTCATTCCGCTGATATGATGATGATTAATTTACGAAATTATTATTGAGATATTGTAGTTTGGCTTGTTTTGACAAAACTAAAGACAACTGTCAAAAAGGTCAGGAGCGCAGTTCTCCTAACCGGCTTGCTTGTATGACCAGATGTATGAACGTGGATGAGGCGAAAGGATCGTAGGTAGTAGGTGTATCTTGATTGGTAGGCATTCCGTGATATTAGCCTATCTGCCTACCCCATGCGAAAAAGGCGTGAGTTTATGTATATGTATATCTACGTAAAGTCAACAGTTCTCAATAAAATCTCAAAAAACTCAACATAATATACCAAGGTTATAATTACTTATAGAAAACAATTGAATTCCTGAATGATATGAAACCGGCATTGTTTGACGGCGGTAAACTAGTTTCTTATGATATTCCATACGTTGTTGGTTGGACCAGTTTTATTGTTGTACTGGAGGACATATTGACAGATTTATACAGGAAAAAATTTTAACCAGTGCGTAAATTTTGCCATAATAAACTTCAACACGTTTTATTAAACACGTATATTTTATTTTGATATGTCTTAGTACTAAAAAAAAAAGTTATCGCTTACGAAACATGTATACTTAAAAACCATATTTTATTGTCACTCGGCGCTAGCGCATTCCCCACCCCCTCACCCCAGCCATGCACCCGGGGGGCGGCCAAGAGTTGTCATTGATAGCTGTGTTGATAGTATGGCGAATAGATTATGTCCATGTTTTGCTGATTTCAAACTCGGATAAGGATGAAATTTTTTTTTTTTTTTTTTTTAACTAAACACGGAAATGTGTTCTATTACTGACACAGAACTACCAAAAAAAATTTACGCACTGGTTAAAAACTTATCCTGTATATAGCTGTACTTGTTAGTTTGTTAAGTAGGTAGGTAATGTTTGTTGAATACTTTACGAACTAGTAAATAAAAAAAAAACATAGGATATATGTTTATTTTGTAACTAGCGTATACCTGCGAATTTGTTCGGTTTTTTAGCGCGTATCCGATTTTTTAATAAATGTAGTAAAGTTGCTCTTTATAATGTCAGCTATCTGTCAGTGAAAGTCGTCAAAATCGGTCCAGCCGTTTGGGAGATTAGCCGGAACATACAGACAAAGTAGTAGTGTAGTATTCAGGTTATGTAATTCTCTTAGAAATATACAAATTATAGTAAAAGACTAGGTATTGCGTTCTAGTCTATGATTCCACGATGAAATATGGTTACAAACTTACAGGTACGATCGTGATATGATAAGAATAGATAAATGTTAGATTTTAATCGATTAAGTACTTATGTAATTGTTTTACCTATTAGGTACTTAATATGTTTTTATTACTAATTTAGTTTAACGAAGAAAACATAGTCATAACGTTAATGTAAATAGAATGCAAAAAACCTATTTTTCTTGGATGTGTTTACAAACATGTAAACTCACATACTTACTGGTGGTTGTTTCGGGTCTGGTCGATGGTACCAGACCCGAAACAACCACCAGTATGCTATACAAATATTTGTTCCGTGCAAGAAACGAACTGGCAACACGCAGCGCAGCAGCCAATCGCTAAGCCACTGAACCGTATCGTCAATATCACCTATACAATTAAATTAAAAATGCATGACTTACCAATTGACAACCGTGCGATTTTAAAACAAATGAAAACTTTCGTTCCAATTTTAAAATTTCAAATTGTAAACTGTTCTAAGAACCCTTCGTTCCAAATTCAAACGCTCCAATCCTTTAATTCAAAAAAGGTCTGTTCTAATCCTAGAGCACACTCAGACTGGCGGTGTTACCGCTACCCAATGCGTGCACTTTCACCAAAATCGTGAGTGTTTTGTTAAAGCCGGCACGTAATCGACATGTATGCGGTATTTTCATACCGTGTGGACGTGGCTTTACTTACAAATTGACGTTATGTATTGGCAGTTGAACTGAATATCGAAGTGGCGTTAATGCGTAATATGGAATTTAAATTTTAAGTAGGCTTCTTTAGTTTGAATTTCGCATACTTAACTAACTATTGGTGTAAGATTTATTTTCGATATTTTATTTTTTCTGAATGATTTGATACTTCATTGAATAATTATAACACATATATTTTTTGTGATAAATTAATAAATACTTTAGAAAAATAACGTTACAAGGCGTATAATAAGCTTCATTGTTTTACGAAAAATAAAAAGCAATGTAAAATATTAGCCATTTCTGTAATAAATGTAATATAAGAAACTTAGATTTTTTGCCTTCTATACCGATTTAATTAACCATTATATTTATGAATATGTACAAGACAAAATATACAACTTAATTTAAAAATATTACATATTAAAATTACCAGATTTAAATATTCCTCCGCCATATAAATACTAATTCATAAACATAACATCTACGCGTAAGTATAAGTACCTACCTATCTTCATCTCGGTTGCGCAGACGCACCTGCGCACAACTCTCTCCGCGTATTTTTTATCATAAGACAAACATATTGATTACATTAACTGGAGAATTATAGATAAACAATGTTTATTAGCTATTAGCTGATTGCACTGTCATTATTGAGAAAACTAGTTAATAAGAGAAATTTCATTGTGCATATAATATTAAGGTAGTTTAATATTAAGGTAGGTTTAATATTAAGGTAGTTTTACTAATTAAAACCGTTAAAAACTCAGTCGCAATCTCATCTCAGCGATAATCAATGTTAAAAATGTTTGTAGGTACTACATTAGACGCTGGATGCAGGCGTCTTTCAACCGGTCTTTTTGGAAATGTATGGGGGAGACCTATGTCCAGCAGTGGACGTCCTGCGGCTGATATGATGATGATTATAGAATGGCTCGTTTTGGCGCTGCATCGCAGGTTCGATTCTCGAACGGAACAAAAATTTGTAAGGCCTACAGATTTGTTTATGTAAGTTTATATGTTTGTTAACGTACCCACGATAACGTGTGATACAACGAACATTTTTTATGAAAAATAAAACCTCAATAACTAAAATACAACTGACAATTTCTTTCAATATTTCTAAAAGTATCTAATAAATACATGGCTTGAAACCCTACTCCACCTATAAACAACAGCTAGCGTGAAGATGTAATATGTCAGGGTCAGTAACTCCGACTTGTGACCTTATTGTGCGTTACGCAACACCAGCGATGTCACAGTGCGTAGGCTGCGCCGGCGCATACCGGTGTGCATGAGTATTAATGATCCGGGCATTGATGTAGAGATAGTGTGATGTCTTCTGCCTGATGTGTATGGAGTTTGTCGTGAGGATAGTTGAAAAATAAATCATTTTCTCTATTATTTTATTTATTGAACACGGGAGCAAATCTACTAACTTTGAGGGACGATAGAAATTTAGTCTTAGTCTTAATCTGTCAAAATGACTTCAAATTTACCTTCATTTTTAACATTAATTGTGATAATTGACTGAGATGATATTGTGACTAGATTTTAAGCGATTTTAATAAGTAGAATTGGACACATGAGACATTTCAGCCTTGTATCTGTAATGACAACGCATTTGCAAGACCTCTGGCATCGCAGATGTGCATAGGCATCGGTGATCACTTAACATCAGATTTGCCGTGAACTTGCTTGCCATCCAATGATATAAAAAAAAACCCTTCGTGTCCGACTCAAACTAAGGCAGTTTTAAAAATAACTATAGATCATCTGAACTCTCTATATCGTTACCTATAACAGCTAAAGTTATATCCAAGTACGCCGATGCCATGAATGCACTGCCATGACCTCACAGCACTTTGGGTGTCAAGGGTCGATAGCAGTGAAAGTGTTGGAAACCATGATATTTGATACTTGGTGTTAAATTCCATACTTATTGATAATTTTGATACATGATGCTGATATTATAGAAGGGTGAGGATGAAGGAAGAATCGGATGTAGCTATGAACTTAAGAGATGTGGCTTTCGGTGTAAGATAGTATTATATACGTACTACTACTACGCACAACAACAGAATTAATAACAATAAATGTTTTTAAATATTCTTGTAAAATATGTTCACAATATATGTGAACTTCTTTTTAGGTGAAGTGAGTTACAGGTGAGCTGTCAACCCCTAGCATGCGTGGATGAAGACAGCTCATTTCTAAACTCACTTAATCTATGTTTAACGAGACGCATTTTGAAAACGATTTTATTAGGTCGACCTGTTACATAATAAACACTGAAAAATCCATACGACAATTCTTTTTTCATAAACTGGAATATATTACCTACCTACCTATCTATTAGATGTTACGGAGAAGCTTTGTTTTATTTGCAGTCTAGCCTAAGCCGTCAGAATTTCATAAACAAATGTTGGTTCCAACATAGGCCCAACGGTCACACGTCCAACATCCAAGAAAATGGCATTAATCAACGTTGAGTCTCTAATCTACCTTCTAAGCTAATTACTGTGTTTTAGGCAGGAAGTTACTTATCCGCTTCATTATAGACTGGTTTCTAGACATCAGGAACTGTATTAAGATAAGGCTAATCAAACGATAACTATGATAATATACAAGATAAAGCTATCTATTGAAATCAGGAAATTACAAATCCGTTACTTCAAAAATGTCAAACTAGATAATTACTAGACTAGCCTATTACTGTCCAATAACGCAAAGGCCTCTTCTCATACAGAGAAGGCACAAGCATTGATTACCATTCTTACTCAAGGCGATTTTAGACATATATTAATTACATGTCCAGATTTTCTCATAATGTTTTTCTTCACCGATGTCAGTGTTGTCCAAGATAAACTTTGAAAGTACATATGAATCGAAAAACTTCATATTGGTATTCACTTGGTATCGAACCCGCAATCTCATACATGAGGGGCGGATGTCGTAACCACTGGGCCATCAAAGCACAAACACGTAGTTAGTTATAAAACTACATGTGACCATGTGTGACCTTTGGTTCCGTAAGTCGTCGCATGCGATCAAGCGGTCACTTTTTGCCATGCAACGTTATTACAATATACAGTTTTTACATAGCACATACTTAACAGTAGATCAACCAGACGAATAAAGCATGAAAATTATTAAAGACAATCATATTATCTACGGAAAAAATTGCTTTTGGTACTCAAAGTCAAAGTCAAATCATTTGTTTCAATTAGAGAAAAGTTTTATAATATTTAATCTAGTTGCGCATTCCAAAAGGTAGTTTCGTATGGAGAAGAATGGATAAGAAACTCCATTCAACATATTCACCACTCAATATGTTTGTACTTTTAAGAAGCTAAATTAATTTCATTGCGTATATATATATGTGTGTATTATATATATTAGCACATACTATTACAACAAGATTTAATCGAATTTACTATCGCCGCCGATTTTAATTTGATTACCGTAATCAAAAAAATTAATCCCAGATTACAAGATCGACACTACTTCAACAACATCAGATTTTATTATCAATTTTATTCCAACTACAATTCTCATTGGCAGCACCAACTTCACCCACTTGCGACGTTATACTGTTACAGAGCTATTCACCTCACGCACAATGTACAAGACAGAGTACGGCAGGTCAACGACCCCGAGCATTTCTCTGTTTGATAACAAGTTCAAGTTATTGATAAGTGTGTGATTCAATCAATCATTTTAGTTCTATTATTGGACGTGGTTCTGAGGTCTCTACCAAGTAATGTTATCATATTATTTTCTATAGGATTATATTGGTTAACAGAAACTTGGTCTTGTTCATTCACTGCAATAAATAGTCAACAATGACTAGAGACTTTTGAATTTAAGTAACTGCTAAACAAGCATTTTTGTAGTGTTTTATGTAAATTAGGTTAAGTTCTAGGAAAACTAAAGAACCAATGTCTTTTCTCCCATTTTTCGAAGTCATCATCATCATCATCATCTCAGCCATAGGACGTCCACTGCTGAACATAGGCCTCCCCTTTAGATGTCTACATATACCGGTTGGAAGCGACCTGCATCCAGCGTCTTTCGGCGACCTTTACTAGACCTTTTTCGAAGTACGTGTTTATAATTTCGGATATTTAACGCTGATTATTTTTAAATTTATCTTAAAAAATATCGTTACTTGTTATTGCGGGATGATTTACTTTGACGTACCTACTAAATTAAATAATTGAGATCATATTCCGCTACCCACAATAGCTTGGCTGATTTTGGCAGAACTAAGCTTAATTACGGACTGACTTCCAAATTTAAGACCCAACTATAGCAGTGTCTTATTATAAGTCTCCACATGCACCGTACACTCAATCAATCATCTCAAGACATCCAAAAGTAACACGTCTTTCCCACCAACATCTCAAGGACCGACCCCACTTACACTACTGCTAGCACCTCCACTGCGCGCACGCACGGGAGTGGGTGTGGGTCAGCGACCTCGCTATCGGTCAGACACTATTTGCTCTGCAGCATGATGGCCGCGATAACACGCTTCTGGGATTGTGCTGCAAGGAGTGCAGCTGTACTTTGTGATGCGGTTCAGTTACAGTTTGAACTTTGAACTTTTATTGGTTTGAACTTTTTATTAAAATTTCAAGACGATGATATCTTTTATGTGACTTCTTCCGGGTGGATGACAAGTAAGTATATCATATAACATTTCTTGGGAACAGTATTTACAAAGATTACTTGTAACAAACAAAAAAATAACCTCCAATATTAATAACTAGTTTCTGCTCTCGATTTTATCGTGTGGAAGTCAGGTATACCATAAAACATCCTATGACACTCGGCAATAACATGAGATAATATTACCGTGGCAATAGTATATACGTTTCTATCACGAAACAATTTTTGTAATCGGTCCAGTATTTACAGAGAATACAACTAACAAACAAATGAAAAAAAAAAATACTAGCTAGAGTAACAATCAAGTATACCAATATATCCTACAAAATTCGGCATAGTGTAGTAGAGCTTTCCATCGGTCAAAGATTCCTTGTAATCGGATCAGTATTTACGTGGTATTTACAGAGATTACCAAACAAACGACAAAGATTAATCATTTTAATATTAACACCTAGCTTCTACACACAACTAAGATAGCATTTTAATATTAATCTTTATAGCTTAGCTATTCAGGACTGCGTCCGTGTGGAGTAAATTTTATCTTAGAACAAATATATAATAGAAAGGCACACTATTTTTAACCGACTTCAAAAAAAGGAGGAGGTTCTCAATTCGTCTGTATGTATATTTTTTTTTTTTATGTATGTTCACCGATATTTTCGTCAACCATCACGCCTGTATTCCCCGAAAGGTTAGGCAGAGGTGTACCAATGTACACCCACAGTTCGCCGGTATATTTAGGTCCCATGTAATAGGGGGCGAGCCTATTGCCATTAACCGGGCACAAATCCAAACTCCGAGCTGCTACTGAGAATTCCATAGAAAAACCCAATAACACTTTTTGCTCGACCTGGGAATCGAACCCGGGACCCCTTGCACAGCAGTCGCACTTGCGACCACGAGACCAACGGGGCAGTATTTTAGTGTTATACCTCTAAAATAGTATACCTTTCTATCAGTCAAAGATTCCTTGTAATCAGATCAGTATTCACAGAGATTACCTCTTACAAACACCAACAGTTTTACCTCTTCATAATATTCATATTCAGGGGGCAGCTCCACTAACGCCCCGGAGGAGACCGGCGACGCCTGTCGCTGAAGGGCAGCACCTGAGAGGGAACAGCGGCAGCGATGTGGTCCAGCCGGACACATCGGGTGACGAGGCACCTGGCGGCTCTGAGGAGCGGAAGGCCAGGTTCATGGTGGCCGTAAAAGAAGCGGTTGCGAGCGTGGCTCGCAAGAAAATGAAGGGCAGCAAGTCCCGGGCCATGGAGGAGGCTGCGGCCACCATACTGGCGGAGGCGGAAGCCAGTTTTGCGGGGGAGGTCCCGCAACTCCGGGCGGAGGTGGCTCGCCTATCGGCCGACATGGAGCTCCTGATGGCGGAGAACAGGAGGCTCCAGGCGGACCTGGCTGAGCTCCGCGGGACCGGCTCCCGCCAGGCGCCCAAGACGGTGGGCCAGGGAGGCCAGCCCGTGCCAGTGGAGAACCAGGTGCTGAACCTGGTTCAGCGGGAGCTGGCTGCCTTCCAGGCACGGTTCTCCGTCCTGGAGGGTATAGTGTTGCGCCCCCCTCTGGCGGCGAGCGGTACGGCCACGGGTGGCAAACGGGCCTCCTACGCGGCCGCCGCGTCTGTGCAAAGGCCGGATAACCAGCCTTCCAGCAGGGCTGGGCCGAACCCTGCGGAACCGGCTCCGGCAAAACTGGCGCCGGCGAAAAATGCGGTGCCCCCGAGGAGGGACAAGGCGGCGTCCCAGCCACCTCCACCCCCTCCGCCCCCTAATCCCAATCCTCCGGCCGCGGAAGCCGAATGGCAAGTGGCCGGGGCAAAGGAGAAGGGGCGCAGGGCGGCCAGGTCGGCCAGAGCGGCTACGAGAAGGGCGGAGGAGCGGCGGCGACGCGGTGAGCGCAAAGCCGCGGCTAGGCTTCGCGCTCCGAAATCCGCGGCTGTAGTGATCACGCTACAGCCGGAGGCGGTGAAAAAGGGCGTGACCTACGCGGCGGTGCTCACCAGGGCCAAGGCGGCAATCGATCTCGGCGAGCTGGGGATCACGGCCCTCCAGCTTAGGGTTACCGCAACTGGGGCCCGAATGTTGGAGATCCCCGGCGCCACCAGCGGCCCGTCCGCAGACGCTCTGGCTGAGAAGCTAAGAGCGTCCTTAGATGCGGACGAGGCCCGAGTGTCCAGGCCCGTCAGATGCGCAGACCTGCGCATTCTGGGTCTGGACGACTCAGTCACCGTGGAGGAGGTGGTGGCCGCCGTCGCCAGGACGGGCGGATGCCTTGCCGAGGAGGTCAAGGCAGGCACCATCCGCCCGGAGCGCTCGGGCATGCAGACCATTGTGGTCAGCTGCCCAGTGACGGCGGCTAAAGTCATTGTTGGGGGGGGCCGCTTGCTGGTGGGCTGGGTTTCGGCGCAGGTTAGACTGCTCGAGCCCAGACCCCTGAGGTGTTTCCGTTGCCACGTGGGGAAACACGTGGCATGTCGGTGCGCCTCGGAGGTGGACCGCAGCGCCCTTTGTTTCCGCTGCGGTCAGCCCGGTCACAAGGCCGCGGCTTGTGATGCCCCGCCGCACTGCGACGCATGTGCGGGGGCTAACAAGCCGGCCGATCACCGGGCTGGGGGCAAGGCCTGCGCCGTACCCGCCAGGACCGGGGGAAGGCCCCGCACCGCCGCCGCCGCCGCCGCGGCCGCCGCCGCCGCCGCCGCCGCTACCGCCGCCACCGTCGCCGTGGCCGCACCCGCAGCCGCCGCTGACACCGCGTCCGCCGGCGCAATGGATTGCCAATAACGGCACCATTGCGCCACCCGCAGGCGGATACCGTAGACACGGTCTGCGGGCGGTGAGCAATGGGTAGCTCACCGTCCGTACGTTATTAACTAACGACGGACCGTGTCGACGGCGCGTCCATGTTCCGCGCACAGAGGTGTCAGCCACTGGAAGGGGCCACTAAGGGCCAAATGCCTGCCGGGGCTGCGGGTTGTTCGAAAGAGATACCGCGCCCCCGGAACGCAAAGGGCACATGAAGGAACATAGATGGTTTTTAGTCAGTAAAAGTCTGACACTCCCTCCCGCCCCGCCCAGGATGGGGGGGGTCATTTGATGATTTTACCATCTCTAAAAAAAAAAAAAAAAAAAAGCTCCACTAACGCGCCAGGTTTCAATGACGTCATCACATCATCAGTATTATTAATTGTCAGTTACATTGAGTGAGATGACATGCAATTGACACAATGTTTTTTCTCCAATTCCCAGAAGAAGAAACCTAACTACAATAGAGTGTGGGAATCGCAGTGATTAGTGCAGTCACGGCATAGTGTATGTATGTGAGAGACAATAAAATGAGTCCTTGTAAGTAAATGATGGATTCACACAATGAAACATTATGTTGTGTGCTGTCCAGTGTTTGGTGCTAGATAGGTAATGCGTTTTTTTTATGTTGATATACTAATGCCTTGCCTTAGACGGATAAAAGTACTGTTGGATTTTCCACCTTTGGCTCAGCATGGCCATAATATTCAGGTGTCGCCTAATGTTACAAAAAACTACCATGAGTACTTTTTGTCTTTCAGTTAATCCTTAGTCAACAGTCCACCATTTTAAATGCTTTTTCTCGGGATAAAAAATAAAAAAAAGTATTTATCGTTCCTCGACAGTCTTAATGTACGCCAGCCTCTTTATCAAAATCGAATCATTTATTTCAGATAAAAATTAATGTGCAAATATGTAGTAAATTCATGTCATTATTAATTAAAACAGTTACATACAATATTTGTTATGTTGTTTTATTATGCCTTGCATCAGTGTCCAACAAACCAGTCACCTCATGACTTCATACATTATAGCCCACATCAACCATTTCGAACCCAACAAAGGAAGGAAATTACAAAAGACTCATACACCCAACAGTTAACTAACTAGAAAACCTTTCACAGATAACAGGCTCCCCACAAAGTTTACCTTCGAACAAGTACCCAAACCTTATCACCCACATGTTTACAATCACATTCCCAAAACTCTTTGAACCCCAAGTTCTAACAGACCGACTCGCTATCTGTTACCAACATCTGGTGTGGCTTATCACGGCTTATCATGCGGTTATGAACAGGAACATGCACTGATGGATAGGTACCTGGCTTTGTGAAGAATCAAAGAGTTCTCGGTTTTCGATGTGAAGGCCAGTTGACGAGGCGAGATGACTTGATTTACTATGGCGTGAAAGTACTTGAGAATATGAATAAGTTCTGTTATGAAACTAATATTGAAAACCGAATCAGCTGTTCTGTACTGTTCAAATACTACAAACAAACTTTATAGGACACTAGCTTTTGCCCGCGGCTTCGCTCACGTTAAGAAGTATTAATTTGGTATAGTTTTTGCGGCTTTACTTTTGTTTAGCGCGTATAAAAAATTAGGGTCTACAAAACTTCTTTGTATATGTTCAATATTCTTAACTAATCTGTCATTATTTTATATATTTTTTTAATCCCTTATTTTATCCCCACGGGGCCGGGGGTTGAATTTATCAAAATCTTATTTAATCTGTCGTCTTCATCATAGTAGCTCCAATCTTTAATTTCAGTTCAATCAGTCGAAAATCTAAGAAGATTTATACAAATTTTCATCCCCTATTTTATCCCCTTAGGGGTGAAATTAATCAAAATCCTTTGTTAGAGGATGGCTACGTCATAGTAGCTTTATGCATGCAAAGTCTCAGCCCGATCAGTTTAAAATTGACAAAGTTTCATACAAACTTTCATCCCCTATTTTATCCCCTTAGGGGTGGAATTTATCAAAATCCTTTGTTAGAGGATGGCTACGTCATAGTAGCTTTATGCATGCAAAGTCTCAGCCCGATCAGTTTAAAATTGACAAAGTTTCATACAAACTTTCATCCCCTATTTTATCCCCTTAGGGGTGGAATTTATCAAAATCCTTTCTTAGCGGATGCCTACGTCATAACATGTACCTGCATGCCAAATTTCAGCCCGATCCGTCCAGTGGTTTGGGCTGTGCGTTGATAGATCACTATCTCAGTCAGTCAGTCACCTTTTAATTATATATATTTAAGATTAACAAGGCTACTGATAAACGTAAACCATAAACTCTCTGCCTAACCCTCCGGGGAATACAGGCGTGATGGATGGTAAACCATAAACATTACTTATTTATTAGTTCAAGACAGTATTTCACAAAAAAAATACCTTAAATTAGACTACTATACAAAACATGCGCAGCTGGGGTTGAACTATGAAGATTCATATGTTATTAGCACCAGTTAAAGACGCGACCAATACTGTGCCCCAAAATTATAAGAAAAAAACAACAAAAAAAGAAAGATTATCTAAAATCATCGACTCGAAGAGACGACTACATTATACTTAACATGATCAAAATGTACGGAACAAAATATTAAAAAGAGGTTTGTTTATTATAAGACAGGCAAACTTCCGAGACTTTAAAATGGAGTTGTTTATTCCAAGATCTAATCAGGAAGGAGAAATTAGTCTGGCATACTTCCGAAATCCGGTCAGACGTTGCGGTCAGCTCATTAAATAGCTTTAAGCTTTTTAAGATTGCATCCTAAGATCCAATTTTGTGCTTCCGTAAATTGGATCGAAAATCTCAGCCTGGAGCGAGATGCTGAATTAAGATTCAAAATATAAATTTAGTAATCATTGATGCTTCTGAATCAGATACCGCCAGGAGATTGCCCAAAATCTTCTAAAAAGGGATCAATGACATATTATGTGATCCTTTAACATGCTCCCGAACTGATTTCGATCACGGAGGCCAATCTCATCGAGACTAATTAAGAACGCAGGAGATGCTCACTAGACAGTAGCACAAAGGAGCACTCCCTCTTCCCTCAATCGGCAATCCGACAAACTAGCGAGAAATCAGACGCAGCTGGATCAACGGCTTTACATGCTGGGCACGAGAATCATCCTTTCAAAACATACATACTCACTTAAAACTTACGAAGTTATGAAAGACATCTTCAATAACTCCAAGTTAAACACACATTAGCATTGCTTTCGCTCATCGTCGAAGGGAAAACGCACGCGCACAGAAACACGGCATAAAAAATGATAGAGATCCATTACAATTTACTGAGCGCTGACAAAATGACAAGTACTAAGCACATCGTAAAGTATTTGTGTAACAGTTTCGGCGCACACGCATCGCCCTACTTGTACAACTTTTACTGACAGCTAACATGGATTCCGGCCAGAAGGTTGGTTCAGTATGCGACACAACATAATATACAAGTCACAAAGGTATACGAAAATAATGTTGCTGAATATTTTGCGGAGGCGGTGTTTAATCATCTTATATACCAATCAACTTCAACTCTAATAAGTTATAGTGACTTGGATGTTTATCTAATAGATCCGTTTTAATTTAAAAATAGTAAATCTTAGTCACCATTGATTTACAGTAACGGATGAGGTTAAGAAGAAATCTGGACGAAACAGTTTGAGTTATATGCAGTGAGTGGGCAAATGCAGTAGTCAATGTTAGAATTATGGGCATAAGTTGTGCATGTCATTTGACGAACGTTTTCATAAAAGTCAGAGTGGAGACCTGCGTAGTCAGCGCCAATATTGTTCAAGATTTTTGCGATGAAACTCCTTTGCACAAAACCCCACAAGTGTTCGAAGACTATCCCAGTTTTTAACTCTGCTACAACTTGCCGTGGACCCAAACAAATAATTGTTAGTTAGCTCGCAACTGCATTAGCTGCACGACTATCAAACTACAAGTGCAAGATAGAAACAAAAACATATGTAAACCAAAAGTACTAACTAATAATATTTATACATTTCCTTAGTTTTTGTGATATAGCTCTCTCTTGTACATTGCTGACATTCGGACTTCTCCTACAATTTTTGCCCGCGTTTGCCCTTAGCCTTCTGTGCGCTACTTACCCAGTGGTATAACTGACAGCTCTTCACTTGTCAAGTCGTCGTCCACTTTCGCTCAGGGATTTAGAGGGATTGAGACCTCGGCTCTAATCCCTGGACGATTTATAACTGGTATCAAGTTAATAGTCATGAGTTCGAAACTTTCTACTCGGTAATAAGATTAAAATAGTTTAAGGATACAGTTGAAGCCTTATCTAGGGGATTAAAGTAACGGGATACATTGACTGTGGTCTTCGAATTAGACATTTGTAGAACTGTGCAGATGCGTAAGTTAAAGACATTAGGATTGTTTTAGATGATTGCCTAAATATCACAAACCAAGAGGTCGGTGTTTACTCTATTTTTCTGGTAGATTCTTGTGGATTGAAATCCCAAAGTAACCCAACCTACGAGATTTTAGTATGGATCAAATTTGGATCTCAAGTATGTTATTAGATGTTCAAATTGCGTCCAAAGAAGTACAGTGTCATGACACTCCGCAATAGTGAAGTTTTTTATTAGTAAAATAACTTTTATAATCGGACCAGTCCTTCCAAAAATCACCTCTTAGAAACAAAAAAAAACTAACCTCTTTATAAATTAGTACACTAGCACAGAAATAAACCACACATTCATAATCTAAATACCATTAACATCTACCACAACCAGTTCCCCGACCTCATCTTTCCGCCGATAACCTTCCATCTTCCCCGGTATCCGTATGAAACCATCAGCCGTTGATAGCAGCTGAACAATTCCTCATGTCAGCCAGTTCCCATGGTAACAATGGACAATGAACAATGGTGACACACCACGCACGACCTTGGGGGGAGAAAGTCTACGATCTAAACAAACATCTGAGTTTATAGTCTGTGGAACCGTTGGATTGGAGTACTTCATAGATCATGGAAATGGGTTTTCTTAATACTGTGATAATACTTTTTCCATTTGTGAATTTCTTGGTAAAGAAAAGACACCTCAATGGAGACTAGACAAGCACGCAGGACGTGTACAATTGTGTGCGCAAACACAGACGCACCCTTCTACACTAACTCTCATAGTCCCGTAAGATGACAAAATCGAAATTACATGTAAGCAGAAAATTTTATAGTGCACAAGTGTGTGCGCAAACACAGCTACAATCCATCTTCCCTTATAGTCCAATGGAACTGCAAATTCGACACGACATGATACAACTCAGGGGCAGCTGAATACCAGTGTTTTACACAAAGCGACTGCCTATCTGACCTTCACAACCCAGTAACTGGGTAACACGATACCTCATGGTAAGACTGGTTGTCTGACTTTCCGGCTTCTGACTACCCGTGACAATAGTCAAAGATGTACTAATGACAGCCGAAACCAACTGCATTACAAGGCAAGGGGATGTCACACCACCAACTTCAAAACTGAGAAATTCGTAATGGAAAACTCAATAACACCTTGCCCGACCAAGGAATCGAACCACGACACTAACACGGTACAATACAATACCATCACTAACCAAACTATATAACGGTCCCTTGACCTCATAAACTAATTTCTTTAAACACCTGGATGTTTAAACAGCTGGGTTCCGTCAAACTCGTGTAATTTATCTCTTCCTTTCTTATCAGTAACTCAAATATTTTGGCAAAGTATGTATGTAGGCTTTAGGTCAATGTATTGAATGTAAATATTATTTTTAGGGTAGTGTGTTGCCGACTTCATTGTAGTGACGTAAGCACAAATCTTTATACTGTTATAATTTAGTACTTAGAGATTTCTTTTTTTACTTCCTCGTTAGCCTAGTGGTTCTAAAAGCGACTGCTACGCTAGAGGTCTTAGGTTCGATTCTCAGGTCGAGAAAAGTGTTATTGGGTTTTTCTATGAAATTCTCAGTAGCAGCTCGAAGTTAAGATTTGTGACCGGTTAATGGCAATAGGCTCGCCCCCTTATTACATGAGACATAAAACATACCGGCGAATTGGAGTGTACATTGGTACACCTTTGTCTAATCCTTCTGAGAAAGCAGTCGTGATGATATGTATGTGAGGTACTTGCAAAACACTATTAAATGAAGCAGGTCTACACAGTCCCACCGTGATCAAGATGACCTCACCGCAAAATAGTCCATTCTTCATCTCTCATAGTTAATCGGCTCGCTACGATTACCAAACATTACCCATACAAACGATGGCCTTAAGATCTCGACCGCAAAGGAATTTAGACGATTGCAACCTCATGATTAATTTTATACCAATGCTGTGTGATATGGTTTTAATTTTATAACTAGCTATAGCTTGCGGTTTCACTCGCGTTTGGTAAAGTATTTGGCTACTGCTCAGCTTCCGTAGGTCGTAGCATGATTTTATATAGCCTATAGGTACTATTCCTCATGAATCTCCCGATGCAACTAGCTTCAATTTTAAACTGTAACTTCTTGACAATTCAAAAGTGCCTGTAAATGGTCTAATTGAAATAAATGCTTTGATTTGATTTGATGTATGGACGTGGACGAGGCGAAAGGAGTATGTAAGAATCGTGGCAGGTGGCGTTCTGTGGTTTCTGCTTACCCACGTGAGAAAAAGGCGTGAATGTATGTATGGATCTGGCTATCAACATTATCTAACATTATCTTACCTACACTGTTACTTCTAGATATTGTGTACTAGCTTTTGCCCGCGACTTCGTCAGCGTGGATTAATAGTTCCCGTTCCCGGGGGTTTCCGGGATGAAAACTATCCTATGTCCTTTCTCGGGTCCCAGATTATATCTGTACCAAATTTCATTGAAATCGGTTCAGTGGTTTAGGCGTGAAGAAGAGACAGACAGACAGACAGAAAGACAGACAGACAGACAGAGTTACTTTCGCATTTATAATATTAGTACGGATTTTATCTTTTGAATTGCTGAATAAAGTTTTTTTTTTGATCACTTATTCAAAAATATTTTTTCCACTCCGACTGGCAGTTTCAGAGATCAGCGGGACAGACAAACATACAAAACAAAATGTCCTCAGCTTTATTATTGATCCAATTTAAGATAATATCGAGCATTTAATTTGATTTTAAACGTCCGCATACTTTTAATTGAATTCAATTATTTTTTGTTTCCGTTCTGTGGGCATACAGGATGTAGTTTTTTTTATTGATTCTTAATCAATTTCGTGTTTAACTGGCCTTGACCTTAGATATTGTCATTTTGTTTGCACGATATTATCTAGGATCAAAGTTCTGTGAGCTAAATTTTATTTAGGTCTCGGAACGGTGTTATGCTTAAAGTAAATTGAGAAGGACCAGTCGTTTTAGATGACAAAATTAGATGGAATTATAACCTACGTGGTATATCTCAATGGAGATGATTGGAGAAACCAGACTTCTTTAAAAAAAAGTCCTTGAGTAGATAACTATAAGGTGTCTAGCATGGGCACTAGACTAGCCAAAACAAACACAAGAATTACGGTCAAAGTCACATGGCGGCAATGTGAGGTTGGCACAGTGACTGAGCCATTGGCTCCTGCGCTAGGTGTCTCGGGTTTGATCCCCACGTGGAACAAACAATGTATGATCTAAGTTGTTTCGAGTCATATTGTTTGTATATGCAAACACATCTTAAAATACAGAAGAAACACATTATGGTAAAGTCGTTCGAAAAAAAAAGTTTTGCACCAACATGATATTGCACTTTTACAATTAAATCTCGTATTAACAACAAAAAAAACGAGTAACACAGTATACTGGAAAAACCGCCCATAATAATTAAAAATCAATAATGTAGATTGGCTCTCGAAGCAAATTGCAACACGGTAGCAACAGAACGCGTTCGGCCTAATTTGTTATTTTTTACAACAACTGGTTTTTGAGTTGGATATGTTATGAGTGCTCTGGATTCTTAATTGTACAATCGTTTTATGTAACTCGTTAAAAGAATTAACAAATGCAGTTTGAGGTTAAGAACGATATGATTATTAATTTTATTTTTTTGAGTTTGAAGCTGTCCAAATTATTTAAATACTAGCTTTAGCCCGCGACTTCATCCGCGTAAATCACGGTTATATTTAAAATCCAAGCACGATTCGAAAGACATGTGGCACGTTATCTATTATAATAAGAACGTTTTTGTTGTTTTCATCGGGATCAGTACTTTTTTCGGGGTGAAAGATGTGTCAGTTTCTGTATATGGAAAATTTCAGAATGATCGGTCCAGTGGTTTAGTTGTGAAAAGGTAACAAACAAACAAACTTACATTCGCATTTCTAATATTAGTATCCATACTAATATTATAAATGCGAAAGTAAATGTATGCCGTTGAAGTCCTTGTTGTAATAAAAAGTTGTTTATTAACATATATGTCACATAAATTGGCGATTGCAATATTACACTTGACAGCACAAATAAAAATGCACCTAATGCAAAAACCGAAATGTCCAAAATTAAATTCTGTCCCAAATTCTTGGCCCGCATTATACTAAGTGGTGTCCCATTTCTAAATTCAAACACCCTTTATGTTACTGTCATAACCTAATTAAATATTCGTTAAAAAATATATATTACATTACATTATTTAAAGCCTAAGCGCCAGTGCTACGCTAGAGGTCTTGACTTCATTTCCCAGGTCGAGCAAAAAGTGCTTTTAAGGTTTTCTATGAAATTCTCAGTAGCAGCTCGGAGTTAGGATTTGTGCCCGGTTAATTAATGGCAATACACTAGCCCCTTATGACATGAGACCTAAAAACTAGCACATTGATGCACCTCTTCCTAAACCTACGGGAATACATGATGATAGTGTAATAATTAAAACACGAATCGAGAGACCAGCTAAAAATCGATTCAATGTGAGTTGGTAAAAGTGGTATGCGACCAGTCCTGACGACCTAGGACTCGATAAGGTCCGCAATTGGGCCGTGCCGTCTGTCCGGCTCCAAACGGGATCCGGTCCGTTTCACTCTCAGTAACTGTTCCTTTTAACTGGCAGTTTTTTGCGCAACGGAATTTTGACAAGCACGAAAGTTTGGCAGCCCCTAATTGGGCGGTTTTTTGGTATCGCCATTCATGAAAGCGGTAGAGTGTTGGTTTAAGACAGTCAGTGTGTGATTTTTAGGCCAGGTGTTTTTTTAACTAGAGGTTTTTTGAGCTGCCTCGTTAGTCTTGGGTTCGATTCCCAGGTCAACCATACCATCTCGCCTATATTTACCCGAAGGGTTAGGCAGAGGTGTACTAATTAATGTACACCCACAGTGTTCCCAGGTAGAACAGTGTTATTGGATTTTTCTATAAATTTCTCAGTCGTTGCTCGGAGTTGGGATTTGTGCCCGGTTAATGGCAATAGGCTTGCCATTACATGGGACCTAAAACTTAACGGCGAACTGTAGGTGTAGATTAGTACACCTCTGCCTAACTCTTTGGGGAATACAGACGTGATGGTGTATATATGTATGTATGATCAAAAAGCCCTTGCAAATATAACAGTATAGATAACAACAAACAGCACAACAACAGTAACAGGACGGTAACAGTATAGTTTATATGTTTTGTCTTTGTTTTTTATAATTATGTATGTTAGTCTGTAAGGTATTTATGTTATGGGCCTTTGTTGCCTGAAATAAATGGTATTATTATTATTATTTTTATTTGGTAACTTATCTCGGGACCCTAGGGTCCCGGGCCTTTGGAAGGCGTACGAGGAGCCGAAGCCAACTCGCAGAGGCCCCTTACATGGCTTTACAATGAAATAGAACACCAGCCGACAATTATCCCTGTTTGCATTATGCAAATGCACCCAAGGACAATCCCCGGCTGGCGCAGGACTATTACAGAATATGGAAACTAAAAATAGGGCTATGGGTTTGGGTGACTAAAATGGACTGGTTTCCTGACACTATGGAAGGACTATTATTATTATTCTCATTTATTCATTAAATTACATATAAATTACATTTTTAAATATTAGTATAAAAAAATAAAAACATTTAAAAATATAAAAAATAGTAGCCCACCGGCGTCGGGAACAGGGTCCAAGCCACCGGTGGTCAGGGCTCCTGAGAAAGGAATCTCCTAACGATACGCGCCGTGTCTAGGAGAACCGCTTTCTGAATCAAGCCCTTGATCCAGCCACCCAACGAGAGCCTCCTAAGATGTTGGTCGAGGCTCTTGGCAATCAAGCCATTGGCTGAAACGACTATTATTATTATTATTATTATAACAAGACATCATAATAAGCACAAAAAGAAAGTCAATTGACTCCTTCGCGTTTGATAATGGCCGCCATGCCAATTGGAGGAATTGAGAGCTTCCGTCAGGGGCACGGGGGCACATCTGTTGTTGAAACAATAAGAAGATAATGCTGATCGAGTGGAGGGATGTATTGGTGACGACTGAATAAGTTAAATGAATTAGCGAAGTGAATGTCATAGTATTTCGTCAATGAGACTATTAAAACGCACTTTTGAATGTCATATATACCAGAAATGAGAATTGGATCTAGTTTAGCTTGGAGCAGAAAATAAAGCAATTATTTATATTTGTGATATCTCCCAAGATATTCATTGAAATTAAATGATGTAAAGGGTAATTTCATGCAAAATTGAACACTTGTGATGAATAACGTATTTATGTTGATAAGGATTAATACTATTTCCATAAAAACACCTTCGCAAATAATGCATTATTTTAAAACAATTTTTCTGGCCATAAAAATGGCTATAGTGAGTCAACCTTAAAAGTTAGGCATTTACTACCGCGGACTTTTTTTTAGTATATTTTGAGAGGAACAATTCTCTCATACATTATTTTTGCGTAACTTTAACCGTTCACGCAGCGCACGCAACGAAAGCCCTCAAAAAGAATATTTTTTCCCGTTTTTGCCACATTTTTCATTGCTGCTCCGCTCCAATTGGTCGTAGCGTGATGTTATATAGCCTATAGCACTCACGAATAATGTAGCTTTCTACCAGTGAAACAATTTTTAAAATTGGTTCATTACTTCCGGAGATTACCCCCTACATACAAACTTACAAACTTACAAACTTACAAACATACAAACTTACAAACTTACAAACTTACAAACAAATGTTACCTCTTTATAATATTAGTATAGATTGTTCATTTACAATTTGATTAGGAGCATGCAGTGGACGGCTATTTGCTGATATAATGATGATGATTTACTTTCTATGGCTTATGTATAGTGCAAGTCGTAAACATATTGTTTTCTTCAAGAAACCATGAGAAAGGCAAATAATGGCATAAACATGACAGTTAAAATAACTTGTTCTAAAGTTCGTCGGATACGGATTGCAACCAAAGCCTACGTTGACATGTGGTTACTTTTATGTCATTACGAATTAAGAAATTCCTCTAAACAACTCTATTTCTTTAGCATTTAACTTCAACAAAACAATGAAAACTTAGCTACTCTGTCTGAAGTAGACTTCTGACAGAGTAGCTAAGTTTTCATCTAATCGTAAAGCACAATAAAACTGACGCCTTCCATCCCATCCTACCTAGGACTACACAAAAAGCCTGAGTCTGCACAAAAAGGCTATTACCGACGACCTCGGAACGTCACGATTGCATTGTTTGTAAATACCCGTCCCCAATCGCCGCCTGTCACTGACTACTTAACCGTAGGCTTTTTATTAGCCCTGCGTTAACTAATAGTTGACCGGGAGATAAGTATTATATGCTAATGTGGGAGGTAGAGGTATTTGCAGGTTGGTTTTTGTTTTTCAAAGAATCTGCCTTCTTTTGTTTTGTGGAGAAAAATATGTTTGGTTTTAGCGAATTTTCTAGTGTTAAAAGAGGCACTATTTAAAAAAGTCAAAAGTCAAAGCATTTATTACAATTAGACCATTTACAGGCACTTTTGAATATCAAGAAGTTACAGTTTAGAATTGAAGCCAGTTGCTATTCGCTTTGCTATTATAGTTGCTATTGTTAATCTAGTTGATTTCGAATAGATTTCAACTTCTATTTCCCTACTTACCACTGAGGCAAAATGTGACATCGGTGAAGGAAAATAACATGAGGAAACCTGGACTTACAATCAAATCTAAAATCGCCAATCCGACTTCAGTAAGCGCGGTGATCAATGCTCATGCCTTCTCTGTATGGGAAGAGGCTTTTGCCTTGCAGTCGGACAATAGGTCTGATATTATGTTTTCTAAGAAATATGATAGCAATGACAACAACATTTAAATTATTGATTAATCGTGAGGCAAGCGACCATGACTGCATTATAAACTAGGTTGGTAAGCCGACTAGGAAAATCAATACATTATCTATATTAATTCACTAGTTGTTCGTAGTTCTACGTGGGTGTTCTGCCATTACTATCATTTTTTTTTCTTTCAACCTTTTTCTTTCTTTCATTTATATAAGCTCGGCACGTCACAGTCCACTGCAAGACATGCTTTCAATCTCTTAATCGCATAATTATCATTTAATCCAAATTACCGACTATTGTGCAATCGACTCTACGACCCGGTAAATTAGGCTCAAATTTCAATTATAAACCAATCAATAAACATTGCGTAATTAATTTCTATTACTTACTAATTGACGTTAACGACTTATTGTTAGTTAATTTACAGCTAAGACCTACTTAGTATTTTCATACAGTCATGCTAGTACATGCAATCTGATAGCACAATTTTATAGCAAACTAATTCTGATACTTACTAAAGTACCCGTCACGAGAAGCTATAAATTATGTAAACAACCCGACCAAGTGAAATTAGTTCACATAACACGTATGTTACTTTGAGGTAGAAATTCTTTGTTTACAAAAATTATAGCTTCTCGTGACGGGGACTTTAGTTATTAATACAAGCCCAGTATTGTCCCCCTGCAGGACAAATTTTTAATTACTAGATTCTGTCAATGAATTAGTCCACGTGGTTTTTTTTTCACGGGCGTTACTTTACGTCTTTGTTTACTGCTCCGCTCCCGTAGGTCGGAGGGTGATGTTATACACCCTATAGCAGTCCTCACGAACTTGGCTATCATATTCATATTTTTTTTTATCAGATTTATCAGATTTTTTTACTATCCGACTGTAAGTTTTAGAGATTAGCGCGTGTAAACAAACAAAACAAATTCTTTGGCTTGATTATACGTACTAATATTATAAATGCGAAAGTAACTCTGTCTGTCTGTCTGTCTCTTCTTCACGCCTAAACCACTGAACCGATTTCAATGAAATTTGGTACAGATATAGTCTGGGACCCGAGAAAGGACATAGGATAGTTTGCATCCCGGAAATCCCCCGGGAACGGGAACTATTAATCCACGCGGACGAAGTCGCGGGCAAAAGCTAGTATTAGTATAAATGTAAGTCTAAGTTTCCTCACGATATTCTTCTACACTTCTCTTAAAATCTCCATATAATGCCTTACTTATTAATAGCCTCGTGTCTCTAAGTAGTAGTGTTGTGTACTTGTGTGTATAGATTTGTCCTCCCTTTTTTGTTTATATTCTTTACAACGACCTTCAGTACAGGTACCTCAATTGGCTCTGTACAGCTTCACAAAAAACTGTCTTTATCAAACAATGGACCCGAGGTACCGAGTGGGCGTCAAACAGACACACTAAGTAGGTACAGTTGAACAAGCGGTTTGGTACACAGGCAAAATATTATTTTTTTCACATTAGTTCGTTGAGTGGCTCTTCTATTAAAGTCATAGTGCGAGTGTGTGTGCACACACACTCGCACAAGCTTTTTTTTAATCATGGAAAGATTTGATTATTTTATTTATGCTTATTTTTTTTGTGAATAATTTAACTGAGTATATGAATCAATTCATTAGTAATTCAACCTCAACCGTAATAAAAATCTTACGTCACCACTCACCAGTAATTAGTATCATAATGTACTATAATAAAACTATACCAATTTGTTATCCATTTTTTATTGTAAGCGTAGTATCTTTAGCTTGAAGTTGCAATATAAAACAAATGACTACTCAGTACAGTCACAATCACAACACAGTTCAAAGTACCAGCAAGTTAGCCAGTACAACAAACAGTTTGTTCAAGTGTACATAACTTCAAATATAACTCCATTTTGTTCAATGGCCGCCAACGACCTTCCATCAAAGTCATACAAATCCGAATCTCACGATTAATCTCGTTTTCGACAATACTTAGTTACCTATAAACCTTTGGGAATTCACTCGGTTATATATGAATTATGTTTTGTAGTAATTAAAATGTACTTATTTGTGTTTGTTCATTGTTTATTATTCTTGGGTTTTGATGCCCTTTTGTAAGGTGAGTTGGAGGTCGATACAATACATTTAGATTTGTAACATTGAGTAATTGTAACGTGGTTTGTGAATGACTAGGTGTGCACGTGGTTCTGTCTGCGTTATTATTATTTTTCTGTTAAATTTGTTTAATATGTGTAAAGCTTTATTATACGAGTATTGTAGTTATGAAAGACAGATTCAGACGGATACAATTTTATGTAAAACAAGTAGATACTTAAAAGATAATAACAAAACTTCAATTCCTTTCATTATTAGCCTTATTGACAAGATTTTCCATAATTAAATACATAGAAGTAACTTTATCACGAGTCTAAAATTTCCAAATAAAAATAATTAAAATATCACATACTTACAACTTTTTCAAAGCTGTCAAATTGTTAATTACATCTCAAATTCCAACGTATGACTTATAATTAACATTTACACTAAAAATCTACAGTTTACAGATAAAGAGACGAACAAAAAACATAAATTATGACAACTTTAGCATCCTAATATTTTTACCTTGACACGGAACGTAGGAACAGACATACATACACATACAGACATAATAGCCGAGCCATTGACAACTATCATTAATCATTTTGAAGAACAAACGACCTGGGAAGTCAGAAAAAGGAATTCACGACAATAAAATGCATACCGCATCAAATAATGAACAGCAATCTTTACAAATACATGTTTGTTAAAATAATAGCTTTTTACATTACGTACAAAATAAATAAGTTTACACGGTATTTAAACGATAAAACATTTTTTTTTTTAATGTTGTTTCTCTGTCTGTTTGTTCCGGCTAATCTTCGAAACGGATGAACAAATTTTGACGGGGCTTTCATTGACAGGTAGTTGATTTTATAAAGAGTAACTTAGACCACTAATTTTTTAGAAAAATAATTATGGTACCGCGCAAAAATAATAAAACTCCTTATACACACGAACGAAGTCATGGACATAAATGAGCTAGTTTCCAATAATCCCACAATAACCTAGACACTGGACAAACATGCAATTACAGAGAAGACAATGTTAAAACACAATTGTAGCTAAAATCTATAATAATGAAAATTTATTGCGACGTTTGGTCACAAACTAGTGCTTACCATTAGTCTGGGAATCGATATTAGGGACCTAGGTATGTCACAACGTCTTTACAAAATTATAGGCTAGTGCATTTCTGCTGTCAAATAAGTGTCAGTTAAAACGCTGTTCAATGGCGAAATGTGCAAGTAAACTGTGGCAAAATATGGTGGCCATACAACAATGAAAATGTACACCAAAGCGCAGTGCAAAGTGGAATGCAAAGTGGTCTTACCTTTTACATTATTTTAATTGTTGAATGAAAATCAGAGCTTTGAGTTTGAATGCATCACTCTTATTCTTAATTGAATTTTATCTATGGAAATAATAGACACTGGATGCAGGCCTCTTTCAACCGGTCTTTTTGGAAATCTATGGGGGAGGCCTATGTCAAGCAGTGGACGTCCTGCGGCTGATATGACGATGATGATTATGATGAAAATAATAAGTATCTATTCATTTTGTAATAGTTCTTTGGTATCTCTACTAATATTATAAGTAGTAAATTTTGTTTGTAAATAATCATATTTGAAAGTTTTGGTCCAATTACAATAATTCTTTCACTGATAGAAATGGTAGACTTGGTCTCAAGAACGCTAAAACAAAAGTAAAAAAAAATATCTAAACTCATCTACTCGTAGAGATGGTATACTTGACTTCCACGCAGACAAACTCGCGGGCAGGACGAGTTAGTTAGTACCTAATAAAGATGATAGGCACAATTATCCTAATTAAATGTATAATGTAAACTGATCTCATTCTGCATTCAAAATGCTAAGAAGCTTAAAACAAAGCAAAGGTTGTCAAAGGATTACGAAAATCATAAATTCATAAAGATAAGAATATGTATGACGACACGCGACTCACGACAAATCGTGTCTTCCTTGCACCCCGCGGCTGCGTATGCGCAGGTCTTGAGTAAACATTAAAAAGACGCTTCAAAAACTCTTACAAAACCTTATAATTAGCCTTTTGATTGATAAAACTATGACAGACAAGAGGTTAGGGCGAAGTCTTAATTACGTGTATAAATAGCAAGTGACGTGACAGACGATAGCCATAGCCTTGGTATTTCATTTCATAATAACTCGTAAATAATGGCGAATGCTTGACATTAAGATAATTCTATTCGTACATTTGTATTAACCACGCCTTTGTACTGTTTGTAGTTGATTAGTTTTAGATAAATAAGATATTTCTTTGAATATCAAAGTGACAACTAATGATAAATTGACAATATAGAAAAAAAAAACATGGACAAAAGAAATAATTGCGTTGTTCAATGTTGGAAGTAATTCAGCATTCATGGCCAATACTGAGATAAGGATTTATTACAATACTATAACAATTTACATAAAGGCTTTAATCTAACTATATTCTGTTCCGCTCTATTGGGTCGTGGCGTGATGTTATATAGTCCTTATACCTCCTCATGAATCTAGCTATCATCCATAAATTTTATAAAAAAATCTGGATGGTTGTATGGATGGATGATTGGTTCTCTTTCACGCTTCAACGGCTGAACGGATTTAGATGAAATTTGGCACTGAGATAGACTGTAGTGTGGAATAACACATAGTATATTTTAATAATATGCGACGCGTATAGAATCGTGGGCAGAAGCTAGTCTTGCACATAATTAATGTTAATGAAAAAATCAGTTTGGTAGTATCACCTGCCATGTTATCTCTTCACCACCTTTGATTGACTGGTAGAGAAAGCCTAAGACATTAAGTCCGCCTTTGTATTTTTTGTTGCATAAAGTTTAAATAAATAAATAGGTTAGCACATGCAAACTACAACAAAACTTTCACAAAGTACCCTTATCATAATTAACTTTAACCAAATTAGAATTCCCCATACAACACGTAAACTCAAGGAACTTCCTAATACGGAACCACTGCAGCGAAACGAATGGCTAGTCTAAAAAGTAAATAACCACTAATTGTAGGCAAACACGCGATTTGCGTACAAACCTGTTCCTATTGTAACCAAATAAGATAGTAATTAACGTAATTAGACTCACGCTTTGACCGTCAGCAAGTTCAGTGGTCACCGAAGCATTAAGTACTTGGAATTAAAACTAGCAAGGTAAATATATGGAATTCCTTATGGTAGAACAAGTAAGGAAGGAGTGGACGGAGGCCTCTGACCAGGAGAAGGTCAGAAAAGGCAAAAAAAGATCAAGTAAACACTTAAAAAACACGAAGAGTAATAATTTGTAAACAACCCCTTAATATGGATGGAATAAAAGGAAAAAACATAAAGCAGTTGGAAAGATTGGATATCTGTGTAAAGAAAAATGTCGTAAAGACGCTCGCCTCTCATGCATTACTAATGTGACTTCTTCAATTCATGTGACTTTCTAAGTATATGTTGAACATCACTGACATCGGTGAAGAAAAACTGACTAAACCTGGAATCACCAATCCGCCTTGAGTAAACGTGGTGATCAATGCTCGTGCTTTCTCTCTATGAGAAGAGGCCTTTGCCCTTTATTGGAACAATCACAGGCTAGAATCATTATTATTCAGCTTTACCAACCAGAGAAATTTACTACAAACCTACACCAAGACCAAAACCCAAAACACAAAGAAAGATAACTAAACAAGACACTAATAAAGCAAATGACACGTCAACGACCAACGCAGACGACATCGAAGAGTAATCATCTCCGATGAATCATTGAGACATGTTCAATGGACAAGTTGCGACATGCCTCACGACAGGTCACGTTCAGCCAGTGCTGCAGAATTGTCACGTACTGAAGATGACGGGGGAACGGCAAGGTTGCTATGTTAGCTAATAGATAAATATTATGTTACATTGTCTGTGGTGCTAGAAATACAATCTTCTTTCTTTATCGTGTGGGCAGTAAGGTCTAACGACCCCACACACCCTAGTGTCAGAGTTTCTAAACCGCCGCAAGGGCCTCTGACATGGTTACCGATGTCAGTGATGTCCAAGATATGCTTAGAAAGTACATATGAATTAGAAAAAGTCACATTGGTACTTGCCCGTGCCCGGTTGCGAACCCACAACCTCGTGCATGAGAGGCGGGCGCCTTAACCACTGGGCCATCACGACACGACATACAATGAAATACAATGAGTGTGACGGATTGAAATGTTTGGGAAGATAATTGACGCAGTTACGTGCTAAGGATCCCACGCATAAAATCATACAATTCAGATACACATTAAGACATCGTAAAGGTCGATATTTTCGTTCAGTAAAAATGAGCCAAAGATTAACAAAGATATCACGTTTGTTTTGCTTAACTATCAGTTATCAAGTTATTGAGAATATATTACTTACTTGGGTTCTAACAGAGTTTAATCGTCTCGTAATGGGAGGGAATATTTCAAAATGGTAGTGAATTTTAATTCAGATTTCTCAGATACTGCAGCTAGTTAAGCCGTAACTGTGATAGTTTCTTTATTAGTGTGGGATAGCTTTATATTAAAATTTGCAATAACATTATTTAAGTTGATAATATCACAATAGTTCTCCAAGTAATATTCACTGTACCTCATTTTTAGATTGAAAACATGACAAAAAACGTACAAGAAGGTAAGTAGGTAATAAAATATTTCATGTATGATGTCATCAAATAACAAACATGATATTTGTGTATGTATAGAATGTTCTATACTAAAATTATGGAAAATAACTGAATGCATCAGCAATGATTTTCCTTCGCGTGCTTGAGATGTGATTGCATCTCCATTTTAATATTATCCTTGTTATACTTTTAGGACCTTGGAATGAAAATCTAAGATAAGAATCCAACAGATAATATTATTTAACTTGAATAGATTTTATTTCAACGATTATCAAACGTAGTCCAAATGAACTCAAAAGTATAGACTACATGACTCAGAAAGTGACAAATAACGGTGGATCATATATTAGAATGCCGTCAAAGTCTTTACTGATATCATAAATAAATTGATGGCGAGAGATGTATTAAAGTCAAAGTCAAATCATTTATTTCACTGAGGCCATTATAAGGAACTGTTAACCGTTTTATACAAAAAAAAAGAAACGAGGAATTGAATCTAGTTGCTCGTTGCAAAAGGTGGCTTCATATAAAGAAGAAAGGGCAAGAAACTCCATACATAGTCATTTAAAATCAATGTTTTATAATATTTGTAAACAGAAATACATGTATTAGAATGTTTACTGTCCATCATCAGCTAGTCAATTACGCAAATGAATTTATCACCAGTTCAGTAGCAAATTCTAAAGAGACAATTGAAACAAAAGAAGTTGATAGTCAGTTAATCATTACACTAAGCACCATCGCAAACTTGGCTAAGACACTAAGTACTTAAGACTTAAGATCTTTACGTAACTCAACAGCTATCAATACCGTTATTGATGAAGACAGTTGCATAAACGATACTCATGAACGTTGCAAAGTGAGCTAATCCGTTTCTGGCTGATCTCGCTTTGTCTTGTAATTAACTTCATTTGTCTCACTTACGCAAGTCCGGTTGGAAATTAGTTTAATTTCATGATTCACTTTTGTTTTTGTTTTATGCTAAACTTGCGTTTGTGGGAGCTGAGGATGGTGTTGCTTCAGTAAAATGTTGTGTTGTAAATGAGGAGTTAGAATTTGTAAGACAAAGATACTACATCTTCATCTTATAATGACGAGGATTCTATATAACTGTTTTCCTACCGGTTTTCCTTTAGAATTTCGCAACAACTGTTTTTCATTATCGTCATTAGTGCAGAATACTGTCACAACTAAATAATATATTGATACTTAAGGCATTTTAAATATAGCACCAAATAAAAACAGTACCTACTTAAAGAAATAAGAAAATTTTCCTTTCGCCGCTGTTGTTTCAAGATGTTTATTTCCTGTCAATTGTATTGAATTCAGTTGACATGTTATAATTTTAGCAGTCTTTGTAAATGAGATCTTCAATAAGTGTATTCATAATTCGATCTTAAGAGTTCATCTGCTGCGAAGCCAGATATACCTAATTCATATTTTAGTTCATCATCATCATCTGCCTAGCCTTTGCCCAACTATGTTAGGGTCGGCTTTCAGTCTAACCTTCATACTTTCGTTATCAACATTAAATAGTATGGTAAACACGGATCTTGGACCATTAGTCGCAGGTATATTGTATAATTCGTCATTATACAAACAGCGCTTGCCATTATATGAAATGCCGGAGGCAAAACGTAAAATGCCTCAGCATTATGTAATAGTTCATGAAACTCAATTGATCTTTCTTTCAATTCGATTCAAAGAAACCCTGGCAATGGACCAGGAATACAAAAGCGTATAAAATAAGGTTTTACCTATCTATATTAATATTATAAAGAGATAAGATTTTTTGTTGGTTTGTAACTAATAGGCTCCGAAACTACTGAACCGATTTCAACCATTTTCTCCCAATAGATAGCTACATTATTCCTGATTAACACATGCTAAATAACATCACGCTAGGATACACGGGAGCGGAGCATTAACCAAAAACGTAACAAGTCGCGGGCAGTTCGCTGATAAAATATTACTTGGCACACATTTCTTATTTATCAATGAGGTACAACAAATCAATACACATTCTGTCATAATGTGCTAACCGCAGTGATCTCACGATTGCACAATATAATGACACTAGCTCTTTGTCTCGGTGGTAATTATCTAATTAAATGACGTCTTTGTCTCCAATCGGCATGTGAAAATGACGGTTTAGTTTTAATTCAATTTCTTGAATTGTTTCATGTTATATTTAACTCTAGACCTGTCTGAAAGAGCAGGACATGTTATTGTTCTCACATTGTACACGTAGATTCAACATGAATGATGTTGTAATATTTTGTTGATTTAAAAAGACTGGCAATAGGCTCCTCCTATTATATGGGACCTAAATATACCGGCGAACTGTGGGTGTACACTTGTATACCTCTGCCTAACCCTTCGGGGAATACAAGCGTGATGGTATATTTACTTTTATTTTATTTTTTTAAAAGACTGTTCATGGAGTGTTTCTCATTCTTCTCTATGGACAGTTTGGAACGAGCAATAAGCTTCAACTTACTGTCTGACTCCTTGAAAATTAAAGAGTGCCTGTTAAAATAGTTTATTTCAAATAAACGGTTTAAATTTGATGTTATTTCTACTAAAACCTCCTTATTATATTACTTTCATTCTACAATTCGCGTTCTTAATACAGAATTTGTGCCAAGATTGTAGTGTGGTGTTGTGACAAAAGAGGGTCGCTGATTCTGAATTTGGCATCGCCATCATCACTTTACAAGATACAGGAGAGAAATTGTACAAAAGATTTGAAGTTTTGGTTAAGTATGTCTAAGTAAGTTTCCATATTGGGTCCAATATAAGAAAGAGATATATTTCTGCGCTAATATGCGATTCCATATTGCTCATTCTTTACCTTTTAGGCAAAGCTGTTCTGAATTAGTCATTTGAACTATTTTTATCGTTAATTTATACAAGAGCCTTGTTTTGGCAGCCTTGAAATCTACTCTCACATTGGAAAGAGGTAAAGTTTTTTTTTTCAGATTTAACCTTTGGAAATACTGGTCCGATTCCAAAAATTCTTTCACTGATAAAATGTTTCATTTTTGCCTACTTTTTTATTATAAATAATACCAACCCTTGAGCATTAATCACCACGCTTGCTCAAGGCAGATTGGCAATTTCAGACTTATATTAATTTTAAGTCCAGTTTTCCTCACGATATTTTTCCTTTAACAATGTCAGTGATATCCAAGATAAACGTACCTATAAAGTACATATGAATCGTCGTCATTGGTACGGTATTACTTGCCCGGAATCGATCAGGCATGCGTGGTTGCTTAGATTATTATTAAAAAAATATATTTTTATCATAAAATATTTACCAAAGACGGTAAATATGTAGAGTACCTACGACGCTTTAGTCATAGACTAACTGCACATACTTGTAGTCAGGTGTTGGCTCAAGGTCACTGACAATCTACTACGATGCAGATGACAAACAATGATTCATCTCAGAATCTAACACACATCTTAGGCTTTGTCGTTAGTGAACGCGAGAGCGGGAGCGACTTGGTGGCTAGTCTATCGTCATGCATCATTTATTATAGCAGCTATTCTTTTGACTTTATTTGTAATGTATTTGATACAATATTAAAAAAAAATATAATATATATTATTCATAGGTTATTTTATGAAATTCTCAGTAGTAGCTCCGGTTAATGGTAATAGGTTCGCCCCTTATTACAAAAAAGAATAATAGGTATATGAAACCTGCCGTTTGATAAAGGCAAATAAAATTGGAAAGCGCAATAAAATCCACGCAGATTTAAAAGCTAGTGTTTAGAATTGACGCTCTCACTTCAGTATCGCGAAAGCCTCTTACTCTGGTCACATCCTTAAGTACATGTTATGCGTAAATTATCTAGCTAAGATGCATTATAATTAGTAAAGCACAATAACTCACATTTATCGAGACGTGATTAAATTTTACGACCCTGTTGAGAACAGTTCTATATAAATTAGATACAGTTAGAACACTGTTTAGGTGAATCGATAATTAATAATTATGATGATGTATAATTGTTTGTGATTGTTAATTGGATTGTACATGTTTTGTAGATGTGATGGAAGTTTTTTAGAAAATCACAGAGAACATAGAAAAGATGGATGAATGTGTGAAAGATTATATGACTAAGAAGGATGTATGTATTCTGCCAGACCGATTCCGGCCACGGTAGCTAATCTTAATGCAGACTAGCTACGTACGCAGTAGATATTATTGTGCACAATAGTGTGAGCGCGCGAGCGTAGACACAGGTGCACTCCCTTTTCCCTAACTCTCATAGTCCTATAGGACGGCAATCCGACACAAGCGGTGAGAGATCAGGCGCAGGACCAACGGCATCATGTGATTTCCAAAACACGGGAGCCCGTAGGAGAAAGCTTTGAGATCATAGAATTCATGGAAGAAAATTTAGTATCGTGCCGTCTACAATATAATTGGAAAGTCATTTGGCATATTTATCTTGGATATCATTGGCATCGGTGAAGGAAAACATCGTGAGGAAACCTGGACTTATAAATTTGTATAAGTCTGATATCACCAGTCATGGTGGTCAATGCGCATGCCTTCTCTGTATGAAAAGCCTTTCTTACGCAGTGGGACAATAATAAGCTGATATTGTTATTTATGGTGAAACTTGATCATATTGGTAAACGACACTTCTGTTAAGGACTCACTAACAAAGATTATTATCAAAGTATCTTTGGCACATGTCGTAAAACGTGATTAACAGGCAAGAGGTTCTACTTGAGAAACTATAAATGTTAGCACTCAAGCATTCCAAACTGATCCTGGTATCATAGTTGTTCATAATTAAGGCGCAATTACACTGTCTCCTCTTCACGATATCAAGTACTTTAAGAGCTCGTCTTCGGGGTAGTTCGTCCAGTTTCGTAGAATCGTTTCGAATCTGAACTCATTGAGTCTGGCACTGCAGTGCATTTCAAATACTCGAATGAGGGCTAAATATCAAGAGCTACAATTGAATTGTCCAATCAATTGTGTCATCAAACGTGGCAATGCCGCCAGTCTTTTGAGCACAATTGCAGTGGAAGGCGATGCGGAGAGATTATTTTATGCCATTGAGTTTTAGTTTCCTTTTTAATATGATTTTCAAACAAACGAACTCTTCAGCTTTATAATATAAGGTAAAGAAAACTGAAAAATAAATACAGTCTTATAAAATTAGATCTATAATGTTGTAGTCCACACAATTTCCTTCGCAGTAGAAGTGAAAGAAAATGATAGTCTGTCAGTAGTAGATTATTATTTCACACTAGTTGTAAAGGAAACGGCATGTTTACTTCCAATGCTTGTAAGGTAATTACCATGATTAAAGAGAACTCGTTAGATGGCTGTGAATATAACAGTGAACTTGCGGGAGAGAGATTATATAGATAAAGTGTTAGTATAAAACTCGTTAGAAATGATAATTTTATTAGCTGTAAGCTTTTACTGCTGTATATGGGTTTTACAAGGACACCAGAGATGAATTCGAGCTTATTATTGTGTCATTGCAGGGCAAAGGCATCTTCATATTTAAAAGGCACGAGTATTGGTCACTATGCTAGCTCAAGGTGTATTGAGGATTTCAGACTGGTATTGATAATAAATCCAAATTTTGTCACAACGTTTTCCTTTACTGATGTCAGTGATGTTCAAGATAAACTTAACGAGTGCACTGAAATTGAAAAAGTCCCGCGGGAACACAAGAAACAGAAAGAGAAAATATTCTTTAAGTCGAGAACTGAAGAAGTATGACATTACACAACAAGGACAGACACTTGGGTCACAACAAGACACACAACTATCTATAGGGAACGCCTTAAAGAAACACATGGAAAATATTCAGCTGATCATAACACTATAAGCAGATAAATCACTACGTTCATGCCAAACTACGTCAAGGATGTTATTGTACACAGAATCAACGTGCACAAACATCCACGGTTACAGTGCAGATGTAAAGATCAAACTAATATTTGGCTTAGTGTGGGAAGCAGGACCTAAGACCTAAGACAGACAACTTACGTCATGGCTGAGAAATCTATCAAATTATAGATAATGATGATGTAGATGGATGAAGAGCTAAAGATAACAAAGCGGCTTCTAATGTTTTAGATTACATGTTATAAGAATATAACAGAATAATGTCCTGTCTGAATAATGGCTGTGACTTTTTCAATACATATGTACTTCCTAAGTTTATCTTAGACATAAATGACAACGGTGAAGGACAAAACATCGTGAGGACACCTAGACTAGATAAACGTAAGCCTGAAATCGCCAATCCGCCTTGAGTAAACGCGGTGATCAATACTCTAGCCTTCTCTGTATGAAATGAGGCATTTACCCTGCAGTGGAACAATAATAATAGGCTTGGTAACAACAGAATAGGAGTAAAAAAATACTGATCACAAAACCATAGCAAAAAAAGTCAAAGAAAGTGATTCAGGTAGCAGAAACCTATCCACTTAAGACAGTCTCGAAAGATTCTGAGAGCGACTATCCTTTTCCCAACAACAAGGTTAAAATAAAAAATAAAATGGACGAAATTGGACCACAATGGTTAGAATACAAAGATTATCTTCGGCAAGGTCACGTTATTAAAGAAAAAAGTAAAATGCGTGACTCTGGTTGGTAGATTGGTAGTGGTACAGATTTCAATTTCATTTTGCGGTTATCAGTGATATCTGGGCCGTTTTGGTTTCATTGTAGAATGGGGACTGGTTGAGAGGATCTGATTATTTGCAGGCAATTTTGGATCGTTACTTGCATTAAATATTTGAAAGGTGCAACAGTTTAGTGGTCGTGTGCCCACGCTAATGTAACTGACCAGTCTTTTAGCCTGGTTTCAATCAAAACGGAATAGACAGATGTCTCAATATGCCATTCATTTACACGATCTATCAGTAACGAAGAGTGGATTGTCGTAAAGGGGAAACCAAAGCAAAAATTGATTAATTCTTTGTGTGATTCAAATTATGGTCATGAATATAGACGTTTCTATTTAATCTTTTTATGCCACCAGCAGTTGACGCTGGCCTATTTAAAACAACTTCAGTGTGACCATATTATTTAGAAATACTAGTCACTACTGTCTGTGGCATTTTACAATGACGCTAGTGTAGCAATTGTCCCTAACTTTCGAAGGGAAGCTGGCAGGCATCGAGCCACTGCCATCCATACATTATTTTAGTTCGCATCTTCTCTAATACCTACATTCACACTTAACACAATTCAGCTAACATTCAAGTCAGTGCCCACACAGTGATTAAATGTTCAAAGTAGTCTCGCTAGTCATAAACGCGGCATTACTCACATACTACAAACAGAAGCCTTACGCTGGGTACAGTGGCCGGTATTTAGCGCGGCCGTACAAAGGCGCAAGTGGGGCACGCCCCGAGCTACAGCCGGCGTTAGATGAAGCTGGCAAAGAGTGCTATGACTAAGAAGGACTCTCGTTTCGGTAATGAAAGACTTGCAGGGGTAGACAAGTTTTGGTAGTCTTGTTAAGATTTCAAAAGGTCAGTATTTAGAGATTCGAGACTGCTTTAGACACTTGAGCTCGAAATCTTTGGATAAAATGGTATAATGTTCTTTTTTTGAAAATTATGTGTACCTGCATGTAAATACAACTCAAAAACTGTGATTTGTAATTATTTTACTTTTTTTTTAAGGATAGGCAATCATCAAATTACTTCTTCCATCCTGGATGGAGCGGAAAGGAATGTCAGATTCTTACTGACTAAAAGTAAGAGCGTTCCAGAGTCGTCATAACTCTTTCGAACAATGTAATTATTTCACAAATAAATGTACTTATCTGTTTAAGACACATGTTTGTGCACATTTGTGAGAAGTGTATCCCCACAAAGTTAATTTAGCAGGTAAGTACTTCCTGGTTACATATTTTCTCTTGCTATCTAAGAACAAACCGAGTGCAATCATAACACACATGGCGTGACTTGTGTTTAGATAAACACGAGGTCAGGGACCTTTCAACATGGATACACGTCTGTAAAGACTGAACCAGTGATGTAGGTCAACCTAGGATAATATGTTTACGTGTGTAAGAAATAGATATTGTTCTAGGTATATTTATGCATGTATGAAGGTATGGACATATTGTCCGTAGAGATGATAGACGGGGACAAAGGTCATGGAGAAGAAGAAGAAAAAAATGGTGCAAGTCCGCCACACTATTCCCAACCCCTGAAAGCCAAAAATTTGCAGAGGAGACCGCTAGAAAAGCGCCGAGGTAATGAAACTAGACGAGTAATATGGACGAATAATATGAAATAAAAGCTTTGACTTTGAGTCCCGGAGAAACGATGCAACTGTGTTGGATCTCGTTACGAAATGAGAAGGAAGACACAAGGTCGGTAGGTCCCCTACAAGGTGGAACGATGACCTGATAAGAGTCCCTAGAAGATGCTCGATGCAAAAGGAGCAGGACCCGTTCGTCCTGTCCCCAATACTGAAGTGGGGAAATTTAAATCCTTGAAAAATGTTCACGATCTCTGCCTACCACGTGTTAATATGGGGCGCGTGCGAGGCCACTATAAAAGTTATGTACTCTTTCTACTTTAACGCCTTATATTCTAACTAGTAAATGTTTATTTTATTACTTTTCGTATACAATCACATACTAACGGTATTTCTTCACATGAATCACATGTTAGCGTCAAAATATTTTGAAAAACAAAAATATCATATTGTGTGTAGGAACAGTAGACTTTCTTCGGATGGAAATCATCAAATAACTTGAGGAGGGAGTGTCAGACTTTTACTGACTAAAACCCATCCTTGTTCCTTCTTGTGCCCTCTGCGTTCCGGGGGCGTGGTATCTCTTGCGAACAAGTCGCAGCCCCGGCAAGCATTATTAGGCTTGTATTATTATTATTTGCTAACCCGTTGGTCTCGTGGTCGCAAGCGCGACTGCTGAGCGAGGGGTCCTGGGTTCCATTTAGGAATTCTTCAATAGCAGCCCGGAGTTTGGATTTGTGCCCGGTTAATGGCTATAGGCTCGCCCCCTATTACATAGGACCTAAAACATACCGGCGAACCGTGGGTGTACATTGGTACACCTCTGCCTAGCCCTTCGGGGAACACAGGCGTGATGGTATGTATGTATTATTATTTAAGCCCTTGTAGATAATGAAAATACATAGCCACTTCTAGAAACTTATAGCTAAGAATGTTACTTGCCACTTTTCTTATCGGAAATTAATCATTTCAACTTTTCAAGTACCTAATTCCGTTCAACTCATAAACGTGACTCTAAGGACCACATCCGCTCATTTTAACATTAATTGACAATCGACTGATAGTTCCTGGTATCGCATAATAGAATATAGGGCTTAGTTTAATGGGCTGAGTAAACGTAAAGTGAATTTGATCGATTTTTTATTGGAAATACTGGGTTTGCACATGATGTTGGTTTAGTTTGAAGGCTACACTCATGGCTGATAGTAATTGTGATTGCCGTGTTAAATTAATTCGGAGATTTTTGTCAGTCTCGTTACGGGTTAGCCAGAAGCCGAAAGTCGGAGAACCAGTCTAATCTGGTTTAGTCCTTGATGGTTGACCATGGTGCATGAACCATGGTGACCTCCCTCCAGAAGCGGATTAATCCTTCCAGTCTTCTCAAAAGTTAGTAATAATTATGTAGGATAGGTACCTACTCAATGTGCATACCTTGCTGTGCCTTTGATAACCGTAACGCTATGCATAATACTGTTGTATTTCAATCACAAGTAACACAACTACAAATCAAAGAATTCATTTTAACACATTTTAGAACATGTCACTTTAAGCATAAGGTTCCAATTCGCAGAACTCAACACACGATAAGCATTTTATGCAAATCTACATTGGATAATAATAGAGGTGTATTAAAGATCATTTTCGTATGGCAGAACTGGTACAGTCTGTTGTCAACATTATCTGACCCACCCTAAACACAACCAAAATTGGACCCTCTGCCTATGATAATAAGGTTTAATTTCAATTTATCGATGAATACAGACACGCATAAACCCACCCAACGTTGTCGGAGCCACCGGCATTATAATTATCATTTTGTTAAGCTATTTTAATCATTATCTCGTTGACATTAAAGTTAAAAACCTTTTAAGTCACCTTACATAATTAGAACCCAATCTTGAATTTCGTGGAGTCTTAACAAGTTCTTGTGGCTTGGCGGTTTGATGTTGGATTGGCGAGGAACAACATGTGGGTTCGAAAACACAGTCCACCTGTTATCAGTTTCTTTTTTAATTTGATTTCATTTCTACAAAATTGTTTGCATTATTAAAGAACGGCCAATATGATTTACGCCTAATAACTTATCTTGTAAACAGGTGGGTAAATTAAAAAAGTTTAAGTTCACATATATTTGCTTCGTGAGGTAGATAATAAATTCGTCTACTTAAGTGACAAAAGTTACACTACGCCCATTAGCATTGACTGTGCACACACATTTGTAAATCGTTTCGCATAACTCGTTAAGTATTTTTAAGCAATTTGGTGTAAAAAAGCATCATGTCGCAGCTTAATGACTATACCAAACATAAAATCATATTTTTACATGAGCAGAATGTTGGAATTAGAGAGATTGGTCGTCGTCTTAATATAGCAGTAAGTGTTTTTTTTATACCTATTTTTTTTAATTGATTGTGATTAATGAACGCGTAGTTGGCTATTTTACTATTACATTCACTCCTTACAAGTTACATAAACGGTTCCAAAAATGTTTTTTTTTTGTTTTAGAGAAATACGACTGTAGCTAAGACGTTATGGAGACAAAGTAAATATTCAGCGGATTCGTCCAGGGGCAAAAAACATCAAGTATAGTCCCGAATGCGATTGCCCATTAATGTAACCGCAATAAAACACCATAATTATTTCAGTGGAAACAGTGAGAAGGCATTTACACGCTGCTGGAATAAGGAATTATAAACCGGCACAGAAAATAGCATTGACACCTGCTGAAGAGGGGTCCGTTTTGCCCAGGAATATTTAAATTTTAATTGAGAAGAAAATGTTGTGATCTTCACTGATGAAAAAAAAAAACATTTAAATCGAACAAAGATGAACGTAACAAGGAACGGTGCGCCATCACTCCGCTACTAATTAATCTAGGATATTTTTAAACACACCATGTAAGTAAATGCTCAATGGATAGATTGTTAAACCATTAAAATGTTGCCAATTACGTGGTGATGTTATTGTCATAAATAGTTTTTTTTCTATTTAAATGACATGTTTATTCACTACGTATAATAGGCAGCTATATCTCTTTAAAGCATTTCACAGACAAGAAAACATGCCTTTTTTAATGTTTATAAATGGTTAGATTTGATTATGGCATCCTCATAATATATTGTATATTAATTTGGAAATATGTGAGCATTTACTTACTTTATTTACCTAAGTGTTTTAATGAAATAATAAACATTTTAAATTTGCAATTGTTTAGTTTTATTTCTATGCGTTGTCCATTAAAGAACTGTAAAAAAAGTATAATAAAATAATTAAAAAAGAAACACCTGAGCAGAAGCTATATTTAGGTTAAACTTGATTTCGAACGTAAACAACGATTAGTGACCACAAGACTAAAGAATTTAAACCATATATATACTTTAATAAAGTTTATTCTTGCACAGCACAAGCAGCCAACCTTATCCTAGTGCAAATAGATTATTTTGTATTTTATCCCTTCATTATTATTTAATCACTCCATTAAGACATGATAATAAAAAACTACCTATAAAATAGACAAAAATAAATTGTAAAGAGAAGTTGTTTTTGCAATTTAGTAAGGCAAGGAAAAATAATGTTTGCGCGTTGTCACTGCATACCCTTAGTTAGTAGCATTTGAATACCAGTTTTACAATGAATACAAATATTTATTTTTCAACTACCCACTTAATACAAGTTATGCCAAAATATTACCATTTTAGAAACTTTATATTTGAAGATTATCCGTCTATAGTTCTTTACAATAATACAAGAAATACTTTTAGAACAAATTCTAAATTGAAAGCAAAACAATATCTTCGTCGCGGGATTTGATCTCGCAACTTGTCACTCTCAGTCTTACACACAGACCACGAGACCAGAGTTACTTGACCGAACTCATTAAAATAAGCTATTACACTTATTATATTATAACAAGTTGTTATAAGATTTAACCCAATGCTAACGTGATAAAGATCAAATTTGCGTGTGTGTATTTTTATTGTATTTATTCCTTCTCAGTTCTCGAGCACTTGACTGATAACCTCATATAAATTGAAATTAAACCTTATTTTCATAGGCAGAAGGTCCAATTTCGATTGTGTTTAGGGTGGGTCAGATAATGCTGACAACCGACTGTACCGGCTTTTAAGGTCAAGTGCGACATTTCATTGTTACTTCCTGATCGATTCGGTATCGGTATCGGTACCGGTCACCTGGTTTCGGTATCTCGGAGAGTGGCACGGAAATGATTGTTGTTCGTTATCTATTCTGCTTGTACGGCTTTCACAAAGCGTAATTAAACGGTGTTTCTAGTTGCAAGATTGATTCGTTATTAAAATTATTTAGGACTCTATTCATATTGTTTTAGGACGTGAAATGCGAATGAAATGGACTAAGTCACTCAATTCCGTGTTTGTTAAACTGATTGATTCTTGATAAATGATTTCTTTTATACAATGTAGCTAGATCAAATAATTAACAGACAATTACACAATATCTAGTACGACAGGTTTTTAATTTTAATTGAACATGCTAACTGCTTCAGATAATCGGTAATATTTTATGCTAGCTTTTTTGCCGCGACTTCTTGTAGTAAGTTTACCATAAATTATTCAATGACATTGAGCAATAGTGTAGCTTTCTAACAGTACAATATTTTTTGCAATCAGACCACCCCCCTAGCCAAGTCACAAACGATAATCGTAAACGCTCGGTAGGTACCAAAAGATTTTCAACTTAATACCCAAGAGCCTTAAGTTGAAAATCTATTAAAGATTTCTAAGCGTTAGCGACTGGAACGAACGAAAACGCTATGCAATCTTCATTAGATCTTCAACTTAAAACCAAGCACATAAAGTTGAAGATCTATTAAAGCCTACTCAGCGTTTGCGTTTATCGTTTGTGACTTGGCTAGGGGGCAGTACTTCTAGAGATTACTTCTTACAAACGAACGAAGTATTTTACTCTATACAATATTAGTTTAATAACAGGTAAAGTATTATTAAGTTCATTACAAACTTCGTAATGAGTACGTACCCATGTATCAGAGTACCATCTTAATGTACATGGACACCACAATATTTCTCAATACATAATTCGTTTAGTAAGTATTAGCAATAATTTTCCAAAGCCTAATATGCAATGATTTGTTACGCCTAACACTGGCAGGTAATAAACTTCAAAAGGTTGCAACGGACGAGGTCGAATATCATATTAGATTCGATCTGATATTATAAAAAGTAATAGGCAGGTACGCTAGATTTTGGTCTGGGAATTTTTAGGTCACGTAGGTATAAAAAATAATAATAACTAGCAGTGTTATTCTGTAAAATATTGGAAATGGTTATATTTTTAAGTTTTAGTTTCCGGCTGATCTTTATTGTATAAAATCACGTGAATAAAGGCGAAGTGAGTTTTAGGTGAGCTGTCAATTCCTAGCATAAGGACCAATTATAATGGTCCTTTATGTTTCTTACAACAAATCCATCTGTTTATGTAAACTATTTCTTCTTTCATGTTAAAATAAGTCTCATTTTACAAAAATCGAATTATACCTTGAGTACCGTTTGAGTTTTAAGTGCTGGCAATCTTCTAGCTATTGCTTAGCAGTTAATAAATCTCCGAAAAAGAACATTTTATTACGGAATAACTTGATCGTCTGCCTAGAAGTCAAATACTCCCTTCATTCGGCCCTGTCCTGTCACAAAATACATTCACAGTTGACGCCTCCTACCTATAAATTACCTACTTGCCAAACAGCTTCATAGGCCAAGCAGTTTCGAGATTTCGTGTTTGTTAATGAGTGACCTTTCGCTTTTCTATCACAAGATAAATCTCACTAAATAGGCATAAAACTTAATAAAAATCAATAAACAGCTGATTCTTTTCACTCTCAAAATAAAATTAGCATTGCAAATGTCACTAACATCTCACGCACGCTTCTGACATGACGTGACACACAACTTTCTTTCTGTCAAATCGGTTAAACATGTTAACCACGGCTATATAGATACATAATATATTATCGTAGTTATATGACTTTGAAAGTCTCTTCAAGGGCGTTCAGTGATGTCTCCGGTAGAAAGAAGGCGCGCCTTATTGGCACTAAGCAAGCGTCGACACTTGTGTCTGATACAAGAAAGTATTTAGTGAGATAAGTATTTTATTTTCATAAAATTATTGTAGAATGACACTCTGATCGATGATCACAAAAGTGTGCGGTATTAGCAACTAGACACTGAAAAGATCCTAATGGAACACACGAGCAACAGATTTCTATACTTAGTACGGAAATTTATTTGTTGCTTTTGTGCTTTTAATTTTGTATAACTACAACAGTTGTTGCACTCATTACTTGTCTGCGCCACACACTAACGGATAATTGGCAAACAAGCACCGAAAGTGTCTAGCACTAGCAACAGGCAACTGTGACTTCTTTAAACCGATGTCACAGGACACAGTCACTGCAAAGAGTGGCTGTTAATAGGGTGCGTAGGCTAGGTAGTAGAGTCCTTATATCTTCTAATGACTAACAATGTGCTAGCCATGGTTGCAATCTATTTAATCAACCTTTCAGCTTCCTCCATCGTTAAATTACAAACTAAGTATTAGTCAAGTATGTCACCGGCCTTACTAACAATACTTTTAACAAAGTTTTGCGTGTGGGTGTCTGATTCGTGATTACTTTCAATGACATATAATTAGACCAAATGAGGTTGATTGCCAGTATTAATTGTACTGTCACGGAAGGTGGCATTATGCTCTTTTTAATGGTTGATTAAAAGTTCTTATTAATTAGAGTATGGTTTGATTGCATGCGTTTTACCGCTTTGTGTTTAATTGTTCATGACAGACCCGTTGGTGTCGTGGTTGTGAGCGCGGCTCTTGAGCGTTGGGTTCGATTTGCCAGGTCGGGGTAAATGTTCTTATCTTTTCTTTTTCATTGGTATTAACAAAAGACAATGTTCATAATATTACTGGTGCCTGATTGGTTTGTGGTTGTGGGTGACTAAAAGACCGAGGGCCCAAGGACCAAAATTTTTGAGAGAAGACTGTTCTTCACTTATCGCTAGGAAGTCGTGAAGGCATGTCGGGTTTGTCTTTTACTCTTAACTAACCATGGAGGTAACTGTTTATTTCTAGTTTAACGTGAAGAACTGGATTACTGTATACAAAGAAGCTTCTCTAACAGAGTTCTTCGAAATACTATTCTAGGACCAAAACTATTTCTTCAGCGTATGATGCCATGCGGCGATAGATTAAAAATGTCGTAATGATGTACCCTTGTAGGCATGTAGGAGTTAATTATACATGTATCAAGCTAGCAGCATGTCACATAAGGCAGATAATTACAGTTTTTACTCAACTATACCTGTACCTTTATCGACACAGGAATGTAGGAAGCAAGGTCGTTACGTGTCTGCCTATCCCATAAGATCAAAGTCGTGATAGCATAGGAACTTTTAGTACCAATATGCCCCGAAGGTGTACCAGATGGTTCCCAAGTCATGACCCTTAGCATTTCTGAACGAATCGAACGAACGATACGTTCGAAGGCCGACCGGTGCGCAGGCGCAGTAAATGTCAGATGAGATAGGGCTGACCCATCATGGAACGTGAGATTGTCGAATGTTAATTCATAATTAATAGTATTTACTTAGAAAGGTGGATTTTGGTATGGGCAAGAGCAGAAAATGATAATTCCAATATGGTGGAAGAATCAATGAAAAATATTTATTAAAAAAAATAGTTATACCATCAATTTAATTAAAATGGTCACAGTTGTTACCACTTACAATAATTAAAGACATAACACTAAAAATATAAAAGAAAATTCAAAAAGAAAGAAAACACAAATATCTTTTTTTTTTCGTTTTTTGTTGCAGTACTTCTGACATACCAATAAAATCTATTAATATAATATGTGTAATGTTATAAGTTTTTGGTGTGAAATATTACTTTCCATATTTACCCCAGTTATTTAATTTAATATAAAATTAATTAGCTGCTTAGTGTGACTTTACGGCTAATTAAAAAGCCTTCACAATAACATTCTTATCTTAACGTTCTATTGCAGGTCAAAGATTACAGAAATTAATTAATAAACAAATCTAAAACGTCACTTCATGGAAAATGTCAATATTATGAATTAATTGAATTACGAAGTAGGAATTAATACGATCACGACGGAACATTCCTTGGCAAATTGTTTACTTCAGTGTTGTTTATTTTAAAATATTCTAGACTAGCTTCAGCATTCGACTTCGTCTTCGTAGAAATCAAGAATATCATAAAACATGGCCAAGAATTGTGCTCCGTCCGCAGCGTGGTGAGATCCAAGTTGATGCTGATTGGGGATCCAAAGTGAAGAACCTTCTATAAATGTGTCATTATCATTATCATATCAGCCGCAGGACGTCCACTGCTGGACATAGGCCTCCCCCATAAATTTCCAAAAGGACGGGTTGAAAGCTGCCTGCCTACATCTAGTGTCTTCCTAACAATGTGCGCCGTGTTCAAAATTACCAAAAATAAAAATATATACCATCACGCCTGGATTCCCTGAAGGGTTAGGCGGAGGTGTACCAATAGTATATTTTTAATTTTCAAAATTACGCCTTTTAAATAACCACACTATCTTAGTATCCCAAAGATTTTTATGTTGCACAAACTTTTACATACCCGTACATACCATCACGCCTGTATTCCCTGAAGGGCTAGGCAGAGGTGTACCAATGTAAAAACAATACAAAAAACAGAGTAGATAAATACAAATACGTTTTAAAAAATATATTTCTATTGGACAGCCCTACTCCAATCCGGGCGACAGGTGCACAAAAATAACAGATGCGCTTGCACATTGTGATATGGGCTGAGATTGGCCGTGAGGGGCCCGGCAGAGCACCTTCCCTATAGATACTATAGCAAGGGATCTACCTGCTCCCAACCATGAATGGGATTGGGATGCTGGTATAAGGAAAAATGCAACCTGTTCGCTAAAGTTTTGCAGCGAGAATATTTTTGGACTTATTTGGAAGTTGAGTAGGTGTGTGGAGTGATTTTATATTTGGAAAATGTTTGTTAAGGACCAGAGAATTGAGCGTTACAGATCATAGTCAAGTAGTAGTTGTAATAATGTTTCTAATATTCTTAAAAGCAAAATTAAAACAATTTAATTAACTATTTTTACAAACGCTTTTGAAATGTCAAGGAGTCGGTAAGTCAGAGAGTTAAAACTAGTTACTCGTTCTAAAACGTAGGTAGGTCCTCAGGGAAAAAAAACGAGCAAGAACGGCCACTCTTTGTAATCAAGTTTTTTTCAAAATCCTCGTAAAATTATTAGTATTGCGTTTGTTACAAATGTGCTAGCAGAACCAAAACTTTAAAGAAATTAGAAATTCGTATGAAAGGACCAATTTTTGAAAAGCAACATTTCGCTCAATATTCTCCTTTGTACCTTACGAAAACCAATTCCCAATTATAATAATTGAATAGACACCAAGCTTTCCATACTAATTAATTGGTCTATTATATTCCCACGGAGTCGGTATCAAAACAGGTGTGGCTTTAAATGTTGCTCAGCGATCGATCGAATAGAAATCTGTCACGACTTTACGACACGTTATACAGATTATCTATTTAATTTCCTATACGTATATATCACCAAAGAAACACCGGAGTTAACCATTTACTTGTAAATTCACAAACTTACGTAGAATATTCCAAGGTGATTTTAATAAGCCTACCATTTAAAATATAAACCCCCGACTGCCTGACTGCCCCGTTGGTCTCGTGGTCGCAAGTGCGACTGCTGTGCAAGGGGTCCCGGGTTCGATTCCCAGGTCGAGCAAAAAGTGTTATTGGGTTTTTCTATGAAATTCTCAGTAGCAGCTCGGAGTTTGGATTTGTGCCCGGTTAATGGCAATAGGCTCGCCCCCTATTACATGGGACCTAAATATACCGGCGAACTGTGGGTGTACATTGGTACACCTCTGCCTAACCCTTCGGGGAATACAAGCGTGATGGTTTTTAAAATATAAAATATCTCGATTTTAAAAATATTTACGCCAAACTTATTTATGCCAAATGTACATTGCATTTCTCTCTTACTTACATTTGTTCAATGTACATTTATAACATACGCTTAGAATAGATTTACAATTACGAGAGACTTTAAATGATGAGATAAATTTTGACGTGGGATAGTTTTGGTAGAACTAAGAAGACTCCTTAGTGGTTAATAAAAATAATAATAATTATATTGCTTTACTAATTACTACGGAGGGTTATCTTATCACAAACGACTATAGCACCATACACAGCTAATCCACAAGACATGTAAAGTATCGCCCTTGTTTATATTATGTACGTTATAACATAACTCACCTTGATACAGTATCTGTGTAATCAGTGATAATAGGACCGGTCGCATGCCCTTGCGCATAGAGAAAGGACCAAAGCTTTGAGTCGCGGTGACCTCTTCCAAAGATCTTGTCCTAATTAGGAATTGCTTGTTTGTTTTGGCAGTGGAGACTGCCTCTGAGATTACTTGTGAACTTGTCACACCATTTTTGTCTGAGCAAGTAATGCCACCATTATTATTACTGCCACAAAGCAGCGTTGCTGTGTTCCAATTTTAAGGTGTCGATGTAATTAATTGACATGAGTCATTTTAGCTTTGTTTTAAGAATGGCAGACTATAGGCAGGAAAGACTCCTTAACATCAGATTGCTTTCCATCCAATGATAAAAAAACGAATAAACTTTGGACTTGCAAAACTGAACTTAATGTGTTTCTAGGCAATCTTTTGGAAATCTATGGGGGAGGCCTATGATCAGTAGTGAATGTCCTGCGGCTTCTATAATGATGAATGCTCTAATAATACTTTTTTTTTGTCCTTATTATGTTCATTAGCTACTTGGTCTTTGGTGCCGATAGCAAAATTCAATTTTGGAAAACGAATCAATTCAAAGAGATAGTATTCAGGAAGGAGATTTAAAAAGAGATTTTAAATAAAGATAGTGGACACAAAATCCACGTAACACATTGCATTCAACGCTCTAGATATTAATATTTTTAATTAGTATTTATTAATATATTTTGCATAATCAATTTCTAGAAACTCATTTCCTTTTTAGCGTTATAATAACTTATAATACGTAACTACGTAATTACGATAATATAATAAATATATGCAGAAAACAATATACTGATTGACTGAGATTACCTACTTCTTCATGCAATAATTCCATTAATAAGACATAATACTCTATAACCGCCTCGACTGCCTCGTTAGACAACCGGTCTTAATGCAACTGCTACGCTAAAGGTCTTAGCTTCGATTCCCAGGTCGAGCAGTGTTATTGGGTTTTTCTTAGGATTTGTGCCCGGTTAATGGCAATAGGCCCGCCCCCTAATACATGGGACCTAATCGTTCCAGCGAACTGTGGGTGTACATTCGTACACCTCTGCCTAACCCTTTGGGGAATACAGGCGTGATGGTATATCTATAAACTATAACGTATTTACTAACACCAACTACTTCTATAAAACACCTTGCCATTCAAATATAAACCTCAATGCAAAACACATAAGACTAATTATTATTTACATGTAACAACCGTGGGAAGTATATGGGAGAGTGGAAACACTAATTGTGATTGATCGCGAACATCCTCGATACTGGGTATAATTCGATGCGATGATACTGCGATTATAAACGATTATCGATGTCATTCGATTCCCGTATCGAGAACCGGAGTGATATTTTTGCTTGCAAATTAAGGCTGGTTACATGCTTAGCGACACGTTGGTTGGCGCGGTTTTATTAGGTTTGTCGCGTGCATAATTTTATAGGGAATCTTGTGTTCTTTATCGATTCTTTATCTATACTAATATTATAAAGCTAAAGAGTTTGTTTGTTTGAACGCGCTAATCTCAGGGACTACTGGTTGGAATTGGAAAATTCTTTTAGTGTTGGATAGTCCATTTCTTGAGGAAGGCTATAGGCTATGTAACATCACGCTACGACCAACAGGTGCTGAGCAGCGAGGGTGAAACCGCGGGGAACAGCTAGTCTATAATAAATGCACGGTTATAAACTAGAATAGTAACGGAATTATAATTGGAAGAAAACCATATTTTGATTTTCACACTAAAATGTGGCAGACAGTCAGACCAGTAGACCTTTTTGACGAAAAGAAATGAATAAATCAATACATTATTGAAACCCCGATACAGCCTTGATTAGCAGATAAATTTTCCATCAAATTATAAATTAACTGCGGTAATTTAAGATATAAAAATAAGTAAGTAACAAGTTGACATTTACATTTGACACAATTTGAATGTAATTAATATTTTGTTGTCGTGATGGCCCAGTGATTAAGACACCCCCCTCTCATGCACGAGGCTGTGGGTTCGCAACCGGGCACGGGCAAATATCAACGTGACTTTTTCTATTTCATATGTAGGTACTTTCTAGGTTTATCTTGGTCATTACTGACACCGGTGAAAGAAAACATTGTGAGGAAGCCTAGACCTATAATTAATATGCGTCTGAAATCGAAAATCCGCCTTGAGCAAGCGTAGTGATCAATGCTCGTATACCTTCTCTGTATCAGAAGAGGTCTAGCCCTGTAATGGGACAATAATAGCTGGTATTATATTCTAGAGACTGGAGAAATGTCGAATAAATGGTCTAGCACGTAAAACCAGTGTTACACTTCATAAGCAGTTATTCAGGTATCATTAGGCTACGATTACATTTGCGTATAATCTTGCTGTTGTAACGCGCCTAATGAGCGAGCCAGCTATGTGGTCTTGCCTTACTGGGGCGAGCAGAACTCAAAGTAGTGTGGAAGGCCTAACTGCGTCGTTAGCCTAGTGGTGGTCCTAAGCGCGACTGCTACGCTTGAGGTCTTGGGTTTGATTCCCAGGACAAGCAAAGTGTTATTGGGTTTTTCTATAAAATTCTAAATAGCAGGTCGGACTTAGGGTTTCTGCCCGGTTAATGGCAATAGGCTCGCCCCCCTTTTATATGGGACCTAAACATACTGGCGAAATGTGGGTGTATACTGGTACACCTCTGCCTAACCCTTTAGTGAATACAGGCGTGATGGTATGTGTGTGGAAAGCCTTAGAAGTTGGTACGTTGGTAGTTGATTACTAAGATCTAATGGGAAAATTGTGATAGATTACCGAGATAGCAGCGTCAGATTAATTGAGAATCTGTCTTATTAAAAGGTTGATAAGTCTAGTGTTGAGTGCAACAACTATCTATCTACACATACTGGTATAAGAAACCTGAAGAGTTTCTTTGTATGTTTAAATGCGCTTATCTCTAGAATTACTAGTCGGATTGGAAACATTCTTTTGTTTATGATAGTTTCGTTTAGATTCATGGGAAATAGTGGCTAGGCTATACAACACCACGCCACGATGTACGGGAGCGGAGCAGTAATCAAAGACGTAACTTAATGCTGGTAAAACCGCAGAATGTTGCTGTGTAACTGCTTCGTTAGCCTCGACTGTTACGCTAGAGATTTTGGGTTCGATTCCCAGGTCCAGCAAAAAGTATTATTGGGTTTTTCTATGAAATTTTCAGAAGCAGCTCGAAGTTAGGATTTGTGCCCGGTTAATGGCAATAGGCTCGCCCACTATTACATCGGACTTAAACATACTGGCGAACTGCGAATGTACATTGGTACACACACCTCTGCCTAACGCTTCAGGGAATACAGGCATAATGGTATGTATTGTATAGCACTGTTATAGAAATGTAATGTTAAAGGACACAATAGACACGGAATAATTTATTTTAAGTATACTTAAGTGCTCGATAGGTATCTAAGAATGCGTGTACTCATATCACATACTTATCCAGATAGGTAATAATGATGAAAACAATAGAAGACACTTATTATGATTAAAATTATTATAAATAAACACCAAGTGTTTAGGTACATAATATGCTTTTTATAATTATCCGTGTTTTCCTAACCGCAATGTCCATATGAAAGTTATTTTAGTAAATATTGGTATTTAATTTTAATTAGTAGGTAGGTAGACATATGTTTGGAGTTTCTTGCTCGTTTTCCCCCATACGAAACTAGGTACCTTTTGGAAGCGGCAATTATGTTCAATTTTTTTCTTATGGATTACGTTCAAAAGTAACTTTAAATGGTGTAATTTAAATCAATAATTTGACTTTGTAAAATAAGGGTAGAAAGCACAAGTCGTGCTTACTGTGTACTCGAAGAAATGTAGCACCATGACGCCTATATTCCCCGAAAGGTTAGGCAGAAGTGTAACCAATGTACACCCACAGTTCGCCGGTATGTTTAGGTCCCATGTAATAGGGGCGAGCTTATTGCCACTAACCGGGCACAAATCGAAACCCCGAGCTGCTACTGAGAATTTCATAGAAAAACCCAATAACACTATTTTATAACATACAGTGCAATGAACTCAACTGTCAAAATCGTACAGTGATTATGATTATAGTATATGTGTGTGTGTTATGTAATTAAAATGCAAGTCATTCGCTTTCTATTCTATCATACATCTCTTTCCTCTAATAAAATCAACAAAAATAAATGTTCAATACTAAAACAAGGGTGACCATGATCATTCCAAAAGAGAGACTGTCTTTTAAATCGACGTGAATTTGTGTGTATTGCGAAATATTCCATTGACACCTGACGATCGTTCGACAAAGATGTCGTAATCGGAATTTCACTCGCTCATTCATTTTCAAGGCTATTATCAAGTTTTGTTTGTCTTTGGTGTTGTTGGAGTTTTCATATTTTATTAAAATTTAGGTATTTTAAAACATGTTTGTGTGTAACTTGATCTATCAAAAGAGGTACTGTTATTTGCTATATTCAAAAAAGCAATCTTCTAACTTTCTCACAAATAAAATCCGTGATTCAATTTAAAGAAATCCACTAACTAAATAAAAATTCCAGATAAAAGTTAACGGTTATCCAATTCGAATGAAAAATATAAAATTAAAAAAATCCGCACAGCAAAATACAATTGTATTATTCCACCGAATAGTGCGTAACAAGAGAGCGGATAACGGATTATTTTAAATAAAAAAAAATATAAAAAATAACTAGTTATCCACGGCGAATAACGACAGTGAAAGTTATCGCAACGCATCGCTGCCTTCTATTTACCTTTAGCTAAACGTTATTTTAAAATTAAATATTGGCTTACTTCGTCTACCGTTGCTAATCAATCGCCAATTGACAAAAAAACTGGTTGTCGTAAGGTGCTATTTAATAAGAGAGCGTGATAATATGAATTTGTGTACTTTATACTTTATTTATACATATTATGATATAGTAGTTTTAATGCAAGCCACATAGCTTTCACATCTATGTATTCAAAATATTGTAAAACATTTATTTAAAAAAAATATGAGTTACGTGCTCACGAAACTACATTTTAAAAACTAGTTTTTTTTTTGTCTTGTACATAACGTTTAAAACAGCCTAAGCTCTTAAACTTAATTGAAATAAATGATTATTTTGAGACGTAGAATAAAAATTGTCGCGACTTTTTCGTGGTTTGAATGAAGGTGTGTGCAAATAAAACTGTTTACTTTTGTCATGCATTAATAGAGTGAAACCGGTATCTTAGCCAATCGTTTTTTTTTGTTATAGACTGCGATTTACTAATTTTCTGACGGAAATATAAGTACCCATTCTAAACATATTTGAGTGGGTGTCGTTTCATTAATATTTGAATTCAACATCCTTGTGAAAAATAAATAATGTCGTTTGCCTTCTAATAAGGGTTTTTTTTTTGCAGTCAGTAATGATGCAATTAATTAGATTCTAATTACGTGGTTAACTAATTAATGGGGAAAATTGGTGAATCAACACAATTATTACTGGCTTTACCTGTGAGCAAGAGAAGCGTTTGACGTTACTGGGAAAAAATGGTACATAGGTGTTTTCTATTAATAATGTCATCGAATGTTTGATTACTCCGGTGTTTACGACTTTTATCAGTAATTACTTGCGCTCTTATCAGACATAACAACTTGGGTAACGTAGGTGCTAAATACATAAAATTAAGGTGCATAATAGCGACTCACATACTTTTGTAATGGTTGTTCCTGCTTTTAGTTCTTGGAATTCTATTTGCTAATTTGTTAAAATGAGCCTTTAGTTTGAATAAACTATCTTCGAATATGTCATAGAAAGAAAATCAATGAAAGCCTGTTTGAATTACACCTATCTCGCATCTCCTAAATTGACATGTCCGTTACCCGTATCTCTAATTGGTAGATATTTAAGCAACGTTAGAAACAAACTATTCAATGTCTCATCTGCAAATGACATCCATTTACATCTTAACTAAAATACCGCATTTCTTAATTTAGAGTTGCTATGTTAATTAAGTCATCAAGAAAAATATCGCGGTAAGTAATCTTTTCTGATCTAAAAAATAATACGGTTTCTCGGATTATGTATTACCATTTGAAACAGACGCTAAGCGGCCTCGCGTTTTATAACACATTCGAAACTAAGAGCACAAGTGTAGACTATTAAAATCTTGCGTGTAATACAAAAGTATTACACAAACGAGACTTTTGAAAGCCATTACAAAAGAGCACGTGAGACTATGCAAACATTTGAACTATAAAAAAAGACTTACAGCTTTAGAATATCCGCTCCCGGCGCTTCCATCTGAAGAGTTGCTCAACCTTCTCTCACTGTTGGACGCTGGCGGCGACCACGCCGAACCACTGTCTGACGGCATCTTGACAACCACAACTGTCTCACATCATAGCTATCAACCACTATTAACTCGTTATTAACCGTTATTCACAACACTAGCACATCACTATCGGTGTTCCGCGGTCCATTTTACTTGTCCCGTTTACCTGCGGAAGAAAAAAAATATCGTTGAGATTTTTTATGATGCAGCAATGTTTTGTAATTCACTATCTGTTGTAAATGTTAGATGGAACATAAAAATCGGACAAGCGATAACAAAAAACATGTGTTAGATGTTTCTGTAGATAACTTGCACATAAAGGAAATCACAAAACCTTCACAAAATTATACATGAGAAGAAACTCACACAATAACTGGAAGTACATGCCACAAAAATTCGTATAACATTAACAGTAGTAAGTTTACAATCGCTCGGCTATTTCGGAAATAACCGTTGTTGGAAACACGTCCGTTCGGTGGCGCGCGCGGCGGAGTACTGGCGCGCCGAGCCCACTGCCCAGGTACACCGTACACGACAACACAGATAAATTCTATTATTTCTTAACCTATAACCAGTTATATTATTATAAAACTACTTTATTTTACACAACGTTCTTTAAAGTTTTTGTGGAATTATTAGTATTAATGCGTTAATGCATTAGTTCAATTAAAATAATGGTGTCTATTGTTGTATTCTTAACATAACAATGCGGGTATTACAGCGATTGTCGTTGACCAATACGGATTTTATTTGTTCTAGAATTCAAGTTTTGCTGATGTTACGCTTAGATTTTTTCGAGCACATTTTTCGTGTTCTCGCATGGCTTAGGAAATAGCTATTGTATTTTTTAAAGTTTACAATTGAAGAGTTTGAACGCAATCTCTGTGCAATGGCACGACGCGCTTCTTAACTGGCATCACTGATGTGGATATGTCGGCAAGCCTGGAGCAAGGTTGGAAGGGCCATGTAAAGTGACAGATGGGTGCCGGAAGAGGGGCGTTGTGGATGAGGGAGGAATAGGAAACGCTGATGACTTAAAAACGTTTATGGGAGATCGGTAAAATACAGGAAAGAGTAGTAAGTAGGCTATGGGAGAGATCTTTGTCCAGCAATAGGACAATCAATGAATTCAACAATACAATTTTAACTTTTGTTCAACCATCCGCCACATCATGATACTTTCTCGGTACGTAAGTACAAAAAAAAAATTTGACACGAAATGCCGAAGAAATTTGAACTACATTTAAATATGCCCGTACAATATGGCCTGAATACCTCGTATATCTGATCGGTACCTATTTGTTGACACGCGATCAATTACCCATTCAAATGACACGGTGCACACATGACGCGATCTATCGCGGCGCGGGCGCAGCGAAATGGGAGGCATTGTGCTTTGTGGGACACCATGCCTTAGGAATTCAGCAAGACAATCTTTGTTTTGATAATAAGGGAATTTAAAAGCGCCACAGGTGCTGCCATAAACGTGGCTACCTACTGCACCCAAGTACTACTATAAAAAAAGTATAACATTTGGCATTTGGGTTGACAGGTGTCAAAACTCATATACTATAAGTTCATGAGTTTTGACAGCTGTCAATCTTTTGTGTTACGCCAGTATTTGTCAAACAACGATTATCGATGGTTTTGTATTTAGTCATCAAAAAATCTGAGTAGCTTTAGACTTCTCACGTTTGCCGAGGTCAGCCTAGACTTCAAGTCTTTATATCTGGACTATTTGGAAATAAAATGGAATGCAGACTTTACGCCATTTGAATTTAAATAATTAATAAAGATGATACAAAACCGAATAATTCAATAATAATACGAACAAGCGTTTAGTGTTGCAAAGTTACATATTTTATCACTCGACATTTTAAATGTTAAGGATACATTTTATTGTCCAAATGCCAAGGCATTTAGTGCAAAAACATCGATGATAAAATAAAATATGATAGACATAAAATAAAAGATTATCGATTAATATGCGAAGAATAAAAAGCAAAGATTTTCGACGCATATAATAATACACCCACGGGCAGAGTTAAATCTCCGTTTATTATGAAGCAGGGAAAACTGCATCAAAATCGGTTCAGGAATTTGCGAGGTTATCCCACCAGACAGTCATTTTTTTGTGGTGATTACACAGAGATTAGTGAATTAGTCGTTATATGTTTCCTGTAGTATATAAAAACTGTTTTTTACTTACTAAGAAGTACTAAGAAATACATTCCAGTATTGAACAATAGTCGAATGGAGCGTTATTCAACATTGTATGCATTTTTATATCATTAGCGTGTTTGAGGTCGCTTGATTAATGATCTATCTCCGGTAATTATAATTATACTTAATGGGTTACTTTAATTATTCTTTATTGTCATGGCTTTGGTTTTTCTTTCGTAGCTTACAGTCTAGAACGATTCTAGCTAAGTAAAAATGACTTAATTGTATGCTATTAATAGAAAAGGCTGTATTTTTTATTGAATTACTTGTTTAAGTTATGCGCTCGGAAAAAAAATTGGTAATTCTAATTATTATCATAATCTCATAATCAGGAAAAGAACAAATGGAAGGAATTGGGGGAGGCCTTTGCCCAGCAGTGGGACAGTACGGGCTAAATAAAAAAAATAAAAAAAAAAAAACTCATAATCATCTCTTAAAATAGTATTATTATGATACTACTTTGTGATTTTTATTGTTCGATTTTGAAGTCTCTGTACAAACCCGAGGGTTGAAAATCCAATGTTGCTCTACACAAAATATCTAACAATGAAATGAACTTACCAGCAAGCTAATAAGATTACAGTTAAAAGGATTAGTGTTTGCCATTTTTAAGTTCAGGTCTAAACAAAAATGAATCGAAAACTTTAAAAAAGGAATCTTTTAAGAATAGTAAAATTTGGTCAGTCATAAAAACATACCTGTACAAAATTGAACAACACATCGAAGTAGTCGTCATTTTCTACACTAATATTATAAAGAATTAACTTTAAAACTATTGGACCGATTTCAAAAATTATTTTGCCGTTAGAAAGCTACATTATCGCTGAGTAACATAGGCTATATAACATCTCACTACGACCTACGGGAGCGGAGCAGTAACCAAAGACGTAAGGCGGGGGAAATAAGCCACGCGAACGGAGTCGCAGTTAGTTCGCTAGTTATGAATAAAATGTAAATATATTTTTACCGCAACACTGTTTTTTTTGTCATCTTACAAATTAGGTAAAACAATTATCATCAGCATCCCAAAATGGCGTTTCCTAACGAACCGGTTGCTATAAAAAGGACATTTTTGTACCGTTGCGTCATTTAGTGGCATCTCTGGCTGAATGGTGATTCAGTATATGTATAGGTATGTATGGATAGTTTAATTGGTAACCTTGGCCTTTGAAGGTAATGATTACGAAGTGCACTGACGGAACTAGATATTGACACGCCTTGATTGGTCGGTTTTTATTGATTTTTTGATATTAGTGCATATTTATGGCTACGTTTTATTTATTTATTTATTTAAACTTTATGCACAAAAAAAAGTACAAAGGCGGACTTAATGCCTTAGGCATTCTCTACCAGTCAACCAAAGGTGGTGAAGAGATAACATGGCAGGTGCAAATTAACGTTTGTTTTTTTTTTTTGTTTGAAATGTATTTTAGTTGTAACAATGTTAAAAACTTTTCCAACTAAAACAGATTTTTACGATTTTATTTAAATATTTTTGCTACAGTATTCTTTACAACCCAACATTTAAAAGAAGAAAAAAAAAATAACAAGAAATTCCTAAACCATGCACAACACATGGCCACCCTACCAATGGGACACTTTCTACGCTTACACACCGTGCGGAGATAACGGCGAAATTGTCTCGCTGAATACAATACACGGACACACCTTTATTCCTTGTAACATAAGGTTCAAGTTCGCTACCAAAGGGCACTTTAGGTCATTGTAAGTATAGACAAAAGGGCTAACAAGAGAAATCGGCCGGTTTGGCCTTATTCGTAGATTTATGTAATAGAAGCAAACCTGGAGTTATGGGACGACGTTGTCTTATGAAATATTCTAGTGCCGTGTCTTGGTCAGCTACCCTAGGTGCCCTAGGCCTGTTTAGAGAAGGCCCATGGCGATAGCAATATTTTGGTTGCAATTAATACTTAATCAAAGTATCGTGTTAAATTATTTGCTCGTTTAAATTGTTGATTTGTTGCGCTAAGTAGCTTCGTCTACTGACTTTCATTGTCTCATGTCTAGCTAATGTAAGTTATTATGCTTTGGATTTCTGTAGAGGCTTGCAGTGAATAGTGGTTGTGTTCTGTTAATTACTACGCTTGACTAATTTATTTATTCAAACTTTATACAACAAAAAGTATAAAGATGGATCTAATGCCTTTTGCCAACTATCACGTTTGTATTTCCCGAAGGGTTAGGCAGAGGTAAACCAATGTACAGTGTACACCCACAGTTTGCCGGTATGTTTTAGTTCCCATGTAATAGGGGGTGAGCTTATTGCCAGTAACCGGTCGGTCACAAATCCTAATTCCGAGCTGCTACTGAGAATTTCATAAAAAAAAAACGCATGTCACTTTGCTATAAAACATGTTTGGGGTAATGGCGTTATTCATACAGCTTAGTATATTCCATTATTTAGAACAATGTTATCCATCTGCGCAGAGAAGTGTTATCATTGTGTCTCTTATCGGCTCTCTTGGGATGATAGCGTCCGATCTAATCTCTGCTGATAACAATGAAAGGTGCGATAAACAGCTGATATTGTCCGTTGTTTTATCCTATGAAGAAATCAATGATACGGTGGAGATAGACTCTAGAAGAATCCATTGTGTAGCTTTGGTTAGTGCCGGTTACTGAGATCTTACTCCATAAATGGGAAAGTTTGGATGAATGGATGTTTGTTACTGAGTCACGCCAGAACGGCTGAACGGATCTGAGTGCCAAGTGTGAGTTTTTTCATTCACGTTCGATTGCGAACGCGTTAGAATTTTGTATAGGAAAACGGTATAGCGCCACCTGGTTGTCACTAGGAGAAACCTAATTTCTCATACAAAATTCAAACGCGCTCGCAATCGAACGTGATTCGAAACAACTCACACTCAGCACCCTGGTTGACATTTGGCGCAGAGGTAAAGTCTTTTTAACCCGGAAAATTTTACGGTACCCTGAGATAATATTTCAACTTTGACGCGGGTAAAGTCGTGGGCAGACGCTTGCTCTTGAATAAATCTCTAAATTGCAAACGTTATTGATTTTATAAAAATATCTGTTTATGCAAAGTTTTGTTTGAGTTCGGTTAAGCAGTCTCCTAGAGCTGTTGTTGCTGTAAGTCGTTTATTCCCATCTGCCACCCCTGAGTTTGCCACCGGGGTGGTGGTTGGCACTAATAGGTGGCGTTTACCACCCCGGTGGTGGTTTATTCCCATCTGCCACCCCTGAGTTTGCCAAAGGGATGAATATTATGATTTCACTCGCACAAAGGGGTGGAGTCGTAGAACAATGCAATGTTCCGTGTCTTGTCGGCCACTGTTTTAAGTGAGTGCGTAATCTATTGAAAAATACTGCAAAGCACTAAGTAGGTACTTTTGTTCTTAACGACAATAATGGAGCGCACCACAATACAAAAATATTTATCAACATTTTGTAGATCTATTTTAACAAGATGCGTGTTATTGTTACCTATACCTACATAGCTTTTTAAAACTGTTTTGTGTTATGTTTTACCAACTGTGTATAAAATAAGTAATTACTAGCAATAATAATTGCTAGTAATTATACAAACATTCATTTTATTTTTTGAATTAGAGTTATTAATTAAAATAAAAGATCCATATATTATCCACTAAAATTCATTTCCATTGCTCTTGAATCATGATATCCAGTGACAATTTTTTTTTTTTTTTATTGTTAATGTCCAATACGAAATGCGGAATAAACCCCTGTACTATAACTACGAAGGGGGAAATTAAACTAAATAGGTACCATTGCCCACCGGGGTAGTAAACGCCACCTATTAGTGCCAACCACCACCCCGATGGCAAACTCAGGGGTGGCAGATGGGAATAAACCACCACCGGGGTGGTAAACGCCACCTATTAGTGCCAACCACCACCCCGGTGGCAAACTCAGGGGTGGCAGATGGGAATAAACGACTGTGGTCATTCAAAAAAAAAAGTTTATTTGTAACAGGTAATCCTGGGATGTACTGTTCCGATAAAAAAGTCTTTTACTAAGAGAAAGCTGCACTATTGCAGTATTGCTGAGTGTCATAGGATGTGTGTTATGGTATAGCTACTTGACTTCCATGCGGACGTAGGCGCGGACCGAAACTAGTCATAATAAAATGGGAAGCCATTAAAAAGGGTCAAACATAAACTACATCGCAATTTATCGTTCTCTTTTCTGAACGTTTAATAGTAAAGAACATTACGTCTGTCGGCAGTGTCTTCTGAAGTGCGCATACGCATTTCAACAACGCAGTAAATCTAGTGGGAATTACCAATTAATACGATATTAAATACTTGATGTAATGTCACAATACGACATTTAACACTCCGCTGCACATTTGTTTATTATACGTCACAGATTTTAACAGCTAGGGTTACCACTGTTAGTAAAAATATATAGGTACTTACAGCTAGCTGCTATACCCCTTGGTTTTAACCGCGTTCTGTTACGTCTTTGGTTGCTGCTTCGCTCCCGAATGTCGTAGCATGATGGTATATAGCCTATGCTATTCCTCATACATCTAGATAAGTAACATATACAAAACTACTTATTCCAATCCGCATAATTGTACTCATGCTAACAACCTACTTCCCCAGAGATTTTTGTTTTTTATTTGCAAAGTGCATGATCCTCGTTAGCTGCAACTGCAACTAGATGCGAGTTGCAGAAAATTTGAACTATGGCTTACGATTGGAGAGGCCTATGTCCAGCAGTGGACTGTTACAAGCTGACGATAAAGACGATGATGACCCCAGATGCTCATTAAGCATTTCCCTCTAAAGCCAATCTTGCCAGCCCTACATACAGTCATTACACTGCGTAGCAGATCAATTAATAATGGTTGGCATTTAAAAGAATCTCGGCGTTGCAGGAAGACCCGAGGTCGACCGGTAACATTCACAAGCTATCCCTTTGCACAAGGATACGGAAGTCGAAGTACACGCTCTCTCCCTAAATGGGTGGGTAGATCCCTAAGTGAAGGTTTGTGAAGTTGATTCGAAAGGTGATTGTGTTTGTGATATGCATACAGATTTTGTATGGGACTGCTAAAGTAAAAATGGTTTAAAATGCTGTTGGTATTATATATTATATTTATACTAACTTTTGTCCGCGATTTCGTCTAGATGAATTTTCTTACGGATAAGTAACAAATTGTCACAGAAAAAAAATTGAGATAATATATTATCCCAATTTTTCTTCTTCTTACTACTTCTTATCTACGAATCATTTTATTCTTAATCGTGCCGGTATTTCAGGCGATTACCGCATTCAAACATAAACTGTTCAGCTTATGTTTCTTAGACTGTAATATTAGTATGGATAAAATATAGTCAAATAACGCTCGACAATAGGTAGGGTAGCTTTCTACCATTTAAAGTGTGTAATAGCACCAGTACTTTCAGAGACTATACATTACAAATACATATTTTTATATCTATATGTAATATAATCATTCCAAATGATTTTAGGTCAACACAAAGTTCAGTTTTACGTGATACTATTCAGGAGAGCAACAAAAAATAGTTAGGAACTATTGGCCGATTCTGCCTACACCAAAAAACTACAAAAACTTCAGAATCCCAAGAACTGGAGGTAAAAAACGCGAAGGCCTACATAGTGACACTGACCACAGTGAACATTCACAATCAGTCGGTCGGATGCGCACGCGCACCGTTACTACTGTTTTTGCGATCACACGTACAGCTACGTCGCTGTCTCGCTCTAGCTTAACATAATGCTTAACGATTGATGGTCATTGGTCAGTTTTAGATTTGGAACGATGAAGAATAGTACCTTTCAAAGACTTTGAATGGAAATTCCTGACATAGGCATTTGGCAAATACATACTGCAAAAAAAAATCTAATTGAGCATAGATCTGCCAAAATAACCTAACCCGCAACTTCAAACTAATTCAATATACAAAATATTTTATGTAAGTGTTATGTTTAGAATAAATAGATTTTAAATGAAATAGCGTTGAATATTAAAAACCACTTACTTACCTACTAAAGACAGGAGAAACAACAAGAGTTGCTTTGTTTAGGCAGTTCAATTTATAGATTAATTTAACAACATTTCTTTTGTTTTTTATGTCTAATAATTTATTATTGTGGTCACAAAAGCAAGTAACTAAAATCGGGATTATACATACATACATAAACTCACGCATTTTTCCCATTAGTGAGGTTCTTCAGAAAGGTCAGGTAGACAGTACTCGTAACCGGCGTGCATGCATGACCAGATTTATGAATGTGGATGAGGCAAAAGGAGTGTGTAAGGATCGTAGCAGTTGGCATTCTGTGGTTTCTGCCGACCCCCATGGGAAAAAGGTGTGAGTTTATCAGGATTCTGCAAAGAAAGCTTACTAGTTCCTTCCTACCTTCACTCGCATTTACACAAGAAATTCCACTAAAACGAAGTGAGAGTGAAACGCCTTTAGCTGCGCTAAGTCGTTTAGCTAATTAGCAGTTAGCGATAAACACATAAAATAAATACGTATTTAATGAAAGGGAAATCGGGAGAAAATGTAATAAATTTACTAATACCTCATAAAAATCATATTAAAATGTTGTATTTAATTAAAAGATTAGTGCATGGGGTTTAATGGTTAATTTTATAAGTTGAACGGAACTGGTGAATGTCCTAACTTATGTTAAACAGTAAACTTTATCTATTAGGTGCACCAGCAAAACCTGGAAAGTCACGTCCATTAAAGAGGAGGGTGTATAAGCATTTTGCAGCAGTGCTATCCTGTAAAAATCTCCCGAGGTGAGTTTAGGGGAAGTGAGAATGAGGTGGGCTGTCGATCCCTAAGATCAGAAAAGATGACAGCTAAGCTAAAACTGCCTTCATTTTAAATCATTGGTGAAGGGGAGACCTTCTCTGGTTAAATCTTGAAGGTGGTGGGAATTCCAGGTTTGAACTGTCTATGTGGCGATGTTTGGAAGAATTCAGGAATAGAAAAGTCTTTCAACTTAAATGATGATGACGATGATAGTGGTAAAGATAATGGCAAAAAGTCTAATTTTCCTTTTATCAGGACACAATTCATACCTAATGACAAAATCTTAATGTTCAACTGTCAAGATTCGGAAATCTTCGGTTAACCGAAGTTGCACAAAGATGGCGACAAGCTCCTTCCATTTTTAAATATGACAGTTTCATAAAGCGGATATTTATAATAAAAATTATGTTCGTGTTTACCAAACTGCAGTACCATAAGGAAATGTTTCCCCAATTTATGCGATCGTTATAATTATGTTAATACCCAAAAGGTTTTCGGGGCAGTATTAAAATGCGTGGCAGCGTCGCTTTAAAGTTTATCATGCGTAAGACGCCATATTGTGCAAGGATATAAGACCGTGTATTGTTTTGCATACATAGGTCAAGTGAGACGTAACTCAAGATACTACACTACATCTTTATGCAAAAGAAAAATAAGTGCTTTATCTTTTGTAATTTTAGGGGCACTTGAAGATACATACACCTTTTGTGCCATACATACATCTCTCTGCGATAAAATATTGGTTTGTAGATAAGATATTAATCTGAGAAGATATGATGGAAGTAAATGGAACAGCCCAAAGAACGCTTACGGTTCATCATCATTATATCAGCCATAGGACGTCCACTGCTGCACATAGACCTCCCTCATATATTTTCAAATGGACCCTGCGGTTTTGATATGGTTAACTGTGTAAAAATCACCCTCGGTTAAATGAGTGAGAGGTCAGGGTATTTCAAGCTCACTTCAGCTGAAATTTTCAACAGAATGAATAAAGGCTAGTCGGTAGGTTTTGATTATTGTTTATTAATTTCTTTTTATAGCAAATTCTTGTAGAAAAATGGAGATAGCATCTTTTCATCATGTTTTTTATTCCAAACTTGAATTCTATAATCATTTGTTTCCAGTCAATGTTTCAGTTACGACGTTATTATTCTAGGTATTCACGTACATGCGATTCTGTTTGCAAATTCGTTCACGTAACATGTGGGTAAGTGGGTAATTTTATTAATTAATTGTTAAATAATACGGTGAGAGTGATACGCGTGGTAAGTTCGCTACCTTGTTGTGTAAGTTATTCTCTTATGCATATGCTGTAGGTTATTTTTAGTTGGCAGTACTTAGACATGGGCTGATCACTGAGTCGCTAGGTAGGTTAAGCGACTCAGTGTCTATAGTATACGTCATTTAAGCATGAAATTTTCGGGATAGAAAGAGTAATATTGTTGAAGTTGATGTGTGTTGTGACCAAAATAGATAGGGTAAGGAATGAGTATAATAGAGGAAGTTTGAAAGTAGTGCTAGTGATAGAAAAGTTGAAAGGGAACCGTTTATCTTGGGATGTGCATGTGAAGAGGAGGGATGACACACATGTCACCAATAGAGTTATGATTCTAAATGTGGATGGATTGTGTGAAGATATGAAAGAGAGGAGAGTCAGTGATAGTATGAGTACAGCACGGCATGGAAGAAGAAATCGTGTTGCGTCGACCCCAAATAACTTGGGATAAGGGCAGAAAGATGATGATGATATAGGATACAGGAAAAAAATCTCCTGTATTGTAAGTGCGTTCACAAATATATAAACCCATATACATAAAAATCCAGATCCAGGTATCAATGGTGCTACTAAGTGTTAGGAACGATCGCAATCTAATCTCAATATGTCGAAAAACAGTAATTTACCTACATTGATAGTCTCTGTCATGATATTGTGACAAGATTTTGAACGTCTTTAATTAGTAGAATCGGCCTTCTGAATTCTCATTAACTGAACCCACACACTCATTACATATTGAGATAGGAATTTGACCAAAGTATGTGTTAATACGGTCATAACGCGATAACTTGTAGGAAACTTAATAAGGTACGTTTAATGTGGCTACTAAAGATTATGTTACTGCCTACTAACTTCGTTTTTACCGTGGTTTGGAGATCGCATTGTTAGTCGTGTGAAAGAGGTGGAGTGAGGGCTTGTATAGCGTTGTCTCTTTCACAGATCACTATCAGATATGGAGCGTCAGATAGTCTGTCTTAGAATTTATCTTGATAGGTTATTTATACCATTCTCTATCATTTACAGCAGTACTTGGTACATTTTTGTGGATTGTGTTCAAATTATTGGTAGTATTATATTGTCTAGTTTATTTCTCTTTTCTTTAATATTATCTATGTGGTGTGGTTTAAGCTGGTAGTAATAATTTCGATTGTGCCATTCATCTTACTACGAAAATACTATTTTATATTAGACAAAATTCTCCAATCGCGGAGGCAGACGAAATCGCGGAATAAAAAGTAGCCTTCGTCCTTTCTTCAGGTATAAAACCCCGTACCAAATATCCATCAAAGTTGGTTCAGCGCTTTAGTCGTGAAAGCGTAACAGACATACATTTACATTTCCATTTATAATAATATGAGTATTAAAATAGTATGGCTTAATTACTTAGAATTCAGTTAGTGAAACACAAATTTATTTATGAGAAAATACTCTATAATCATAACTGTCGAACTAACAGTATCCTGTCAACACACAATATAGTCGCAATTACTGAAATAAAATTAGTTCACTGAAAAACTGACCAATTTTAATTCTTCAGTCGCGATTGGTCATGGTGATGGCTTTTCATCGCGAGTTTTTACTCGCACTACAAATGACGGCTTCACAAGACGAGTTTCGTACTAGTTACTTCATTATGACAAGAAGACAGGTACTAGCTAAAAACTTAAATGGAGCTGCTTTTGTAATGTTTTGAAACCGTTTCTGAGATGGTGAGATCATGTTTTGTAACGGAGAACTTGAAGAAAATTAGAATACTTGAATGCTTGGAACATTGGAATCGGCAGCAGAGATTACTTAAGATAAACTTAAGTTGTAGATAAACTGCGGGTTGTTCGAAAGAGATACCGCGCCCCCGGAACGCAAAGGGCACATGAAGGAACATAGATGGGTTTTAGTCAGTAAAAGTCTGACACTCACTCCCGTGCCGCCCAGGGTGGGGGAAGTTATTTGATGATTTCCCATCTATAAAAAAAAAGTTGTAGATGAAGATGGCGTAACATGTCTAGAAATTACTCTTCAAATTAATTGCATATAAAAGAGATCCTGTACTGGTTATACAGACTCGTAAACATTGGGATCGGCAGCAAACGTAACTTCAAGATAATCTTAAGAGGACTCAAGTTATAGATGAGGACGGTATAATATGCCTAGACAAATCGCTCTTCAAATAAATTGAAAAAAGAATAATAAAATTCTACTATGTAGAAAAGTAAACGTTAGTAGAAGGTTAATAAGAGAAATGTCAAAGATATGACAAAACAAGGAAGCTACAGTCATTCATTCAATACCAGACACAGGCAAATGGCGAGCTTATAGAATGCAGCAGAATGATGGGGCTTCAAAATTGCATCAATAAAATTAAACATCATTAATTACACAGAAAGCTAGCAACATACTGCAAGCATCCATCTCATTACCATTGCATCTAAAAACAGTAGCCGAGCCCACATTCCCGGGGGCTTGCAAAACAAACGAGTTGCGCTTATGTGCCTTAAATGGCGTTAGCACATGTCCTCTCGTCCGGCTACTGGTGCTTGCAGAACTGCTTGATTTAGTTCAACCATTTTGGTTATTGTCGCTTAGCCGGTTGGCTGTGGATCCTTAGACCGAAGCACATAAACCTCGCTTCTTTGCAGGTGGTAATAAGACTCATCACAATATAGTTGTTAACCAAGCATACTCAACATGAAACCAAGGATCATTGAGCAAAAATTATGGCTAGGAAACGAGTTTTATTTTTAGTGTGAAATCTCTGTTTAAGGCTGTGAGCAAAACTTTGCGCATACGGCTGTATGCAATGTATGCAACATTACAGGGCCTTAGCTAAAAGTTCTTTCATAAAAACAACAAAAAAGAAGTTGTAACTTTGACAACAAAACCTTTGGTTTTGTACATATTAAATATGTACAAAACCAAAAGGCTTTTAGGTATGATCTGGAACAATAAAATAATCGCAATAATGGGAAAACTTTCGGCTTTGTCATTTTTCTTTTTCATCGATTATTTGTCTACACTAACGGCCTATAGCTGCATCTTCTTTAGCTCTAAATGAATAGCTTTTAGGCCTTAGCATTAGCAACAAAGTCTACTAACAGTTTTCAAGAAAGATGTGCAATCAAATCTGCCTTACCCAACTTCGATTTAAGGAATTGATCGTGAGATTTCTCCTTATTAACTTGAATAAACTTTACTTAGTGATTTAGAAAATGGAGCGAATCTACAGGCTGTACAAGACACATGTCTGTCGAAACTAGAGCCTCGACAGATGGCCGGTTGTATAACAAGTTGGCGAGATTGTAAAACTGTAACTTTATGCGAAGTAGCCGAGCGTGGAGGAATGAGGAAAGGCTCTGAACTCCTTGGTGTTGGGTTTCTTTGTGATAGTTGCTTGTTTACTTCCAGGGCGGGATTCCCGAACAATGGGACATGAAGTGTGTCGGTATGTGCAGGAATGTTCTTTGGAGTAAAAAATGGGCCTCCAAACAGCTTTTTTTTTTTTTTTTTAAAGATGGTAAAATCATCAAATGACCCCCCCCGTCCTGGGCGGGGCGGGAGGGAGTGTCAGACTTTTACTGACTAAAAACCATCTATGTTCCTTCATGTGCCCTTTGTGTTCCGGGGGCGCGGTATCTCTTTCGAACAACCCGCAGCCCCGGCAGCTCCAAACAGCTTGCGTGTCAGTCGAAACACAGCTATTTGGAATACTGCATTAGCATGGGTGGGTCTGAAATTTTGCACATGCAAATGAACGTCCGTTTCCTTATTTTATCGACAGTGAACATTTCTAAAGTCGTAAGGGAGAAGCACATATGTAAATTCTACCGTTTTTAGTATGTTCGAATGTCTAGTAATGTAGGCACATCAAGAATGTCACAGAAAGGAGCGGCAGTCGTTCAAACCCAAGATCATGGTCATGACGGTGATTTTACGAGTTTGGTAGACCGCTAAGAGCGCAGTAAAATCACTTGGTCAACCTCAATGCATAGAAACAGCGAGTAGTGGATACAAAGCCATCATTTATCAAGTATATACCAACTATTAAATAAAAGATTCAACGTTTTGCATGTAGGTATTAATATATTTCGTTCCGGTCTAGAAATTAAGAAAGATTCAACGGAAGACATTACACGATTCGTCTCAATGATGAAACTAACGGACGTAAAAGCCAAAGTTTGCAAAGTCTTTACAAACAGATTTCTAATAATTATGAAATCATTACAGGCAGACAAGATTTAAAAGAAAAATAACAGCATAGTGTATTAAAAAGTAATAAAGATACGATCGGACAGATAGCCATTGAAACAAACTCAAATACAGTCGAGTTGTTGGGCACCGGCATCACAACCTATTATTTAGAGGTCCAAACGAAAAAACTTTTGCAAAAACGAACACAACACATGGCCTGGACGACCTTTGAAATTCCATTAAAGTGAACTCACCAAATAAAACCGAACCTTAAACTGACAAAGTTAAAGTTGAAATTAGAGTAGGAGATGATGAATTTTATGTTGTTATGGTTTAGTAAGAAAGAAAGGTAGTACAAAAAGAGGAAGAGGATTGTGAAGCGGTACCCTAACGACCTTGGGTTACTGTAGGCCGCGTATCGGCTGTTGCTCCGACGGGTTTAGAGCCGGTTGCGTTTTTGTAGAACCACTTTTGGGTCGAGTTTGATCGATGGGCTTTGAGGTACTCGGCTTGAAGTGGTATTCCGTTTGTGTTTGGGATACGGCTTGACTATAGCTAATATCGGTATTTCTTTTGCATGTTTTTTGGCTTTATTTGCTGAAGATTTTAAATACTTATACAGGACGTTTAATAAAACAAATAATAATATAAGCCTATTACTGTCCCACTGTAGGGTAAACGCTTCTACTCATACAGAGGTGAAATGAGCTTTGAACACCACGCTTGCTGAAGGCGGATTACCAAAAGAACTGTTCACGAGTAATTCGGTAGATTAGTTAGGTACTCCCCGAAGGGTTAGGCAGAGGTGTACCAATGTACACCCACAGTTCGCCGGTATGTTTAGGTTCCATGTAATAGAGACGAGCCTATTGCCGTTAACCGACCACAAAAAAAAAGTAAATGTATTTCTGCGTTTTCTTTTTTATATTATTTTTATTTTCATCTGTATGTGTTACGTCATTAATTATTGTAATTGGTAACAACTAAAGTAAAAAAACTAATAAAAAAGAAATGTAACGCTTTCCCAAAATTCGTTCTTTTACAGTAACAGATACACTTATAATTGCAAGTAACACCATATTCATATTGCTTCGAAGCTCGATTTAACTTACGGTGCATATTCAAACCGTTGTACAATTTACGTTAGTACAACTCATGCTTGTACCGTTTGAAGGTCTACTTACCCCCTTAGAGACGAAGCATTAAGCTACATGCATCTACTTTCTTTCAAATTATGTCTTATAACCATAAGAACCTGTAAATGTCTATGGCTGAACATTACTTATTAATTAGAGGCTGTTAGGTTCGACCTTACTATAACCTTCGACTAGTATTAGTTTATTTACTTGTACATGTTAATACTGTGGCTCATACTCTATCTATAGAAATAAATAAAATTTCAGTGTCAGTTTGCAATAATAACCAACAGTGATAATTATAAACTATTAAAAAAAATGTCTGTCTGTTCCACCTCCATCTTCGAAACGGCTGGACTGATTTTAACAGGACTCTCACTGGTAGAAAGCTAATGTTATAAAGAGTAGGTGACTTAGGCTACTTAAATTTTAGAAAAAAGATTAGACTCGTGCAATAAAATTAAAACTGTGCCGATAACCGTCGTTACGCAGATAAAGTCCCGAGCTTAAGTTAGTTTAGCTGTAAAAGTTGAATTGTCATCCCTTTGTTGCTCAAAATTTTCTTTTGGCTTTTCTTCTATTGCATGGTTATTAAATCCAATAGTGTCTACATCAGTCCCATAAAATAAATTAATTCGATTATTAATTTTTACTGCCAAACTTTCGATTTCCGCCAGTATTCGAGTCGGCACACTTACATCTCTGCCCTGTACCGCGCCTCGTTTGTCCACTTCGGCGCATCTATGCAATTATTAACTTTTACTTTCTTTGGTGTTTTTTTTTTCTTAAGTTTCAATGCAAATGCGGATAGAAAGCTCCGGGAAGGTAGGCGGTGAAATTTGTTGCTTCGACTTTTGATTAGTATCTAACGTTAATAGTTTGTTTTATGTTTGTATCGATATGGCCCTTACTATCAATTTGAAGAACGACCTTGAGACTATTATAGCCCACCTTGAAAGAGTCATCTGATTTAACATTATAGAACCATTCTTGTTGCAAGAATATTTGAACCAGGATTTTCTAAAAACTTGATTCAAAAGATTGCTCGTGATTCTGCATAGAGCCCTACCTAATGCCTACCTACGTTTTGGGACGAGCTTCAACTTTTTAACTAACTAGCCGATATTTTGACAAGTCAAAAGATACTGCCAATGTTTTGACTTTTGCATCTGTATGGTGTTATTCTTTAAAGCCATACAAAGTAACACGCGATAAACTATAGCACATTAGCTTCCAGTATAATTTGGTAACCTTGACAAAACAGCGATAGTAAAGGCAGTGAATGAATTTAATAAAGTAACAAATGCAGATGCATTAGGAGTCAAGTTCACCACGAATAAGATGCATCGACCATTTTTACTTTTATTTTTCGAAGGTCTATCAAAAGCAGGTGATGATGACATTTCACGTTATCTTTATTCATTTTCTAATAATGCTACGGAATAAAATTATAAATCTATTTTGGGAAACAACTAATGTGGCTTTGTCAATTCATATGTATTTTCTAAGTTTATCTTGGACATCACTGACATCGGTGAAGGAAAACTTCATGAGGAAATCTGGACTTATAATTAACTAGCTTTTGCCCGCGACTTCGTCCGCGTGGATTAATAGTTCCCGTTCCCGGGGGATTTCCGGGATGAAAACTATCTTATGTCCTTTCTCGGGTCCCAGACTATATCTGTACCAAATTTCATTGAAATCGGTTCAGTGGTTTAGGCGCGAAGAAGAGACAGACAGACAGACAGAGTTACTTTCGCATATTATAATATTAGTACGGATGAGTCGAAATCGCCAATCCATCATGAGGCAAGTGTGGTGATCGATTCTCGTGTCTTCTCTGTATGAGCAGAGGCCTTTCCCATGCAGTGGGATTATCAGGTATAATATTTTTTCGGGAATTTTGAAACGTGCAATTTTGATCCAGTATGTTCTTCTGCTTCTTTAATAGAAGATCACACTGTTTTATTTTATTTTAAAACTGCGTGTTTCTGCCTCCTATACTAATATTATAAAGATGTAAAGATTGTTGTATTTTGTTTCTTTGAACAAGTACTGGTCCAATTACAACAATTCTTACACTGATAGAAAACTATTGATGAGTGTCATATGCTTTATGACATACTTGACTTCCACCCTAAGCAAAGAAACCGAAAGTCTGTTCTTCAATTCTAGTGTTACTAAACAGTTAAACTTTGTTTTCGTCAGTTTCCCAACTTTTCAATATTAATTTATTATCTTGTCTAAATCACAATGAACAACAACTACAGCTACATGTTGTTGGGTCAGTATCATAACCGTGAATCGCCACGTTCACCAAATTGTATAATTACACAATTAGAGCGTAAACGTTACCGGCACATGTATGTATGTACGAGTATGTATGATGTATGTAACTGAATTGTAATTTTGATAATCATTGCCTTTGTAGAAGGAAAAATAATAATAATAATATGCTTACGTATGATGTGTTATCCGAGGTCAATGACTCCGTGATTCATATTGTAGACTTTATATTACTTAGATTTTGTCTGCCCCGTTCGTTTTGTAGTCGCAAACGCGACTGCTAAACGTGGGTTTAATTCCCAGTTCGAGCAAAGTGGACAAGGGTAAGGGTCGTAGGATCTATTTAAGTTTAGAACAAATCAAACTTGTTTCCGTAAATAAACATAAAAAAACATCATGCTAGGAGACACGGGAGCGAAGCAGTAACCATAAACATAAAACCACGTGCATATGCATAAGCAAGTTAATAGATAAAAATTCCAGGCACATGCATTTTTCAAGACAAAAAACTACTTCAATTCTTGGAAATCGTCATAAAACTGTAGTTGTAACATGAAAAGGGCGGACTCACTGACGGCTTGAAGTAGTTCAAGTGATAAAGAAATAACAAGTGTTTCCATGTGTTTAGTTTTTACATTCACTTGAAACATTTCTGTCTATTCATTTCTTGACGATAATATGTAATTATTATTTATATATTTGCATACCATGTCAAAGCAGATTTTTCTACTTATTGGAAGAACTGATTTTATGTAGCTGCGTATATGTTAAAAACAAATTTATATATAGGTGATATATTCTATCACCATAGAAGCGAAAGTTTCTATTAACTTAGATAAAGCTTTTTCGTTAGTATTTCATATAGTAATAACTATTTCATAAAAATAAAAAGAGTTTTTTTTTAACGTCATTGGTTGGTAAGCAATCCGACGCGACGGCTCACCTGATGTTAAGTGGTCACCGTAGCCTATAGACATCTACAATACCAGAAGCCTAGCAAATGCTTTAAGTACCTGAAAACCTGAACACAGGTCATTGTACTTATCATTGTGTACAACTTTTCCTATGGAACCAACCCTGAAAACATAAAAAAGCAGTTGTTTCACACACTTATGTTAGTTTAACTCGAGAAAATATTTAGTTTTTTTTTTCAAATTTAGAGATAGTCCCATAGCAAAAGCTCTTTGTATAAGTACGAAAACCCCTTTTCAGGTTTATAGTAAACCAAAACATAGCCTACATAGGTCAATAGATCTCTTCTCCAAACCAATATATTGTTACAATAAACGGTTTAACAACCTTTAAAGTTGTCAATCTTCTCGATCAGAAAGTCGATCTCAACTGGAAACAACTAACACTTGATAGTTGCCCCTTTGAAATATTGATAGGAATTGAAGAAACCCACACGACACTGCACACTGTCATTTTTACTGCAGACGCAGAGACGATGGACATGATAAGCTAGACCTTTGACACTGTTAAATGAAAGGAAAGATTCAGAAGAACTGCAGATTGCAAAGAAGATGGACAAACAAAAAGTATCTAGCTATAGATGGTTTCCATTATAAGGCTAGTTTCTGTGGTATCAGACAAAGAGGTATTTGTTAGTCAAACACAAAATGGGTGTGAAAAGACACGAAAGTCACATATTATTCTCAATCATTGCGATACTTTTTTTCTTTCGGACCATCCTTGGGAACCTTCTGCGGGTAGTTCGAAAGAGATACCGCGCCCCCGGAACGCAAAGGGCACATGAAGGAAAATAGACGGTTTTTAGTCAGTAAAAGTCTGACACTCCCTCCCGCCCCGCCCAGGGCGGGGGAAGTTATTTGATGATTTCCCGTCATTAAAAAAAAAAAAAAAAAAATCCTTGGGAACCTTCTAATTACGGAGATAGGTATTAAATTTCAAATTTCTATCCAACTCAACATACACCCACGATTCCTGTACTGTTGCATGCACTCGAAAGTACAATGTTTATTAGCATGCGATACATTCTGCATGACCATTTTTCCAAAAAATTGTTTAGTTCAAAGTTACTTAGTTTGATGGTTAGTTTGCGTAATTATCGGTTAAATAATGTGTGCTTTATACCCTAAAGAATAAGATCGCGTATATTATTTGTGTCTCTGGATAACTACAATATTAAAATGACAGACTATCTTAGACACATTAAAACTGGTCCTTCTGCACTTCTATCTTTTATTTCCTAGGTCCCAATTTAGCCCCATCTGGTAGCAGTATCTCACACAATAAAGGCAGTAAATACCAATAAACAATGCACTTTAATGAAGTAAAATGTCTTAAACATGCCACATTAGCCACATTGATGCTCTGAGCGAAACCTTATGGTTTCGTATAAATCGTTCGAGAAAGTGGCTCAGACACTGTTAGTGTTGCTGAAAGCACGAAAAAGATGTATCGGTTAGAGTTTATGACTATATTCCCTTGAGCTAACAATGGTGCCGATTCCCTTGTTCACAAACTAAACTAAAATTAGAGAATTGACATCTCTTACTAACATACAGCGAGAGAAAAGGACGGTAATACCTTAGAACTAAGTTAGAGATGTCAAATTAGGTTTGCCTTGAACTTTTCCGTGTTTTTTATCAACGCGTTCTAACATGTCAACTATAATTGTATAGAGGTTTTAGATCAACTAAAATTGACAAGTCTTATTCACGTCCGTCCCTTTCTTGTTTGATTAGAAAGAAAAAGATAGAAATAGTCTAAATTAAGTTTAGCTTGTGCATAACAGAATCGACACCAATGGCTTATTTAATATAGTTGAATTTTCAATTGGTTTTGAAAGAATTATTGTAAATTACGTTCAAAAGCGCCTTTTTATGGTGTAATTGTAATAAATACTTTGACTTTGACGTCACTGACATCGGTGTAGAAAAACATCTTCATCTCTCTGTTTGCAACTCCGTGTAAGAATAAATATGCTGGCATTATTACTAAAATAGAAATAAACAAAGAACCACTTGTCACAAAAAAATAATCTCGCAATTGAGGTAGCCACATTATAAATTGACTACACATTTAATTTTTAGGCAAACATAGAAACTAACTTTCTCTCAAAAATATAAAAATTCAAAGAACATTTTATATTCATTTGTCTGCTAAAACAAATACATAAAGAGATGATTAAACGTGGGTGTCAATTATTCACGCTTAATACCTTTAAGAGCAAGTAAAGCCACATAAGGCACTGACGCATTTATAAAAATTAAGTTTTAGCAAGAAATTGAAAGCGATATTCAGTCAAAACTAATAATGACAAAGATGGAATCATTTTAAGTAGACCATATCTTAAAGAGTTTAGTATATACAAATAATACATAGCCTTTTATTGACCTACTGCATGGCAAAGGCCTTTATACAGAGAAGGCACGAGGATCGATCACCAAAGCGGTTTGGAAACTTTAGTCTTATTTTAATTATAAGTCTAGGCCGCGGCAGGCCATGTAAAAGATCGGTTTAAAGAACTTTGTTCTCATTAAGACAATACAGTCAATTACATGAGAAGAATAAAAGCCTATAACTAATTATTTTAAATGGGTATTAAATATCAGCGCGGGTAGAAGAAAAAAAAATGGTTAGCGTTTTGACTATAAGTAAGAAAGATAGCGGGTCGAACTGGATAGATTCTTCCAATACTGGAGGGATGAGCACTGAAACGTAGGATGTAAGGAGTGGAGGGAGGCTTTTGCCCAGGAGTGAGACAGAATAAGCTAACAAAAGAAGTGTAGGTTTCGACACAATGTTTTCTTTCACCGATGTCGGTGAAGGCATATGAATTGAAAAAGTCATATTGGTACTTATGTACCTAGTACATATTAAGCCTACAATCTCATGTATGAGAGGCGGGTGCCTAAACCAATGGGCCATCACGACATACAAGCTGCAGTTTTGCATCCTCGTCAAACATAAACAACTATTAATAAAAACAAGTTATTATTAAAAGTATTAACCAGGTGTTGCAGTTATATTTGAAGAGTTTCATGATCACCCCCTGAAATTTGCTTGATGATGCAAAACTGGACCATAGTTGGTTGACAAAGGTATATTCCTTTAATAGAACGGATAGATATTTAATCTGCTCCAAAATCGGAATGTAGCAACAACAACACATAAAACATCAATGTAAGGAGCCTGAAGATTGCAAGAGCTTATAGACGATAACATGTTAGGTTATCGCGGACAGCCATCAGAATAATACATTTCCTTCAATCCAGAAACATGTTCACAGTCTATACAAATAAATAAAATTGAATTGTCTGTTTGTTATGTGAAAATAACAGTTTTTTTTACTAGCTGCATAAAATATGAAAGTTTACGAGGCGCTTATAACAAAAACACATTTTGTTAAATTTTTGTCTGTCGGTCGGTTTGTTCCGGCTAACCTCAGAAACAGCTGAACCGATTTTGACGCAACTTTCACTAGCAGATAGGTGATGTTATAAGAAGTAACTTTTATTTTACAAAAAGACGCGCGACTATAACGCTGGAGGTTCGATTCCCAGGTCGAGCAGTGATAATGGGTTTCTCTATGAAATTTTCGGTGGCAGCTCGGAGTTAGGATTTGTGCCCGATTAATAGCAAGAGTAGTAGTAGTATTACATAGGACATAAACATACTGGCGAACTGTGGGTGCACATTGCTACACCTCTGCCTAACCCTTAAAGGAATACAGGCGTGATGGTATGAAAAGAAATATTGTACGAAGTCGCGGGCATAACCTAGTTTTAAACAATTGACACACAACCTCTAAAACACGTCTCGTCACATTTTAAATAGACAAAACATGACGATTTCAAAAAAATCTAGTTTCTATTTCATGACTGAGATAAAAATCATTGTGGTGCAAAGGGTTTTAAGCAATTTAGTAACGGCTTGTCCCCCGGCTCCGCTCGTTGCGTCAGTTGATACAGAAACGTAGCCTGAATACAAAGTGAGGCCTCCGCCATTGTTGAATATTTCATACAAAGCTTGTGTGTGTGATGTCGAGTGCTTCTTATGCAATCATATTGAGATCATGCGCTTTAAAGCCGAAATAATTGGTTTGTAACAATTACATAGATATACTAATATAAAAAAAGGTAAAGAATTTTTTTGTTTGTGGAAAGCGGTAATATTAGGAAATATTGGTTCGAATTAAATATAATAAAAATTGTTGTGGTTAGTCTTTTTATCAAGGAAAGCTTAAGGCTAAATAATATCACGCTACGATGCATGGGAGCGGAGCAATACTTAAAGACATAAATTAATACGGATGGAAAATAACTTAGGAATATTACGAAGCTGAATAGTTTGTTTTAATGCGCCAATCTCGGGAACTACTGGACCGATTAAAACACATCTGTTTGCATTATATAGTCCGTTTATGGAGGAAGGTTATATGCTATATAACATCATACTACAATCCACGGGAGCGTAGCAGTAATAAAAATTATAACTTTGCGCGGGTGAAACCACAATCGATTGCTAGTATAATTATAACTATAGCAATAATTAAACAAGTTTCAAAATGCTCAATTCTAGTGGCAATTATAGTCGATTCATAAAAACAAATATTGCTTCAAGCTGTGCTAAATGGCAATCAGAAATAGATTGAATAATTACCAATTCTATATAATTGAATCCGTGATAGCCATAAGGTTATCGAGGCAATAAAATACAAATTAGGTGTATGGTGTATCAGACGGAATATAACATTTATGTGTGTGTTTTATATGACTTGTGCTGACACCGTTTTTATTATTTACTACCTTGTGCTCGCGACTTCGTTCGCGTAAATAGCGATTATTTTTTTTTAGCACCGAGCTCTATTTCTTTTTCAAAAATAAAAGTAAGAAAAGTACTTAGTTCTAAGTTGCTCCTTTTAACATTAGCTTTCTACGAGTGAAAGTCCCATCAAAATCGGTCCAGCCGTTTCAGAGATTAGCTGAAACAAACCGACAGACAGACAAGCAAAAAAAATGTTTTTTCGCGTAATTAGTAACCTGTAATTTTGACATTACAAATAGACACTTCAATTTTATTTATTTGTATTATAGTTTGTTTTAAACAGAACATGATTATCTGAAGTAAAATAAATGAATATGAATAAAAAAGTCAGTTACATCAAATTCATATCCAACAACGCAATCATAAAGAATCATTCGAGATCGCAATAGTTAATTAAGTATGAAATAACAAAGCTGTAATAACAGATGAAGGTTGGGCAGCGAAAGGGATTGACGGTGTGAAATAATCATAACGTCTAAACCATGGACCAGCAAGTACTACTCTTAAAACCGTATTATTTCAATATAACTTTGACTGTGTACTGTTGGATTTTCAACCGTAGGCCTTAGCAACGAGAGTTGAAAATCCAATAACTGAAATTACAAAGTAATCCTACTAATATTATAAATGCAAAAGTTTGTGAGGATGGATGAATGTTTGTTACACTTTCACGCTAAAACGGCTGCGCTAAAACGGATAAACTTTATCACTGAGATAGATAGTAATATGGAATAACACAAAAGATACTTATTTGCTAGAGGTCCTGAGTTCGATTCCCAGGTCGAGCAAAAAATGTTATTGGGTTTTTCTATGAAATTCTCAGTAGCAGCTCGGAGTTTGGATTTGTGCCCGGTTAATGGCAATAGGCTCGCCCTCTATTACATGGGACCTAAATATACCGGAAAACCGTGGGTGTACAATTTATTGTACATGATTACATCGGTACACCTCTGCCTAACCCTTCGGGGAATACAGGCGTGATGGTATATTTTTATTTTTAATTTTACAAAGGATACTTTTATCCCGGAAAAATAAACGATTCCCGTGTGATATTACTCCCTTTGACGCGGATGAAGCCGCGGGCAAAATCTAGTCTTAAAATAGTACTATTTCAAGATGATATTAGGCCCCCAGTTCAATTACGGTAGTATTTTGTAATGGTCCGCCAGTTTTTTGTCAGATTAGAACTCCGTACAATGCATCGTGATTATGGCATGTCAGCCACTAAATTATACCAGATATCAGAAACTGGTTCCACGAAATATTGCTTTGTGTTGCACAGAAGCTGATGAAAACTTACTACCGCTATATCTCATTCGTATCAAGTGATATAATGCATTTGTTTGCAACTGGATTACGTAAATGCAAGCGAGGGACAATATATCAAATTAAATTAATTCTATGGGCCGATTATTTGACAGTAAGAATCTATCAATGATGGTGGTAGACAACAGAAAGGTAGACGAGTTAATAAACATAATAATATGCGGCTTATGTCTAAGAAGACCAGCTGAGTACCCAGAAGATAATAATATTATAGTGCATAAGTGTATGCGCAAACACAGCAGCACTCTCTCTTACTTTAATCTCATAGTCCAATGGGATGGCAATCCGACACGACCGGAGAGAGATTAGGCGTAGGACCATCGGCATTACGTGCTTTCCGAGGCACGACAGGCACTCCCAAACTCTGGATTGCTTTTAAGAAATTCCTAATTAAAAATATCAAAAGCATTTTTTGCCTGACCTGGGAATCGAACCCAGGATCACGCTACTTATCACGAGACCAACGAAGCAGTCAAAGAACATAACAGCAGATCATTGACTTAATACTATTCAACAGGGCTTAAACTTCATCAATAAAGAAAAGGCTCAGTAATTTGAAACTCATATTGAATCTGCGCTAATGATGTTAAAATATCCATAGTGAATGTTAATTTTCGCCGCGTACTGTTGTACGGGTTCGTTGCCCTTCGTCCGCCATATTTGACCATAGACTATGGAGTAGTGTTGTCGGTTAACAGAGCATGACCATAAATTACAAAAGCCTCCTATTTGCTTGTTAGTCAGTTTTGTGACGCATCACCGACTTTTTATTTTGCATTCACTGATTTTGTTTTCGATATTTGAAATTGGTTTGACGTGTGCGTTTGTAGGCTTTATACTTTTACCTTATGTAACGCGCTGTGTGGTTTGAAAAGTAATGGCAGAATTTGACCATGAAACACAGCTTTACAGTGTAGAAAAATCTTCCACTATCCAATCCTTTACTGATTCGACACAGTTTGTAGGAAACAAACAATAGAACAAGGTTAATAATAATACCGTTCTCATAATTATTATGAAGTCTGCAAATTATTATGATAAAGCCGAAGTGATTGTTACTCACACTTATTTCAAGCCACACCATACCATTGCATTATTTATTTTGAAATATATTTGTAGTAAAGCAACAAACGAGAGTTGTAACCGCAATGTATCTCTTTTTTTCCATCATTTACAAGAACTTCATAAGAAATAACACGTTTTGAAATAAGATCGTATCGGGGTACTGCAATCATAAGATTTCAATCTGGTCGATGGACTACTAGATATACAAGAGTCAATATTAGAATTGAGAAATACAATAGCGAAGAGAATTAGTAAAACAGATATACATAATTACTCTGAGGTGTTAAATCCAATCAATATAATCGCACTGTCAATAAAAACGTTACTTGATGAAATAGAATGATTGAGTCGATTTTATCTCTCAATTTTAATAGATAGCTTTGATTTTAATTTCCTCATCGTCTCTAAACATTTATCTATCAATTTTCGGATGTACAAAAAGCTAAGTCAATATTAATTAACAACTTAGTTAATGCAATTAAATTAAAACGATCAAGGTGATTATGAACTAGAATTCTGACATTTGACCTCCAGATAACCCGGGAAGATAAAGTCAAAGCAATTTCTCTGGAATTGTAACTGTAGCGTGTGATAAGAACCGGTCCCAACATGGAACCTTGGAGAACGCCGAGGGCGAATTTTATCATATCCAATTGAATTTTTATGCAGCTTTGATGGACAGTTTTGTAATATTGTTTGCTTGCTTTGCTTGTTTGAGGAACAAGATGTTGTTTTAGATTATTTTGGATACCGTACTAATGTGTTTTTTTATCTTAAAGTTTCATAATAAGATATTTGTATGCAAATTGTTTCATATTTTAAAAACTGTTTTGTTTTGCTGCTACTTCTCGTTTTTCTTATAAAGACTTAGCGTTGTTTACAAAAAGGTTAGCTTCTGTGAAATATGTAGTTTTATTCTAAATGCTTAATGAAATTGCTTTTTGGAAATGAAATGTAGAAAAAGAAACAATTTTTATACATGGGGCACTTGTTTGGCCACTTTCGAGACAGACAATTTGTTTTTGTTTTTGGGACCAGCCAGCGAGCCTATTCCTAACCACTGCAACTCCTGAAAGCCTGAATAAACAGTGGAGACCGCCAGAAACGAACCAGGACGAGTCCCGGAGAAACTATTGAATTGTCTTAGATCCCGCAACGAAATTATACCAGTCAGACACATATAAATAAAGTGACAATAAATGAATTAAAAGATACATCTGCGTTAACGTATACAACTGAAGCTCTTTAGGTAAAAAAAAAGTATACCCCGGTATCACGGTCTCCTCGAGAAGGTGATCTCAGTACTTAATGCATATTATTATTCAAAGTCATGACTCATCGAAAGGAAACACATTCAGGACCACTAATCACATCTGACGACATCGATAACATCCTTGTTTAATTAAATATTTCCAATTGAAAACAATGAAACCTTTCTCACAATTGTTAACGATCTAATTCCGGTAGGATGTGAAAACAATATGTAGTAAATAGTGACTATGATTGTCTGCGTCAAACCATCTATTTCATTCGGATTATCAAAAGGCACTTTTGAACGTCATTTACAAGAAAAAAGAATAGAATCTTCTCCTTCCTGCATCTTTATTTTCAAGTTCTTCAGAACCGTCGGGTGCTCAGTACTCAGTACAGTACTCATGCCAGCGTGCTTGACCATGTGTATGAACGTGGACTACCCCTATAGGAAAAGGCGTGAGTTTATATATGTAAAAGATTCTATTTTGCATACACTTCTTCCTTTTTCATCATGTTTATCATCAATTTTATTTAATAACTTTTTAACTCAATCATCGTCAGCATCTTGATGATATAAAGCTTCTAAGATCAACTAAAACAATATGTAGCATTGTAAAATAAATTTCTTCTTCTTCTTCTCCCTTTTCATCAGTCTTCTCTACTAAGCCTACACCTCCGTAAAGTTCGGTCTATTGGTGATATAAAGCTTCTAAGATCAACATGTTTTCATCTAAACCTCGTTCGTTGTCCTTTACGACGCGAAGAGCTGTGCCAACAATAATTGCGTTAACATGACCGCGCGCTATATTTAGCATCGATTAGGAACACGATCACGAGATTAGGCACACGATCTAAACAGTTAATAGATTTTGAAGACGAGATATGTTGGGGAGACTATTTGTAATTCAGAAATTGAACTATGGTCCTAGCAATATTTGAGGGGTTGAAATTCCATGATTAATCAAGTCTCATCATATTGGCCAATACAATCTTGATAAGTTTAGATATTGATCACGATATAATGGGTGTAAAAAGACACTTAACAAAGTCTTGAGAACAGTAGTCGAGTCTTTAGTTGTCTGGTAGAGAATGCCTAAGGCATTAAGCTAGGCTTTGAACTTCTTGTCTGGATCATACCTGGAAACCTTTTGGTGATGTAGAAGGTCAAAGTTCCAATATTTTTTTCTTTTTTCACGAACTTTTAAACGTTAAATACCACCACGACTCCTGTACTGTTGCATGCACTTGTAATCATAAGCGAGCCATTCATTGCGCGTTACTATCAACAGTGATTTTAGACTCCAAAATATAAGTCGTTATGTTACAGCAAACATTTTTGCTCAAACTTACTTTTGTTGTGCAGTATGCGTAGTTAACACCTATCACTACTCATCGTATTAGTCAACACAATCTCGATAAACCCAAGATGTAGATCATGATCCACACCGCGGGTTCGCTCACCGCTCACTATCTCCTCTATAATACTTCCATCTATCTTTCCCAGTTACACGGGATCAGAAGCATTACCAATTACCATATCAAATGATTTCACTAGGTCACCGTCTGTACTGGCAACTATAAATCAAATTTAAGACGTCATTGCGCTCCGGTCCACTTCTCTTTCGTGCCATTACTATGTTATTTCCATGAATATTAATTTGCGCTTACCGATGGAGATGTGAAGGTACCAAGTAATGCTTTATCGGTTCTTTTGTCAGTACTTTGGCTTTAATAGAAATGTTTATGCCACGATCTGTACATTCCACGGCCAAGCCTTTAATCTTGACTCCAATTCATGTAGTCTTTGTATTCTGTGAATAGTTAATTCCCGCTATTTTGTTCGCGTGAATGTTATCACGTCTGGGTTTTATTGTTTTTGTATGGAACCTTAATTATTTTCCCAAAACAAGAGTAGCCTATATTACTTCTTATAACATAAGCTATCTTATCAGTAAAAGTCCCGCCAAAATCCGTACAGTCGTTTGGGAGAATAGCCGGAACCAACATGCAGATAGAAGGACGAAAAATAAATGTTCTTTTCTTATATGCTTTTATATTATGCATTTAATATAAAGCTGTTATTGTGACATTACAAATAGACACTTCAATTTTATTCATTTGTATCGATATTGAATTCAACTTTACAGATCAAAGGAACACGATTACTACTTTTTCCTATTCACCTATCGGAACTGACGTCACAAGTAAGGCTCTAATTATCATAGTTTTAGTAAGAACACCGCAAGAACTTGCCTTTATGGTAGTTTTTGCTCCAAGTCACGCAACATGCATGCGCATATCCTTTCTAGTCCTCAATTTGCATACTATCAGGTAGATCTAAGATACTGCAATTATGTAGAAATGTTGCCATATGCGTAATAGATTCAAGATCGGTACACAATTTGAAAGCGATTGCTAGCAACGTTCAAAGATGGATGGGATAGATTCTACATTAAAATACTTTGAAATATCATTAGAAGTATGCATATAATGAACTAGCTTTTGCCGGGGACTTCGCTCGCGTAATTGTCGGGTACCGCTGACACGGACAATGTCACATACCATCCGTACAGACTTCATCACGCCTGTATTTCCCGAAGGGGAAAGGTAGAGGTGTACCAGCGTACACCCACAGTTCGCCGGTATATTTAGGTTCCATGGAATAGGGGGCAAGCCGCTTGCAATACAAAAACACAAAACAAAGTTTATTGAAAGTATCCCATGTCTTTTCTTGGGGTTCAAACTGGCCTCGACCCAAATTTCATCCAAATCGGTTCAGTGGTTTAGTTGAAAAGCGTAACAGACAGAGTTACTTTTGCATTTATAATATGAATAAGAATGAAAATTAGTATGGATTGCATGGATAATATGCGAAGTAACTTCAAAATGAAGCAAGCTTTAAACAACCATTCTAAAATCTATGTTTTACGTTTTAATGAGCAAATAGATTTAGATTGCATGTTATGTATTTATTTGTGAATCGTAAACATAGCATAATATATAATTTACATGCAAAGACAACAAAATCCAAAGGTCGCATGCATAACTGACTGTAATGGCTTCATATATTACAATCCTGCATGTATGATGAAGTAAAGGCTCTATGACATATTGTAAAGGAATAGAACGTTGGTTCTCAACATTTAATGGAACAGTTAAAGTTACTTTTTATTTTGAAAGAAGTGAAAAGAACTGAGTTGGGTATTTCTATAAAATTCTCAGTAGCAGCTCGGAGCTAGGATTTGCGCCCAGTTAATAGCAATAGGCCCCCTATTACATGGGACCTAAACATACCGGCGAACTGTGGGTGTACATTGGTACGCTTCTGCCTAACCTAACCCTTCGGGGAATACAGGCGTAATGGTATGTTTGTGTTATCATTTTTTTTTTAATCGTACCTCTCTGCTATGATGTTTAGGATAGAGTTGGAGCTGCCCGAACTCTGCAGACCATCGAGGCTAATTCTGCCTAACGATGGTTAAAGTAAAAATCATTCACAGAGCCTACCAAATGCACAGCAGAAACGGGACTACCCGAGCGAAAAAAGAAGCATTCAAAAAAATGTTACAAAGTATCAAAAAATTCTCTCTCTTATTCGCAAGTCACATTCCACAAAAAACGTTCAATATTCCAAGTACTGCTAATCCTCTTTATAATGCAAACAGATACAAATCAAAAGAAATCCCTTCAGGCTTAACCGATAAAATCTGCCAAACACATTGAGAACCTTTCGCATCATAATTAATCGGCAACGAAATCATAAGTGCGTTCCATTACTCGCCATGCACTAAGGCTTATTACCGAGGATGTATTACGAAAGGCAGTGGGCGGTGCATTTGCTTATCTGGCCGTACACGGAGCTAATACAAACACCCACACGTTTGTATGAAATATTGCTTTAGGTGTTTCATAGGTCAATGCAGCTGAGTGTTTTTGTTTGGTATTGTATGTATGAGCAATTAGGGTTTTAATTGTTGAGGGTATTTTGGTATATTTAATGTAAGGCTCTAGACAGACGGACTGCAAATTTGCAGTTTCAATGCAGTTTGAATGCAGTTGAAATGCAGTCCCTCTGTAATTACAGACAACAACTGCATGTCAACTGCATTCAAACTGCAAATTTGCAGTTCGTCTATCTAGAGCCTTAGGTTTATTATGATCGTGTTGTAAATTAGCAATAGGTACTGTCCTAGAGGCAATTTGGGTTACTTTAACAATTAATGATTCATGACGAAGTACAGTGTCGCAAAATTTACGTGTGGATATTATTGTAAAATAATTGTTATCATACTTTTCAAGCCTGTTATCGTCCCACTGCAGGGCAAAGGCCCCATTTAGAAAAGGCACAAAATCAAGCTCAATAAATAAACAATATGGTAGACTATTCTACATATAGGTGGACTATTGATATAAGTTCAAACAGTCTTAGTAGAAGAGAGTCTTCCTGCGGTCTTGATCAGGTCGTTCGTCCGGTCATCTGTCGTCGTAATAGGCGCATTGGCGACTAGATTTTGGACATTTTAATTACTAACATTGGCCTGCTTGATTACAATCTTCGTTCGGGTAAGTTTCCTACAATTGACGATGCAAGTAAGCTATAAATTGCCAGTTTTATCTCTCCCTATCCACACACATGATCTGAGTCACACAGTTGCCAATCTGCAACTCTAGACCTAACCGTTATTCGGATACAAAAACAAAGATAACGCGATGGCGTAGGAAGCAAACAACTTATCTAATATGGCGATAAGTGTGAGATAAATAATTGTAAAATCCTTGACATGACGCCTAAAAGTATATACGGAAGTATCTTTGTGTGCTAAATAAGGATTGGTGTTTTGAGATGGGATACTTTGAAGATACAAAAGAGAGATGATAGACAAACATGTGAAGGAAACAGACGATAAATATTTTGGGAAAAATTGCGTTTCAGTATCTCATAATAAAAACAAGATGACAAGTCAATATTTTTAAATTGTCAAGAAATCGGTCAGTAACTCAGAAAGTTGAAGCCAAAACGTAGATAGTACTCTACAAAAAACTTCACAGATACTCTTTTAAATAATTTTAAAAAAGAACTTGGTTACTTGGTTAAGAACTTGGTTGGTTGACGGGCCTGTTGGTCTAGTGGTTAGCGGCCCTGACTGCTAAGCCGGAGGTCGTGGGTTCGATTCCCACCCAGGACAAACTTTGTGTGATGAGCATGATTGTTTGTTCTGTGTCTGGGTGTGATTTATCTATAATATGTATGTATTTATAAATTATATATATATGTATATCAGTTGTCTGGTTACCATAACACAAGCTCTGCTTAGCTTGGGATCAGATAGCCGTGTGTGAGTTGTCCCAAGATATTTATTTATTTATTTATCTTGTTGCTTCTATATATATATGCACTTTAGATGAATAGCAACATAAACCAATTAAAGAAATATCCTACTGGATTAACACGATTTAGCTTAACCATTTTTAAGGGAACCGAATGACACAAATAATAATGATAACTATTAACAATAACATAGACAGTATAGCAGTACAATAAACCAAACGAGGAATATCAAAATCTTTCCTGTTCCAAATAAAGTAACAAAAGTTACCAATAGGTACCAAGAATACAGAAATAACTGCAACAATTCCAAAGAATTCAATAAACGTATTTACATAAGCTGCAAGTATTAATGCAAAAGCGATATTAAATAAGTAAAACAATAACATTACCGCGTAATATCGAGGTCGATGTATAAACAGGTTAAGGCGCCTTCACCTCATGAGAATATAAACATTCTAATGGATGAAGTTAATAAAGCAAAAAAAAAATAAAGCAAATAAAGCAAGAGGTCCTGGGTTCGATTCCCGGGTCGAGCAAAAAGTGTTATTGGGTTTTTCTATGATATTCTCAGTGGCAGCTCGGAGTTTGGATTAGTGCCCGGTTAATGGCAATAGGCTCGCCCCCTATTACATGGGACCTAAATATACCGGCGAACTGTGGGTGGACCTACATTGGTACACCTCTGCCTAACCCTTCGGGGAATACAGGCGTGATGATGGTTGATGGTTGAAGTTAATAAAATATCCTTATCTTGTACCAGCTTCTACAACACGCGTGATTTTTGTCACCTGCTTTAAGTTACGTCTTTGGTTACTGCTCCGTTCCCGTTTGTCGTAGTGTGATGTAGGCCTTGCATGGCTTGGGCCATGGGATGGCAACGTATTTGCGTTGCCATCCCATAGACCAGGGATGGCGAACCAATGGCACGCGTGCCAGTAGTGGCACGCGACAAAATAATTCGGGCACGCCAATATATGACAACTGTATATGTATTTGATCGAAAACAATTTACAAGAGCAGAAATCACACTAACCTTTTATTAAAATAAACATAAATAAGTAAATATTACGATTCTTGTACAAACTAGTTGCAAACAAAGAGTGTTAACAGCTTCTAGTTGTATTTTTCTCCATTCAATGACTAAGCCAAGATTCTTTGATGGCACGTCATAGTCACATTATTATTTTTCCATAAAAAATGGTACTATCACCGATAAAGGTTCGCCATCCCTGCCATAGACAAAGTTGAAATGTCTCATGTGCCTGTAATTGGGTAGATGTCACCATAATACAATAATTCGAAGACACAACTTCGCAAAAACAGTACAGTTTATTTTTGCACTGAAAACCCCACAATTTTTAAATAACTATAAAATTCGATTTTTATTTGCTTTTTATTGTGAATTGAGATGACAAAAAAGTGACGTCATAGTTAAGTATTGTCATACAAAATCTATGGGGGAATCGCGTTTTGACATGTCGTAAAAAGTACGTCCATTGATTAGTGTCCGGTGATTAGTGTTGTCATTTACCCAATTGCACCCGTACCCTTCTAACCGAAGGACAAAAATAGGTATGATGGTAGTAGTTCTCCATCCATCCGAACTTCTTGACAAAGACCCGTTGCTTGCATGAAGAATCTTATCTTAAAGAGTTGAATTATTTACTGCAAGTCTCACATAAAACCTACTTACTGCCTTGCCTCATTGCTTCAATGCTCGCGTAAAACTAGATGTGGCAGGCATAGTATTACGACACACAAGTTCCTGCATATCTTAAGTGATTAAGCAATTTTACCGCTTTTATAGTCTTATTAATGCTTGCTCGGGATTAAAGGTTGAATATATTTGGATTAATTAAATGATTCTATTCGGCTCTATTGCTTTGTTGTAGGAAATTTATACAAATAAATTAAGTTGAAGTGTGTGTTTCTAGTGTCCAAATTACAGCTGTTTACACAGTATCTCAAAGTAAAATCATTTATTCCAATTAGACCATTAAAAGGCACTTTTAGACGTCAATTAATTAAAACTATTGAATCTAGTTGCCCATTCCAAAAGGTAGTTTCGTATGGAGAAGAACGGGCAAGAAACTCCATACGTACCTACTCTTTAAAAAAAAAAGTATTACATTATATTGTACAGTTCCATCCATTTCATAAAAATATGCTCTAATATCTACATATAGAAGATAACCAATTTTTAAAATGTTTATCTGCCTGTCTGTACGAAATGGCTGAACCAACATTCACGCGGAGCTAAACTAGTTCTTATTAAAATTATAGACTTTTAAAGGAATTTGAACGGTCTCAGCATCCGATGGATTCCGAGAAATGATTCCGATTATTTTATTCAGAATCGTTAAGAGATATTTCGTATTAATCCTAATGAACAGCTTATTTAATCCTAAGAATAACTCAAAAGGAATTTTGAGTCATTAAACCCAGTCTTAAATAAGAAATCTTTATAGTCATTATAATCCGCGTACTTTAGTATGAAACGTCTCAATAACATACGTTTAAACTTTGAATACTTACACAATCAATTTCACAAAGTAACGTCTTCAACATCCAATGGATTATGTTGCGCTTGCGCAAACTGTCACCGACATTGCGACATTGTCGCACGATTAATTATGCTTATTCATAAAATTTAAACGCAATATCCTTTTGTCTGGTGTAACTTTAACTAATGAGCATGTTTTGATAGTATTTTATATCAGAGTTTTGTAACCAATTTCTGGTGATTAATTAGGAGATGTGGCCTTGTGGTTTTTAGCACAGAAAGGAATGCAAATAAATACATTTGGTATCTTTTTCTAGGTGGCGTTTTGGAAGATAGGCCTCCGATCTAAATGGCCATTATCCACCATACTACATAGTCCTATTCAAAAATGAAACTTAAATGATTTGCCAAATACTTTAATCTGAACTTTCTAGGTTGCTGATACTGAAAGACTTTTAATAATTATATCAATTGAATCAATCATCAAACGGCGCCCGTTTGATCTAAAAAGTCCCACTCTAAATAAAAGATATCTTCCAGAAAGTACGGTGACATGTCTGCTCATCGCTTGTATAATTACTTAAAGAACGGCTGACATGATAATTATGATAGTGATCAGAATGTAATCAATGAAGATAACACCTTAGATCGTATACAGATTAGATTCATATCACTAAGGACAATGTCGGCGTTTTATGGAACAAATTAATTCTAACTGCCTCGTTAGCCTAGTGGTCCTGAGCACGACTGCTACGCTAGAGGTCCTGGGTTCGATTCCCAGGTCGAGGAAAAAGTGTTATTGGGTTTTTCTATGAAATTCTCAGTAGCAGCTCGGAGTTTGAATTTGTGCCCGGTTAATGGCAATAGGTTCGCCCCCTATTACATGGGACCTAAATATACCGGCGAACTGTGGGTGTTTATTGTATTGGTACACCTCTGCCTAACCCTTCGAGAAATACCTACAGGCGTGATGGTACATTAATTCTAATATACCAACGCATACGACCGACAATAAATCGGTCAAAATGTCGGTCGTGTGCAGAAAGGCTTATGTCACCGCCATCTTTGCTAAACGTCATGTCGTATCTAAATAGATTAGGGGTGTCCAATCGATTGCTTTTATCGATCTTTTGAAATATTTTAAGCACTATTGCATATTTGTTTTCAATTTAAACTTTTAATGAGATTGAGTGATATGAAAGAAAAGTGAGTCAGTGATAGCATGATGATTGACAGAACGAAATGGGATGGAAGAAGAAAACCATCATCATCATAATCATATCAGCCGCAGGACGTCCACTGCTGGGCATAGGCCTCCTCCATAAATTTCCAATAAGTTGAAGATATTTGGAGACAGCACAACGTTTTCTTTCTTTCCCAAAGTCCCTTGTCCCAAGAGAAGGAAGATGTTGATGTACATTTAATTAATGTATCTACTATTATTGCAATACGTACCTAATTTTTTCTTTACTTTTAATTCTACGCCAAACAAAGTAAGAACGCTGGCCAATGTCCTTTACAAAATCATCTGAATATACAAAAGAAACCGCCATATATCAGACTCCAGCCACTAACCGATCCCATAAGCATATCTAATCTTAGCCATTATCAAAAATAAAATCTTAAACATAATTTATGTCGCATTATATTAGAATATCGATGACATTTTTATGCATTATTCTGTCAATTTCTTTAATAAATTATGACATTTCGATACACTGACAGATACACGCATAATGTCATGTAAAACTTTTTTAAATTAATGTTTTGCGATATGCTTTTTCCCTCGTCCTTGTTTATGTAAGAGGTCAATGATCTTTGGTGTTTATCTTTATCTCGAAGAAAAGGTTGAGTGACATTAAGTTTTGAAACTGCATGAATGTCCAGATTAGATTTGACTTAACATACTTTATTCTGTAGAAGATAAATAATATCGACTTGTCATATAAAATATGGAATGTTGCAATTTCCTAGCGTGCGTGGTTATCTTCACCTAAATCAAGTTACGTCTTTGGTTACTGCTCCGCCCCTGTTTGTGCTAGCGTGATGCCATATAACCTACTTATGCCTCATGAATCCGGCTATCATACACAAGCAGATTTTTTTCCAATCAGCTATGCTATTCTGAAATAGGCAAACCACTACGAAAGTCATGTTGATAGTCATGCTTGCTTCGCAGAATATCAAATCTTATTGAAAAACGTCAAAATACTCACTCGATATAATACTTCTCACTTACGTCATCATGTGGTGGCGCTAGAGTGTCGAACTCACTCATTGTAAGAATACGAAACTAAAATCCCACCGCGGATTCAGAAGTGATTTCGCAATTAACTTTTTAGTACTACTGACTGCTAGTTCCAGAGATTAACGCGTTTAAACAAACAGATAAAAACCTTTTCAGCTTTATTATATTAGTACCTACCATCATCACGCCTGTATTCCCCGAAGGGTTAGGCAAAGGCGTACCAATGTACACCCACAGTTCGCCGGTATACTTAGGTCCCATGTAATAGGGGGCGAGCCTATTGCCATTAATCGGGCACAAATCCAAACTCCGAGCTGCTACTGAGAATTCCATAGAAAAATCCAATAACACTTTTTGCTCGACCTGGGAATCAAACCCAGGACCTCTAGCGTAGCATTCGCGCTTAGGACGCTATCAAGTCAGTTCATTATATATTAATGAAAATTTTCACCAACCTACATCCAGATTCAATTGTTTTTTTTTCCCATCTAACCTCGTTAGGGCCTTCCAACTTTCGCATCACACATATTTGTCACGAATACATGACTGACGGTGCCGCTCATCAAGCAAAGTGTCGTAACATGACATTTTGTAGAATTATCAATTTACAGTGTGACAAGTAAATGCATATTTAATGATCGGTTTCATTGCTAATTTTCAATTGAAGTTATATCCGTATGGATAATCCCAATTTTGCTTGGATTTTATGGTGTTGCGTATGTATTACAGTAAAACCTCGATTATCCGAACGCTGATTCAGTTTATCCGAACACTCAATTATCCGAACATTTGCGAGAATTTATTGCTAAAACGCTTTGCAGCTGCTGGTCAAAAAAAAAAACAATTTTATAAGAAAAACCACCACCATCACGCCTGTATTCCCCGAAGGGTTAGGCAGAGGTGTACCAATGTACACCCACAGTTCGCCGGTATATTTAGGTCCCATGTAATAGGGGGCGAGCCTATTGCCATTAACCGGGCACAAATCCAAACTCCGAGCTGCTACTGAGAATTTCATAGAAAATCTCAATAACACTTTTTGCTCGACCTGGGAGTCGAACCCGGGACCCCTTGCACAGCAGTCGCACTCGCGACCACGAGACCAACGGAGCAGTTATAAGAAAAACATTTGACTTTTTTAGGTGTTTTATATATAAACGGTAATATGTTTGTCAAATTTTAATCGACTGTGCAGTTTGCAGATGAAAAGGTGTTGTTTTTGGTTGATATGGGTGCTGATTCTCTTGTTCACAAACTTAATTAAATTTTAGTTAAATTCATCTCTTTCCATTGCTTAAAGAAAAGGACAGAAGATACATATTCGTTTAGTCCTGTCAAATTAGACAGCGCCTGAAGAAAATTGGCGTGTTTCTAGTCGCCACGTTTTTAATCGCGTCTAAATTATCTATGGAGTGTCTAAATTTGAAAGAACTTAATTAAAATTGTATCTTCTGTCCTTTTCTTAATGAAATGGAAAGAGAAAGATGAACATTACTTAAATTTAGTTAAGTTTGTGAACAAGAGAATCAGCACCAATGTCCCATAAACCCACATTTCGATTATCCGAACTAGTCTCGGTCCTATTAGTTCGGATAATCGAGGTTCTAGTGTATTTGTTTTTATTACGGTTTTGCTACATAATGGTAGTGCGGTTTGATGGATGCAGATGGGTTTGTGTATGTAACAAGTGATTCGGTTGTTGCATAATACAATTTATTATGCAAACCGAATTGTGATTTGTTAACGCATGAATGGGAGATCTTGCAACTTAGATTAGTTACTATAAAAATATTTGGTTGAACTGTTATGGTTTTCGTGTTGTTTAACGTTTTATGTAAACAAGTAATAAACTAACTATTCTATATGTAAGCACTCGTGGAAGCACTTATAGGTTACAATAGTAGATTCTAGTTCTTTCCAGTACTAACTATTAAAAAAAAAATATCTGGAGCTGGTATCTCTTAGTAAAAACTACGTACTCAAAATATGGCTGACAAATATTTTGTTCGTTACCGACTTGACCCTATCTATGCTAGGGAGGCATACCATCGGTTTGGAATTCTTCGTATATGTCCTAATTTAGAAAGCGTCGGGGTTTCGTCTCGAATCTCAAATTATTACAGAATAATCAATAAATAAAAACGTAAACGTAAAAATAGTTTTTCTATGGGCGTTCTGGAAAATAACTCAATATCGGCTTTTGAAGCTTCACACTTCTTTACCAGTGTCATCCAGCGATGACAACAATGTACTCTCGAGTTCAATTCCTATAATTCAGTGAGTTCAATCACAGTTCAGCACAATGACTAGCACAGTTTCGCCACATGACGTAAGGATCGTGCGTTTTATAAGAACACTCTCGTTACTCCGTGTGACATAATGCGGGTTCGGTGCTTGACCCGGACTACGAGCGAGTAGCGGGACTTGGAGTAACTGTTAAGGCGATGCGAAAGAGCCGAATTTGTACTATATGTAGCATCTATCGTAGAGTTAAATAGTTTGTTTATTTTTTTTTTGTTTGTAATCTCTGGGAGTACTAGGCCGATTAAAAAAAAATACTTTACTGATAGAAAAGTATGCTAGTGTTGAGTGAGTACTGAATTGGCTGTTATAGGGTATAATTAACGTCCAAGCGGACAAAGTCACGTGCAAAAGGTAGTAGTTACTCTATATGAACTTTTTTAAATGTTTTTTTTGCTATTATTTTCTAAGTTTATATAAAACAATATTTATATTATTAAGGTGGAACAAACAGCAAGTCTGTTTAAAAAAATTCACGATACGAAAATATGATATAGTAACTTTTTAAAGTTTGTTATCAGAATTAATAACAATATCCTAATCAATTTTATTTAAAAAAAAATGGTTGTTTTGATTTTTGATTATTTGACAGTTGTTTAATATTTTGTAATACATTATATCATCATGCTTCTCTTTCTTTACTATGCAGTTAACTAGTGACCGCGCTTTAGTAGTTGTCGTCGTCTTAAAGGAGTAAACGTGTGAAAAGTAACAAGTAGAGGATAATTAATTAGGTGATACGTAAGGATTCCGAGAAGCTCATAAACGTCAAGTGTGTTTTGGTTTTTTAATACGCGTGAGAACGTATTTTGTTATTCTCGAGATAAAATTAATTTAGCCATAACATACATTTACACATACACATAAAAGCCATCACTGCCCCGTTGGTCTCATGGTCGCAAGTGCGACTGCTGTGCAAGGGGTCCCGGGTTCGATTCCCAGGTCGAGCAAAAAGTGTTATGTAATTGAGTTTTTCTATGAAATTCTCAGTAGCAGCTCGGAGTTTGGATTTGTGCCCGGTTAATGACAATAGGTTCGCCCCCTATTACATGGGACCTAAATATACCGGCGAACTGTGGGTGTACATTGGTACACCTCTGCCTAACCCTTCGGGAAATACAGGCGTACTGGTATATAAAGTTAATTTAGCCAAGCTTTCTTGAAGTCAATATACTATTTAAAATTATATGGCTCTCAGTAATATTGTAATTTTCTAGCAGTAAAGGATTTTTGGTAATCGAACCAGAACTTCTCACACAAACAAACATTGCCTCTTTGTTATAGATAGATTACTACTAGCTATTGCCTGCGCCTTCGTCCGCGTCGTACCTAATATGTTATTTCACGGGAATCGTACATTTTTATGCGGGATAAATAGCCCATGAGCTATTCCAGATTACAATTATTGATCTCTGTGCCTTTAATCCATATCCGTTCAGCCGTTCTGGCGTTATCAAGCAACAAACATCCATCCATCCATATTATGCGAGTTTTCCAAAAGAAAGCAACTTCTACACGCTGTTTCTCCTGACTTGGACCACAAACCCAATGCAATACTAATATGTGAGCGAAACTTGTTAACTTTTGTACAAGAGCCACACATGTACAACACAATTGTTTGTGTACACGTATACACATGTGTGAGTGTGTCAATTACAGTGATGAAATGGAATAGAAATAATTGAGATATCGAGAATCGAGATAGATCGATTTGGAAAATGTCGATTTGATTATGTAATCGATTTTGTAAAGGTCTGAAGAGGTATAAGTTATAGTTCAGGCTATAAGGTAACCGTTTGGTAGTGGCAACAGTAAGGTAGTTGAATAATGACTGATGTAATGACCAGAGGTCAGTTTAAGTCAATAGGAACGGTTTAGAGAAATAGATGAATGGATGAATGATGCAGTTTATGATTAACTAGTTTCTAGCCGCGACTTCGTGTAAGAGGAAGTTGGTATATCATAAAACATAGTCTATGACAGTCACTGACTAGAACCAGGCCTCCGTCACTCGTTCAAGGTTACTCTCTTAAGTGCCTACGGCTCACCTGCGCCCGGGCGCAGAATCCAGTCGGTCCAGACAGCCCTTGTGTGACGCGCGGTATTGCTCTCTGTCTCTAGCACAACACGACAGACGACGAAGTACATACTATCGGGCGTCTGCGTAAAGTACATTTTACCGCGCACGACCGTTTGTTGGGTTTTTTCTATGGAGTGAAGTATCTGTACTTATTTAATCTGTGCTAGAACTTCTAAAGATTACCTTAAGAATTTAACTTGGAGTGTCTTGCCCATTCTTCTTCATACAAAAATATCTATTAGAAGAGGCAACTAGATTCATATTTTTTTCTTGTACCTATGACGTTGGTTAGCGCCTTTTAATTTCCTAATTGCTCTATATAATTAGATTTTGACTTTGAAACAAAAAACGAACAAACTAACCTTAGTAGGTATGTGACCTATGAATAATCTATTTTTACAAATAGGATAAAAAAGATCCTCATGTCCTAATAATAAATATGACAAAGGTTTAAAGTCCAACTTGATATTTATCGCCAATTACACAATCGCCTATTAGTCTGCTAATAGATAAGCATCTAATTTTTTTTTTAATTTTATCTTTTATCAGTGATCGCATTTTTTAAATTTTGTCTGCATCAGGTAAACTCGATTACTTACAAAATGTTATGTAGGACACTCCAAATATTTCGATATATGACGCAAGTGATAATGTTATCACTAAGCGGTTGTTCGCACGGGCGGTTTTTTAAACGCACTCTTAATTTTCAACTGTCGACGTCTAACTGGGGTGTTTTAAATCCTGTTAACATAATTATAAACACGGCTACTGTCTGATTGAGAAAACAAAGATATGAGCGATGATACAACGCTATTGTAATTTAATTTATTATAAAATAACTGCCTCGTTGGCCTAGTGGTCCTAAGCACGACTGCTACGCTAGAGGTCCTGGGTTCGATTCCCAGGTCGAGCAAAGTGTTATTGGGTTTTTCTATAAAATTCTCAGTAGCAGCTCGGAGTTTGGATTTGTGCCCGTTTAATGGCAATAGGCTAGCCCCCTATTACATGGGACTTAAATATACCGGCGAACTGTGGGTGTACACTGGCACACCTCTGCCTAACTCTTCGGGGAATACAGGCGTGATGATGTTTTTTTTATTACAAAATATTTATTTATTTAACTTACACACACTATCTTATATGAAGCAATTATCGGACTTACTCAGAAATAAGTTGAGTAACCGAAAATACAAGAACAACCAAGTTCTTAATTTAAACTAGCGACCCGCCCCGGCTTCGCACGGGTGCAATGCTGATACTAAATACACTGCAGAAAAACATAGCGGCCCGCTCTGCCGCAAACGCTACGTCCCGCAGTTTTTAATTTGTAATATCTTCTAAAATATTCATTTAAATCATATGCTGTAAAGGGCCATATAGATCTATATTAAATCAACAATGTATTTAATTGGATAAGGATTAATGTTATATTGGTAAAAATCGCTTCGAAAATTAGTTAATAAATTAATTAAAAAGTAAATGACAAAAAAGTGTTATTGTGGGATATCCATAAGAGATAGACATATACCATCGCGGAGTTTTCTGTAGACCTTTTCAATGTGTACAATACTTAGTACATTATTTTGATAAATCTCGTTGGGTTCAGCCAGCGTTTGCAATGTAAGCGGAAAAAAATGAAATTATTTACGACATCACATTAGAAACCTCAAAAATAACAGTATTTCTCCGCTATTTAATGGATGTTATTATACACATAAACCTTCCTCTTTAACCACTCTATCTATTAAAAAAAACAGCATCAAAATCCGTTGCGTAGTTTAAAAGATTAACGCGTACAAGGGGAAAAGGGCGACTTTGTTTTATACTATGTAATGATATGATATGTTCTTTATAACAATTATGACAACATAATGTTGATTAGCAATAGTAAATTTACCGAAAGGTCTTTTAAGAGGTTACCAGGTTTTAAGAACTTGTTTAAGATTTACATATCTAGTGCATTATTTTGCTGCTGCAATCACTTTGACTTGACTAAAAAATCTTTTTTAATCTTTTCAGCGGCTTAAAAAACGCCCGTGTAAACTAGTGCTTGATTGTCATGTCATGATGACGTAATAAAACACCTGTCAATCGATTGTCAGATAAAACAATCAGACATACTCAGAAATGCCGAAGCTTAAAAAAATCATATTTCAATTATTTTTCTTAATTAAAATGGCATCTAAGGCCATAGACTGACGAGTACCTATTGGTTGATCAATACTCATTTGTCATAAGTGATACTAAATTGTTCAAATATTAAGACAAATTATGTCCAAAGCGTCACGCAACATTAACTGTTCGTGTTACATCTCAGCTGGTTATGAAAACTGACAGATCGCTAACCTAGGGGCCACACTGTGTACTTACCGACTAACCCATTTCTCTCAATTGGTTGCGACCACGTTGTACTGTATGAATCTGATACTTATTAATAGTCGCAAGTACTTATTAAAGCAGGTCTGCTTACACTTGGTACATGTGAACGGGTAAAGCAATTGTCGACTTTAACGCTTATAACATAAAGTTTACAATACAATAGATATCTTGATGATATAACAAAAGACCAGTCATGGTAACAACTGATAATAACTAAATCGATGTTAAACGGAACGCAAAGGGCACATGAACGAACATAGATAGGTTTTAGTCAGTAAAAGTCTGACAATCCCTCCCGCCCCGCCCAGGGCGGGGAAATGCATTGGATGATTTCCCATCTCTAAAAAAAAAAGGCTCTGTATCTTAAGACTGACCTTATTTTTTTGCAAATGTTCAACTTTATCGCAGTTGATCATCTGTTTGCTGAAATCTCAGATCTCATATACTGTAAAAAGATCATAACATAGCCTTTAACCATTCATACTGCCCATCAAAATTTTGTATAAAGTCATGATTGCTGGGAAATGACTTTTAATTATGGTGTGAAAAATTACTAACACACTCAAAACAATGTGCTTTTGGGTACATGCGAAGACTCAGGGGTTTAGGGGGTATCTTGCCGGGGCTGCGGGTTGTTCGAAAGAGATACCGCGCCCCCGGAACGCAAAGGGCACATGAAGGAACATAGACGGGTTTTAGTCAGTAAAAGTCTGACACTCCCTCCCGCCCCGCCCAGGGCGGGGGAAGTTATTTGATGATTTCCCGTCTATAAAAAAAAAAATGGGGTTTCTGAAGTTTAGTTATAACATGCTAAAAAAAATGCAAAACTAAAAAAAAAAACTAAAAAAATATCATGTGAAATTAGGCTTCGTTAAGTGGATTTCTAAGTTTATTCCAAGTCAACTAAGGCTGTATATAAAAGCCCACGCAATAATCTTTACTGTTTTGCCCTATACAGTCCAATTAACGATTTTAACAAAAATGATTAATGAATTCTATATAACATTATTATGTAGCAATGTTGTCGGACAATTGGCATCATGCATGACTGTTGCAACCGGTGGCGCTAATGACCGACCTACTTATGACAAATGTACCTACAGTACTTAGTTATATTACTATCTCTTATCTACTACACGGAGACTAGACAAACAGTCTTAATTAAATATAGTTAATCTAGATCTTGTGATGGTCCTAATTAGTTTAGTGATAATTTTCCTTTGTTATGCCTAGATTCTAGAATGTAGTTAGGTTGTTTACTGTTAAGCCTTATATGTCTTAACGTCGAGTAAAACTTTTTTAGAATTCGAGCACATTTAAAGCTATGTTTTTCGCTTAGGAATAAACAATCGACAAAGCTGAAAACAACCTTTAAATATCCTGTTTCTTTTTTGGCTGAAGATAAGATGTTTCCCGGACGCCCTTGAAAAAATAAAAACATAAATAAAATAAATAAGAATCACTAGTGGCCATCCATGAATACAATTTTAAGGAGATACCAGACTATAACGACGGCAAATAATTGCATCATGAACTAGGTTTGGTAGGAAATCTTAACGAAGCTCTTAGCATCGTCTAATTTAGCTCAATAATTCCTATGAGATGGAAAACTAGTAACCTACTCGCAACGCCATTTATCTGTAGCAATCAAACAGATAACTGCTTATTGAGATAGCCGAGATACCGTGAACTGTGGTAAGCAAAACAATATGATTTAATTCATTGTTTGTTCATTTCATTGTTCACTTAGAAATCGAACATGAAACCTTTACCACAACGACCGCTGGGGCCACTTTCTTCCCATTCCAGACACAAAAGATAATAGATATGTACTTGTAGTACTTGGACAATATAATTAGTATTAACCCGCTCCCAAGTAAGAGGTATTAAGTTTGCGGAAGAATGCTCAGAGCGATACCCGTGCCCCAGCCAAAACAGGAGTTACAGTGGTTTGGGAATAAAGGGGCGTCTTGTCGCATTAAAAAAAAAGCAAGCCGTATTCCTGGCAATCTGTAGCTGCAATACATTGCCAGCAATATGTTAAAGACTCCGTTGCAGAATGTGCACTGGACAAAAAACGTGCACTTCTCATAATGGGCAGTTCTCAAAATGACCATTTCGCAACATGAGCACATCTTAAAATGTGCACACTTTATTCAAAATGATTTTAAAATAAAAATTGTACGTTTAAAACGACAATAAAATTGTACTCAGCCACTACATAAAGATGAGCCATTAACAAATAATTCAGCGAAAAAAGAAGTAAAAAAGTTTAAAAAAGGAACTCAAAAACAAAGATCTCCGTCCATTACTATTGTAACGGTTGCGCAAGATGGCGGCGCTGACTGACCTACGACATTTCCCGCCATAATGTTACCGGCTACCGTGGCGTAACTTGCAATGGCGACTTTTGGAACTCAACACCTTTTGTTAGTTAAAATCCTTTTAATTTGGCTAACCTCATTAGTTCTTTGTTGTAGGTTATGTCACTAGTCTGCCCACTGTATCGGATCTTGCCATGACCGTGCTATGAACGTATTAGGCACGGAAAGAGACATAACACAGAGTACTATGCCTACTAGAACAACCGACAATTGTTGACGCTCCGTGCATGGCACGCGACGGTGTTGGTCGGTGACGGAACGGTCTGGTGGGCATGGTATTTTTTGTTGATACGTTCCTAACAAAGTCATGGTATGGTACCGGGGTAGTGTAAAGAATCTTTTACAAGTCTGTTTAAGATCAGCCGCAGTAATAGCTGGAGGCTTTATGCAGCTGTTAACTATAATTAACTCGAAAGTAGCTAACACGGTTTCTTAGCCAATTGAATTAGGTAATACGGAAGCTAAATGTCATACCTTGACCAGTAAATTGTACCACAAAGAATGGTGAAATCATTAACCCTTCCCGACGGCCTTGTTATACTACCGGGAACCCAATCATTTTGAAATAATTAAGAAAATCTTATATTTTATCAACCTAAGATAAATGGGGAGGCCTGCGTTCAGTAGTGGACGGATGTAGGCTAAAATATTTTTTATTTATTTTTATTCGAGATGGGTGAGTAAGCTCTTGCTTCTAGTCTAGATCAGAGGTGACATAACAAAACCAACGATAGAGGGAGCTTATTTAGAAGAAGCCTGTTCTGACTTCAAAAAAAGGAGGTTATCAATTCGACGTATGTATGTAATATTTTAGGTGATTAAAGAGATACAGTTCGGATGATGATAAAGCAAATTTCATATTTTCAACAGCAGTAAAAAAAAAACTGTTTCATTCATTTTAATTGTGTTGTAGTGCATTTTGAGTAGGGAACAGTTAATTTTAGCGTTGCTTCCATATTGCAATACAAATTGTTAAAAGTCACGAGTTCTTTCACCCTCTGAAAGTTATTGTATGAAAACGAGTAACTTATCTTATATGAGCCTTTTTTCTTGTACGATTGTTCCAGTAAAGTTTAAATAACTAGAGTATAAGCGTTTTGGAGTACGTTCACCTTTGGTTAAGTCGAATGCAGCATAAAGTATTCTTAGACATTTATATGCAACTAGTTTAACAGGGTAATTTGTGGTCTATTTAACTTGTCCAATTTATTTTTAGAACATTTTATAACGTTTGGAGTCATTATGAGTTTGCAGTTCATAGCAGTCTGACGGTTGTCATGTTGAATATTTTTTAAGGATCTTTTCAAGCTTAGGTAATGTGAAACAAGATTGATCTAAACTAATATTATAAAGAGGTAAAGTTTGTGAGGTTGTAGGGGGTAATTTCTGGATCTACTGAACCGATTTTGAAACTTCTTTTCAAATCAAATCAAATCAAAGCATTTATTTCAATTAGACCATTTACAGGCACTTTTGAATTGTCAAGAAGTTACAGTTTAAAATTGAAGCTAGTTGCTCGTTCCAAAACGTAGGTCTCTATGGAGAAGAACGAGCAAGAAACTCCATGGACACTCTTTTCCTTCCATTTGGTTTTTACAAAGTCTTGGTTACAATATTCTTGTTGCTTCTATATGTGAAAACAATGAAGGTGAATATAAAAAATAACAAAATTATAATAACGATGTAAGACATGGCAGTTAAGAGATGACCAATCCCAACTGACTGCACCCGTTCACGAATATGACGCGTGCATCACTACACATCATTTTATTCATAGATAGCCACGTTATTTGAGTGTGTCACAAACATCACACCCCACAGGAGCGGAGCAGTAACCAAAGACGTAACTTAACGCGAGTGAGATAAGCCACGCGGACGAAGTCGCGGGCAACAGCTTGTAAATAATAAATTAAAGAAGTTTCTATAAAAGCCTGGTTGACTTATAGCCGAGCAATACTTAGACCAATCAGGCTCCAATAAATATCTCGATAACCAACAAGATTTCTAATTAAAATGATTTATAATATCTACAGATAACAACCAGAGATATCTAGGTACTTATTATAAGTTCCCTACAGGTACAAAAGGTACTAAAGGTCATGTTAGTTTATGGTAACACAGACAAAGCCGCGGGCGTGGATAATGTCGACGATTGCAACATTACAATTTGAAACGCACGGCAAAACGATTAATGTTGCTTGGACTCTTAATATTTGTTTGAAGTAACTGCGAGATTTTAAGAGAAATTGATTTACAACTTTGTCCCGGCACCTATTGAAGTTGATTTTTAATTGACTGTGCATCTGTTTCTACTGAGGGACCAACTCTTAAAATATGAAAAGAAAATATCTGCTGATTTCTACAATTTACGACGACTTGGTCAAAATTAATGGAAGAGCAGATTTATTTTTTTCATATTTCAAGGATGATGACGTGATAAAAATGGTTTATATTTATCAGTAATTTCATCCACTGAAAGGTGTGCAGTGAATTTAAATCAGCCTGTACACAAAATATCTATGTGACTTTTTGAATTCCATACGTACTTTCTAGTTTATCTTGGACATCACGGACATCGGTGAAGGAAAACAATGTGAGGAAACCTTTTTTTTTTTTTATAGACGGGAAATCATCAAATAACTTCCCCCGCCCTGGGCGGGGCGGGAGGGAGTGTCAGACTTTTACTGACTAAAACCCGTCTATGTTCCTTCATGTGCCCTTTGCGTTCCGGGGGCGCGGTATCTCTTTCGAACAACCCGCAGCCCCGGCAGGCATCGGCCCTCAGTGGCCCCATCCATTTTTTTTTGCTGACATCTCTTTGAGGCGCACGTGGAACACGAACGCGCCGTCGACACGGTCTGTCGCTAGTGAACGTACGGACGGTGAGCTACCCATTGCTCACCGTCCACAGACCCGCGTCTACGGTGGCCGGGAGTCGTCTCGTGGCTCCCGACGCCCGGATCGTCTACCGGGGCGGCCGCTGGGAATGTGAGGAAACCTGGACTTGTAATTAATAAAGGTCTGAAATCGCCAATCCTTGACTAAAAGGTGTGATCAATGCTCGTGTCTTCTCTGTATGCGTTTGCCCTATAGTGGGACAATAATAGGCTGGAATTATTACTAGCGTTATCCAATAGTGTCACAGTCGAATATTTTGTAAATGTTTCTTCAGCCTTGTAAATAATTATATTAATTTTATCTATGATCGTTACCGATACGCTTCATTCTAATTTAAAACCTAATCACAGTAATTACATTTTAATTATCAATTTGATTTTCAGTAGTTCTGTAAGTACTCGACTACCATATCAAATAATCATCTTAATTCCTTCTATTCAAAGAAATTCGTCTATTTGTATCTATACCTGTTATAATTTTAATCTAAATAGCAACCTGCCCGCGACCTCGTCCGCGTGGCTAATTTCACCAGCCTTACGTTACATCTTTAGTTACTACTCAGCTCCCGTGTGTCGTAGCGTGATGTTTTATAGCATTTTTTTTTGAAGACCGGAAATCATCAAATAATTTCCCCCGCCCTGGGCGGGGCGGGAGGGAGTGTCAGACTTTTACTGACTAAAACCCGTCTATGTTCCTTCATGTGCCCTTTGCGTTCCGGGGGCGCGGTATCTCTTTCGAACAACCCGCAGCCCCGGCAGGCATCGGCCCTCAGTGGCCCCTTCCAAGTTTGCTGACATCTCTTTGAGGCGCGCGTGGAACACGAACGAGCCGTCGGTCGACACGGTAAATGTAGCCTATGACACTCACAAATAACGTGGCTTTCTATGGGTAAAAGAATGTTCAAAATCGGTCCAGTAGATCCAGAGATTACTCCCTACATACAAACTTACAAACAAATGTTACCTCTTCATAATATTAGTATAGATAACGATAATCTAATTACTTAAAGACTAAACATTATGCGAATTGATTTGTTAATTAATTCGCATTAATTAAAATCGCTGCAATTATGCGGAAAACCGCCTCATTAACAGTTATCAAAACTATCAGCTAATTAAAGGACATTAAAGTCAATTAACATAAAACTTACATACTTGTAGTACTAGCTTACAGTTATAATTAGCGTTAAATTGAATAACTCAAGCACACTGCTCGGTGAAATAGGTTTATTTCTTGACATAAAGCTTGTTACTATACGGTTAGCTATTAGACTATTAACATTATACTGAATAAATATTAACAATTCCATCATGTAGCTTGTTAATAACCCAACAAAAAGTGCACAAAAGAAGCAAATAAAGTCGCCGGCTTTGGGTCTGTATGTTTTTTTGTTTTGCCACCGGCTTCCTATCATCCGAATTCATTAATAAACAGTAACATTACGTAGATTAACAAGTTTACCACTGAAAAGTCACAAGAAAATGTGTAATTTTCTTTACTTGAACATATTTAAATCAGTTATTTTGATTTGCAATCCAAATTACTAAAGCAATTGTGATAAAACTTTTATGGAACTAATCTGAAAGTATATCATTTCAAATAAAAAAAGAATTTACCAAATCGGATGATAAATGACGGAGTTCTGACGTAACAAACACAAAAAAACTTTTTTAAAGTCAGTTAAAAAAGAAACGTAAAGCAAATAAAAACGACTTCGTTGTTATAATACCGAATGTATCCATAAAAAGTTAGATACACTTTAATTATAATATTTTGTCACCGACATGACAGTGGACACAAAAACTGGTGACCTCCACCACCGGTAACAATACCATATCAAATTCTCGTTACAGTCCGTAGTTTGCGCGACCACCGTGACTATTGACAATGGTTGGACACCTCTGACCACTTGTACTTTCGCTGAGCACCGCACGCGACAACCAATCATAGGACTCGCTGACATCAAAAGGACAGGCTTTTTTTTCGGATGGGAAATCATTAAATGACTTCTCCCGCCCTGGGCGGGGCAGGAGGGAGTGTCAGACTTATACTAACTAAAACCTATCCATGTTTCCCCTTGTGCCCTTTGCGTTCCGGGGGCGCGATATCTCTTTCGAACAACCCGCAGCCCTGGCAGGCATCGGCCACGAGTGGCGCCTCCAATGTTTGCTGACATATCTTTGAGGCACGCGTGGAACACGAACGCGCTGTCGACACGGTCCGTCGTCGATAACGGTCGGACGGTGAGCTACCCATTGCTCACCGTCCACAGACCCGCGTCTACGGTGGCCGGGAGTCCTCTCGTGGCTCCCGACGCCCGTAGCGTCTCCCGCGGCGGCTGGGTCGAGAGGATCTACGCCTCTGACGTCCCACCACCTCTTCTCTTAGCATAACTGCTTCAAAAGGACATGCTATGTCAACATTTTCTTAACATTCACTTATCATAATTTATATACGCTAGTGTTTGATTTCTCTTCAATTAATTAGCTATTTCAATATTTGGAGAATTATGTAAACTTTAAGCAAATTAGGTTTCTATTAGTATGTGTATTCATAACTTTTTATTAATGATCTTTATGGCATGGTATTAATATCATCTTCTTATGTCCATTTAAACCGATTAACATATTTAATTAAGTCTATACCTATATCATTAACATTAGAAAGAGTATTATTTCAACAATAATGTGCGGAATTGGTAACCTGAAACTAATGGGATCGTGTGACAGTCGTCATTGTATTACCGGAAATCTTACCATAAAATATAAAGCCTTGACACATAGAATGACTAGTGTCGCAAAATGCTAATTTTTAGACCGGAATTTTTTAACTGTTATATTTTACTAGAGGATGCGTAAATTATAAGATTTAAGTTTTGAAGTCCTAGTACAAGCGTGCTAGCGTAAAAATATTTTGATACTTACTGTTTTTTTAAGTGCCAATAATATGACTTTTTCAATTCATACGTACTTTCTAATGATTTATCTTAGACATCACTGACATCGGTGACTGTAACTCTGGCCTCTGCAGTGGGATAACTATAGGATAGTATTATTTATTATTTTTACGTGGTTATAGTTGTCAAATTTCGATTAGACAATTAAATTCTCTGCCCTTCAGAAGTCTGCCCGATAGTTGAGAGAATATTTAGGTAAAATCACAATGGGTGAACATTGGTACACGCCTCTGCTTAACCCTTCGGGGAATACAGCCGTGATTGTATGTTAGGTACGTGTTTAAATTTACGTTACAAGCACAATCAGTATCATCTTTAAATATGAATAACATCTTTAAATTAAATAAATATTATCCGCGAAACACGTATTTTTAATTCTAATATCGAACGGAATTTTATAGTTTCTTTTGCCCCACACCTTCGTGGTAGAAACTAGATCACATACCATAAATAAGAAATGGTTATTACTATTTTTATTTACATAACAGAAGGCAGTTTCCATAGACATTTGATCCGATATAAAGATAAATTCTCAGTTAATAACGATTTGTTAATTAATCGATATTCCATGTATTTGGGTTAACTCGTATATTACATCGATTTTTCGAGGAATTCTTGACATTTTGTTTTCTTTTTAATTGTATTATATAGAAGGGCTATAGTCATTTAGATTTCTTTTGTCCGGTCCATGTTACAAAATATCTGTAGGTGTTATTTCCTAATAAATAAAGAATACCTGACTCGTGAGCCTAGTGGTCCTAAGCTCACCTGCTACACCAGAGGTATTGGGTTCGATTTCCAAGTCAAGCGAAAGTGTTATTGGGTTTTTCTATAAAATTTTCAGTAGCTGCGTGTTAGGATCTGTAAACGGTTATAGCAATAGTTTCGCCCCCTATTACATAGGACTTAAAAACACCGGCGAACTGTAGGTGTACGTTGGTACACCTCTGCCTAACCCTTCAGGGAATACATGCGTGATGGTTCATTATGTAAATAAACCCGGGGAGTTCCAAGGCGGATTGCCGATTTATATTTTTTCGCATGAATCCATCAAAGAACAATTTTCTCTATTATAGGTACTCGTGATGTTCATAAACAAGTCACTAGACTGTGGAGGTCAGAAAAGCAGTCGCTCCGTTTTTTTTTTTTTTGTTAATCTTTAACTGGCGATTGCGTGTGCTTGTAATCAAGATCATTGTGCCAAAATTGAAATTTCTGCGTTGCATAATCTTTAGAAAAACCTTTTTATAACAGATAGATAAAAAGTAATAAAAGGGTTCCATTTTTTCCTTTTAATTGCGGAATCCTAAAAACACAAGCATTCAGGTGCATCTGATTGGACTGGAAGCCCTCTTCATAGGAAAAGGCTAGACAGCTAATAATGTTCATGACATTTACAGAATGATTGCTCCAACCATTATAAATGATTATCAGATGAGGAAGACCAGTCTAAGTGGTCATAAAGTGTCGTTTTTGATTAACCTTCATGATTTATGATTCTACGAGTAGTTAATGTTGCCACATTCTTAAGGATTATTCATAACTAGCTTCTGCCCGCGACTTCATCTGCGTTCAAACTTGATATACAAGGAGACTTTTTATTATCCTGCCATATTTCAGAGGGTTCATATTTCGGAGTCGGTTCCATTCTAAAAGTTGTTTACTGACATCGGTAACCATGTTAGAGGCCCTTGAGGCGGTTTAGAAACTCTGACACTCTGGAACTCTGTCATTAAGGTGTGAGGGGTTTGCCTGCCGGGGCTGCGGGTTGTTCGAAAGAGATACCGCGCCCCCGGAACGCAAAGGGCACATGAAGGAACATAGACGGGTTTTAGTCAGTAAAAGTCTGACACTCCCTCCCGCCCCGCCTAGGGCGGGGGAAGTTAATAGATGATTTCCCGTCTATAAAAAAAAAAAAAAAAAAAGGGTGTGTGGGGTCGTTAGGAGCTTACTGCTCACACGATAAAGAAAGATCTCCTGAAAGATGGCGAGTGAAAGAAATGTCATCCTGTATAATCCAACGAGAATCGTACATTTTTTCAGTTCAAATAGTAACCTATGTATTATTACAAACTATAATCTATCTCTGTGCTAAATTTCATCCATATCCTTTCAGCCGTTTTAGCGTGAATGAGTAACAAACACTCAAACATTCGCATTTATAATAGTAGTAAGGTTTCCTATAACGGTATGAGCACTTAAAGGTCTGAAGTATTTCTTTCATAATTATCTGTATCATTAAACTTTAGTTAAATGGATGACTGTTTCTATTTGCAGTGACCGTCTTTGAATGAATATGAATAAGGTTAATCACTGTTATTGCTGTGAGCTTGAGATTATAAGAAAGCGGTAAAGTATATTAAATCTAGCCTAGTACCTAGTCTCATTTCATAAGGCATAAATCTGATTTTATAACTGTCTAGCTTTAGTCTCTTCGCCCACGAACGACTTTTAGACCGATTTTTTGACGGCGAGAACACACGAATTCTAATATACGGTAGGTAGGTACTAACGGCGGCACACGGCGAAAAACTTTGTCCTACGAAACTAGGTATGCATTCATTGAATCGGTCCGAAAATCGGTCCTACAAAAAATCGGTTGTGGGTGAAGAGGCTTACCAATATTTTGATATTTACTTATGAAAAAAATACGTATTTTTTATGTTTTTGGCTGTCTGTCTGCTTGCTCCGGCTAATCTTTTAAACGACTGGACCGATTTTTACGAGACTTTCACGCGGAGATAGCAAATTTAAAACGAGTAACTTAGTATTTTTTTTTATTTTAGAAAAGGAATTAGGGTTCCATATTACAGACATTCACGCGAAAGATGTCACGGGCATAAGCATAAAAATACAACAATATTGTATTAACCTCGCCACTATCACATCGGCAATTCTTTCACAATTCTCATGACAAGTCGCGACAGAAGTATGTACTTACGTCACAATTCACAATAGACGCTGTTAGTAAACGTTATCTAAATCCAATAGTAGGGGTCAACGTACCTGTAACAAAAAGAAAGTAAACATTAGAGATAATAATATAAATATTATTTTATTTATAAATGGTTCAAGGAAAAGGAAAACTCTGTTATAAATTATTTTAACGAATTTGTAAATAAAAAATATTCAGGTATTTTACGTTCAATGCAGGGCCCTTTTTAACTGCCTTTAAAACTACTCAATGAAAATTAACTTTTGTTTTGAAAGTCGGTGACTTTGGTTCTGTTTGCCACCGATTTTCATAACAGAAAATATTTTTCAGTATGTGGTTTTAGAAGGCTATTTTTTAGTTTAAAAGTTTTTAAAAGTATTGTGGTATGGGTGACAGTTGGTTTTATACTATTACGTTTTACAACCAACATACATTATGGCTAGACATTTTGTGTGGGCCATAACTTCAGCCTTAAAGGTCTGAACATCCGATCTGAAGTAATGGATCTTGGTTCATTAGGTAGGTACTTAGCCCTCATATTCACAACGTAATCACAGTCACGCATGTTTATAAATAATACAATAAGAACAATTGCGTTATCAATGTGTTTGTTTTAATTCAATATGTAATACGTGGGAATATAAATACCGAGAGAAGCATCGTAAATGGGCCGAGTAAATACTAGGCAGTAGGCTAGGTATATTTATGTGTTGATAGTATTAACTGTACTAATATTCTGACAACCGAATTTCTGTCAAGCGACCTACTTACCAAATTATTATTCAATGGAGTTTTTTAAAGTACGTAGGAGATACAATAGTGTGTGTGGAAACACAGTTGTTCTCCCTCTTCCCTCACTCTCATAGTCCGATGGGAGAGCAATCCGATACGACCTGGCAGAAATCTGGCTCAGGATCAAGAGCTTTCCGAGATACGGAGTTGTCACATCAACACATTAAAAACTCCGGGCGGTTAAAGAGAATTCCAGAGTAAAGAAAAAGTTACAAATACAAATGCATTTTGCTATCGGTATACCGTTTTCATTGGCGTTTATCTACAGTTGAACACCATAGGCCGAACTAAGTTACAAGCTAGCTAACACTCAGCATAATGCTGTGCTAAGCAGCGTTCCTGGTTTTCAGTGGTCACATACGAAAACCATTCTACTATTCTGCTAATCCCAGTCAGATTATATTCAAACTGCCTCGTTGGCCTAGTGGTCCTGAGCGCGACTGCTACGCTAGGGGTTCGATTCCCGGGTCGAGCAAAAAGTGTTATTGGGTTTTTCTATGAAATTCTCAATAGTAGCTCGGAGTTTGGATTTGTGGCCGGTTAATGGCAATAGGCTCGCCCCCTCTTACATGGGACCTAAATATACCGGCGAACTGTGGGTGTACATTGGTACACCTCTGCCTAACCCTTCGGGGAATACAGGCGTGATGGTATATTTACTATATTCAAAGTACGAACCGTGTGAACAGCATAATTTACCATAAATCATGTAATTACGACAACAGTACTGTTAACCGACTATAAAAAGACAAGTAATGATATTACCACACTTAGTAACGCACTGTAAGCATAATGGCTGACTTTTAATGACTGAGATGTGATGTTACTCCAAATTCTTGTTTTATAGGAGTACTAGCATACTTCGCGGTTTTACCCGCGGCGTTTAGGTACGTCGTTCGTTACTAGGATGCTTCTGTGTGTCGTAGCGTGATGTTATACAGCCTATCCCATACTATTACTCGGAAATCTGAATATTATGAACAAAAAGAATTCCAATCTGACTGGTAGTTCCAGAGATTAACACGTATAAATAAACAAACATACAGAAAAAATATGCGGGTAGATTCAAAATATAAACCAGGGCCGGACTTGAACATATAAATCTTGACTTCGATAAGTGTATTTTTAATTTTAATCCCATTATATTTTTTGACTTAGTAGTTTTTAATTGTTTAAACTATCCCTGTAAGTTAACTATTTTGTATAGGTTCTAATTGTTTTGAATCAGTCTTTCGCGACTTTTGGTTATTATTATTTTTTAAAGGTTGTTGAATGGCACACACTCCGACGGCCCACCTGATGTTAAGTGGCCACCTCTGCTATAGACATCTGCAAAACCAGAGGCCTTGCAAATGAGTTGCCATCCCAGAAGCAAAGTTGGAATGCCTCATGTGCTTGTATTGCACCGGCACCAATACCCTTCAAACTGTAATACAGCAACGCTGTTTTGCAGCAGAAATAGGTATGTTAGTAGTACTTCCACGGACGAGCTCCTTTACAAAGAGCTCTACTACTATATTATATAAGACAAATGGGCAATAGTGTGGGAACCATTAATTTGTTATTATACTTAAAGATTTCTTATGTTTATATAGCATTTCTCTGTTTTATTATCCCGAATAATAAAATCTTATTATTATAGGATCGTAGCAGGTGGCGTTCTGTGGTTTCTGCCTACCCCCATGGGAAAAAGGCGTGAGTTTATGTACGTATGTTTGTAATAATAAATAGAAAAACAAAAACAATAAAAAAATAAACGAATATAGAACATCGTTCCATTTCTGTCGATTGTTTGAAGTCGACAGAGACAGAATTATAAATCGGTGGGTTTTATGAAATATGCTAAATTACTCCGTGTTTGCTGAGATAAACGAAAACAAGTACTTAAGATGCTAGATAAATTCATAAAACTAAAATGCACTTGTCTTTTGTATCCTTACATAACCAACTTCATTCAAAAGCGCAAAGAAAAGTAAAACCGCGTAAATATTCTCATATCGCTCGATATAATCAAGGTATCATTCTGTTCGCATCTGATACTGTGTGTCAACTTTCTATCAAGAACTTTCCATCTGGCAGGGTTGAGAATGAAATATGATGCGGGGAAATGGCTTCATTTCACTATGAGTTTATATAAAATAGGAGAATGATATTGTTAATATTGTCACGTGGTTTGGCAGTGGTGGGTTTCACTGGAATTGTGGTTAAGAGGTTTTTCTGTAGTAATATTATAAAGAGGGAAGATTTTGTGTTTGTACCGAATAGGCACCGAAACAGCTCGACCGATTTTAACCATTTTTTCACTAATACATAGTTTTTTTTTTAACCCCCGACGCAAAAAGTAGGGTGTTATAAGTTTGACGTGTCTGTCTGTCTGTCTGTGTCTATTTAGTTTTTTTTTTTGTATGAAAGGTGACTTATGTGCAAGTGTTCTTAGACATGTTTGATGAAAATCGGTTGAGCCGTTTAAAAGTTATGACTGTGAAAGTGGGGAAGAAAAACTAAAGATGATTTGTCATGTGGGTTATTAAATTATTAGGAACTATGTATTTACAACTTAACAAAATCGACATTATAATGTACTTACCTATAAAAAGTATAAAATAAAAAATAAAATTAAAAAACCCCCGACACAAATCCCTAAGTTCCCTTTAAAAAGTAATTTTTTAATGTAGGGAAATGATCAAATGCCTTCTTCCGGTCTGGGCGGAGCGGGAGGGACTCTTGCTGAGTAAAACCCATCCGTGCTCCTCCTAATGCCCTTTGCGTTCCAGGGCAGTGTTATTGGGGTTTTCTATGAAATTCTCAGTAGCAGCTCGGAGTTAGGAATTGTGCCCGGTGGATGGCAATAGGCTCGCCCCCTCTTACATGGGACCTAAACATACTCTTCGGAGAATACAGGCGTGATGGTATGTATTGTATGAATATTCATAATACTTTTTTATGAGAAAAACATCGTGAGGACTTCTGCTGGACTTCTAATTCTTATTACATAATATGTCTGAAATCACCAATGCGCCTTGATTTTTTGGTCTGTCGAGAAAATAAACTTTCCGCAATATCATGGATTGCCACTTTCAAGTCATAAATAATTACTTATAGGCATCACTCATACATTATACAAGAAATGATAAATTAGATAAGTATAGTAACATCCTAATATTTGATTTTAGTATTGATTAAATACATACATATTCTGTCTTATCTAAATATTATCTATTTTTATCAATTATGATAGAGTTGCGAAAATAGTGTCGATATTAATATCGATAACGTTATTTTTAGTGTAGTTAATTAGTAGGGTTCTTTCGGTAGTGATAAATTAATTATAAAATTTGATAAATATTAAAATTTATGTACATATAATCGTAAACGCTCGGTACCAATAGATTTTAAACTTTATACCCCAGAGCCTTAAGTTAAAAATCTATTAAAGATTTCTAAGCGTTAGCGACTGGAACGAACGAAAACGCTATGCAATCTTCATTAGATCTTCAACTTAAAACCAAGCACATAAAGTTGAAGATCTATTAAAGCCTATTCAGCGTTTGCGTTTATCGTTTGTTACATGGCTACAGGTGCAGTAGTTCCAGAGATTAGCTCTTACAAACAAAAAAGCATGAAAAGAAACAAACTTACTTCTGTATAGTATTTATTTTTATTTCATCGATAGCGATGAGCTGTCACCATCCTCATCACTGGTTACGAAGACCATGTTTAAGGTCTAACAAAAAATTATCTGTCTCACTCTGATAACGGCAACTCCATCACGAGTGAACAGTACTGCTATATTTAAAATGTGCCGTTTCCTCCATGAGTAGGTATTCCATATCGCTGTAATAAATACCTACCTATGTTGGTTTTGTTCTAGTTGCCTAGTGTGTTTGTGACTGTCGGTAACCAAATCGCTTTTTTAATTTAGGGAGTATGAGGAAAATATTGAAAAAATAAAAAATTATCAATCGTTTATGGTGACAAAACAGTCGAGTAATATTATCTTACAACAGTGCACGTGTTGAAGTGACAGTAACAATCTGTAACGAAATCTCATTTTCAGTTTCAAACGGGTCCGCACGATCTACGTATATCTAATTCCGATAATGTGTCGATAAAATGTTTCTCGTGTCAATATCATAGAAAAAATTCAAACATGTTAAAAAATTCAACATTTTTCGTAAGAAAAAAGTTCATCATACTTTCAACTTTTGTTGTAGTCAGTATTCTTACTATTTACTATATTAACGTGAAAGATGAACAGACGGACGGAAAGCCTATTATCATGCATGTTAATCTCGCGGATAATGACATATCGTGCCATAACGTAGTTGAGGGTGACGTGTTGCCATCAGCTTCTGCATCGGACTTTTCTCCTCTACCCGACTCGATATTCTTCCTAGAGACCTCATGCGCCGGAGGTCTGAACTCACGAAAAGCATGTGCCATCGAGTCTGCGGCTAGAGCACATATAACAAAACAAGTGAATGTGTTGTTCAGTGCCCCTATCAGTGATAAGGTGTACAGCAGGAGTTGTATCGCGGTGTTACGAGACCTTCCAAACGTCAAATTCGCAAGGATCCACATCGATGATTACACTAAGAATACTCCCCTCGAAGAAATGGTTGCAGGGCAACCGTTTAAGGAAAGCAAGTGGAGAGTTGAGCATACTTCTGATGTCCTAAGGTTGTTGACTTTGTACAAGTGGGGAGGGGTTTATCTGGACACGGATATGATGGTCGTCAAGCCTCTGACGGATCTGGGACCCAACTGGGTAGCCAAGGAGTACGGTGACCTGGTGAATGATGCAGCCATCGCCATATCAATGGATGATGTTGGAAGGAAACTGGCTGAGGCGGTTGTTAAGTATGTATTCATATGCCATTTTTGCTATACTACATTTTTCTTTTTAACATTTAATTCTAACATGTGTGCTAGCACAAGTGCGTTATCGTAAAGTATTTAATTAAGTCGATTTTTGAACTGGAAATACGACTATCCAAAAGCCTTTTAATTTTTATTTACTCCTATTTGATAAACAAAGAAAGAACGTAGATATGGACAGGTCTTTTTTTTTTAAATGGGACAAGCCCGCCACACTGTTCCCAAACCACTGCAACTTCTGTAAGCCAGAATCAACAGTGGCGACCACAAGAAAAGCGCCGAGACAATGAAGCTCGACGAGTCCCGGAGAAACGATTCAACTGTCTTGGATCCCGCAACGAAATTAATCAGAAAAGATTAGCGGAGGAGTAAGAAAAACATAATTTCCACTGGACAGGTCTTTTTAACTAAATAAAAATTACGTGCGATGCCGGATATTACTAATTTAATTATCGAACGTTGCATTTCTCAGCGTGCTCGGGGAAGCCCCAATATTAATAAATCACCGAAATAAGTGCAAATGTTCATAGATAATTAATGTACTAATTTCAGTTTTTTTTAATTGTCATTTGAATTTTTCGTAATTTTCCGGATACAACCCGAAACCATTCAGGTAGTATCCGGATTTCGGATATTAATAGACAGATACATGCCCTTGATATGCCGCGTGACATCACCTGATAAAATAATTCGAGTACAAAATCCACTCATTTGATGACTATTGACGCGTGCTAAATCGATTCGTGACTGTACTAGCGATCTATAGGTATGGTCGACAAGAGATAAGTAACCAGTGTCGTCAGATATCGAAGGGGACTGCTGCTGGACTGCGGTCAACGCGAGTCGGGGGCAATCATATTTATGTAGCAATATGTATATGTAGTGTATTCCGGGCCTGGAGTCATGGTGGTAGGAAACCGTGGGGATTAAGACGGTCACAGTCCGACATAACCCTCCGTTTTCCTCAGACCCCAGAGGAATGCGCTCGTTTTTTTTTTAAGTCCATCGTTCATACAATCAATCCTGTATTCCCCAAAAGGTTAGGCAGAGGTGTACCAATGTACACAGTTCACTGGTGGCCCCATGTGATAGTGGGCGAGTCTATTCCCATTAACCGGTCACAAATCCTAACTCCGAGCTGCTACTGAGAATTTCATAGAAAAACTCAATAACACTGCTCGACATGGGAATCGAACCCAAGACTTATAGCGTAGCAGTCTGGTTTAGATCCATATAGCCTATATGGATCTGTCATATACGGTATTTTTTTTTTATTTTTTTATTTTTTTTGTTTTTTTTTTTTTGATTTTTTTTTTGTTATATAATCTGCTTGTATGATCGTATCATATTATGTTTTGCGCAATAAGTTCAATTAATCCAATTACTGAGAAATAATAATTATTCTTTGATCCTATGTTCAACAGGTAACGTTAATTGAACTGAGCGATAAGCTTTATCTGTCTGATCAATATGGCGTTTCCACATACGAGCCCTGCCCGCGACTTACTCCATGTGGCTTTTTTTACCCGCGTTAAGTTACGTCTTTGGTTACTGCTCCGCCCCCGCGTGTCGTAGCGTGATAGGATGGCGAACCAATGGCACGCGTGCCAGTAGTGGCACGCGACAAAATAATTCGGGCACGCCAATATATGACAACTGTATATGTATTTGATCGAAAACAATTTACAAGAGCAGAAATCACACTAACCTTTTATTAAAATAAACATAAAATAGTAAATATTACGATTCTTGTACAAACTAGTTGCAAACAAAGAGTGTTAAAAGCTTCTACTTGTATTTTGCTCCATTCAATGACTAAGCCAAGATTCTTTGATGGCACGCCATAGTCACATTATTATTTTTCAATAAAAAATGGCACTATCACCGATAAAGGTTCGCCATCCCTGGCCTATACTATTCCTCATGAATCTGGCTATCATAAATATTCTTTTTAATCGGACTGTTAGTTCCAGAGATTAGCGCGTTCAAACAAACACACTTGACAAGAAAGCTCTTTGGCTTCATTTTATTACTAGCGCCCCGCCCCGGCTTCGCACGGGTGCAATGATGATACTAATTACACTACAAAAAAAACTGTTATTATACATATAAACCTTCCTCTTCAATCACTCTATCTATTAAAAAAACCGCATCAAAATCCGTTGCGTAGTTTTAAAGATTTATGCATACATAGGGATATAGGGACAGAGAAAGCGACTTTGTTTTATACTATGTAGTGATGAGTATAGATTAAGGAGGTAACATGTTCAAATATGAACAAACCTCCTTATATAAACTAAGATTAATAATAAGTATAGATTATAAAGGTTGATATTGTTGATTATTTTAGTTTTATCTATAAGGAAATATTTAGAAACTAGCTTCTGCCCGCGACTTCGTCCGCGTCATAGTTGATGTGTTATCCTACGGGTACCGTACATTTTCCCGGGATAAAAAGTAGCCTATGTGTTATTCCAGACTATAATCTATCTTTGTGCCAAATTTCATCCAGATCCATTCAGCCGTTTAAGCGTGAAAGAGTAACAAACATCCATACATACATCCATACATCCATACTTACAAACTTTCGCCTTTATAATAGTAGTAGGATGATTACTAAAAATAAAGGTATTTCGACATTCTTAATTTAATAAGCGAAGATAAAGTAGTGTTAGCATTTAATTTGGATTGAAAGGTTGGGTAGAGGTATAACAGAAATTAAAAAAAAATATATAAAAATAAGTTTGTCAATAATAAAAACAGAGGACTTGGCCTTTTAGGCCAAGTTCAAATCAGATTCGCAATCGAACGGTTCGTACCACTGAATAATATATTTAGCACTACATATATTTTTATTGTAGGGCAGGGATTAATTACCTTTTTATTGACTGCAATAACGGCTATTATAATGCGCACTCTGTTTAATAGAAACAGCCCTGTGCTGTGACAGACAGACGAAGTTTATATTAGTAATAAGGTCCCCTTTGACCTCTGGGATTTTGACCTCTGACTGAGTTTCTGTTTCTTCTGAATAAGGTCAACTAGAAAATACCGTTTTTATTTTAATTGAAAATAATGACGCGTAAAAGGTTTTATTTTCAACCTATTTACATATTAAATAGATTTTATTTTCCTAAAGAAAGTTTCTTCAGAAAGGTCTGGTGCGCAGTACTCGTAACCGGCGTGCTTGTATGATGAGATGTATGAACGTGGATGAGACGAAAGGAGTATGTAGGGATCGTAACAGGTGGCGTTCTTTGGTTTCTGCCTGCTCCCATAGGAAAAAGGCGTGAGTTTATGTGTATTTTTCTTAAGCATCTTATTTCTTTTGATTCCAGTGAGGTCAAAACAACATATAGACCAGATGCCTGGATACACAATGGACCGGGCGCCATCACGAGGGTGCTCCACAAATTCTGCGAGCCAGCCAACGTCACAGACTGGTCGGCCACCACTTGTCAAGGTTCGTACGATGTCTGCTATCGACGGAGAACACTTACGCCCTGGTCATCATCTGCTTAGCCTTTTTCCAACTATGTTGGGGTCGGCTTCCAGTCTTACAATTGTTTTCGTCAAAAACGTATGACCCCTAATATTGCCGTAACTAGAAAGTTCCTAGCTATGGTGCACATTAAAAAATATCGCATTTTTTGGAAAAACCTGTGACATTCCGCTAAATTCACTTAATTTAGCGGAATGTCACAGGTTCTTCTTCAACAGTTATTATGTGATGATCATTATTATATTAGCAGCAGATCGTCTACTGCTAGACATAGACCTCCCGCATAGATTTACAATGATGATAATCTTAAAAAATACATTAAACATTTCCAGGTCTCCAGGTATACGACCGGGAATGTTTCTTCCCGTTACATTACTCGAGAAAAAACGAATATTTCAAGGCTGGAGTACTGAAGAACGTTGACAAGGCCTACACCCACCATTTCTGGAACAAGCTAACTTTTGACATGGAAATTGAAAAGGATTCCCCGTATGCCAAGATGGCTCAAGAATTCTGTCCGTCGATATATGAGATGTATGGAGATGAATTTGGGTCTTAACGAGGACAAAATCATGCAGAAGAAGAAAGAGTAAACGAACAAAGTATGCAGAACCGCCAATGTAATTTATAAATAAAATATACATATAATGCCAGCCTATTATTGTACCACTACAGGGCGAAGGGCTCTCCTCATCTAAAGCAGGTACGAGCATTGATCATCACGCTTGTTCAAGGGTGGATTAGTAATTTCAGACTTATAATAAGTGTAGGATTCGTCACGATGTTTTCCTATACAAATGTCAGTGATAGCCAAGATAAAATTAGTAAACACATTTCTGAATTGAAAGTTACATTGGTGCTTGCCCGATAACGAACCCGCAACCGTATAAATAAGAGGCGAGAACCCTAACCAAGCCTCCAAAACTCTAAATAAAAATACATTACACATCCACATATAGATAAGTCAATAATATATTACACATCTAAAGATAAGACTTAATTGATAACAAGAAAGTTTATCACTAAAACAGATATAAACTTCATAAATCATTAAAGAATTGCGTCATCCCAGTTTGCTGCAGGGGTTGAACATCCCTATCAGACATTCAGTCAGGCGACAGACAGGGGTAGACCGGATCGATAGCGGTGACATCCCTCCGTTTATTTTTTATCACACCAATTCAGATGACGTTTTCCCCTTGAAAACCTCTCTAAGTGGTAAGAGGAAATATTCCCCTGCCATTAAGCTGAAGTTTGTTGAGGTAGGCATCTTAGAATACTTATAAAGAATTTGCATAAGAATAGGGGGTGTAATAAGATAAACCACGTAGCCGTTTACTATGCATTCTGCTTAAGAAACTGAGTAACATTAGATAACAAATATTGCTGGAAAACTACTCTTATTTTTGGTGTGAAAAATTACTTTTTGTTGTAGCGTGCAATGTAAAGTAATGCTGCATTACAGGAAGTAGTGGGGGTAAGTATTCCTGGTATTCTAGGTAAGAAAATTTAAAACCAGGTTTCGTTAAAAAAGACATAAAAATGTTGTAACTTAGACCTTCAATCTCTCCGAACGTTTCCAGGTATGGTCGAAAACAAAATGAAGAACGAAGAATATGTCACATTTGGCTACCTAATTAGTATAAGGTTTTAAAGAAAAATAATCTAAGAAATGTTGTTGAATTTATGACATTTCAACAATTTATATATCGCCACACAGCCTTTCAAAATCGTTTGTCACAACTTCGAACTCTATTCCTCCATACCATTGTCTAATACTTTGTACCATCAACAAATACATTACGCTTCCAGTCAACAATTTATATTGTACTTGTCCTTTACAACCCAACGGTATCGATCCATTAAACACAACTATTGTTTCCTAAATGATAATTCTATAAAGAAGAGCTAAAACAATACACAATGCACTATTACAAGTTTAAAGGCAGTTTAAGCTGACGTTTGACTATGGACAGGAAGCTGAAACAATAAACATAAGCCATTTCCTCAAATGAGGAATTTACTTCATAAGTAAACTATGGAGTGGTTTCAAGCAATGCAGGTACAATCGAACAATCTATTTAATATAATTACAGCTAGCTAAATAGCAGCCACAGTCTTTTTCAAAATCATTTTACACGCACAATGTAAATAAATTTTAATAGCGTAGTGAATAAATATGTATAATATTGTATTACTGCCTCGTTGGCCTAGTGGTCCTGAGCGCGACTGCTACGCTAGAGGTCCTAGGTTCGATTTCCAGGTCGAGCAAAAAGTGTTATTGGGTTTTTCTATGAAATTCTCAGTAGCAGCTCGGAGTTTGGATTTGTGCCCGGTTAATGGCAATAGGCTCGCCCCCTATTACATGGGACCTAAATATACCGGCGAACTGTGGGTGTACATTGGTACACCTCTGCCTAACCCTTCGGGGAATACAGCGTGATGGTATATTATATTATAGTCCCACTGCAGGGCAAAAGCCTTTTCCTATACAGAGGAGGCACAAGCATTGATCACCACGCTTCCTTAAGGCAGATTGGCGACTTCAGACTTATATAACTGCATAGTATAAAACAAAGTCGCTTTCTCTGTCCCTATATCTCTATGTATGCATAAATCTTTAAAACTACGCAACGGATTTTGATGCGGTTTTTTTTAATAGATAGAGGGATTGAAGAGGAAGGTTTATATGTATAATAACATCCATTAAATAGTGGAGAAATAAATGTTATTTTTGAGGTTTCTAATGTGAAGTCGTAAATAATTACCATCCGTGCGAACCCGGGGCGGGTCGTTAATTATTTATTAGTCCAGCTTTTGCTGACGATATTTTCCTTCACCAATGTCAGTGATACTACTATACTATCCTAATACCAGACATCAATTAATAATCTCGAATAATCTATCAAAAAACAAGCTCAACACCTATTTTTAGTTACAGCGTTATACAGCCAGCCCAGTCAACGGTCGACAAGCCAGAAGCCAGACAAACCAAGGCCGCAACATAATGCTTTTACGTAAACCAAATCCGCTTAAGTAACGTACTCTTATTAACGCTTATGGAAACTGGGACGAGTTTGTGAGTACTCATGTGTATGGAGCAATGGCGGTTGCGACTGTTTGCAAATTGTTATGGTGTAGATCAGAGGTGGTCAACTTGGCTAGACCCAAGATACGTTTACTGACTAGACTCTGTGTGGTTTACGGATTACATAATCAGCACTTCTTTAAACTTAACATCGAAATGCTTTCAAATAGTTAAATTTTATATAATTACAGAGTAAATGGTACTGTATACAACTAGTTTAGTTTATTTTGTAGCGACATCTATCGCTCCACATGCGAACTACTCCGCCAAACTGACGTTTCCTATATCGCGCTATCAAAGTTCGCCGTGACATTAGCACATATACGAAATCCCGACGACAACAATCGGGCAGTAGCCCACCAGACACAACACGCGTGTGATCGGAGGGTCCTACTTTTTTAACGGAGGATGAGAAACTGTACAGTGTACACCCTGTTTCTGATACCTCCACAATTTTATGTAGGAGAAACAACAAAATTTTACTCTACTCATCTCGACTAAAATCCGCGATCGCCTGGTTGGCAACTCCTGGTGTAGATGGAGAGCGGAAACCGCATCGTGTGGTGTAAGTAGGAAATCTTATGACGTTTCCTCATGTGTAGTCTGTATACAGGTGGGTTTAAATTCTACGCCTAACTTTCAGAGCGTTCAAGTACTTTTGAATACACATAACTTTATTATCAACTATTTTTGAAAAAAGAATTTGCTGTTAGCTACTTAAGGTACAATAAAAAAAATACTTTCAAAAGATATGGGGCAGCAGATTTTTTATTTTAGGTACAGAATAATACATTATTTGTTCTGTGCTATTACTGTTGCTGTTGTTTCGGTAGTCCAGGTTTTCTTAATAATAAGTGACATGGTTAAAGGGATAGATAAATCTGCCCCAACTGTCGTACTCATTCGGAAGTTATGGTGTTTGGGCATCCGAATTTCGCTATTCAGGACTTCCACAAGAAGTGAAGAAGAAGAAGAAACGGCCAGAAGCAGTGTTCCGAGACCATTTTCTATGACCATTTATTAACAATCTTACGCTAGGATGTGTTATGTTTTGCATAGTGTCGAATACTTGTCTTCGAAGGCCCGGTCCTGTCTCACTGCGACTGGGCGTTTACAAAATTCTTTCGAAATAATGCGTAGGCTTCAAAATCTCATCTACCTACTTCACATTTGGCAGTAAGTTAATCCCTTCACAAATATAATCCATGAGTGGGATGAAATGAGGATAATCTTAACTACCATCAGTGTTTCAATAGCAGTGATAAACCGTCCACAGCACTAAAGAGACAGCTAATTAGAGACATTATAGAGGAATGTTGAAATAAAACGGAGAAGTTAGTTCTTGATGTTTGTTATTTATTTTAATTGATTTGAATAGTTTTTGGGAAACTTAAATCTGATCATGTGCAATTGTTTGGTTGTAAATAACATTTAAAGTCGAAGCATTTATTTCAATTACACCATTTACAGGCACTTTTAAATTGTCAAGTCATTAAATAAATGAATTAATAAATAAAAAATAATAAGGCCAATTAGAAGTTTTTACAAGCATAAAAGTAGACATAGATGATAGGTCAGACAGACAGACGGACAGACAGAATAAACTTATGATTAATAATACAATTATTGAAAAAAAAAAAAAAACAAATGGAAGACTATTTTAGGTTATGCGATATTAGTTTATAAACTGCTAGCTTTTGCCCGCGACGTTGTCCGCTTAAATGTCGGTTATCGCCGACACAGATGTAGACGCGGAATAAAAAGTAGCCTATGTCCTTTCTTGGAGTTCAAACTTACTCCATACCAAATTTCATCCAAATCAGTTCAGTGGTTTAGTCGTGAAAGCGTTACAGACAGACAAACATACAAACAGACAGTCATGGTATAATACGGTGTAGTGGACGTAATCCTTTTACACCTCGTTAATTACAAAGATCAAATTGATAACACAGTTTCCTTATTAACAGCATTTAATTCGTGAAAGCTTATTAAACAGTATTTTTTTATTCAAAGAGAAAGTGAATATAATTGATATCAGTATCGGGGCAATTGCAATAATTTTGCTTTGGATTTTGTAAAATTTCGATTAAATGCTACGTTATGGTAATTTACTGTGGTTAACTGATCGTTATTCGTGATCGTGTCAATAAAAAACAACAATCTAAATTAAATCTGTTGTTTTTTAATTCGTTGGATAGCAAACAAACCGATGACGTTCCACCTGATGGTAAGTGGTCACCGCTGCCTATACGCATCTGCAATGCCAGAGGCCTTGCTAATGCGTGGCCATCCATCACCATCACGCCTGTTTTCCCCGAAGGGTTAGGCAGAGGTGTACCAATGTACACCCACAGTTCGCCGGTATATTTAGGTCCCATGTAATAGGGGGCGAGCCTATTGCCATTAACCGGGCACAAATCCAAACTCCGAGCTGCTACTGAGAATTTCATAGAAAAACCGAATAACACTTTTTGCTCGACCCGGGAATCGAACCCAGGACCTCTAGCGTAGCAGTCGCGCTCAGAAATAAAAAAAAAAAAAAAACATCCAAAGTTGAAATGTCCTGTCCTGTTATTACACCGGCACCCATACCCTTCAAACCGGAACACAGCAATGCTGCTTGCGGGCAGAAATAGGTATGGTGGTAGTACTTCCCCAGACGAGTTCCTTCACAAAGACCTCTACTAGTACTAAACCAGACCTAAACTTTCAGCTCAGTTAAGTGTCTGATTAAACTGTTATATAAGAAGTGTTATATTTACTACAACATACCATAAATACCTACACGCCTGTATTCCCCGAAGGGTTAGACAGAGGTGTGCCAATATACACCTACAGTTCGCTGGTATGCTTTATGTCTCATGTTATAGGAGGCGAGTCTATTGCCATTAACCGGGCACAAATCCTAGGGTAGATAGTAGGTAGTACTTCCCCGGACGAGCTCCTTCACAAAGAGCTCTACTACAAACTGCCATCTACAAACACAGGTAGTTCATATCCGTTCCCGATTTCTATAAACAGCTTCCCGACTTCCAGTGTTATTGTTATTGCTGCGAAGCTCCCATTGGTAGTTGTAATTAAATATAGCTGGAGGTGCGTTGCCCTTGAGTTATTTCATCTGCTAAACGTAGAGTACAGTTCGGTGTACGATAAACTCGATACTTTAATGGTCGAGTAATATTGTTTTCGTGAAGATATTTCTGGTGTAGAAGGTTATTATTACACTGCTGGTCTTGCTTTGGACGTTTGTGCGAAAGGTGTATTAATAGAATCAAAACATTAATGCTTTTACCCGACTTCAATAAAAGGAAGAGGTTCACAATTCGTCGGGATATTTTCCCCCAAAGCTAAAGTTACGGAGCACAGCAAGGGTCCTGCAGACTGGGAAGGGACTGCATCGGTCCTTGATAAAATAGCTTCAATTAGTAAGCTCTTTTCTAGGGTTCCGTAAAGGGTGCCGACGCGCAACGGGACCGTCACTAAGCCTCTGCAGTCCGTCCGTCTGCCAGTTAGCAAGCTGTATCTCATAAACTGTAATATCATTCAAACCTAATCTCCTCAAAGTTAGAGTAAATAATAGGCTTTCTCAGGGTAAGCTCACTCCAACATCGATTTTGTCTCTGTCACCTCTGACCTAGACTAGAGTCAAGAGCAAACGCGTCTAAAATTAGGTAGAGAGTTGAAATTTTTACAGTGTGTATTTTTGTTGCCGCTACAAGAATAAATAATAAACAATCAGTAAACAATACAATTTTAATACAAAACTGGCGATGACTCGTCATCACTTCATTGATCTAGATACAATTCTCCGGAAGCACAAACTGCTCAATTCACCTAATTTTACCAAAAAGTGTTTCAACAAAAAACAACTTAATGTGAGTCAGACTCGCACTCGAAAGGTTCCGTACCAATTTACAATATTTAACATTACATACATACCATCACGTCTGTATTCCCCGAAGGGTTAGGCAGAGGTATACCAATGTCCACCCACAGTCCGCAGGTATGTTTTAAGTCCCATGTAATAGGGGGCGACCTTATTGCTAACTGGGCACAAATCCTAACAGCTGCTACTGAGACTTTCATAGAAAAATTCAATCATACTTTGCTCGACCTGGTAATTGAACCCAAGATCTCCTAATTAAGAACTGAAGCTTAGTAATAGGGTTCCGTTAGCACCGTTCTTTAATAGAACCCTAAAAAGGTGGGAGTTCACTAAACTTTAGCGCTAAACATTAACACCGCCCACTTGCGCTAATTTCAGCACAGAGGCTTGTTTCTTTATGCGCTAATTTATGCTTTGTTTGCGCAAAGTACCGATATCGACTCACTGGCCTAGAAGCTAATGATCCATACTCCATACAAGGTGGGAGAAGTTTCAGAGATTGGGTTTTGGGGTAGGAATAACAAGAGAGAGGATGTTGATAACATTATCAATACAGAAATAAGCCGTAACTCATCATCATCATCATATCAGCCGCAGGACGTCCACTGCTGGACATAGGCCTCCCCCATAGATTTCCAAAAAGACCGGTTCACTAAGCCAAAAAGCCGTAACTCATAATGAAGATATTAAGCAAAGGAGATCAACTTTCTTTGGTAATATACATCGATTAGAAGAAAACAAGAGAATGCTATATTGCACTAATTATTAAGTCATATATGTACAATGTACATTGTTGTATAATTATAATAATACCAGTATATTATTGTACCACTGCAGGATTAAAGTCTTTTCTCATACAGAGAAGGCACAAGTGAGAGCAGCACACGGCGGATTTGCGGTTTAAAAAAAAAACAATGTTCCTCGTGCTGTATTTTCGTCACCTATGTCAGTGATGTCCAAGATAAAACTTAGGAAGTACATATGAATAAAAGAAGTTACATTAATACTTGCCCGGAATCGACCTACAACCTCATGCATGGAGGGGGACCTTAACCACAGAGTCATTAAGACTGAAGTATTGTTGTACACATACATAAACTCACGCCTTTTCCCATGGGGGTAGGCAGAAACCACAGAACGCCACCTGGAACGATCCTTACATACTACTTTCGCCTCGTTCACGTTCATACATCTGGTCATACAAGCACGCCGGTTACGAGTACTGCACACCCGACCTTTCTGAAGAACCTCACCAATAAGGTCAGGGTAGGTCTTTCTAGGGCGTCCCCTCCCGGCGTTGCCACTCACATCTGCCACATAAATACCTTTTGTTAGTCGCCTAAGTATTGTTGTATATGACTATATGACTTAATATTTGGTCCTACTAATTAATTCCATACTTTAACTGCAGTAGCCAAACAACAGTCTAAATAAGGACTTCTTGAAGAAGACACGACGAAACTGCATTATAAATAAGTAAAGTACACAATACATACGATATTGATACAAACTAGAAGTGAATAACTCGGTCTCGGCAATTTGGTTCAAAATCACTTAAACGCGTCCTGTATTAAACGCTTTTGGAAAGTGAAAGGAGCCATTTTGAGCTTCGGAGAAATTACTAATAATTGTAACAAGAGCAAAAGCTTTTCCTTTTAAGTGAACGAAGATATAAAATGAGTTTATGGCAATGTTTTTGGTTAAGCCAGATATAGTTTCTGAAGACGATGAGTGGACTGTATGTGAAGTTGTGGTTGTAAACGATATAAAGCTTTGAACTGAACAGAATACAACGTAATAGATACCTAGTAAATGAAAAAATATTACTTACGTGAAAATTAAAACGACAGAAAAAGGATGAAGATGCTATACAACCAAAAAAAACAACTTGAAACGTCGTAATAAAATATACGTAAAAGAAATTTATTTAAACAAAGGGGTTGGTTTTAGTCCGTTATATCAGACAGAATCCTTTTTAGCAATGCGGCGGCCATTTAAAAGAATTTACACATAGGACCAAAAAATAAATCAATAGGCTAAATTGAACAATTGCAATACAAACGTAATGGCAAATTAATTGCACTTCGCCTACAGAGAGCAAATCTCAGAATATGCTCCTTTAAGTAACCAGTAGCGTGGTAACATTACCCAATGAGCGTACGGTTTATTAACTACATACATTAATCATGGATTAAACAGAGGTCTAATAACGCCAGATTTATTTTTAATTGAGCAATTACAAATATTAGAAATAATTTGAAAATTATATTTAAAATTAATTTGAAAAGATTTCTGTACGGCCGTCCATTTTTATCTCCCCGGTTTTTAACTCCCGACGAAAACAGAGGGGTGTTTTATGTTTTACGACTCTATGTTTGGTCTGGGCCACCGTAGCTCCTAAACAGCTAAACCGATTTTGATTTAGTTTTTTTGTTTGATAAGTGATTTAATCAAGAGTGTACTTAGCTTTTTTTTTCAAGAAAATCTGTTCAGCCCTTTGCATAAGTAAATTTAATATTTCTCAAACTGTGAAAATCTTTTTCAAAAATTTTCAATTTGACCTTTAGTTCCAGAGATAAGCGCGTCTTCAACTTTTTTTACTTTAAGATAGTTATGTGATATATTTTCACTATACGCCAGTCTTTATTACAAATCACCATTACCAGTAATACAAACATAACAGAATTCACATTAAAACTTAACAAACTAATTCCAATTTCAAATCCCAGCACAGACTGTTAAACTCTCAATCAATCTTGCGCAACATTAGTGCAATCAATCACTCCAATACCATTGATTAAGTTGGCAACACTGCTAATGTATTTGAAAGGTTAAGCCACATGTTTAGGGTATCTTTTTGCTGAATCAATCATTTGTAACAACTGGCTGAGGGTAATGAGCGTTTGAAGGATAGCTGGTGATTAGAAATGGGTATATAGATGTATTGTACACGAACGTAGAGAGTAAGCTTCAACTTACTGATCAATGAATGTCCCAAAAGAACTACTGTGTTACAAAGAAAATCGTGTGATACAATGACAAAGAAAAGACACTTAATTATGAAGTTTTTCTTCAGCCTCTTCAATAAACACAGGACAGCAGACTAAACTAACAGTATACCACAATTTAACCAATCCACAAAAAGTGAAGCATTTACACAATCCATTCTAATACATAATAATAAAGCTGAAAAACGTTTTGTTTGTTTAAACGCGCTAATCTCTGGAACTGTCATGTCGTATTGCCATAATTCATGAAAAATATCATAGGCTATATATATGTCACCGGAAAATAACAAGATCCGTAAGTTTATCAATTTACTAGGAAGTTTATAAACTTTCGTAAGATTCTAAACGGGAGATAAATTGTAATATTTTACGTCCACATTTTCGTAAATTGATAAACTTACTGAACTCACTCGTAAAATAATAAGTAAGCAGTAACCAAACGCTACGCGCGATCTGATTGGTTGGCTGTCACGTGTCACTTCTCCTTCCTCCTATGGACACAAGCATTGCCACTATGAACATTGACCAATCAGAGAGCAGTGTGTTATTTTACGTATTTCAAAGATCGTATATTTAAAAGAGTTTCTGTGATTGGTCGAACCATATAAAATCTTACGAATAGATATTCGTTAGTTTATAAATTTACCGTATGACGTCGGAAATTGATCAATTTACGAAAATGTGGACGTAAAATATTACAATTTATCTCCCGTTTAGAATTTTACGAAAGTTTATAAACTTCCTAGTAAATTGATAAACTTACGGATCTTGTTATTTTCCGGTGACATATACACCATCACGTTATAACCCACGGGAGCGGAGCAGTAACCACAGACGTGACTAGCTAGCACATTGAATATACCCACAAGTGAAGGCATTATCACGCCGCATAATGAACTTGGAACAGGCACAATCAGCGCTGTGGGCCTAATGATAAAACTCACCAATATATCTTCATTAATCAGTAGTTTAACCCAGATTGTTGGAAACTGTAATCTTGTAGGAGCTCGTTTATCAATGACGCGGGGCCAAGAAATGAGAGGAGTAATATTGTGGTTAAGCAAATACTATTTATTAATGTCCGGTGTTATTTGTTTTCTGGTCATATTGTTCTAGTTTGGCTTAAGTTTCTATATTGTTCTGCTAGGTTTCCAATCCCGCCTTAAGCAAGTGTGGTGATCAATGCTTGTGTTTTCTCTGTATTAGAAGAGGCCTTTGCCTTGCAGTGGGACAATATTGTAATCAAATCGTTTGTTTGCATATAATGTAGGTTACACATTAAATCATGGGTGGAGTAGTTAAAGGTGTGAACCTTATACATACCGCATTATATCGAGTGTAATAAAATAAAATAATGATGTAACGCGCAAATATAATAAATAAATAAACATAAAGCTAAAGAGTGTTGTTTTGTTTAAACTCGCAAATCTCTGGAACTGCCGATTAAATTGGAAAAAGTCTTTGTGTATGTAATTCCTTAGGTTTATGAGGAATACTAGGCTATATAGCATCACGCTTAAACTTACGGGAGCGGAGCAGTAACCAAAGACGTAAGTTAACACGAGTAAAAAAAAACGCCAGAAGCTATTTATTTATATTTACATCATAATTATTCCCACGCATGCATATTCACGTATTTCACCGGTGACCAGCTAAGTAATAAATCCGCCGTTTCCATAGCTCCAAGCGTACCACGGTAGCATTACACAAATCATTGGATCTATGCAGATGAATGAGTAACAAAACCGACGGGACAGTTTTAAGACGGCCATTAGATAGCCTGGGGGTAGACAGGGCGTAAGTCGCATGTGCTGTGCGTGCCACGGTGTACCGTGGTATTTGATTAGGTCTTGAAGTAGAATCAACTTTATGGCTTTAAGTGAAGTTGGGATAATTTGATGGATATAGTAATAGAGAGATAATAGAGATCTCTCTATTATCTCTAAGACGTCCACTGCTGGATATGTTGAGCAGTGGACGTCTTTCCACTGATATGATGATGATGAAGGGCAAGACTGATTAAGAGATTCTTCTATAGTCCATTTCTTAGTTCCATAGAATTGTTGTCGACTGGTGTTAAAGAAAAACGATAAATGACATAACTGGAAAGCAATTCTACAAATTTTAGAAGCGATCACAATCTAATCTCGATCTGTCAAAAATGCCCATAATTTACCACCGTTTTCTGACCTTGATGATCTCAGATAAATTGCAACTAGATTAATATTCTTAATTAGAATTGGACTTCAGATAATAAAGGGTCACAAAGTGTTGAAGACACTAAAGAGATCCATTAATCCTATTGCACAAATCGCGTGCGCAAGATCATAAATATCAAAGCAGCTAACTAGAATAGATGTAGAAGATATATTATCAAGACACAAGTAAACCTTAAGTCAAGGCCATAAAGAAACAGATAAGGCGCCGAATGATATCAGAGCAATGTGTATGCAAATCTGTGCAGTGAAGAGTTCCGTGGTAATACAAATGTTACAATCCTCTTTAACAACTACAGAGTAAGCAATGGAAAAAAATATTTTACTATTGAAACGTCTAGTAAGCTGGACTTGAGTAATTAATGGACTTATATTCTTTGAGATAGAAAACTTACATACATACATACCATCACGGAAGGGTTTGGCAAAGGTGTACCAATGTTCACCCAGAGTTGGCCGGTATGTTTAGGTCCCATGTAATAGGGGGCAAGCCTATTGCCATCAATCGGGCACACATTCTAACTCCAGCTGCTACTGAGAATTTCATTGAAAACCTTTAGCGTAGCAATCCTCAGCAGTCGCAATTTACAACACCCCACAAATCTGACAAGGTCACAATCAGATAGAAGTAAGCCCAGAATTCAGACCACTCGGCTAAACAATCTCCACATAACATCAACACCACTAGCCCTGGAAACAAAATTGTTTTTCAATAAGTCCCCAACGAGATATTAATTCTCGCGTTAGGCCATAAGGCTATAACTCAAGGCTCAATTAGGGCCACTGGAGACAGTTATTGCGGAAGTGGCCCTGCTGGACATAGACACAGATGTGGTACATTGTTTGAAGATGAAGCTCCATCAATTGGTGCCTTTGTTGCGTTGAAGTGTGAAGTGGAACTGAGATGAGATTGGAATGGTTTATTTTTTACAATGTTTTTGGTATACTCGTACCTAAGACAATTTCTGGATGATGAGAAAAATATTTTTATGCGAATTTCAAATACGGGCGCAAGAGTTTTCATTTCTTTTTTTTTTCTAGTCGATGTTATTTTTTTTCGGCTTCATGTGGCATCATCATCATATCAGCCGCAGGACGTCCACTGCTGGACATAGGCCTCCCCTTTAGATTTCCAAAAAGACCGGTAGGTAGTGGCCTGCATAAATAATTATAAATGTATCATCGACATGAAAAGAAGAAGAATGTTCTCTAAAGTGCAGGTGTAGGGACACCTTGGGCACTGTAGTAATTAAATGTTCAATTAATTGTTATAAATAAAACTACAGATCCAAACAAGATTAGCTTAGAAAATAATAATGACAAAAAGTGAACCATGATAACTTAATGCTGATAAAACATCTAAAGGCTAATTCTAATAACTCGTTAAAAATCAAGTAGCAACCCCCATTCAGCAAAAATCAATGTTAAAAATTTTAAGAGAATTCACGACATTTTTGACTCATTGAGACTGAAATTAGACTCCGATCGCTCCTAAAAGTTACTAGATCCCTTAGAGCCCTTCTAATTTCAATGCAAAATCATGAATCCTTTGGCAAATTGCGAAGACATAGTACATAATTATGTAGGGTGATATATGAACAGTTCTTAATTAAAGGGTCTTTACCCAGCTCTAAGCGAATTACTGTCTCATTCCACGTATTACATTTAAGAAGATAATTCCCCACTTACAATGCCATAGCATAGCCCTTGGAATGCAGTCACCATGGCTGACCTGCCATAGCTAGGTATAACGGTACCTGTATGTTGCATATATGTGTTATATTTCACCGGCAAGGTCGCAGTGTGTTCGTCACGCGTTCCTTACTATTTTCTGTGGTTCAATGTATAAGCGGTAGGTGGTGCTACTGTTGCGGAATTTGTTTGAAAGATTTGCCGCGGCCTTGGATCGCAGAACGTTAGGAGCAACACGGATGGATTTTAGACAGTAAGGCAACACGGATGGATTTTAGACAGTAAGAGGCCCAGAGCAGGAGATATCATGTGATGATTTCCCATCCTTAAAAAAAGGTGGTTCTTGATTATTGTTTCCGGCAGAATAGACTTAGTACTTGAAATTCAATGATTTATTATTATAAGATATATCTGTTGGTACCTATGCTGCATAAATCTAGATTTTTCGAATATTATTTTAACCCAAGTGTTACTATTTTCGGTTATTTTAAACCAGTCCAATGCACTCTTTGCAGAAAAGCATTTGCAGTTCGTTCGTTTGCCCTGATCACCTAAGTTATTTTCCAGTTTTTTTCGTTTTGTTGTATATAAAGGTGAAAGATGACATAGCCTGTATTTCGTAGCAGTAATGGCGTTTTTTTTGTAAATCAAGTGTTTTTACAGACGTATTTCGAAGAGTACTTTCAAAAACGCTACCGCTTATGACATAACCCACAACGTTTCACTACATTATAACCGTGATAAATAGCAAAGAATAATGAATCGCAAATACGTTTAGTGTATTTGTGAGCAGCGAATGCCTGACCAATCAATGGTCTAGATATGGATGTCATCCGGCCGCTGTTTTTATAGCATTTTCAACGCTATAAACTAGTTTTGATAAGAATCAAATTGCTTCTGTGTTTAAGGTCGATTTAGGAATTGCTTCTCGTGTCATTTTAGCAACATAAAACTTCGCTAATTATTAATTAAGAGAAGGAATTACAATATTAAAAGAATTAGCAAGAGTGTTGACAGGACGATTAGACATTTAGAACAAGATTTTTAAGGTCGACCAAAGTGTTATTGGGTTTTTCTATGAAACTCTCAGTAGCAGCTCGGAGTTGGGATTTGTGCCCGGTTAATGGAAATAGGTTCGTTCTCTATTACATGGGATCTAATTATGGGTGTGTACACTTCTGCCCAACCCTTCGGGGAATACAGACGTGGTGGTATGTATGTATGTATGTATGTATGTATGTATGTATGGTTTTTTTATGTATGCTCGGGCATAACTCCGTCATTTATAAATTTTGAAAAAAAAAACTTTTTGCTAAAAATATGGTTATTCTGAAAAAGTCCGATAGAAATGTTATCAGAAATGTAATCAGTTCACAATCAGTAACTGCGTCTTGAAAAAAATAGATAGACAAGATATTGCATATTTTGCTTTCTTGTGACTTTCGTCATTATAAGAATGACTTGATATTAACACCAAATAAATCGATGAACTAAAGAAAACCTACAAAAGTGTTAGTACTACATATAATTCAATAATAACATGCTACACCTTTATACATATGGCTTCAAGAAATTCTTCAAGGGCTTAGTATTCTGTTGTTTTATTTGCTTGTTTACCAAGTGTACATCCTTACTAATATTATAAATGCGAAAGTAACTCTGTCTGTCCGTCTGTCTGTCTGTCTGTCTCTTCTTCACGCCTAAACCACTGAACCGATTTCAATGAAATTTGGCACAGATATAGTCTGGGACCCGAGAAAGGACATAGGATAGTTTTCATCCCGGAAATCCCCCGGGAACGGGAACTATTAATACACGCGGACGAAGTCGCGGGCAAAAGCTAGTTACACATAAACGTATTTTTTATAGTATACTAGCTTCTACCCGTGACTTAGTCCGAGTGGATATTTTACACCCGTGAGAAGCAACGCCTTTGGTTACTGCTCCACTCCCGTATGCCATAACGTGATGTTATATAGCTTATGACACTCAAAAATAACGTGGCTTTCTAAGCGCGACTGCTACGCCGCCACGCTGCTACGCTGTCTTAGGTTCGATTCCCAGATCGAGCAAAGTGTTATTGGATATTTCTATGAAATTCTCAGTAGCAGCTCGGAGTTACGATTTGTACTCGGTTAATGGCAATAGGCCCCTATTACCCCTATTACCTAAAAATACCGGCGAACTGTGGGTGTGCATTGATACACCTCTCCCAAACCCTTTGGGGAATACAGGCGTGATGGTATGTTTATTTACCGCAATTCCTTACCACCTTAGATTGAAATGGTCTTCCAGCTTCCAACCAAAACACCAATAACATCTCCCGACATCATTACACAAGTGGGCCACAATGGCCAATGGCCACTACTGAGCTAATTCCACAAAATTATCGAGTAGCCTCTCTAATTACTCACACTTGGCCGATCGCCGACCGTTATGGAAGCGGTGAGAGAAGTTCATTGTCACAGTTTAGACCAGCTATTGTGTATGCTTGGGTGGTTCGTTATTGGGTTTTGCACTAGTGCCTTGGTTTTACGTGACTGCTGAGGGTTAGCTATAATTCAGGGTAGAGAGGAAGAAGGGAGGATTTTGACCTGCAATGAGACACACACAGGCTTAAAAGAATACGGTCAAAGTCAAAGTCAAATAATTTATTCCAATTAGACCATTATAAGGCACTTTCGGACGTCAATTAACTAAAACTATTGAATCTAGTTGCCCATTCCAAAAGGTAGTTTCGTATGGAGAAGAACGGGCAAGAAACTCCATACATACTCTTTTAAACGGAGGGTTATGCTTTTACGGAGGGTTATGATTTTGGCAGTTTAATCATTTATGTATGTATGGTATATTATGTATGTATGTATGGTAACTGCCTCGTTAGTCTAATGATCCTATGCGCGACTGCTACGCTAGAGGTCTTGGGTTCGATTCCCAGATCGAGCAAAGTGTTATTGGTTTTTTCTATGGAATTCTCTGTAGCAGCTCGGAGTTAGGATTTGGACTTTTACGTTCCTAAAAGTCACTAGAATTGCCCGTGCCCGGTTGCGAACCCACAACCTCGTGCATGAGAGGCGGGCGACTTAACCACTGGGCCATCACGACACTTTACCAACCAAGTACCAATGTGACTTTTTCTAATTCATATGTACTTTCTAAGTTTATCTTGGACATGACTGACATCGGTAACCATGTCAGAGGCCCTTGAGGCGGTTTAGAAACTCTGACACTAGGGTGTGTGGGGTCGTTAGACCTTACTGCCCACACGATAAAGAAGAAGACTAGAATTGCCCCTTCATCCAAACTTTCTCCAGAAACAACAAAAAATGCCAAACAATAGCTCCTAAATACACCAAAACAATCAATTTTCACTTCAATAGCGAAACTCAAAACATTTCGATCGGTTTCTAGAAATTTACATACGGTTATTGAAATTATTTACTTCGAAGTAATCGTAGCAACCTGTGTCACGGTACTGAATTAACTATACACTTTTGTTTATGGCATTCTAGAATGTTCCTTTCTCGAGAGGCATTTGACTTTTGGAATAACAATCACAGGACAATTTCGAAATTCATGCCAAGCAAGAAATGAATTCTCCTTCTTTTCAAAAATATACGATACTAAATTGTCACCGAAAACAAATGCAGTATTACTTCTGGCACCAAAGAAAAACTGACATCAGTGAAGAAAAACATCGTTGGGAAACCTGAAAACTTACCCCTTACAAATATAATTAAAATCGGTTCAGCGGTTTAGTAGTAAAAGCGTGACAGACAGACAGAGCCCTTTCTCTCAGAAGTATAAATTAGTCTGGAATTGCTAATCCGCCTTGATCAAGCATGGTGATCAACGCTAACTTTCTTCCTCTATTATCACAACCCATCTCCCTTTGTTCTGAGCCCGGGTAATGGCAATAGGCTCGCCCCCTATTACATGGAAAGAAGAAAGAAAGAAAGAAAAACCATTTAATCCCGCGAAAGCGACGCACAACACAAAAATAAAATTAAAAAATAACAAAAACAATAATCTATATGCGCCACTACCGCGCGAAAAGGCTGACGCTCAACATAAAGCCGTGGGACATGGGACCTAAGCCAGTGAGCTGTGGGTGTACAATGGCACACTTCTGCCTTACCCTCCGACGAATACAGGTATGATGGTGCACCTTTCATTGCTCTTCAAGACTGCAGGTATCTCCAAGCAAATCATAACATTATAAGCACAAACTTACAAACAAAAAGTCACGTGAACATTCATCGTCAAACCAAATTCCAAGATTGTTATCCACGTGAGCGCGTTCAGGCTAATTTGATTAAGTATGGATGATCCGACGCGCTCGCCATTCATTAATGTATACTTGTTGGCCATTTTGAATGCTGCAGTCGTTTGAGCGTTTGCTTGATGACGAATTTAAGATTAACAGGCATTGTTTTGAAGAGGATTATCTACAGCTATGAACATGGTATTTATTAAAAAATCTGCTGTTATTGAATTGTGTGTTACAGGCGTTGCGTATATAGTAATGAAAATATTTTAGGTCTGTTCTACAGGCACTGCTAGCTGACAGAACTAATAATTCCACTTCGGCGTTTTTCGTAACTGACTCGCTAGCCTAGTGGCGAAGAAAGAAGAAGAAAGAAAGAAATCATTTATTTGTGAAACATAGGTACACATTAAAGATCAAAGAAATGGTTATTAGAGCGCTATGTTTTGTCAACAATGACATACAAATAATATAGTAAAAATAAGTCACATTATTGAGAATTAATAAAATTAAAAAATAGTCAAAAATATAAAATAATTAAAATTAAAAATATGTAAAAATTGAAAATGTGATTAATTTAATTTGTCATTTAGAAACTCGTCCAATGTGTAATAACATTTTTTAAGTAGCAGCTGGTGTAAAGCAGTTCTGAACTTATGGGCTGGCATAGATTTGACTACATCTGGTAATTTGTTATAGACTTGGGGAGCAATACCAAAGAAACTTTTTTTCAATAATGCGGGCGACTGCTATGCTTGACGAGTTCAATTCCCAGGCCGATCAAAGAGTTATTGGGTTTTTCTATGAAATTCTCAATAGCAGCGTGGAGTTAGGAATTGCGCCCGGTTAATGGCAATAGATACTGGCGAACTGTGAGTGAACATTGGTACTCTTCTAGTGTCGTGATGGCCCAGTGGTTAAGGCGTCCACTTCTCATGCACGAGGTTGTGAGTTCGCAACCGGGCACGGGCAAGTACCAATGTGACTTTTTCAAATTCATATTTACTTTCTAAGTTTATCCAGGACATCACTGACATTGGTAACCATGTCAGAGGCCCTTAAGGCGGTTTATAAACTCTGACACTAGGATGTGTGGGGTTGTAATCGAGACCTTATTATCGGTACTCTTCTTCCTCACTCTTCGGGGAATACAAGTGTGATAGTTTGGTTGCTTTTTTCGTCGCCTCTCGTGCCCGTGAGTCCCGTGACGCTTATGTCAGATATTCGCATGACAGTCGGCTGTAGATCCGCGCTATAAAGGTCGACGCGCACCGCACGCACCGTTAGAGGCGGGTATTTAGGTCGGCGCACGCGCCCGCTACAGTATGCCACATTGGGAGAGGTAGCGGGGGATAAGCGGTAGCGATTTGGATACGTAAGTAATCGTAAAGTTGGATGTTTTATACTGCGAGTACCGCTAATGAGACTTTTCACTATTTGTAATTTTTTCGATAAGTTTGAAATATTCAAGTAAATAGGTATAGGTTATTTTTAGTTACACGTGCTATTGTCGACGGATTTTAGCTTACCATCAGATGACACAGTTTTAGTTAGTGTTGGAGTTCACGACATACATACATACACTCACGCCTTTTTCCCATGAGGGTAGGCAGAAACCACGGAACGCCACCTGCTACGATCCTTACATACTCCTGGAGTTGACGAATTGTTTACTAATTAGTCCTTAAACCCTATGGAGATATAGTACCTGCATACCAGTTACATCTGGCTATAAAGAAACACGATTGCAAATGATTAATTAACCGTAACATTGATTTCTGTAAACCTGTTTAAAGCAGTAGCAATTTATAATTCAATTAATTGATAAAAATATTCGTGCAGCAGTAATTTGCAAACTTAATTGTTTTACTCGTCGGAATAAATTATTGAAAATTTATAAATATAAAGGTGCACAATTTGTCATAATAAATTATAAATCTAATATAAATTCTTAGTTTTATTGAGTAAGGCAATTTTTCATAGAAGTCAAGGTAGACGGGTTAAGTAATATAAAAAATATGGCCAATCATGCGCAGAGAGTAATAAATTAACAGCCGGTAATTTTAATTTAACACTGCCGTTTAATAACATATTAGCATAAAAATGCTATTACATTAGGTACATCATTGCAATAAAAAAAAACATAATTTTGACTAACTACTGACGAAATATTCATTCTAAATTGTTTTTAATTAAAAATTAAAAACAATTTCGTTCATCTAGTTTTTCGCAATATAGCTTAGCGACTGGTCGATTCTTCACGTGACCAGAAGGCTGGGCTTTTCTTGGGCCAAAAAATCAGCATTGCCATACAACGTGGCAATGCTGCCAGCCTTTTGGGCACATGTCCCATTGACAGCGATGCGGATGAGTTTTTTGATGCCCTATGACCTTCCTTCCCTTTTTTTTTTAACTGTTCATAGTTTTTATTTTAATTATTATCATTTAACTAAGTTTTGTGTTCGAAAAATAAATGAATAGGTACTAAAAAAAAAAAAAAAATTGTTTCTTTTTTGTCAGTTGAGGTGTGAACTATAGGAGGAATTTTAGGATTTAATCTCGTCTAAACACGATAAAAAAATTAGATTTTTCATTTTGCAGACAGTCCATAACCGACTTATTAATTGGATAAAATAAAAAAAAATGGAGTCTACATTTACTTTACCGAATTTTAAAAAAAGGCCACCAAAGACCACGAAAAAAAAAACCCCAACAAAAAGAAAAAATAAAGATGGCGCACCATTTCCTAAATCGCTGCAACCTCATAACTTGTGACACTAGCAGAAACAGTAATCTAGGATGTTATGTGTTATGTACGTGACATGTCAACGTGTGTGACGGAATGTTACCGATTTTACAACATGCCCAGCTGTGGGCTATGCTGGGCAGTCAATGTACCTTGTCTCTGACTCATATGGGGACGAACTTAGGACTGTCAGCCATTTTGTTGTGGCGTTAAAAAATAAAGAGGGTTTTGCGTAAACACTATTATTTTTCGCTAACTTGTAATATGAAGACTTTGGTTACAATTTCGTGTAGTTCTGCCAAAATGAACCATGACAAAAATTCTTTTAATTTGAGATTTGCATGCCTCAAGGCGTTATATATGGTTGAACTATGCATGACTTTGAATTTGAATATAATAATTATTTTGATGTTGGATGCTCAACGCTAATTAATTTTAAAACTAATCTAGGCACACGTTTTGGAAATATATTGACCTGTTTTGTAGGATAGTAATGACTTAGTTTGACATAATTAATCAGAGATTGTCAGTTGGTGCGTTTTGATAGAACTAAACCCAGTTCATCTCTGTATTTTCTCTTATTATTCTTTATACTTTAATATTTCATTATTTAAGTATTATACCTACATAATTGTCCTATATTGTAAAGTCTGACTTATCACATAAACAGCGTCCTATGCCCCCCTAGTCCCCAAAACTAGGTCACTAGGAAGACCCCCACTGCGTCTAACATAAACCAATAAAAACTCGTCCACGTTTTGCTACATTACTCATTACGTACTTGTTTACTCATTTATTAATGGAGTATATGTACTTGTTTATGTAACTTGTATATACTTGCCAGTGTAGTATGTTGACCGTGAACATAATTATGTAGGTAATAATTAACACAATTGAGTTTAATTGTATTAATTTTATCAAAAACGTAGTATGTAGTCTGTGCAAAATTGCTCCCATTTTTTCGAATTATCTGTTTTTTTTTATTCATTTGTTCTTTCTAAGTATATCTTGGAAATAACTGACATCAGTGAAGGAAAACATCGTGAGGAGACCAAAATTGTATCAATCATGTAAGTCTGGAATCCACTTTGAGCAAGCGTGGTGAATGGTGATCAATACTCGTGATTCCTCTGTATGGGAAGATGCCTTTGCCCTGCAGTGGGTCAATAATAGACTGGTATTATAATATCTATATTCTGCCAGTCTATACTGTAAAAATCTCAAATTCGCAAATATATACCATCACGCCTGGATTCCCCGAAGGGTTAGGCAGAGGTGTACCAATGTACAGGTACACCCACAGTTCACCGGTATATTTAGGTCCCATGTAATAGTGGGCGAACCTATTGCCATTAACCGGGCACAAATCCAAACTCCGAGCTGCTACTGAGAATTTCATAGAAAAACCCAATAACACTTTTTGCTCGACCTGGGAATCGAACCCAGGACCTCTAGCGTAGCAGTCGCGCTTAGGACCACTAGGCCACCGAGGCAGTTCGCAAATATTTATGCAGAATTTCACTTGTTGTACTTAACTAATAATTCAAATTGAAACTTACCGCAAAAAAGTCTTCTTGAAATCTCAATAAAGGGGCTGACACATCTGCAAAAAAAGAAACATATGTTATGAAAAAAAAATGAATAAAAATAGCAAAATAAATTTACGCCAAAACCAATGATTGACCCAAAAAAATGATGTTCTATAAATAGTAAGAAATTTTCTCTCATTTAATTTTTGAAAAGGAAAAAGATATTGTTAAAAAACTGCTATTAGGCGCCAATTTTTCCAATATGGCGGCGCGAGCGGAAAAGCTACGAAGTGGAAAAGTTGAAATTCAGAAAAAAACACATAAAAATCTATTACTTAAATTAAAAGTCCAAGAAAACTTTCCAGGTAAAACTACAAAGTGACTGACTTTATGCCAAAGAAAATAGATTAGATCATTGGTCTCGTTGCGAAAATTATACGAGCGCGCCATTGAACATACAAATAGAGCAAGGTCTTAGAGAAATGTCTGCGGAAATACGCTATTAGTCAAGTATCTAGAGAAATATTAATAATATTGAAGTGTCTGTTTGTTATGTCTAAATAATAGCTTTTAATTAAATGCAATATGAATGTTTACAAGATATTGACATGAAAATCATTTTGTTTTTTTAAGTTTTTGTCTGTCTGTGTGTTCCGCCTTATCTCCAAAAAGGCGAGACTGATTCTGACAGGACTATCACTAGCAGATAGGTGATGTTATAAGCAGTAAAATCAGGTACTTCTATTTTTAGAATATTCAGGGGTTTGCGTAGAAATATTAAAGATAACCGACAATTACGCGGACGAAGTGGAGGGCATAAAGTACTTATAGTTATAAATAAAAATATTGTTGTTCTAAAATAATTCTACAATAGAAAAGTATTTTTATCTATAAAAAGTATTCCTTCATTTAAATATTTTACTACGTATAATTGGAATAAGAACCACTTCACACAGGCACCTCCTCATTTGACTTTTACCAAAATCAAAACATATCAAAGAATACAGATTAGATCATAGATCTTGCTATGAAAATTATACGAAGCGCCATTACTAATACAAACAGTGCAAGGCCGTTCGAGAAATGTCTGCGGATGTGCGCCATTAATCGGACATCGTTAATAAATAATAATGGGCATTGCTATGGGCAGTCACGATTTATGAATCCATAATCTAGAGGGTTTATTGAAGAAATCCAATTAGAAAGCTTACGTTTTGATGGCGAGGTTAAGTCTTTAGGACTGAGTCTTTTGAGCTAGCTTCTGCTTGCTACTTCGTCTGTATTGCCAATCAAAAACTGTACAGGTCTATAAAGAAAAGAGTTTGCAATACACTAGGAATTTTCGTGTAAGTGGGTGTGATTACAAACATATAAACTGAAAGCAAGACCCAGAACAACTATCTGCAGGCAGTGGCGTGCACAGAGTTTTTAGACAGGGTAGAGAGAAAATTTACCTAGCATAAACATCTACTACATGATGGTTTTGGTTCGTCGCCTCGTCGATTAAATAATGATGTATTATGATTTGCCACCTCAAATATCTATAGATTGGCTGATATTACAAACATTTATCAAAATAAAATAAGCTAAATACGTATTTTATAGGGTAGGCAATGTCTATGTGCCTATATGGACCGCACGCCACTGTCTGCAGGCCATACAAATATTTGTTCCGTGCGGGAATCGAAGTCGCGACACGCAGCGTAGCAGCCATATACTATAAAAGCGTATGGCTTTCCTCAATAGCTTTTTTTTTTATAGACGGTAAATCATCAAATAACTTATATACGGCGGGAGGGAGTGTCAGACTTTTACTGACTAAAACCCGTCTATGTTCCTTCATGTGCCCTTTGCGTTCCGGGGGCGCGGTTTCTTTTTCGAACAACCCGCAGTTCGCCAATAGCTTAGCTTTTTATCAGTGAAAGAATTTTTGAAATCGAACCAGTACTTTCAGAGTTAACCTCTTACAAACAAAAATAGAAAAAAAGTTTACCTCTGACTATCATTAGTATATCGAGGGGTGAAAGGCTATTTGTTTTAAGCGACATTTCACCAACTTTACAGGAGAGCCATTTAAAGATTCAAAATTTGGAAAAAAAATCGTCATAAAAAAACTACTGCACTCACTTTAATGGGGATCGCAAATCTTTATTGCAAAAAAATCCCTTCATGTTTTGGTATATTTTTTAAGAAAAAAACAGTTATAAGTTCCAAGATAAATGTCGCTTAATACAAAATGATCTGTATCGTCTTATTTTTAGAGTAAAGAAAAATGATTCAACTTCCAACTTTGTCACTAATCAGCAGCAGGCAAAATGGTTTAAGTGACTTTACAGTACCAATGCAGGAGAAGGCGAAATGATTGAATCGACGTTACTCAATAATAATAGGAATTGGCTATTTTGTTTAACTACCATTTGGGTTTTGTTAACGATACAGGCAAGTTGGCTTAAGCAACGATGAACATTCTTAATGAGTTGTTTGATGTCTCAGGTTTCGAAAGGAGTTTATATAACTTGGTTGTTGAAACAAAATAATAATGACAGATTTATAGTAAGTTAAGAGTTTGTAGTATTGATATGGGCGAATAATTACTATGTCAGGAATAAAAAAAAAGTTCTGTTAATTAGATTTTTTTTATTTATTACGCATCTTTAACTTAATTAACACTCAGTCTTAATGAGATCGTAAGTTTCGTTATATAAAAAAAATACAGTACAGTAAATCAAACAAGTACTTAATTATTTGTTTTTGAAAAGAAAGGAAAATATTTACTTATTACAAAATAGAGATATGGCCGAAAAAGAAAACATAAATTATGGATATAAATGTAAGCATTATTACCAAATCCAAATCAAATTAATTTATTCATTTATAGACACAATATGACAATATTAAAGTAATTATACTTACAAGTTTATTCTATTGGGGTGCTGGTCAGAAAACTTCCACGCGTACCGTCGTCGGCTGCTTGTCCCTTCGGACACGTCTTGAGGGAACGGCAGCTAGCTGGCCGGTGCACTCCGGGCACGGGTAGTGATCTTCCTTGAGGAATGGGAAGAGATTCCTATTCTTTGGGGAATGTCACTGCTCGTGGCCAATATTCTGACGGGCGGGGTCCGATTCGGACCGAGGGCGTTTCTCCGCGTGTCCCTCTGATCAGCAGAGGGCACAGCGGAGGAGTGAGGACGGGCTCGGCGTGCACTCACCCTGCCACCGAGCAGACAGAGAGGAGGGTGGTTCTTCTCTGTCACCGTCGTACATCGTAACCCCATATCGGAGTGTCGTGGATCATGTCTCGCGGCTTCGATTGGCACCGAGGGTCTTGGCTTAACCGCCCGGACCGCGAGGTAGAAAACCTCTATAAAAAGTCACCCCGAATCCCAAGCGGCGGCGCACCGTGACGGGATGTATGGCTGACGGGCGTTCCTATGGAACATCATTCAGTCGCTAGTGCGAACCACTTGTTTCTTGGTTGGTTGGTTGGATATAGTTTTTACTCGTGGAAATCAAAATGGACCTTACAATGAAACCAAAAGACGTAGAAGGAGGGAAGGGGGATGCCGGGTCGGAGTCCGACTCGGCCCCTAGCGTGGTGAGCGTGGGTAGCTCAGGGAGCTCCCACCGCAAGATGGTTGGGCCGCCCGGGAAGTTCTTCCGGAAGCGGCCCAGACCGGAGGACTAGGCGTCCTCCGAAGGCGAGTTTGCCTCGGCTTGCAAGATCCCCACCAGCAGTCGCGGTGGGGTCCAGGAGCGAGGCCCAGGGAGGGTGACTGCCCGGAGGAGACCAGCGACGCTTGTCGCTGAAGGGCAGTCCCTGAACGAGACTGGTGGCGACGATGTGGTCCAGCCGGACACATCACGCAACGAGGCAGGTGCACCTGGCAGCTCTGAGGAGCGTAAATCCAGGTTCATGGAGGCGGTAAAGGAGGCGGTCGCGAGCGTAGCCCGAAAAAAGATGAAGGGCTCGAAGTCTCGGGCCATGGAGGAGGCTTCGGCCATTATTGCGGCGCTGCGGAGGCCAGGTTTGCGGGCCAGGTCCCGCAGCTTCAGGCGGAGGTGGCTCGTCTGTTAGCCACAATGGAGCTCCTCATAGAGGAGAATAGGAGACTCCGACCTGGCTGAGCTCCTCGGGTCCGGCTCCCGCCAGGCGCCCAAGGCGGGGAGCCAGGGAACCCAGCCCGAGCCAGTGGATTACCAGGTGCTTAACCTGGTTCAGCTGGAGCTGGCGGCCTTCCAGGCACGGTTTTCCGTCCTGAAAGGCATCGTGACGGCAACGGGGGCCACGATGTTGGAGGTCCCCGGTGCCACCGGCGGCCCGTCTGCAGACGCTCTAGCAGAGAGGCTCAGAGCGTCCCTGGATGCGGACGTGGCCCGAGTGTCCAGGCCCGTCAGATGCGCAGACCTGCGCATCCTGGGTCTGGACGACTCCGTCACCACGGAGGAGGTGGTAGCCGCCGTCGCCAAGACGGTTGGATGCCTTGCCGAGGAGGTGAGGGCAGGCACCATCCGCCCGGAACGCACGGGTATGCAGACCATCATGGTCAGCTGCCCAGTGGCGGCGGCTAAAGCCATCGTTGGGGCGGGGCGTTTACTGGTGGGCTGGGTATCGGCGCAGGTTAGACTGCTCGAGCTTAGGCCCCTGAGGTGCTACCGTTGCCACGTGGGGAAGCACGTGGCATGTCGGTGCGCCTCGGAGGTGGACCGCAGCGCCCTATGTTTCCGCTGCGGTCAGCCCGGTCACAACGCCGCGGCTTGTGATGCCCCGCCGCACTGCGACGCATGTATGTGCGCGGGGCTAACAAGCCGGCCGATCACCGGGCTGGGGGCAAGGCCTGCGCCGTACCCGCCAGGGCCGGGGGAAGGCCCCGCACTGCCGCCACCGCCGCCACCGCCGCAGCCGCCGCTGATGCCGCGTCCGCCGGCGCAATGGTTTGCCAATAACGGCACCATTGCGCCTCCCGCAGGTGGATACCGTAGACACGGTCTGTGAGCGGTGAGCAATGGGTAGCTCACCGTCCGTACGTTATTAACTAACGACAGACCGTGTCGACGGCGCGTTAATGTTCCGCGCACAGAGGTGTCAGCCACTGGAAGGGGCCACTAAGGGCCAAATTCCTGCCGGGGCTGCGGGTTGTTCGAAAGAGATACCGCGCCCACGGAACGCAAAGGGCACACGAAGGAACATAGATGGTTTTTAGTCAGTAAAAGTCTGACACTCCCTCCCGCCCCGCCCAGGACAGGGGGGGGGGGTCATTTGATGATTTCCCATCTCTAAAAAAAAAAAAAAGTTTATTCTATTCGGTTTTATCCCAAACTAAGTACAACAAAACGCGTCCTGTCTCTCTCCTCCACATTATCACGACTGACTGATGCGCCTGCGCGGGGCGGGACAGTACTAATACTGCTACGGTTTACGAAAACTATGTCAACTTTTATTTGTTTTAAATTACATAGATTGTTATTGTCGTATTAAAATTGGATGGTTTAAAAGACAAACTATTTATTATTATGATACAGGAAAAAATGATTTTAATCTAATCACTTGGTATTAGATTTATCTTAAGTGACGTATTTATAAAATGTGAATACTGATAAACTGTCCAAGCGACTAAGGAACCCAGTTTTGAGAACAGAAATATTGTTTGAAGCTCCAAACAGAGTGCAAAACAGTTGCAGCGAAAAGGGTTGAACCGATATGTCTTAATGAATTTGGCTGACGGCAAATTGGTTGAAGCGACATTGCATACTGTAAGTAGTCGTAAGCAAAATGTATGAAGGGACTTTTCATCTAAAGTTAGCCATATCGAAAAACGATTTATCTGCCATCGAACTGAAATTTTAGGACGAGAATAACGGCTTATGCCCCGATTCTCTGTTTATGTGTACAGCTTAAATGAAATACTAAAAAAATATGGCAAATTTGATGTCGGATCATACATCAAGTTTGAGAATCATGCACTAAAATTGCATTGTTTTAAGCGCCATAAAAGTGCTCAGAATTGTACGAAACCGGGCTCATTCGACGCAGAAAAATTCGCTGATTCCGAATATGTATATAACTCAATATCGCCCAAAATGTCGCTTAAAACAAATAGCCTTTCACCCCTCGATATATTGTTTTCAGCAGTTCAATAGCTTGGTAAAGAAGTGCATGTTCTTTCAAGCTATTAAATTAGATCAAAATCGAGTCTCTCAACATAACCCGTAAAACACGCACAGTCAATGCCCTACATTGCCTGACCCTTCTTCTTATCTGCTTCTTCATTAAAGGTCGAGTAATTCAGGGCACTCACTGTACTGGTATGCAAAACAGAGTTATTGTTAGACCCCATCAGACTAGTGAAAGGTCACCATCAAATAATGTTCTCAAAGAAAAAACTTAACGAGGGGATAGTAGATACAAATATGTAAATTGAAATTTCGGTCAAGTGACAATCGTACTCTTCACAGGAAGGGTTCAGTACTATTATACTATATTAAGATTGGGCATAAAATCGCCGAAAAACGCAGAAACACAGAGTATTTACAAATCATAAAAATAGACTGAAGTAAAAAATTAAAGAGGGTTATTTTTTTTTTAATTTTATTTTTATGATTTGCTGTTATAGCGTTAATGGAAATACACACTCTAACAATTTTTACTGAAAGAAAAGAAAGAAAGAAATATCGTATCTCCGTGTTACGCACATAACATTTGAAAAAAAATGCGTGCAAAAAAAAATCTCTCTCACTATTACGATTGAAGAGAAACAGCTCGCTGACAGACGAACGGACACCGTGGCTTAGAAATAGGGTCCCGTTGGCCCTCTACGGGTACAGTACCCTAAAAAAAACACCGGAATCCGGTATCCATGTCACCACCGTAGAAATGACGGCCATGGGTCATGGCAAATAGGAAAATAATGGCAAAATAATGATACCAACATAATTACCCGACAATTTCAGAAAACAGAAAGTTTAACTTGAATTTAGCGATCATGGCGGACGGAAGGTATTCCAAACGATGGTCTTATAAACAAGTGAAGTATTAATGATGCTGTTGTAGAAAGTACTTTGGAGAAATGCGGATAGATATCTGTGAATTAATCGTTTGTAAAATTCCAATGATAGTTCTTAAGAGTACTTGAAAATATGAGTGTTTACGAGTAGGGTTGCCATAAGTCAGGAATTTTCCGGACATGTCCGAAAATTTAGTGCTTTGTCCGGAATGCGGGGGGAATCCTAAGCCGTCAGGAATTTCTAAAATTTAAGTAAAAACCACAGTTTCATAAATCTCACATCCCTACCGCGCAACAGAGGAGAGGCGTTTCCCCCTCCTGCCCTTCCGCTCGTGTTAATCGTTCATCGTTCACCTTCACAATGAGCAGTTTTCAGATAGGTTAGTTTTAAATATCATCAAGAGATGGCGGTGCCATCTTTCCTCCACTTTTAGTTATTTTCTTTTTATTTGATTTGTGACGGCACTGACTACTTTATGATATACGCGTATATTTATAGAGGTCACTGTATGGGAAGAAAGATATGATAGTGACAGTTTTTTTTTTTTTGGAAATCCGGAAATTTCATCCAATGTCCGGAATTTTCTCCGGAATTTCGACTTTTCGATCTGGGAACCCTATTTACGAGTATGTCATACATGGTGAACTGCCTCGTGCGTTGGTCTCGTGACAGTTGAGCGTTATCCAAGTTCCCAGATCGGGCAAAAAGTAATATTGGGATTTTAAATTACTTACAGTAGTAGTGCGAACTGCCTCGTTTGGACTAGTGTTAGTGCGACTGCTACGCTAGAGATCTTAGGTTCGAAATTCTTACTAGCAGCTCAGAGTTTGGATTTGTGCCCGGTTAATGGCAATAGGCTTGCCCCCTTTTACATGGGACCTTAAACATACCGGTGAACTGTGGGTGTACATTGGTACACCTTTCGAGGAATACAGGCGTGATGGTGATGGATGGTAGTAGTGCGTTGTTTGAAATTTGATGGTGTGACACCCTCATTCCTCAAAAAACATGTAAAGTCGTTGATCCTGCGTCTGATCTGTCCCTGGTCATGTCGGATTATGAGAGTTAGGGAATACACCAACTAGTGCACTTTAAAATCTCCTGTGTCCCTGGCTAGTCGCCTTTCAGTTAAGCCACCATGACCGAAATCAGTATAGATTGGTTTGAATATTGAGCACAATCGGGGTTAGTACTATAAAACTTAATTGACAAACTATAGTAAACAAATAAACCTACAATCGTCTATTGTCTCGTATTCTTGTCTCAATCTCTACAGCTAATAAACAATACAATTCATAAAACATAAAATAATAATACTAGCTTATTGTCCCACTGTAGGGCAAAGGCCTCTTCTCAAACAGAGAAGGCACGAGCATTGATCACCAGTTTACTACTCTTGCTGAAAACGGATTGGCGATTTCAGACTTATATGTATATTATTTATCACTTCAGATTTCCTCACGATGTTTTTCTTCACAAATGTCAGTGAAGTCCAAGATAAACTTAGAAAGTACAACCATCACGCCTGTATTCCCCCGAAGGGTTAGGCAGAGGTGTACCAATGTACACCCACAGTTAAAAAAAAAACAGAGAAAAAGTGTGTGTGTGTGTGTTCAGTGTTAAATGAATTGTAAAAGACACATTAGTACCACAATCTGATGCATTAAGGCTGGGGGGGGGGGGGGGAAATGTTCGAAAGAGTCACCGCGGCCCTGAAACGCAAAGGGCATTAGGAGGAACATGGATTGGTTTTAGTCAGTAAGATTCTGACACTCTCTTTCGCTCCGCCTAGAGCTGAAGAAATCATTCTGTGGCATCACATCCATAAAAAAATTAAAAAATAACAATCAGGCTTAACCACTAGGCTATCACGTCATCAGGGACCAAAAAACTAAATTCAGTGATGATTTTAGTCCCAAAGAATTTTAACAGATGAATTGGTTATTAAATACAATTGTTAAAGCTGAACAATAGTCTTACAGGGGCGATGTTCTAGTGATTGAGCTAATGTCATTGAAATTTTATGGTATGAGCAGCAATGAAGATGGCACTTCAATCATAATTAAAATTGGTCATGTGTGTTGGGTTACTGGTACAATTGGGTTCAGTAGTCAGAGAGTAAATAACGAGGGAGCTTTTACAGTAACCTACTGCAAATACATAGCGTATTGGTGTGTGTAATATGTGCAAAGTAGATCTTTACTAGAGTATGTAAGGATCGCGACCGTGACGCGGCTTTGTGTGGTTTCTGCCTACCCTCATGGGAAAAAAGCGTTATTTTATGTATGTATGTTTTTGTGTGTGTAAACCATTACGACAATTATTTCACTTTTGTTATAGTATTTTTTGACGGGCCTGTTGGTCTAGTGGTTAGCGGCCCTGACTGCTAAGCCGGAGGTCGTGGGTTCGATTCCCACCCAGGACAAACTGTGTGTGATGAGCATGATTGTTTGTTCTGTGTCTGGGTGTGATTTATCTATAATATGTATGTATTTATAAAGTATATAAGTATGTATATCAGTTGTCTGGTTACCATAACACAAGCTCTGCTTAGCTTGGGATCAGATAGCCGTGTGTGAGTTGTCCCAACATATTTATTTATTTATTATTATTTTTGCATAATAATATATAAGTACTAGGTACAATCTTCTGTCCACGACTTTTCCACGTAGTATTTTTCCTGGCGTTAAGATACGTCTTTGGTTACTGCTCCGCATCCATGAATAACTCTTCGTAAATACTCATGAATCTGTTTATCATATACAAAAATAATTCACATGCAATCCGTCTGTTAGATCCAAAGTTTTAGCGCGTTTAAACACAAACAAGTAAAGAAACTCTTGAGCTTGACTAAATTGGTATGGATAATAATATTTTTGTGAATTTATTAAGTGTGTAAATATATGTATATATATGTAAATATATGTGTTCACAATCTTTCGACAGTTTACAAACTCGCGAGATAGTTTATAATCTAACGGTATTTACAATTTTACGGTGACATATATATGTTTTGTAATTTATACTAATAACAATGAAAGAACTGCCCCGTTGGTCTCGTGGTCGCAAGTGCGACTGCTGTGCAAGGGGTCCCAGGTTCGATGCCCAGGTCGAGCAAAAACTGTTATTGGGTATTTCTATGAAATTCTCAGTAGCAGCTCGGAGTTTGGATTTGTGCCCGGTTAATGGCAATAGGCTCGCCCCCTATTACGTGGGACCTAAATATACCGGCGAACTGTGGGTGTACATTGGTACACCTCTGCCTAACCCTTCGGGGAATACAGGCGTGATGGTTATGGTAACAATGAAAGAATGAAGGCATGTCCATGAAAAACAATTAGAATTGCAATCGTAAAAAACATTTGACGAAAAAAGTAGGACTTTCTTACTCTTTCACAGAACTCTAAAAATCAGGACATTGGTCTTTACCAAACTAATTGATAAGTAGTGCTTTAATTCAAACCGTTTTATGACCAGAACATTTAGTGTCGTTACGTTAATATGAATGACTATACGTTCATCAAGTGTTTGTAGAGATCATGTCTGATTTAGTGCCACAAAAACTGGCAAGTGTGCTCGATGATGAGATGTACAATTTATTGGTTTTGCACTTCACTAATTGGTGTGTTTAGATTGTTGAGAATTGTCTTATTTATTTCTTACTTCTTTTAGGCAACACCAACATAGTACTGCAGTGGATCCCGTCTCATATTGGCCTGAGGGGAAATGAAGAGGCAGATAGGCTAGCAAAAATGGGGGCAATTTCCGGTTTTGAAATATATATTTTTCCCATTTATTCGGAAATACTACGTAAATTTAAGAATTATTGTTATGATAAATGGAAAGATTACTTTAATGAGCAATCTAAACTAAAAGGTGTTTGGTACAAGATTATACAAAACGAGCCTCCTCTTATCCCATGGTTTGATAGCAGTGCCATTAGCCGTGGTACTATTGTAACAGCTCATCGGGTTCGTTCCGGGCACATGCCGTTGAGAGCTTTTGCTTATCTTATGCAAAAAGTGAATTCACCCAATTGCGAAGTTTGTGGTAAAAGAGAAGATGTGCAACATCTTTTGGTGGAGTGCGCCAGGAACGAATCTGAGAGAAATATAATTATTAGAGAGTTAAATATAAATAGGTTAGACTTAGGCATATTTTATCATTTTCTGGCTCGGCCTATGTCTCGTGAGGCTAAAATGATTTATACATTAGTTAATATTTAAGGCACTGTTTTAATTTTAGTTCTTTGTTGTTGGTATATTTAAGATTAGTTTATGATGGGGCTGACGTGAACTGTGTTCAAAAGTCCCTTAAAATAAAGATTAAAAAAAAAAAAAAAAACCTCCTAGATACTAGAATAACAATTAATAATTTGGCATTTCTATCCCATTTTTGTATTTCCTCGGGATAATTAAGAACTTTGGTTTAATTCTGAAGTCAACGCAGACAAAGTCACGAGCAGAGACTAGAAACCTGTTGCTAATAATATTCTCCAGATTTTTTGCCTGACCTGAAAATCGAACCCAGGAGCCCAATGTTAACAGACACGCTTACCACCACAAGACTAGGCAGTTAAATCATTACCAAGACACCTAAGATCCGGGAGCCGGTCCACAAACAGCCCGACGCGTTCCAAATCCGTGCGACTATTAAACCAATTACGCGACAAAACGCAAGAAAAACGCGACAGTCGCACGATATGAGCCACTGGGTTGAAGGTGAGAGTGATGGAAAAAATGTAGTGATGAAAGGTTCGCAGAAGCAGTCGTTAAAGCGATGTTAGTGTTGAATGCGCAGGCGCATGAACTGTGGGAGTTTATGTGGTTAGTTTGTGAATAGATGGCGGTTTGCAGAGTTTTATAATTGCCTCGGTAGCCTAGTGGTCCTATGCGCGCTACAGGTCTTGGGTTCGATTCCCAGGTCGAGCAAAGTGTTATTGGGTTTTTCTATGAAATTCTCAGTAGCAGCTCGGAGTTATGATTTGTGCCCGGTGAATGGTAATAAGCTCGCCTCCTATTACATGGGACGTAAACATACCGACGAGTGTGGGTGTACCTACATTAGTACATCTCTGTCTGATCCTTCGGGGAATACAGGCGTGATGGTATGTAATAAAGGCAGGTAATTACGAAGGGGTATTGAGTTTTATGTTTTGCATAAAGACCTTTAGAAAAATGCTATTGTAATAGACCAATTTAACTTTTACAACCTTCAAAAACTTTATTGCTGTAATACCATAGTTACTTACAATTTTCTAAAAACATTTAAGAAGTCGGTATTCCATTTAACAATATCTATAAAAAGCCCAAACTAGTCAAGGAGACGTCGGAATATTGAACAATATAACGATAACTATAAAAAGTAAGTGTTTATGCGCACGCGCCGACTGGGTCAATCCGCGTGACGAATCTAGTGACACGAGTGCCCCACAGGCCTGGTTACCGAAATGTGGGGGCTGGCCATTAAGTGGGAGCGGAGCGAGGAAACGGAGATGAGCGGAGTCAGAACTAATTGGTGTAATTTATACTTTGTTAATATTATAAAGAAGAAAGATTTTGCCGTTTGTTTGAACCGATTTTAACCACTTTTTCACTAATATATAGCTACATTATTCCTGGGTAACATAGGCTATATAACATCATTCTCGCGGACGAAATCGTGGGTCTTTCGCTAGTTAAGAACTAATTACGAATAGTCTACACTATATTTTAGATGTCCTTGAAAACTGAAGACTGACCTTAAAAGCTGTGAAAAGTTGGAAGAAGCTTCGACACATATTTAAGCGATGCGGTGCGGTACCGCAAAGCAATGCGTCACGGAGCGTTGCGTTGCAGCGCAGCACCGCGTGAGGTGACCATAAGACCATTTATTCCAAATATAACCGAAATGTTAATTGCGTCAGTTCGTCACACATCGCAAATTCTTGCGGTGCGGCTTCGCATCACTGTTATTTGTTTGCCCAAAAGCCATGTATTATATTCTCTACATGATTTGTTACTGTCCATTTCCAATCAAACTTTATTTGTAAAGACAAATACATGAAATAGGCCCTCAAGATATGTACATTTTAGCATCAACTCTATGTACTTTGTATTTAAAATACAATATTCCGTAAAAGAAAAAGAAAGACTATTTTCTAAACAAAATTCACTTAAACTTTTTTCAAATCGCCCCGCCTCTTCGCCCGCTGTCCCGCTAACTTTGGACCCCAACCAACGGTCAAATCATTCAAATTCCATTAGTAATAACTGCGTATGACTGATGCAGAACTGTTATGTATTGCAGGGTTATGTCCGGTTGTCACGACACGCAAAACTGTTCTATTGAATTATAACATAACTGTTTTGTGGAAAATGGTCGGCAGTAGATTTTTTTCTTTTACTTTTTACTCGTGGGTGTCACAAAAGACATCATAGAATTGGATTAACAGCATCCTCCTCTGTATTACAATTATTTTGTTCATCAGCAATCACTCTAAACCGTTTATTTTTTTCCCGAATTTCGGGTTGTAGCTGTTTCGCAAAGTAGTTATTTTTCGCTCGATGAGCGTTTTTGTTTGGTACAGTAGGTAACACTTTGTGGACATCGTATAAAATTTTTAAATCAACGGGTCCAAATATTAACTTTGTATGTATTACACTATTGTACAGAAAGGTCGATTTCTTTAATAACCGACGAAAAATATAAACCCTTGGGCACCTAGAATCATTTACCGAATCCATGGTTAAACTTTTAGAGAGCTACGGCACACCCAGTATTTTTACAGACTGTCAAATTGTCATCAACATACCATAAAACACTCCAACCAAATTAAGTAGTCCACCAATTAGCACACTATCCATTACAGTATGTACCAATCCTACATATCAACCATGAATTTCTTATTTACCATCCTTATCCGACCAAGTCACGATTATTAATTAACAAGAAAACACAGTTTTTTTGCCGCCGTGACATCAAGAGAGTCGTGAGTTGTTAGTCTTAACCGACTTGCGGAAAGTAAGGTAATGCGTTTGACATTTTCGTATCACGGATGATCACGAAGTTTGATGTTCTCTGTTGAAGGTTAAGACGATTTGCTTGGTGTGAAACTGGGAACCTGAGTTTATTATGGAAATGGTGTTAAGGGAAATTATAATGTTTTTCTTTGGTATTATGGCATTTGGACTTTCATAGCCATTAAACTAGAATGTTAGATTAAATGTTTAAAAGGTCAACCTTTGCAATGCAGTAGGTACAAAAATCTGATAGTACTTTTTTTTCTGTCACACACTGTAGTAATTTAGGGAGGTAAAGTTTGTTTGTCTGCAAGAGGTAACCTCTAGAGGTACTAGACCGATGATGACAAAAATTCTTTCACTAATACATAGCTACACTATTGACAGTAACCATCCACCAACACGCCTGTAATCCCCGAAGGGTTAAGCAGAGGTGTACCAATTTACACCCACAGTACTTAGGTCCCATGTAATAGGGGGCGAGCCTATTGCCATTAACCGGGCACAAATCGAAACTCCGAGCTGCTACTGAGAATTTCATAGAAAAACCCAATAACACTTTTTGCTCGACCTGGGAATCGAACCCAGGACCTCTAGCGTAGCAGTCGTGCTTAGGACCACTAGGCCAACGAGGCAGTTACAGGTTAGGTCTTCAGTGACATAGGACATTTTGTATGATAAGTAGGTACTTGGTTTCCACGTAGAAGAGGCCGCAGATAGGAGCTAGTAAAACATATATTTGCTCACAATTTCGCATTACCAACCCTATTACCATCAACAAGGTATCACTTTCTTCGACCGATCTGAATCAATAATCCTCGTATTCAGACGTAAAGTAACATTCACTCAACAATATGCAAATCAAACTAACAAAGCTTCAATAGCAGACCGTGGGAGTATCTATCAACAGAGACATACCATAGAATTTAAAAACTGTAGAGCAGTGGTTCTGTACTTTCATATGCGCGTGCGATGATTTCGCTGAAGTGATTATTTACTACTTCCCATCAAACTTTTTTTTAAAGATGGGGCCTTGGGGAGTAATTATCAAATGACTTCTGCCATTCTGGGCGGAGCGAATGGGGGTGACACGGATGGGTTTAGGTCAGTAAGAGTCTGCTCTTACTGACTAATACCCATCCGTGTTTCCTTTAATGCCTTTACGTTCCAGAGCCACGGTGATTCCTTCGAACAAATTCTTGTTGCCCAGGAGGTAAGAGGGGGGGGGGGGGGGGGGAGAGACCTATCAGGCTCTTACTGACTAAAAACCACAGAGGTTTTCGCGTCGCATACTTACGTCCGTGAACCAGAGCACGTACGCGCCTTACACTATGTCGAAACAATGTCGGCAACCATATAACCGCCGAAATATTCAAGAGTTACTTCACAGCGCGTGTCACCTCTATACTTTCTGATTCTATGGTAAGTACCACCAGCACTACAGACAGGCGTGCACCGTGAGATTAAAGCCTACGTGCTAAATAATGTTAATCTACGCGATGTCGACCGCGTCTCCAATCAGAGCGAGAATAATCAGAAGATGTGTCACAGTTTCTCACAACGTATGAGTAAAGTGATGAAAAGATTACTGTTTGGGTTAACAGAAGCAATGAAATGGAGGGTTAGACTAATTTGTGACAAAATGGTGGTGTATGAATGGACTATTTTTGGTAAGCTATATCTGGCAGTTGAGCTGTATGAGCCGAATAATGATGATGGGTGAAAAATTAAGATATTTTTATTGTAATGGAAAGTGAAGAGATATTATAGTCAAGTGCACAAGTGTGTGCGCAAAAAGAGGTGTAGTCAAAAGACGTCAATCCCGACACGATCGGGGAAAGATAAGGCGCGGGAACAACGGCTTTACGTGCTTTGTACGTCTAATTAGCGCAACTGTGATGAGCACACATTTCATTTTAACTTATTTGATTTGTTTTTGTCACACAGTGTAACGAACATAATTATTTCCTTTCTTTCCGAGGCCTTGAGGTATCACACCACCAACTTTCAAAATCCGGGCTACTACAGAGAATTTATTTTTGCCGCTCCTTTTGAAAATCTTTGGGAGAATCTATGCCTATGTCCAGGAGTGGACGTCCAACGGCTGATATGATGATGATGATGATGACGACTGAGAAAATCCTGATGGAAAAACTCAGGAATCAGGCTCAGCAGTTGCGCTTGACCCTGAATCCAACGGAACAGTCAAATAAATAAATATAACTTGTCTTAATAAGGCTACCTTAATATCTATGTCTAATGACTAATATCAGCCGTCAGTTTGAAACAAATCCTGAAGCGATTAGATCTAGACATTTTGAGTACAGTTTAGCAGCCACAGATACCTATGGGAAACGAGTTTTAGTATAGCAAGCGTTGTTATATTAATGTTTCAGTTTTTATTAGGATTAGGGTGTCGAGTTCGTAATTAATTTTGCTGATACCGGTTTTATGGTCAAATTAATTGGTTTTTTTTTTTTAGTTTAGTTTGTGTTAAGTAGGTACTAATTGAGCTTAATACTGCTAAAATGATTTTAAACTAGTTTAATAGGCTTAATCTGATTTAGTATTTGGCAAAAACAGGTTTCGCATTGTTGATTTAAAACGTATATGCCTAAGTAGATACTACGAAAATTGCGTCATTTTTTGATATTGGTTAGTCCGTATTGCAATGCAAAACTAACTCGATCTACAAAATCAAATCTGAAAAAGAACATTTTCATTATTACGCTACATGAATGTAAAAGTCTGTTTTTTTAATCTAATGTGTTTTCAGATGAAACTTTATGGGAAATAATAATGGTTCCGAAAAACAAATTAATCTCCAGCGATTTGTGGCCGACTATTATTCTAATTTACCAGCGTTATAATGAATTACCGACAAAAAACCCAAAACACAAACGAAAAAAAATATCCAATTTAACAACAAATAAGAGCATGCTCAAATTACATTATCTCCTAAAAAAAAATGGATCTTCGAATAACAAAACTAAACTTCCGGATAGAATACTGAACCTCCGACAAAATTACTACGTTACCGACAACAGAGGTTTTGTCAAAATAATCATATTTTTACTGTTTTCATTTCTATTGTTGGTTATCAAATTTATTTTTTAACTCACAATAATGATGAAAATGGGTGCGTTCTATTTGCCAGAAACTTGATACTCCGAAACCTATTTGGCATAACTCACTTCGCATAAACTTCTTTAGACGAACGTTTTTAAGGCATAATATTTTTATAGCATAATTATTTTTTGGCAGAACGTTTTTATGTCCGAATTTAAAATGGCATATTTTTAAGATGGCAGAATTTTATTTGGCATAATTACCTTTGGCATACTTATAATTTCGCATAATTTCGTTTAGTATAACTTTTATAAAGAGCGAGCGAAGCGAGCTCGGGACTTGGGGCACCCCGACTCGGACAGGTTAGGTTAGAAGGGGATGGCGGAGTCTAGAGAGCGAGCGAAGCGAGCGAACAGACCCCGCCATCCACTTCGTGGTTATTTTTTTTGTAAACCCTTGAGCCCCGCGCAGCGGGGCTCCCCGATTATGGTTTTTGAGGCTCGAGGGCTCTGGATCTATCTCTGGGGACTTTGATACGAAATGTATGCCAAAAGACGATTCTGCCTGTGAACTTTCTGCAACGACCGATCCTTGCGTGTTTTGTCTGTTTATGTTACAAAATTAAATAGTTATTGTTGCTATTGGTTTAATATTATCATTTCAACCGAAGCATACCCGTGGTAAGTAAAATTCATGATATATGATACAAGTAAAAGTTATTGTTACAAGTACATTTTTATATTTTTTATAAGTTTCTGTATCTTTCTCTGAAAATATTATTCCACTCAGAATAATATTTTCAGTATAATGTTACAGTTAAAATAGCACCACAGTCTATGAAATATGAAAGGTAATGTATGAATTAATAGTAGGCAAGTAAAGACACAAATTACAAAGAATAGTTTTCAGTAGAACGTAATTTATGCTGGTAGAAAAGTATTATGGCAATAAACAGTCATGTTTATTTTTCGAAGATTTCAGTATCTCATTCGGTCGTTTCGTCATTTTTATTCGGACAAAAGTAGTCGGAAAGTTAGTATTTTAGGCAGTAGATTTAATATTTTGAGTAAGGACAATTCTTCTTTTTTTGTCGGAGCTTTTATTACTACCCAAACTTTATCCAAACAATTTTGATGAAAATTATTTCAAATACAAGAATATTTTTTTTATATATTTGAAATACAAGAACATTTTCTATCTAAGTACAAGTACCTAAAGCACAATAGCCTAGCACAGAAAAAAAACAATTACTCACAATCAATTTAGACATGCTCCCTGATTACTTTCTTTTCCAATCAAAAACTCTTAACAGAGACCTCAAATCCGGACTTCTCAGACTTCCGATCCGGTATTCCCTGACATTGACAGGCATGTTATCATACAACGTCCGAATGTTTGCCGACCTCTCAATAACAACGCTGACAGATCATATCAACCGAGTGGACATATTGACAGATTGATACTCGCATTACTTATGCATGAAGATTTTGTTTTGGCACAGTGAAAGTGGGTGGACCTAATTTAAATGACATTAGCTCTTGTGATCTTGAGATTTGGAGTGAGAGAGTTAGTGAAATGATGTTAGGTTTCTGGATCTAGGTTGGTGGTTATTACTAGAATGGACACTTGAGTGGACATTGTTTGTGTGGATTGACAGAAAGTTGTTGTAGCGACATCTATCGCAACACATGCGAACTACAATTGAAGTTTCTTACATCGCGATGTCAAAGTTCTCTGCGGTATGGGCATGTAAACATAATCCTGGCAACGGTCGGCAACAGTCCCACGGGCAAAAGCCCCGTGCAAAACACCCCCCTCAAAGTTTAAGGACTGCGGCCCCGCGCTGCATCGGGCAAGGAGCTAGACAGCCCCGTTCTCGACTTGTCATGGCCCCATGTCGAGTTGCCGACACGGCCTTAGACCGACGGGCAGTAGCTCACTAGGCACAAAACTCATCCGGTAGAATGATCCTCCCTTTTCAATGGAGGATGAGGAACTTTCCATCGTGTTCTTCATGCCTCTAAACATCCATACATTTTTAGGACCTGCCAGAACTTATTAATCATGTTCATACTCGGTCTTTTATGATTTGGCCTCATAACTATTAAAAACGTTTAGACTTGATAAGACCAAAAAGTATATTTCCACCATTCAATATGTGATGACGATTACTAAACTGGGTTCCGTAGACAAATCACCAAAGCTTCGAGAAACTAGATTTGTCAGTTAGTCGTTCGATTGTTAAACAATTATTAAGGAAATAGTTAAACAGACCCATTCTTCTTTTTTAATTAGAGAAAACTCGATAAAAAGAAAAAGTTTTTTAATATCAGTCGATGTTTCTCTTCAATCAGGAATATTTATTTTAATCTTTTCGCCACTCCAATTCAAGCCCCACATGTCGAAAGTTCTGTTTACACTAATAAATTAATTAACTATGTCACCCAAGATGAATTAAATTTAATTAGCCATAAATTTTGCTAACCCAATTGTTTTGACAGGCTATTAGGACCAATATCGTTTAATAGACTAGTTTCTTAACATCTAGTCAAAACATCGGACGAGTTCGGGTCACCTCGGGTGTCCTCGTGAGTTATCGTATATCTTCGTGACAGTTCGCATCGATGTGAAAGAAGGTGAAAGACGCCGTGATTGGCAATTAAGGTTTTCAATCTGAGTAGTTTATTTTAAACTAGCTTCTGCCCGCGACTTCGTCCGCGTCACAGTTGATGTGTTATCCTACGGGTACCGTATTATTTTCCCGGGATAAAAAGTAGCCTATGTGTTATTCCAGACTATAATCTATCTTTGTACCAAATTTCATCCAGATCCATTCAGCCGTTTAAGCGTGAAAGAGTAACAAACATCCATACATCCATACATACAAACTTTCGCCTTTATAATAGTAGTAGGATTGTGTTTGTCAAGAGTTTACCAATCTCAAATAAACAAAAATTGAAAATGTCGGATAAAATTACGTTTGGTGTCTGTATCTATTTACTTTTCTATTCTTATTTAAATACATCTTTATAGTTACTTTTTTATAAGAAGAATCATTATTTTACCAAGATTACCAAAATTGTTCACATTTTTTTTTTACTTAATAAGTTATTGTTTTTCTACCTTGTTAGCTAGTTTATAATTTTATTGCTGTGTGGTTTCATGCTGTGGTCTCCTCTAAGTACAGGAGTACATACACCTCTCGTTCACCATTATTTGTATATCATGATTAGATTGGTGCTGAATACCAATCGTTGGTGATCCTAAATAAATCAATAACATCATTTAACACTAAGACTGAAGAGATCTAATCACAACTATATCAGTTAAGCAAATTAAACCTTCAATTAAAGTAGTACAAACGACCTAGATTATAATATAAATCAACTAGCGTGTAAACATTAGCTTACCTAGATCTAGAAACCAATTATCATAATGTCAGCGTAACCAATAACTGTAAGCCTCGCCCAGCTCATAGAAATATCAGGAGATTTATTTAATGACTAACAGCGCCATATATTTACGCCATTAATTTATTAATTGTAAAAAATGTAACTCTACAGAACGATTCCGGCCACGGCGACTAATCTTAATGCTTACTAGCCAAGTACAAAGGATATATTATAGTGCACAAGTGTGTGCGCAAACACAGGTGCGCTCTCTCTTCTCTAGCTCTCATAGCCCGATGGGACGGCAATCCGACACGACCGGAGAGAAATCAGGCGCAGGACCAACGGCTTTACGAGGCACAGGGGTGTCACACCACCAGCTTCCAAACTCCGGGCTGATACTGAGAAATTCATGGAAAAACCGAATAACACTTTTTGCCCGATCTGGGAATCGAACCCAGGACCCCTCGCTCAGCAGTCGCGCTTGCGACCACGAGACCAACGTGACCAAAGTTTTATTAATTAATGACATTAGGATGTATAATGAAATCCGTTCTCTTAAAACATTAATGGGATCATTTGTGTTTTAATGGTCTCGTGGTATTTCATAAAGTGCCGTAACGTTTGTAGATGTTAGTTGTGCTACATTCTTGCATAATTTAGGTTGTATAGTCACTGGGCGCGATAATTTACCTACTGGTTTAAGGATGTCACTAATTAACTGTAGGCAGTTGCTTCAGGCATGTTGCTAGATTGGCTGTAGTAACTTTTTCGTCGCTGTGATGTTTTTGATTAATTTCTATATTTTATTATTCCTTTTTATTTTTGTTTTGATTTTGTGGAACCCGTGTTATAAGATACAAATGAATAATAAATCTATTGGTATTTTTACACAAATTAATTATTTATTTAAGATGCCAAGTTACTGTAATTTATGCAGTAACTTAACATCTTTAAAGCTCAAAGGACCAATTTCGGTCCTTTGAGTTGAACATAAAACTTAAAATGTAGATACTTCGGCTCCACCGAATTAGTCAATTAATCAGTTTTAAGTACAACCATTACCTAAATGTTTTAATGTAAAACCACAAACCAACACCAACTCAAGGCTCCAAGCACCAAGGTCGGCCCTCCACAATCCGCATGAACTCAATATTATGACTTAATCATTCCGATTTGAGCTCTATTTAATTATTTGTACTACTTTGAGCAAAAGGCCACTGAACGTAACGCGATGTTGTCCCTTTGTGTCCTCCATTGATAAACATCTCAATGTGCTTTCTGAACCGTGACGGCAGCCATTTTGGATTCGTTTGTTAATAACTGTCAAATCACGCCCATGCGTGTGGATTATTTTAAAATGCGTGGGCGCCATTTTAATTCGTAGAGAATGCCAATTAATTGAATGATATGCCATAATTGGTTATATTGGTGTCAAAATAAATTAAGCGCTGGTTTTTTTCCTACTTCTGATTTTATCAATATTCGGAAATTATGACAGATTTAAAAAAATAATGGGTTCTTAAGATACCTATTATGTAAAACGTTATTGCATAATGCATGATACATTCTTTCCACTTTACCTTGTTATATCTCTGTTTTTTAGAGTATATAACAACAATGAATGAAGGAGTCAAGACAATTAATATTCCGACTTTGCCTGAAAGCTTTCAAGTTTTATCGTCATATTGTACAATCGAAGATAGCGGCGGTTGACCACTATACAGCTTTTTTTCTGAAGGGCGTATGGGTGAGAAGGTTTACCGCAATTGCCCGCCATTTTATCTACCTAATAATACAAACAATAATCTAATTTTATTTACACAAACAAACACACAGTCACTCGCAAAAATACTTCCTGCAAGCATTCCTCCCATTGCGCAGAAACCAAAATTAAAACATGTTAACATGTCAATGTCCCGCATTAACGTCGCATGCGCATGCCAAAACAACGGCCTTGGCGCGGCATTGAACCTGATTGCCTGCTCACACAGTTTATACTGAGTCGTAATAATATGTCATTGGTAATGAAGATTTCCAGCTTGAAGATTTTGTTTACAATGGTTTAAATAAATCAGCGCTGTTGTTTTTGGGTCGTGTGTGTAGTAAGTTAAATAGGTGACCCCATATCTCTTCGTGATCGGAAATTGCTGGATATTTTTGGAGGAATTGGTTATTTATTTATCTTATTTTTAGCCGAGGTTGTCCTACTGTAAGGGTAAAGGCCTCGTTTTCGGGATAAAATATTTAAAAGTATTTATGTAGCGTTGGGTCGATTAAGGTTTCCATTTTTTTTAGATAAGATTCATTTAGGCTTCTGTTTAAGATTTATTGTGGGATATATTGTTAAAGAAATACATTTAGTTTTCAGTTTTTCAAAACAAGTTTATTTTCGAGTTTTTTTTAGTATATCTTTGTACGTAATTTAGACTAATTAGAAGATAATTAAAATAGAGGTAATCTCTGGAAGTACTGGTCCGTTTACAAAAACTTTTCATTGAGAGAAAACCGCTGAATTGCCTAGAGCTAAAGACTATGTTTTATGTAATGCTTATATCTACGCAGACAAAGTCGCAGGCAGAAGCCAGTATTTCAAGGAAAACTATTGTTATCTTACTTAACAATCCGGGCTGTATGGAATGGAATTGTGTAAACGTATCGAATGGCAAGCCGGTATTACTTGATCCTCGTTTAACCGGTACGATTTAGTTAGGTTAACAGGAACATTAATAATGCTTATTAGTGATTCTTTGTAACGCTTGTGTAACTGTGAGTAAAAGGGCGTAGTTCCAAATTTTCTTGATGGTTTACATACATACATATTATCACGCCTGTATTCCCCGAAGGGATAGGCAGAGGTGTGCAAATGTACACCCACAGTTCGCCAGCATGTTTAGGTCCCATGTAACAGGGCGCAATCCTATGGCCATTAACCGGGCACTAATCCTAACTCTGAGCTGCTTCTGACATTTTCATAGAAAACCTAATAATACTTTGATCGACTTGGGACTCGAACTTCTAGCGCAGCAGTCACGCTTAGGACCTATAGGTTACGAGGCAGTTTTACAACTAAATCATTTATAGACAGATACTTTTGAAATGTCAAGGGGTCTTTGGTGACAATGGTGAAGAAAAATACGCAATTAACATAAGTCTGGAATCACCAATCCGCCTTGAGCAAGCGTGGTGATCAATGCTCGTGCCTTCTCTGTAAAAACGAAGCCTTTGCCCTGTAGACTGACAATAATAGACTGGTATATTTAAATCAGAACATTATGTTGGTATTTCTTATAGTATTAATTAAAATGTTAATTTAAAACACTCATAATGGGCATTTTAGCACTTTCTCCGTTAAAAAAGATTTTTGTGTAACTTTTAATCTAAGCGGAAACATCTATGACAATATATGTGCCATAAAATTTGTTGGTATCTTTATGGCTTCCTGTGTAGAATCCTTAATTACATATGCTAATACTAAGTGCGTATTAATTGCTTTAAATCCTGCATTAATTACTTAGCATGTCTCTAGATTATTGAGTGTGGAAGATTGTTGAGCTATATGGTGATGATTCACGCGTCATGTTCGTGAACGGACGCTGTCAGATGGGACTGGTCATCTTTTAACCACCTCGTTAGCCTAGTGATCCTAAGCGCGACTGCTACGCTAGAGGTCTTGGGTTCGATTCCCAAGTCGAGCAAAGTGTTTTTCTATAAAATTCTCAGTAGCAGCTCGAAGTTAGGATTTGGGGTTTGATTTTCAGGTTGAGCAAAGGGTTATTGGGTTTTTCTATGAGATTCTCAGTAGCGGCTCGGAGTTTGGATTTGTGGTCGGTTAATGGCAACAGGCTCGCTCCCTATTACATGGGACTTAAACATACCGGCGAACTGTGGGTGTACATTGGCACACCTCTGCCTACCCCTTCGGGGAATAGGTACAGGTGTGATGGTATGTATGTTATTTTTTTTTTATATTGCTTTCCACCCAAGGTTTTCAGGTATCAGGTATCAGGTCATCTGTTTTTTATTGTTACTCGACCAAAACAATATACCATTACTGCAAAAAAATGGAATCTAGTCCGGATAAAACGGTTTCACGGATTAACAGGTCACCATGCTTTTAGACCAGCGATCCGGCAATTGACATATCGTACCCAATTGTCAATGTCCATTGTTTCCAACTGTGCCGGACAGTTACAAAACCATTTAATTCAATAAAGGAATTCGATCTGCTACAGAATGAGGTGTAATATGCTGTGGAAATATTAATGGCGCTTTTAAGAATGAGGCTATGGCCGTTACATAATGTTTTTGGCTCAAATATGAATTTGCATTTACCTTAAAGGGTCGTCTGTGCAAAGGAATGTGTTACTAACTTACTTGTTTGTTTGTAATGCTGTTTGGAATCTGGTCCTTTTGTACATTGTATTGTAGAGATTTGTGCAAAAGGACCACGTACGTGTTACGAGTAGGTATGGCGTCATCTGAGTCATCTGGATAGTAACCAGTTGAGTCAGAATTCGCAATTCGTGAAAGAGTAGTTACCAGTTATTTATCATGGAATTCAGCAGGTGTATTTGTGGCAATTATTAAAGTTCTGGGCCGCAACAATATAATATACTAATAATATAGTTTGTCATCGAAACGCTAAGAAGAAGCAGAAGATTAAAGTTCTCGGCTAACAACTAAATAAAGATGGATGGAAGGAAATAATGGTTGATAGAGTGTATGGAAGACGTTCTTCCACGTAAGAAAATGTCATTAACAGGCATTTAGGGGCACTTTTAAATCGAGAAAGAATAAGTCAGTTAGGCAAAAATTCGAAGCTACATGTTCGTTTCAAAACGAGAAAGGAACTCCACGTCTTTTTAATCATTTTTTTTACAAATCCTGGTTACAATATTCCTGTTGCTTGTGCATGCTGCACCGACCCCACATATATTGGGATACTTGGCAAGAAGATGATCACCTAAAGGATTAAGGTTTATTCAAGAATGATGTTTAAGGATAATCGGTTCGTAGAAAACACTCATTCGTCTCCATAAACACTTAAAGACAAACCTTGAGGTGACAGCTATCACTTACAAACCACCTTAAAGAACACTCGCAATAGGATTTCAGGGAACTATTCGCATATCTAACCGAATTTGTATTCAATAAGTAACACCATGAATCAGCGTTCCACAAATACCGAAAGCAGTTTCGATCACCATTTCGCAACCATTGCGCCATTTCTTCGCAACTATTGACACATCTCGCCAAAAACTCCGCAATGGAAAATTCCAGGGCATTCGAATTCTCAGTACATTGTAGGAATTATTGCAGTTAGTATTTAGGTACAATGTGGAATGGGTTTTATTTGAAAATCTGCCAATAGCCGTGCGTGTGACCGAAAAACAGCAGTTGAAGGTTGTGGGAACTATTAAGTAATCGTTCGATATATTTGTGTGAAAATGCCGTTTTTAACAGACGACCTTGCTCGGGATTTGCAACACATTCGCCGGATTGATGAATGAAAGCGTTTACGTGTGTGTTCCAAGTAAAACGTGTGAGTTCATCGAGGTTTTTGTTTAATTTATTTATTGGCAAGCGTAACATTCACGTGGGATTTTTGCAACTTTCCGTCTTCTTACTAGGGCATGCAAACCGGATACCCGGATAACCGAAAAAACCGGTTAACCGACTGATTTGAAAACCGGGTTTTTTATGATACCAAAACCGGTTTTTTCGGATTTTTCGGTTTTGCTTTTCAAACAAAATCTTAAATTTATCACTGACAAACGTCGACAGGACGGCAAGACGGCGTTATTTCCAACGGCACTAACGGCCGGCAACGTTAATTTATACCGAAAAATCGAATTTGAGATCTAAAATCAAAATATATATAACTCAAAGGTGACTGACTGACTGACTGACAGTGATCTATCAACGCACAGCCCAAACCACTGGACGGATCGGGCTGAAATTTGGCATGCAGGTAGATGTTATGACGTAGGCATCCGCTAAGAAAGGATTTTGATTAATTCCATCCCTAAGGGGATAAAACAGGGGATGAAAGTTTGTATAAATCTTCTTAGATTTTCGACTGATTGAACTGAAATTAAAGATTGGAGCTACTATGATGAAGATGTCCGTTTAAATAGGATTTTGATAAACTCAACCCCCATGGGAATAAAATAAGGGATACCCGAGCGAAGCCGCGGGCAAAAGCTAGTGTAAAACAAAGAAATGTCATTGTCAAAGTGACAGTTTAGGGTTAGTCAACATTTCCCTAGTAATTCAAATTATTGAATTAGTTTTTAAATTTAATGGTTTTGGAAGAACTATGATATGAAATATAGCCTAAGGTTAGTCCTAATATTATAGGAAAGGTAAGCGAAAGGAACACTAAAGTATTTTTCTGTTTTAACAATTTACGTTTCGCTATTAGAAAACACTAAATGAAGTGTAAATGTTTATGACCACTGCCATATTGCATGTAGAAAAAATAAGAAAAAAACATTTGCACGATTTTTTTGCAAACAGCTATATTTTATTCTTGGATCGTCGTTTACGTCACTTAGTTTAAAACTGTGTGTAATATTATATTTTAATTGTTAAAGGTATGCCTACAATTTTAGAACTATGTAATAGTACTTTTGGGCAAACTGCACAATTGAAGTTATGATTTAAAATTGGCAGTTATTATTTCGATTTTTGATCTCGAATTCGATTTTTTTTTTGTCTCGGATAGATCATTGTCGCGCTACTCTATGCCACGCTCACGCCATTTTGATTAAACTTTAGCATTTTTATTTCTTTACACACGTATTTCTGGTTTCTTTAATAAAAATGGAAAAAACCGAAATAACCGAAAAAACCGGTTTCACCGGTTTTGTAAAATAAAAACCCGAAAAAACCGTGTCCTTTAAATAACCCGGTTTTTGCATGCCCTACTTCTTACATAAACTTTACAATATGTTTTTCAAGTTATGCGGGAAGATTATGATGTCAATTCTTATTTGACATCAGTACTTACGTTCAATTCAAACAGTTCAGTTAATAATGATTCTATTTATTTGCTTGACTTGTAATGCTAGTAAAAGCGTCGTAAACCACAACGTATACATGTCACTGTATAAATATATCCATTTGAAAGCAAATTAAGTTAATATAAAGGCTTCAGAAAATTAATACACCAATGATCATAAACATGAAGATTACGTCTCTAAAGTCAACTACAATTTATCTCAAGACACTACACAAACTAACTTTCGCTTCAACGTATAAAAACGTCTTTATACTACTCTTGAAAGATTTTATGAAAGAAGTGAGAATTCAATCAAAACCAATAAATACATGTGTAGAAAATGGTGAAAGAGAAATAAAACGTGATGCTGAAAATAAAATCAATGAAGTATTCAATGCTAATGTTACACTAATAGAAGCAGCACATGCACGCTTGAGGAGACTAATTAACGCAAGCAAAGTAGGAATATTTACCAAGTAAATTAACACAACCGAATAAACAGCTGGAAATAAAAATTAATATGTACATGCCTGAACATTGGATTAAGAACTGCAATGAATGCGAAAGATCTATGACCGTCAAACTTGTGAAAGAAAGATAAAACACTAAAAGTAAACGGGACAAGAAAATTTCATTTGTCTTTGAAATACTATTAACACCTTCACAAAACAATACTTGACAGTTTCAAATAGAAAAGTTGGTGCTAAAACCCAGGCAATTGAATTCCATGTCCTAAGACCTGACAGCCAACCATTTCGCAAGTTCGCAACACAAAATAAAACCCACAGACGGTCCGTTCAATATTCATAACGTCATCTGTGGCAAACACAAAAGGTATATAATAAGACGCATTCAGCACCACATTACTGATGCAGCACGCAGATCCATCATTATGCATTCCTCACGTTGCATGCTTTGAAAATGTCCTTGCGTACACCAACCTAAAATTACCGTACCGAAGGACCTACGCTTGAAAGCATAAGGACCAATTTCGAGATTCGTCTGCTTCTTCAAAATTTGCACAATCTTTCTCGAGTCTCATGGTTCTGCATGACAAGGTGGAAATAATAACGGGGTAATTTTATCACATAATGTTTAGCACTTGTATTCATATAGTTGACAATTCTGAGTGATTTAACACTGATTGTCGTTGGTTAATGCTCTGGCTAACTCTAAGTTTTCTTGTCTTGATTTTAGTGCCGTTAGGACTAGGACTTTTGATCCGCAAGATATAATGGACGCAAATGTTGCCTGTTATTTACTGCTCGACTTTATCACGGAGAAAAGTAACTACCGGTGAACTCTCGAGGCTTGTGGTTATATTAATGTTATGATAAAACGTACTCCAGCACAATCTAGATTCTGGACAGGAGCCATAGTTTTATGACTTTTGCAAAGATTTTATTATGAAGCTAAGAGCACGTTTTAAAATATTTATCTCGTGTTTTTGTTCGCATTGTTAAAGTACATGCCATAACCATAATCCGAGTGACGAACCCGTCTGCACAATTGTCTCTTTAATTCAAAACCCAGACACCTATCCTTTCCGGAAGGGTGCTTCCATTACTCATTGCAACTCAACATCAGCCTTGACTCCTGAAGCTAAAGTCCACAATCCATTACCTCATTCAATGACACCAGTACAAGCAAAACTGGGTTGTATGCTAACAGGAATAAAGTTGAAAATGGACTGTTTTGCTCTAAATGAGAGGTGATACGTGCCTAACAGCTGTTTTGTGTGACTAGGCCCTTTGTTTCACAATTTTCGACGACGACAAGGACGGATAAAGGACCTTTTGTCGGCTTTGTGGCAGTGTGATGAGTTTGGGGACTGAAGTACAGTATGCAAGGGAAGAAAAACAATTGAGGTGGTAGTTTCTCATTTCTCATGTAAGTATAAAAGTATGGAAAGGAATGGAAATGGATGACAAGGGTTACTATTGGAATAGATTCCTTAAAATGAATTGAACTTAGTCTTGCCAAAACGAAGAAATACACAATCTCTCAATTGTTGAAATCATTACGTCTAAGTAATTTAATATGCCAAATGCGTTATATTTATTATATATATCTATCCCGTAATAAAAGTTTAATTTACTTTCTGAACTTATGTTTATAATAGATTTTAAATTAATTAGCATTAAATATCCAAAATGATGACCGTGAGTTGCTTTGTTTTGGCAGTTTCGTCCGTTGTTGTTGTATTAATGTTTAAATTTTCATAACATCCTCTTTACTGGCAATTTATACAAATTCCCTTCAACTTCTTTGTAAGGGAGAAGAAATACAGGGTGACTGTACCTAACTATAAACATTAATAATTACATAATACAAAACATGTAAGGACCAAGTTCTTCACACGTGAATAAACGAAATCACCATGAACTAGTAAATAAGTGAATTTCCCATTTAAAGAACTAAACCACATAAGACACTCTTGCGCAACATATAGGGGTTTATCTCGAATCGTTAATGTGAGAACTCAAAGACAATACGAGTAAAATCAGGAAGGCATGGCTCATCGGTCTAATGACCAGTGTTTCTCCCCAACCAGCTCACTCAGACCTCTAAGCCACCTAGAGCGTACCCCTATAACATTTGCGATTGAAGGACCACAAAAGAGAGGGGCAGGTCTTGGTATTCTGGTCCTGGGTACCACGCGAGTCGGCCATTTCTCGCGCGTGATTACTTTTTAACCTGTGGGAACACTATAAATAGGATATGGTGTAATTTGTGATGGAAAATATCTATGTGTGTTTGTAGCTAGCTATGGAGTTTGATGTGGTTTCAAATATTGAGAGTTTTATGTCGACCTTTGACTTTGTAGATCGATAGGTCCTTTGGTTGACTGGTAGAGAATGCCTAAGGCATTAAGTCCGCCTTTGTACTTTTTGTTGCATAAAGTTTAAATAAATAAATAAATAGGTAAAGGTTCACCTGAGTTTGTTTGGCAGATATCTGAATACGTATAAGTTACAAAATAGATATTGATGTGAACATCTAGCGATTCAGTCTGCGTAGAAGACACAGTCAAATCCGTTCTTAGTTGACGTCTCCTTCTTGTAATCTACCAACCACCTAAAATGTCAGCCTTATAGATCAAGAAGTTTTCGAAATTTCGTGTTTAATCGGAGGGCGAACGAGTGACCTTTCGCTTCTATAGGTAATATAGAAGACAGATAAATGATTGTGGTGAACTTATTTAAAAAACCGTTTAAAATATTAGAAAAAGCAATAAACAAATAGGAAATAAACGTTTTAGAACTGCTATCGATATAATCTCGAATGCTTGTCAAGAAATAAAATAATCAAGAACATGTACCCGCTATTGTAATAAATAATTGAATAGGCACGATTTGATATCGTAGGTAACAATCAAATTCCTTTCTTGAATAGTTTAGAGTTAGACCGTAGCCATTGTAGTAAAAAACTGTTTATAGCAGTGTTTCAAAACAATTGTTGATCTGTAAATGGCTAATGGCAACGTCAATCATTTAAGTAAAAGTTAACAGGAAATACTGAAAAAAAAAAAACTAATTACTCTTTTTATTTAATTTCAGGTCAGTCTTTTGTCAATTTACAAACATGAAAATGAAAATCTATACACTGCTAAGAACCAGCCCTATAATATAAGCCCTAACGATTTGCTAATATGGTGCCATATTAGCAAATCTATATACAATCAGAAAAGTCTAACATTTCTTTAAATGAATGGTCTTTTTGGGAAGAAGGACCAGTTTTACATTCGACCAAAGTTCAAAACTAACTAACTTTAGTAGAAGTTTTATAATAAACTAGCTTTTACCCGCCACTTCATTTGCGTGGCAATCAAAGAACCCCTTGATTCGGTCCTATTGTAAAATCTATTTTTAGCTGACATCTACTACCTATCTACATATTATGTGAAATAGTTTTGACCTTTGGCTTTTATAGTAAAATATATGTATTTAGAATGAATGTGAATAGAATACTGGGGTATGCCCCAGTATTCTATTCACCGCAAATGCTCAATTCGATATCGAAAATACCTGTACTAATATTTTCTAAACCCATTAACACGATCTACATTACCAAAACACACATGTACACACCCATTGCCCGAGCAATCAAATCACACATTAAAGCAATTACAAATAATTACCTACATTACGATTGTGGCAACACAGGGCTCGACAGGTTGGATAACTTAGAGATGACGTAACCAACTTACTTAATAACTTAAATATACCTAGGACTTGTTCTACTGGTTCAGATCTAGGCGTTAACTTAACTCCTAATGTAATGTTACACGCCTGATAAAATCTTTATAGCAATTTATTGAAGTGTAAATTAGTTATGTTTGAAATGAAGACTGTAAGATAAGGCAATTATCTAGAAAATGTTATTAAGTGTTTATTAATGAGATTAGTCTATTTAGTTTGTTTGTTGTTCATTGGAGATAATATAGCAAATCATCATTAATTTCGGAGACTGAGAATTAGAACATTTATCACTAAAAGACATTACAAATGTTGCAAATGTATTTATTTAAACTTTATGCAACGTGATAATACATACAGCAGGCGCAAGCTATCGAGCGTAAAGGTATGAAATTGGAAATTAAAAAAGAACTCAAGATATAAAATGTACTCAATTTTCACCATTACCTACATCTCATCTGTGGCATGAGATGTTTTCTATAGAACATCTTTATCAGATTGGAAACTAGACTTCTACAGACAACCTGCACCAAAGGGTGCAGGTTGTGTCAGATGCCCAAATAGGCATTTGACACAATGTCGCTCTTCACAATAATTTACTCAGGCGTAAGCACAGGCGCTTATACCGTCACCTACCAATTAATTCAAACCATCTATCACCGCCAATCTCCAAAACGACTGAACCTTTCCTAATGATCTTGAACTTCCATAACCGAACATGTTTTGACGATAATCCGCTGTGACGAAAATAAACCGGAAACTTGAATTAAAACTAGTTTACATCGTGTATTCGAAGCTTTACACTTGAAGTACCAAGGCGGCCTTGCGGTATACCTCTCACTCCAATACCATTTAAATGGCCACGGTATGTGATAAATAGTTGGTACTGTTGCTACTTGTATAAATGTTATACTTGTGAGATTGCAGGTTTTGTAAATGTTACCGGTTATGTAGTCTCATTGGACACCGCCTTCTAAATTATGAGGGCAGACAAGGAAATCTGTGATGAAATGTTACGTGTAGCGGAGAACTTCGCTACAACAGTTCATACCTTTTGAGCTGGAATTCTTTTGCTTCTTTCATCTTTTGGTCCTTTCTCACCTTGGCACAAGAAGTTTTAATTTACGAACTTATATTGTAATTTTCTAAACTTAAAACATAGCTTATGGTACTAAGCAGTAACATGGCTTTCTACCAGTGGAAGTGTTACTGTAATCGGACTAGTACTTTCAGATATTACCTCTTACTTACAAACATTACATCTATAATATAAGTATAGTAGATAGGCCTACAGTTGTCACGCCTATAATTAGCGAAGGTTTATCTGGAGACATATTTACGAGCACAATTACTTTACAAATGACAGCGCTACATGTGTGTACTTTCTAAGCCCAAAGATAGCTAATACCTAGCATCTAGGAGAAAGTACTTATTAGAGCACAATGTGACATGGGCGAGGTTAGGATTTAGTACCAAGCAGGATTCTAGACCATTTATAGGTACTAAAATATTTAAAGCCGACAATTGTAACTCATAAAATTGCAGGCTCAAATTTGGTTGGAGATAAAAAAAAAACATCAGGTCAATTTTACTAAAACGATCAAAATCTGGTTGCAATCACATCTCAGCGACAATTAACTCGAGACATATTTAAAAATTGGGATTCGAGTACAGAAAGCATCGTTCCTTAAAGTTTGTAGAAGTGAGCCCCTGATTCCAAGTCGAGTAATGAGATTTTCGGCTCCAAGGACCAAAAACGGTAAAACCATTGCTCTTAATGTTCGTCGTCAAAACATTATTTCGCAATTTATCGATCTCAATACCTCCAAAACGGTATCAGTCCAATACGGTGCTCATTACTGCAATGCGGTTGTCGTTTATAAGTGTAATATTCTTGGACCTGATTGCAGGCATACCATTATTTGATTGTTACCATTAACATTCTAGTCCAACACTGATTGTGGTATTAAGGATACTGAATGTTAATTGGTAATATTTGATGCTCTGATTCAGAATTGCAAATAAGCATTTAGGTTACAATTATAATGATCCATCCTACGCTCTTCAAACAAAACACGAAAGAACCAATGTTAAAAAAAAAACAGCACACAATTTGCATTAGATAATTTACAATTTAAAAGTGCTGAAAAGTTTCTTGTCTTATTAGTGCTTATTTATTTAAACTTTATGCAACAAAAGGTACAAAGGCGGATGCTTAATGCCTTATACATTCTCTACCAGTCAACCAAAGGTGGTGAAGAGATAACATGGCAAATTAATGTACGAGAGAAAACAACAAATAGTAGTAGTAGTGCTTGTATGCTTAAAAAGATTTCATAATACCTTCAGATTCAACAGGAGTTGAGAAGTTAACATTCCAATACATCACAGAAGAACTCACAACATACAACTAACATCACCATTTTAAAGCCCAACATACTAAAATAAAAGGCCGTCACACGATCCAAAGCAAACATAAACTAAATAATAAAATCTAAACTTGCAGACGCAGGATGTTCACTGTAACGCGTGTTTATGCGCGTGCGCAGGGCGTTCTAAATCTGGCAACACCTGGTTTGGATGTAAACACAGCGGTGAATGGACGAAATATTTTGGTGAATGATGGATTTTTGTACACGCTTTGTTTCCGGTGTGTATCGGGTAAGCGGAAAGGCTTTCTGGCAAAAAATGCCACGTGATCAGAGTTTTAATTGATGCTAATAAAAACACTATATTTTTTTAGGCATTAACTAGTGAATACGTAATTCAATAATGTTGTGCTAGTCTTACATAAGTGTAATCTTAAATTGGACGCCCAGAGTCCATTTAAAACACTCATTTCCTTTGTTTCAATGCTGCAGTGTCTAGATAAGTGGTTTTTGTACAATTGAAAGTAGATATGAGTGACAATGCCGGGTATTATTGCCGGGGCTTATTGGTGAGATTCTTCAGAAACGTCAGGTTCACAGTACTTGTAACCGGCGTGCTTGTATAGCCAGATGAAATCAATGTGAACGAGGTGAAAGGAGTATGTAAGGATCGTAGCAGGTGGCGGTTTGTGGTTTCTGCCTACCCCCGTGGGAAAAAAGCGTCAGTTCATGTATGTATGAAAGGAGGCAGTAACCAAAGATATAACTTAACGCGGCATTAGTTCCTTTATCCACCACTGTCATGATGACCAAGCATACACAAAAGTAGCATTTCATCATTCCTGCTAAATTATTCACCTACATCAAATGAAGCAATCAAATTAATTTCCCCACCATTTCCAACTAATCAGAACAATATTTCTCTCATAATTAATACGACATCCGCATCCTGGATGAGGCAGCAGCCTTTGACAACTTTACATACTCACAAGGAATCCAGGACTGCTAAGCAAATATTCATTACATCCGGGGCGACGGTATCATATTATGTTTGCTCAGAACAAGTATTACTTATTGAACATCGACTCGTTTTTGCCTCAATATCCGGGTTTTCTTGGTTATTTATATGGGTGGTATTTACCGTTGATATTAAGGGTTATTGAAGGACCAGTTTTTGCCTGCAACTTCGTTCACGTGGTTTTTTTCCAACTGCGTTATTATAAGTTACGTCTTTGGTTACTGCTCAGTTCCCTTGTGTTGTAGCGTGTTGTTATATAGCTTATAGTATTCCTCATGAACGTTCGACTGATAGTTTCAGAGATAAACGCGTTTAAACAAACAAACAAACTTCAGATTTATAAGATTAGAATACAAGATGGCGCTCACTTACAATACTACGAGTATGATCGTAGACGAAGCAATAATGATCCCAAACAAAAAAGCAACACAACTTCGCAAACACAAGGAAATCGTAAAAGCAATAAGATCATGTCTCAAGGGAACTGATCAGTACTAACGACTGTTGACACACGGAAATTAGACCTCGACCCACGGTAGAGTCCCAGGTTTACGAGGAACAAACAAACAGACGGACAAACAAAGCGCCCACCCCTTCCGGCTCTCTGTATGCGTGTGCGCACGTTATGGCCCGATTGTCGGGTGATAACATATTTGGGAGTGACATGTGGCATTTACAATTATTTGAGGTAATTAATGGGTTTTAGGAGTCTTTTATGATGTATTATCTGGTGTTTGAAGTTTATTACTATTATGTTGTGATCGGAATTCAAAATTAATTCTGTTGAAATGAAGAATGGACTTGCATTTATAACTAATTAGCTTCTGTCCGCGACTTCATCCGCGTCAAAGTTGATACATTATCCCATGGGCACAATACATTTTTCCGAGATAAAAAGTATCCTATGTTTTATTCCACACTACAATCTATCTCGGTAACAAATTTCATCTAGATCCGTTCAGCCGTTTAAACGTGGAACAGTAACAAACATCCACACAAACTTTATAATATTAGAAGGATTACTTGCTTGTGCCCGCGACATCGTTCGCGTGGAAGTCAAATAGGTATATCATAAAACATTTATGCTAAGACACTTGGCTATAGTGAAGCTTTCCATCTGTATTTTTTTTGTAATCGGACCGGTAGTTTCAGAGATTACCTCTTACAAACCAAAAACCTTACCTCTTTATAATACGATGTATTAGTATGAATAGCCAATTGATGGTCACTTCATGTTATTAATGCCAGCTTATGATTGTCGCACTGCAGGGCAAAGACCTCTTCCCATAAAAAGAAGGCACGAGCATTTATCACCACGCTTGGTCAAAGTGGATTAGCGATTTGAGACTTATATTTAATTATTAACCAGCCGGCTTATTCTGTAAGAAATCTCCCTCAGTGAATTAAGGTGAAGTGAGCTAAAACTGGGCTGTCACTATACGATGCTAGGGATTGACGGGTCGCCACACGCTCACTTCACGGAAGGAGGGTTTTACAGAATAACACCGCAGGTTTCTTACGATATTTTTCTTCATGTCAGTGAAGTGTGACTGGGTTTATTTTACACATTTGCAAAAGATCTCATGTCAGGCAAAGTTAAATTTAAAATAAATACAACCTTACTCAGAATCAAACTGGTTGTAGTGACAGAAGCAGTTAGGCCATCAGTTAATCCTGTTTCTCTGTTCGTGAATCATAAGCCTTTTACTGAGTGTCCGTCCGCGTGCGTAGGTGGCGCTTAAGTCGAAAAGGACCATTTTTCATAAATGTATATAAAATTTTCGGCATTACACACAGTCGTATAATATTTTTATAGGTCTTAAAGAAAGCCACGGATTTACTGACGATTTTATTGAATTACATTAAAGCCTGGAAAGCCATATATTATCAAACAAAAACGCGATAACTCTCACATCTTTGGACAAATTAACTGCATTTATTATGTGAAGCATAAAACAATATTTATTGGTCCTTTGGCGCTAAATGTTTAAAAAGGTCATTAACCGAAGCAGGACCACTATAATCAGGGTTGAAGATGAACTGAACTTTGCAGTCTGTCGTCTTTTAGGTTACTGCTATTGGCAAATACGAGAGAAATACGAGACCAAGTGGGTCTGTGATAGTGATAGTCTATCATCATTTCAGGGGAGCAATTCTGCTAACTTTTAGGAATGATCGCAATCTAATCTCATTCTGTCAAAATGCATTTGCTGAGATGATATTGCAACTTTATTTTGAACATTTTTAATTAGCAGAATTGGCCTTCAGTACTTCACAAGCATATTACATGATTTTATGAGATTATTGGATCTCCGAAGCTTATCATAATGATTTGGTAAGTGGTCCTTTATCAGATGGTCTCGGGATGCTCTCAAAGTTCTGATTAGAATAGCATATCAACCTTTCACACAATTTTAGTACCAACACCGCACTTTTTCCGTAAATACCAAAATTATTATGGAAATTATAAAAAATAATTTAATGTGATATAAAATACCGGTAGCAATAAAGTACAAGAGACGGGGACAATTTTATGATAGCACCTTTAAAATTAATCCGGACATGAGCCGATCGTAAAAGTACGACTAATAAAGAATTATATTAATTTCTGACAATCAGTGCACCTATAATTTTGTTAGAGTTTACTTTTACGGGTTTTTAAGCGGAAGATATTTCTTTATTATTACAATTTCTCTGACTATTGCTTAAAATATAATTATCTCTACGTAACGATTTTATTTATGTGTAATAGCGTGGTGTTATATAATCTATGACTCTCACAACGAACGTTCCTTTCTATGGATAAAAAAAAAACAAAATCGGTTCAGTACATCCAGAGATTACCCCCTACAACCTCACAAACTTAACCTCTATAATATTAGTATAGATAGATTCCAACGCAGTATTTGCTAACATAATTAAAACTAAAAAAGCTTACAATTAGTACATTCATCAACATCACAAGTTCTCGATTACAAACAGAATCAAGCCACACTTTGCTCAACGCACATAGTCCGAGACGCGGCCACTTACAAAACTAACATAATGCCCCACAATTATGTGGGTATGGCGAAACAGATAACACCACGGTTCCCACCACCACCACGTAACAAACGTATGAACAATGCTGCTGCTCTTACGTCATGATTTGTGGAGGCTGTAAAATAACACTGATGTACTTGTGGAGATACTTTGTTATTGAAGGATTAATGGTAGCTCAAAGGTGAGATGGTAACCGAGAAAGTAGTCAAAGTCAAAGCATTTATTTAAAATAAACCATTTTTAGAACTTTTATATTTATATTCATTTATTTGCATAATACCATAAAGTCAATAAAAGCTTTTTAGGCTTTTGAATTGTCAAAGAGTGAGGCGGTCAGCAACTTGAAGCTAGATGCCCGTTCCAAACAGAAGGTTTCTATGAAGAAGAACAAGCAAGAAGCTCTTTAAACACTCTTTTTAAATCAATAAAATATTTTACAAAAGGTTACATGAATCTATCTTAAGTTGACAAGATTCATGGAAAAAACGAAAATACGTGAAATTACGGGTACAATGTGAGAACAATGTCTGATGCAAATAAAATGTTCCTTGCTTCATATTCGATGAGGCCCGAGAGATAAAATCGAGACAGAACACTGCAATCATCCTGATGGTAAAATGACACTCGTCCAATTAATTAATTCAGCTCTAGAAAATCCCAGAAAGATTAAATACAGTACCCATTAAAAAGCTTATCCAGGAAACGTATTATGACCTAACTGTCAACTTTAATCAAAATCCCTTAAACAGACAAATAAATTGTTATATGAGGACTTTAGTCTGAGCTGTTATTTCCAGGAAATGAGTGAAGACGTAGATACCGTTACTCACAAATCAAGACAGTATGAATACGATCTTGTTAAGAATAAAACCTTCGTAAGTGGAATCGCCGTTAACACAGAAAATGAAGTTATGGGTTAGGTATTGATGCCTTTCTTATATGTTGGACAAATGTGTATAGTCGTTGGAACTGCCAAGTTGGTCTTGTCGTTTCAAGTGTTAATGTTGAGAGTGGGGCTCTGGGTTCGATCCCCAGGTCGAGTAAAGTGTTGTTAGATTTTTTCTGTAAGGAAATTCTCAGTAGAAGCCCGGAGTTAGGAAGTTGGTGTCACACAACCAACTTCCAAAAAAAAACTAAAAAACCCGACTGCTATTCTTTAAAAATCCCTAAAACAAGATAAATTGTAGCAGTCGGGACCCATTCTAGAAATGGAGGATTAGTGAATTGAGTGCACATACCTATATGACATTGCAGATGGTCCCGAATGGGTCCCGACTGCTACAATTTATCTTGTTTTAGGGATTTTTAAAGAATAGCAGTCGGGTTTTTTAGTTTTTTAAATTACCGTTTTTTATTTTTAATTTTTTTAGTTTTAAAAAAGAAATTAATATACCCAGTATCACTCTTACAGTAAATACGAATCTAACGACACCTCTCAAGCTAAAATCCATCGAGCCGTTCAGCCTGCAGAGCGTGCCAAACAATTATACATACAAACATACATACATACACCCTCGAAAAACATAACCCTCCTTCTGTCGCAGTCGGGTAACAAGCCAACGACGGCCCACCTGATGTTATTTGGTTACCGCTGACTATAGACATACCAGAAGCCTTACTAATGCGTTGCCACTCCAGAGACATAGTTGAAATGTCTCCTCATTAATATATCAGACGCAGGTCGTCCACTGCTGGACATAAGCCTCCCCCATAGATTTTCAAAAAGAAATGTTTCATGTGCCTGCAATTACACCGGCACCCAAATCCTTGAAAGCGGAACACAGCAACGCTGCTTTGCGTCAGAAATAGGATTATGGTAGCACTTCCCCGGACGAGCTCCTTCACCAAGAGCTCCATTACTACTTAATGTATAATTCATGTATTGTTCTTTTTTAAAGCTGGTACCTAATAAGCACGTGCGCAAGACCTCCCATTAGTCCTTGTCCAGTACTCACGCAGCCTCGCCCCTGATGCATCACACTATAATCATGACTAAGAGTACCGTATAAGACAATATGCCTCGCAATTGGACCAAGTCGATATTTTACACCGATTGGCATCCGTGGGCGGTGCCTTGACACGGGTTAAGCTCAAAAGAGGTCGACGAAAGGAGGCGGTTACCTTCCAAATTTATTTCTGATTATATAGAACAGCTGGGCTGTGGTTGAAAATGGTATCATGGTCATTGGGAAAGAATCTGGCGGTTTCCACTTACATTTGGGGAGAAACGTGAAATGTATTGGCTGCGCTTAATAATCCACTGATGATGGTAATAGGTGAAAGGAGGTTGATGGAAAGGACACCATTAAGATTGTTGGGCAGGAGCAAGGATCTTGGCTTTGCGATTTTTTTGGACGGATACATACAACAATGTTACTTAATACTCTTTCATTTATAATTTATTGCATTCCACAATGTGTATGCTTAGGTGGTAAGATAACATTTCTAAATTAAACAATCGGTGACCCTGTCGGGCACAGAAGAAAACTTGAGGGTTGAAGACGACTTACTTAAACTTACAATCTAAGATAAACTACAATAAATTGAAAAGAAAAGTATTAAAACATCCAAATCCACGCAATTTCATTTTTAACGTTGCTATTTCTTACACCTTGGCCTATCTCAATAAGACTGATTTCTACATTCAATAGGAAGGTGGGAACAATGATGAATGCTAAAAGCACTGCCTATGTGACAACAAACGAGGCGAAAAGAAAACCGTTCTATCATAATGAAAAAGAATACATACCTATAGAAAATATATAGAATTCCACATACGTAAATGGTAATTTCTCTACAAGCGGTATCCACGCACGTATTTTGTATTGTTTCCAATATCAACAATTAATATTCTTTCACCGTCTTCATGCGGACGTCAATAAAAAAAACAGTCACTGATGACTGATGACAGAATAGCAATTATTTTGAAATGCTCAAACAACCACCGATTGTGCTCAAACGATGAAGATAGTAATAATACCAGCATATTATTGTTCCAGCGGATGGATGCGGGTTGCCCAGGACCGGAATGGTCGGCACTCTTTGGGGGAGGCGTACGTACAGCAGTGGACGGCTATGGGCTGATATGATGATAATTATTGTCCCATTGCAGGGTAAATGCCTCATATAGAAAAGACACGAGCATTGATCACCACGTTTGCTCAAGGCGGATTGGCGATTTTAGACTTACATTCAACTATAGGTCCAGGTTTCTTCACGATGTTTTCCTTCATTGATGTCAGTGATGTCCAAGATAAACTTAGAAAGTCACATTGTTACTTGGCCGGATTTGAACCTACAACCTCATGTATGGGAGAAGGATGTCTTAACCGCGCTGGCCCGTCACGATTAGTCGACGAAATATAAACACTACTGACAGTGACAAATATTTCGTCTTTCCTCTGAATATTCACAACGCAACGGATCGACGGATGGAAATTAAAATTTCTTGGAAAGACAGAGATGTGTTTAGATAACAATAAGCTTCATGATCAAGACAATAGGTAATACTTTCGTTTGAAGGCCACAGAGCATGAAATCGACACAGTTCCATTAGTGATTTATCGTGCTACCGTAGGCATTCTGTCTTCGTCCGCAAGATTATCTAGAACCCATATCCGTTTATTAAGAAACTGTTAAAAGTTTCATGGTCAATGATTAATGTGTTAGTGAAAGCAAAAAGATATTGTATGCAAAAATAGTAGGACTTGAGATGAAAGATTAATTTCATGTATGTTAAATAGCTTATGTTTTGTTTCGTGCAATTGTAAACTGTGTCAACAAGTAATAAGGACTATAATTCAATGTGTGCCAGTGCTCTGTACTTATCAGACCCGTCAACCCCTTTCTCTTGGAATTGCATCAAAGAAAAAGTAAGTCCATTTGAAAAGATTGACCCAAATACTTGGACAGGTTTAGTAACAGTTTCGCATGAGCTTGTAATCTGTGGATAATTGAAATTCAGTCGATATCGAAAGGAATTAAGAATGTGTGCGGAACTAGTAGACAGATGGATTTAGAACTAATTTTAAAAGATTAAACATCAAAATAAGGTCAACTTTTTTTTAATACGTATGACACTAGACATTTCTCCTGTATCGTGGGTACACAAACAGCCAGACCCAGAACTTGTAGGTCATAAAGGTATTGCTTGCGTGTGACAATCGAACCTGCGACTCGCGGAACAGGAGCCAATAAGTCAAGCACTAGCCTACTACGTAAACTTAATGGACCATAATAATATGAAATTACTGTTAGACAAATTTAAAACCAACTCCGATCTAAACGGTGGTCACTACATCCCTTATTTATTTTATTTGAGATATGCTTGCTCTTGTCCAGTCTAGGTCAGAGGTGACAGAAACAAAGTCGACCATGGAGTCAGCTTACCCAGATGAAGCCTGTTCACTCTAATTTTGAAGAGATTAAGGTTGAATTCGATTGAAAATAAAGACGCCGTTAGAGAATTCCACTCTAGCGCGGCGTTCGCTTATGTCAATAAGTATCAATATGAAAGAGACAAAACATTACTCATTGCAGACGACAATTTCCGTCCAATCTGACCTACCAACAACAAAATTCCAACAGCACAACAATTAAGCAATCAACTCAACTAACAATTAAGTGAAAACAAACACACACAACTAGTATATTCACCATTGACATTGGAAAAATGGCATCCCATCCAATATGGGCAATATTTTTGCCTTAAACACCGGGTAGGCACAGCTAGTCGTTACGAAAAGAAACACCGAAGTACATTTGCATTTAATCGCTGTCGTGGCATTTGTTGGTGAAAGCATTGTAATTTCATAGGAAACGATTCATATGGATGTTGATAAATAAAGTATGAGCGATGCATTCTGGTGGTGGTATACTTGAAAGTTATTGTAAAATACTTTGGCTATTTGCTATTTCTAAGCCCAAATAGTGCCTGTGTATTACTTGTAACTTAGAAAAGAATTACACAAGATTCAGATAAGTATAACACTCAGATTTAGCTGCAGACTTTATCTTGTAACTGTGACTCCTGTTATTTATTTACTAGAGAGAAAAAAAAGCAGTGTTATATTTAATCAGTACACATAGGACTATGACTCCCATTGTGCCAATTATTCTAAGCGCATTGATAGCAAATAAAATAATTTAGATAAATAAACAAAATATGTTTTTAACTTTATGATTGGCCCAAAATTCAGCTAAGAAAATGTGTTAATTAATATACAGGATAAGTTTTTAACCAGTGCGTAATTTTTTTTTGGTAGTTCAGTGTCAGTAATAGAAAACAATTCCGTGTTTAGTTAAAAAAATAAATAAAAAAAAAACATCCTTATCCGAGTTTGAAATAAGCAAAACATGGACATAATCTATTTTTTGATGTGTGTAATGAAAACTCTTGGCCGCCGCCCGGGCGCATGGCTGGGGTGAGGGGGTGGGGAATACGCTAGCGCCGAGTGACAATAAAATATGGTTTTTAAGTAAACATGTTTCGTAAGCGCTAACTTTTTTTTTAGTACTAAGACATATCAAAATAAAATATACGTGTTTAATAAAACGTGTTGAAGTTTATTATGGCAAAATTTATGCACTGGTTAAAAATTTTTCCTGTACATGGAAGATACAGGGTGAAAATTGCCATATCACCTAGCCGTATGCTGACCATCAATCTATGTAACACGGAGCAAGATTCTTGCTGGGACTTGACTTTTATTTTTGATGTGAAGAAGCACTGTTTATGATAATGTACAATGTAACGCACGCTAAACATTGTACCTTTGACTATGCATGCAACAGCGTACGAGTCGGTGAGGTTTACTTATACAGGATAAGTTTTTAACCAGTGCGTAAATTTTTTTTGGTAGTTCAGTGTTAGTAATAGAACACATTTCCGTGTTTAGTTAAAAAAAAAAAAAAAAAAAAATTTCATCCTTATCCGAGTTTGAAATAAGCAAAACATCCAGGACATAATCTATTCGCCATACTATCAATGAAAACTCGCGGCCGCCGCCGCCGCCCGGGCGCCTGGCTGGGGTGAGGGGGTGGGGAATGCGCTAGCGCCGAGTGACAATGAAATATGGTTTTTAAGTAAACATGTTTCGTAAGCGATAACTTTTTTTTTTAGTACTAAGACATACCAAAATAAAATATACGTGTTTAATAAAACGTGTTGAAGTTTATTATGGCAAAATTTACGCACTGGTTAATTTTTTTTCCTGTATATGTATGGTTTTTGTACAGAAATGTGACAAAAGGTTGGAGCCTTGACATTCAGTATCTCCCTAACCAGAAGGTTCCTAGGTATGGTTGAGAACAAAAAAAATATCGCAATGATGGCTGAAGAAGAATATGTTTCTTTCGGCTTCGTTGAGTCTTTTTACACACTCATGATTACCAGCGAGGTGATTTGCCATAAAACAGATAAATTGTGTCGAAGTGTTGGCACACTATCATGTCGGTAAGAACGGCGGTTTTCTTACAACGAATTCCATACACATTACGGAATCTTATAATAATATCCGATATCAATTTATATACGCCAGGAAATGCCAAGAAAGCTAAATATAGCTTAGAAATCTGATGAAGGAAGCCAGTCCAGTTGTTCAACAGATATTATGATTAAACAAAAAGTAGGTTGTAATTACTGGATTCATCTAGAATACCGTATGACCTAAAGATAGGGATTAGCCCTGCTTCCTTTGGATGGTAATGGGCTGACCAAAAAGAGGGCAGCATTATTTTTTAATGGGAATTTGCTGCTAGTTTAAGTCATAAAAAGCCAATCCACAATCTCTTAATAATTAAATTAATGAGGTACATGGAACTAATTCAATAAGCCAAATGTATTACATTATCTAGCAATAACAACTTAATGTAAAACCCAAACTTATATTGCAAATTAATAGAATCTTTTCCATTCAGCATTCTTTATCCAAAATCATTACAATTACTTCGGAAAATAGGCGAAATTTTGACGTAATTTGATTTGCTTTGGTAATCGCAATAAATAAAGACAATAACAACAGAAACTAAAACAGTAGTAAACAAAGAGTTACTCAACCTAAAACTGTAAAAAACAATGATTCCATGGCAGCACAACTAAGATTAAACACGATTCTAAAAAGTGCTGATACAATACAATACAAGTCAAGAACGAGCAAGGTCACAGGCAAAACAGTAGGATACAATATGTCACAAAAACTAAACCTGAACCAGATTCAAAGATAGAGTTACATAGTAATACGATCACAATGTGAGGCGTTGAATTTGTAATGCTGTACGTGAATTATTTAGCAAATTCATTCGTGAATGTGAGAAAAAGTTGGAATATATGGGTGGTAGGTGGAATTTGCAAGAAATTTTCGCTTTCAAGATGCTGATGGGACTGGCTCGATACTTATACTATGAGTCTTGGTACTTGTAAACAAATCATTTACCATCTTTACTACTTTGAACCCTGAAGAGTATTTTGGTAAATCGCGCTTATCTCTGGAACAACCCGGCGGATTGGAAAAAAATATATACCATCACGCCTGTATTCCCCGGAGGGATAGGCAGAGGTGTACCAATGTACACCCACACTGCCGTCCTAAGAAAGAAGGGCACAACTAACATTTTGCAAATATTGAGAAAATCAAGGTTGAAATTTTTTTTAGTTTTTATTGAAAATTACACCACTAAACTATGTTTTTCGGAATTTTGTGAATGGCAATACATGCATTTATATAGTACATATAAGACCATGATCATTTTTAATTTTTAATTTTAATGCATATAATAGATAATTAGCTTAATTTATTTCATCGTAACATAAAAAATAAGTTCAAAACAATAATATTACGTTTAAAAGGCACAAACAACCAAATGCGCCTTTTTAATGTAACATTTTGAGGAAAATTTTATAATGTTACAATGGAAAGGCACATTTTATTCAGTTGTGCCTTTTCACTGTATTATTATTCGTATAGATGTATACAGTAAAATATTAGAAATTACTTCTATTTGAATAAAACAAGGTAATTAGCTTTGGAAGTCGGCGGCTTTGGTTCTGTGTGTTGTTTTGTATTGCCGCCGACTTCCAAAGCTGAAGTTATTAACCGGCTTCAAAAAAAAGGAGGTTATCAATTCGACCCGTATATATGTAATATTTTCAAAACTGTCCAGTTTTCGTATATGTTAATCTACATCAGCGTCTGAACAAATGTGCCAAATTTCAAGAGTGTAGTATGTATGTATGTACGTATGTATGTTTTTATGTTTGTGTTCGCATATCTCCGTAACTACAAGTCCGATTTAAGTAATTCTTTTTTTTTGTTGTACTAGGTATTGTCCAATTTAGGGAATACTGGAAGTTTTATCAAAATCAGTTAGTAAGTAGTTTTTGAGACAGGGAATTTTAACCGACTTTTTATTTTATTATGTTTGTTCGCGGATAACTTCTTTGTTTATGAACTAATTTTGATGATTTTTTTTTTGTTGGAAAGGGTACACTTTCCAAATGGTCCCATTTATTTTTTCCTTTTCTCCATTTATTCATTTATTTCATAAAGATATGATGATGGATTCCGGAGACAGACAACGGAACTCTTCAAAAAATTACAGCAAATCGACTGCGATTGCTGCTATCGCATAAATATGCATTGTTTACGCAATCACACAACATAACATCACGCCTGTACACTCAAAAGGGTTACACAGATGTATACAGTAGTATTTGACAATTTCTCATCCAAGTAAACGAAATCGCATATTCTGCTTTCTTATGACTTTTTAGTGGTGTCTCGTTGATTTACATAACATGACAGTTTCTTCATGGATTTTTGACAGGAAGTTTATACTAAAAAGCGAGAAATAAAAAACTTTTTTACAAAAAAAGACAACCGCCTTCAAAAACTAAAAAGAACCGTATGTATGTAATATTTCCAGTACTGCCCACTGGAAATATTACTTACATACGGTTCGAATTGACAACCTCCTTTTTTTTGAAGTCGGTTAAAAATAATCTTACCATAGCGAGTGCGTGGGTTCGTCTTGACGCCGACGCCAGACAGTTGTGCCTGACACGCCAGGCACAAGTGGCGTAATCTCACTCATACCTCGCTCCCCTCACTTCATTTCTCTGTAGAGATGTTAAGTAGTAATGGCATAACCGCCAGTGTGCCAATTTTTTTTACAAAATATTAAGGAGTAGGGTAAGTAGTAAAGGCATAACTGCCAGTGTGCCTATTTTTATACAAAATATTAAAGAGTAGGGTAAGTAGTAAAGACACAATCGCCAGTTGTGACTTTCTTTCTACATTTCTTGCTAAGGAGTTGGTTTAAAAAAAATAGCACAATTGCCACATAAGCCCTTTATATTTAACGTGCGCCAATTATGCCTTTTCAACTAAATATTTTAAAGACATAAATGTGAAATAGAAGACATATATCACAATGTGACCTTTTTCTTTACAATATCTTAAAAAATGGTGCAGTTGTGCCCTTTATGCTTATGCTATCTCTGTTTGTTTTATTGTTAAAAATACACAAAAAATTAGGCAGATAGGCCTTTTTTTCCTGATTCCGAATATGTATATAACTCGATTTTGATAAAAATGTTAGTTGTGCCCTTCTTTCTTACGACGGCAGCACAGTTCGCCGGTATATTTAGGTCCCATGTAATAGGGGGCGAGCCTATTGCCATTAACCGGGCACAAATCCAAACTCAGAGCTGAAACTGAGAATTTCATAGAAAAACCCAATAACACTTTTTGCTCGACCTGGGAATCGAACCCGGGACCCCTTGCACAGCAGTCGCACTTGCGACCACGAGAACAAAGGGGCAGTTCAAAAAAAAAAAATCCATGTGATAGCCAGATTCATGAGTATAGGCAGGTAATATCATGCTACCACACACGGGATCGGAGCAGTAACCAAAAACGTCAATTGAAGTCACGGGTAGAAGATAATAAGAGATATTATTATGATCCAGATACTACAACGACTAATTAAAAATGTACGACCAGGCAGCTTAAACAAGTATGGCAGTTTCTTCCCAATTAAACTGGTAACATTCAAAAAGTCTAATTAAGTACATCGTTACACAAAATTTTAAGAGAACCAGAGATAAGACGAAATTAACGAGATCATAAACTGTGATTGGCGAACGAGTCATAAAATAATGATTGTCAAGTCCTAAATATCTTTGCCGATAAAAAATATATCGAAGTTGATTAAAAAATAAAATATCGACTTAACATGACCAAATGTATAAAATATTTAGCACAGATCTCGAAGGCAAAAGAAACGCATTTTTTTGCTTGATTTTAAACAGGCTCGCTAAAGTTATAAATACATGTTTTAATTGTAAACAAATACGAAGTAAAAAGATGTTTAGAGAACATTTAAAACGTGTTTGTTCAAAACAAAAGCTGGAACTTTGACCTTCAAGATCTCCGTAAACATAAGGTTCCCAGGTAAAGTACCTACACTACATAAAAAAGATTGCAAAGATGGGAAGACATGTAACTTTTGGTTTTGTTAAATGTCACATGTATGTCACCGTAAAATTGTAAATACCGTTAGATTATAATCTATCTCGCGAGATTGTGAACTGTCGAAAGATTGTGAACCTCAACGTACTGCTTACAATTTAACGTATTATTATTCGGTAGATTGTAATCTATCAAAGTGAAACCGTCAAATTACAATCTTAAAATTGTGAAATTGTCAACTGTCCAAAGGCTGTCCCTGATTGGTCGGCTTTATAGTACCGTTCTGTGTCCATAGATTTAGGAATGAAAAACAGTCAAATAAAATGAATGCACTTCAAGAATTGTGACATGTACACAATATACATGATACGTTTTTGGGCATAAGTAGAACTCTACTTCTCTCTTTACTTTACATTTTTCTCTGGTTCAGTTGAAATATTTAGAGCGCCAAGGCCGGCCCTGGAAGAGGTGGCGAGATGACAATGATGCGCACCGCAAGAGCTGTAGTGCGATTCTCTAAAATGCAAACTCGAAAACGAGTCTCACTAAAGTGATCGCGCTCACTTCGATAACGAACCAACTTGTCATTGGTTTAGTATTCGTTCGCCGTGGTGACGTCACCGGCGTGATCGTGTTTAACAGAATACCATTTTGTAATCTCACTGCGGATTTAGCTTTCGAATTACGAAGTGAGGCTGAGAATCACACTGCTGGTTCGAGGTGGCGCATGAAAAGGTTACCTGGAGGAACTCGGGGGAGGAATTTGCCCCTTAGAGGTTTATTACAGGATAAGTACAAAAAAAAACTTCGTTACAATTATTCGATCTAGTATTGCTTAAGTGACTTTGAAAGCCAGGCAGGCGCTTTTCATGTTTATAGGTATACCTCACAAGCTGTACCCGTACCGTCATACGTGTGTTTAGTTTCTTTTTTGGTTAGTGCTCCGCTCCCGTGTGTTGTAGCGTGATGTTATATAGCCTATACTATTCACCATAAATCTGGCTATCATATACAAAAATATTTTTTTAAATCTGCCTTGCAGTACCAGAGATTAGCGCGTTTAATGATTAAATGATGACGTCGCGGACTATTTCTGGTGCTTACACAATTATAGGTATCACCAGTACGGACCACTGCAGGGAGATTTATCAGAATCACATTGAAGTAACCGATTTCGATGTGATTGATTTGATATGAGAGAATAGGTACAACAAACTTAGAGGTTCAAAAATAAATGAAGTCAGACTTGTTGGTACTGATCCGGATATTAATGAATAATGTCTTACAGCTTGAAATTGAACAGTGACACAACCATAAGACAATGTCTAAGTAAACGACTTCAATGATTTATTCAAGGTGAATAAGGTAATTTGTATTGTGGCAACTGATATAATTATTACTGTAGGAGTTACTGTGGCTTTGAGGCTTGGAACTGCTTTTAATGATATTATTGATAGCTTGCTTCAATATGAGACGGATATTGACACGTGCTTGTTAAGTCATCTAGATACTATCTGTATCTATACAATTATAATAAAGCGGAAGAATTTTCTTGTTTGTTTAAATAACAACGGTTTAACAACGACTCTTAGAGACCAAACACAATACCGTGAATCTGTGAAATGAGAATACTTTCAATTGGATTTCAAATAGTTTTTATATGTGTTTTTATTTATAAAACAACCTTACGAATAGTCAAACAGTTGGTAGTCCATGACAAGACAAACATTTGTCAACAAATTGACACAACACTAGAAGGACCTCTGATCTCGATGAAGTGATCTTGGGCTATCCATCCGGTGGGATGATAACAAACCTCAAACTTACATCACATAAATTTACCAAAGGAATCAGAGGATTAAAAAAATATATTTATTTACCAAAGGGATAGAGGGGTAATTTAAAATCCGCAGTAGTATTCGCTTTGTAAGATTTCCTTGTTCGATCTTGATACTTTGGTCCAATGAATGCCAGAACAGACTAACTCCGATCAAGAATAATTGTCAACTTAGAAATGCAAATTACAGTTTACACTTAATTTTAATTACAGTTTTAGAGGCTTATGATTCATTAATTACTTGTTTAGTTATAATGTCTACAGGTGACAAGTAACACGAGGCGTGAACAAATGGCCCAAGGACTCGTTTTGTTGCATACAATTAGGTTCGTCACGATTTACCCTCGATTAAAGTTTAATTACTGTACAGTGCCAAGTATTGCCGCGAGTTTAGCATAATTGTATGCTCTTTTCGTAATATGCTAAGTATTTTGACTTGGGATTATCGGAATTGCCACGGAGAGAGATATATGAGGCAGGAAAAGAACAGGAAGGAGGGATTAGAATAGTTCCCGTGATGACGCTTGGTATTCCTTGCTTTAATTACAGAGTGTCCATGGAGTTTCTTGCTCGTTCTTCTCCATAGAGACTTACGTTTTGGGAAGAGCAACTAGCTCCATCTTTCTGTGTAACTTCTTGACAAACAAATTAAGTGCCTGTAAATGGTCTCTAATTTTGACTAAGAGGATGAGTGGGCGCCTGCCGCACATGGTAAAGAGTTTTCAATTCCAGTCGGGGGGGGGGGGGCGGGGGGGGGGTCAGATCATGCGCCAAGCGTACGCTGGGACTCCCGACTCATGGTGGTAAGGGTTCTTGAAAGGTTTTTGAAAGGTTCTTGATTCTAGTAACCTTATTGAGAATGGTTATGAATGTTATGATCAGCAGAAAATTATTATTCAGAAAATTGACACGAAACTAGCACAAATCCTGCCAGTATGCTAGGAAATAACTTCCAATTAAAATCGTAGACAGGACCAATAAAATGTAGTAATAAGGAAGAGTTAAAAATAGATAAATTATGCAGTATTATTTTTAATAAGTAATAATTTACAATCATTAATTCAACACTTCTTGTTTTTGATATCACAAAAACAAAATAATAAATTCGAGTGAAAGGAAGCCTTGAAGTCAGTTGCAGTTATTAAATCACATGAAATCGATATATTTCTGACAGCCGATACATTAATTTGGCGGTCGTGAAGATAGTAAAAAGACATATAAGGTAATAGAGACAAAAGCATTTAAAAATATCGAAGCAGAATATATGCAAACGGGTCTGCTAGATGACTCATTCCTTGAATGCATATAAGCAAATATTATTTTCGCAACTCTGAAACCATATACGTATGTAAGAGTAGAAAACTTAAACACTCTAAGTACGTACCTAGCTAATGGTTAAAAAAAAAAATGTCTGAAAAGTCAGGTGTTAAGTTGAGGTGAAGGTTTTAAGACTAAAATTTTGAGGATAGAAAGGCAACCAGCCGTCTCACTTGAACATAAGTAAGTTGCCTTTAAAATCTGATACCTGAAAATGGACCAAGTATTGGAACTAATAAGCATACTTTCTTATTGACATATTCCTCTATTAATACTCAAAATTGTATCCATATTAAAATGACGCAAGTCTGACGACCCTGGAATTTTAGACCATTACAAATACTTTATGACGAAATCCATAACACTACATAAGAACATTTTCCGTTTTGGTTTTTCTAGTTCACCGTAATAGCAGTGACAGTACCTACCATGTCTTCCAGATCAATAGATTTCTATGTCCTCACCAGTTATCCCTTCATCATCACTATCATCATCTTCCTGCCCTTATCCCATGTTACTTGGGGTCCGCGTAACATGTCTTCTCCTTTAATGCCGTCCTGTCAACCGTCATGCTATCACTGACCCCCTTCTCTTTCATATCACGAGTTATCTCTTCATTCAAGAAGATTTTTGAGTGTTTAAAAGCCAATTCTTCATTCATAACATCATATAAGGCCTTTCAATCTTCCTCCATATCCCAAACGAACCTGGCTTTAACATCATTACAATTCTATATCAGTATCAAAAGCGCTACGTCCCGACCATGTGGCTCCGTTTATTTTTATACCCACTGCTGTTTACCCCTAGCTATTTTAGGAGATGCATACAACACGTGTATTTACCTTACGAAAGACGTAGTTTAAACTTCAGAATTCTCGTTAGTACGTTTTTAACAAAGAAAGGAAATTCTTGGCGTTCTGTGTTCGTAAGAATATCGTCAACATCATTATAGGTTTAGATGGAGAATAAAGGAAATAACTGGTAATTGGAATGTTGCATCTCTAATTGTCTTGTTTTACGTGGACCAGAAACCTATTCAAAATGCAAGTAGGTGCTTCTTTTGTTTTCCTTTTTGTTTTGGGTACAATTACGTAAGCACTCTATGTTACATTAACGCATAGGTACCTATTCTAAGTACTTACTTTTAGGAACGATAGCATCTAATCTCAATCTGTTAAATGTTTCTATTGATTGTCGCTGAGATGAGATTTCAACTAGATTCTGAATGTTTTAGTTAGTAAATCGGTCTTCAGATTCGTAAAAACCTATGTTCTCGTAAATTGACTTCAGCTTTAAAAAAGAGCTGTTTTCCGATTAGTACCTAGTATATAATTTTAATAAATGTCTAGAAAACTTGGAGAAAATCGCTTTTGAATTTGGCGTAGGTATTTACCTACCTATACCAAAATTATAATGCCCGAAACTGTACTGCATCATCTAAGAACGGATGTTATGTTTGACAGCCAAACGTATACAAAAACAATTAAACAATCCGAGAAACGTCAGAGAAATTGCAAAATAATGAGAGAAAAAAGCAACAATAAAAGAAAACAAAATCTCTTTGACAATAATTACCGGAAATAATTACGGACGACACTAAAACATCACAGATTTGATTACATCATACAACGTAAAACTAAATAATTTTACAACCAATTTAAATCCTAAAATGGAAGCAGAAATTAACATTGCAAATTATTGCAAAATGGCAGCTACCAATTTTGGCGGGAATAGTTAGCGCCATGTCAAGGCGATTTTAGAATAGTTTTTGCACATTGCAAGAATTTCGTAAAATAAATGTCGTTGAAAAAAGATTCTATTAACTTTAAAATGGCGTGGTTTTGCTGTGATTTCTAGTCGAGTAACGGTATCTAGCTATAGAAACGACATTTTTGAAAGGAATTCTTCATTGACGAAGTGTCTAATTGCTTACCTTCGAATTCTTTTGTTTGTTTTTGCGACTTTTCTTTCCATGGTCTACTTAACTAGGTAGGTAATCAGTTTTTTTTTATAGAGGTACCTATTTAGTTAAGATTCTGCAAGACACTTAGATTCGGTTGATATTCGATATCCTAAGTTTAAGAAATATTTTAACAAAAGAGACTGGTAACATTCCTGCGTCAGTAGACCAGTGTTGCCAATTAATACAATTAGTGAGATTTTCTAAGCAATGAAAGTGAGCGAGTAGTCATTGAGATTAGAGTTCAATGACCTGGCTTGAGATTCCGCTACCTACCTAGTCTTCATGGAGGCACATTGTTTTTTTTTTAAAGTTTAGGCATGGTAGGTAGTTACCTACCTATAAACTGGAAATGGAAGATGTTGCGACGCAAAATACAAAAGATTATGCGACATTTGACCGGTTTAATGATCCGTGGAATGTTATTTCAAAACATTTCATTCATGTTGGCATTCTTTGATCATTTGACACTGTAATTTTGTTTGTTTTGGAAGGGGAGATTGTTTTTACTTACTTCCCTTCCAAACTTCTAAGGTAGGTCTATCTAAAGTAGGTAGGTGCGTAGGTACTAACTTTTTTTTGGTGCGCTTTTCAAATCGTCATGGAGTTTCTCTGTCGTGGGGGCAACGGAGGGGCATGCCGGACTTTTACCAGCTATAAAACCACCGCGGTGTTCCATCTTTACCTATGGCCGGGGGTACGCGATTCGTATGGGCATACACCGCCCCCTATCTGCGGTCGGTAGGTACCTAGGTAGTTGTTCGTTTAGTTGAAATAGGTACTTACCTACCTAAAGCTGTTTTAAGTCTTGATCTAAATTCCTTTGGTAGGAAGATATGAACAGTAACGATAGGTAGATAAATACCTAACAAATTCCGGAGAGGAGATTATAGATTCCCATTCCTCACCTACATACAGAATATCTGCGAGTTATTCAACTGTGAATTGAGATTACATTGCACACACATACAAACATCAGGCATGTTGGATTAAGTGTATGATGTATCACAATAGGATGCGAATTTACGAATTTCGGTAGGTAGGTATGCCGTCAACCGTGAATGCAGTCACTACAATAGGGATGCAGGGACCCCTGGATAGTAAGTTTGGGATCTCTATTGTTACCATTGATATCGTAGTAGGTACGTAGGTAGGTAAGTACTTACATGGAATCTATGTACAACATAACAACACTTATTATTTTATACAATGATAGTTACACCCGTTGAAAGCAAATGAACATTACAATCAAGATGTTAGGTTGTTTAGAAAGGTAGGTATTTTTACGACGAGCGTTTTTAATAGGGTAGCCGTAACCGATCACTTTTTACCTGCAAACGGTAGCAAACGGACGACGCTCTGCCACAAAACTAGCAAAACAGGGGACAAAAACCTCCAAATGTCTATAATTAGCGAAAAAACTGATGCCTTTGGCCACTAAAATGCAAATTCCACAACCAACCGGTTTGAAACGCAATGTTTTTTTAAGAACGTATGTTTAGAACAGCCGTCGTCTAAATTCAGCCAGGTATTAGATCGGTATACGACCTACTTCGAGTTCTAGATAGGTACAGATTATACAATACCAACCAGTGATACGAACGAGATATTTTTTTCCGCGAATGGCTGTGTCTAAGCGTGCCACGGCAAAGCATGGAAAGTACAGTTAAAATAACTAAAATACTCACGAGAGCCCGGACAGCACACGGCGAGATGCTTAGAAAGATTACCTACGTTTTTTGTAAACGTTGTAGACACAGATTATGACACACAGAATGTTCAGTTCACTTTTATGGGTGCACTAAATGTTTTTATTTGTATGTAAACGTGTTATTTGTGTTTATTCACAGCTGAGTTCTATATGCGGTACACGGTTTGTCGGCGAGGAGCGACGGTCGACGTCCGTACGTGGATACGACGCGGCACAGCGCGGCGAACTGACGGCCGGCCGGGGAGCGAAGCTGCGGGACGAAACGTCATCATCATTGCGCGCGATCTCCCACTCTCCCGTGCGTTCGGAAATATGGTCAGGTGGTTTGTGTTCATTTTTCAAAATATTTTTGTTTGGCTTGCGTGTTTATAAGCAAAAAATATTTGAAGTTTACAGCTTTTTTGATGAAAAACATCGAAACAGGTGTTTCAATTTCAAGAAGTGTCCGTGTTGTTTGTTTTAGTTGAGTGGGATTTAAAAATATAGGCTGAATTCCTATTTGATATCAATCTTCATAATATGTTTATCAATAATAAGTAACAAAAAGATGTTTTTTGTTCATAAAACGTTACATCCATCTTATAGTAAGTGACATTGAACCCCACATCCTGTGCCAATATTCTGTGTCGCGGGGGTCACTCTCCTTCGCCTTATGTATAACAATATACCTACTTATACAGAAAGAACAGATGTTATTAAAATAGTAATACCTAGTAAATTTTAATAATAGTATAGTATTTACTAATAGTAACTGAAAAATATCTAGAACAATAGGTTTCAATTTCAAACCAGTGGGGCGCTCTTCACTTGGGACTTGGGAGCAGTAAATGAACCATCGCGCTACGACTATAAACATAAACAGAATTGCAGCATTGGTACCTACCTATCTATCCATAATATTCCATTTGCTCATTTTTTTGATAAGCAGGATTACGATTATAAAAACGAATATTTTAAAACAAAATCAAATAAACACACTCAATGGAAAATAATTAATTATCCCTACTTATCCTCAAAGTTAATTATTAGAAATAGAAATCATTAATCTGAACAAGCAGCGCCTCTAGCGGCCATTTCACAAACTAAACCAAAAACGCACTTCGTTTGCCTTCAAACTATCCATTTTATGTAACACTGGAACGAGATTTTGACGTACAATAATGCCGACTATGTTAATACGTTGATCACCTTGTACAGGGAGCGGAATAAAATGCCTACGCTTAATAATAAGTGGGTATATTCAGATATGCCAAACTGCATCGCATTGGCATAATAATCTTGCATTAGTTATGCAAGTTGGCGCTTATGTAAGTTATGTAACTAAAATGCTTGATTAGTTATGTAAGCACTAACCCCTATATTATTTAGGAGTCACTTAAGCGAAGGTTAGGTAGATACAAACTGTGAAGGTAACCACTTTGGAGTCGAAAGGCAAGCTTCATGCTTTTAATTAAAGGACAACGATTTTAAATAGGGATAAAAACTTTTATTTAATAGTCTATCCCTTATGGTGGGTAATACCAGTTCCAAGGGTTTCCAGTGTGGTTTCTTGTAAAGAAGAAACCGTTGACGACCATGGGTATTGTAAAGAGAAATCTAAAATGTTAATGGGTTGAGCAATGCTCACCAACAGCAAAATCCTATGCCCATAACTTCTAAATGTACCAAAAAAATACCTGTCAGAACGTGGCATGCTTACAATTTTTTGTGTCAATTATTTATTGGTTATACTTATAATGTTCCTATTGACACATTCATCATCATCTGCTTAGCCTGTTTCCCAACTGCGTTGGGGTCGGCTTCCAGTCTAACCGGATGCAGCTGAATACCAGTGTTTTACATGGAGCGACTGCCTATCTGACCTCCACAACCCAGTAACTGGGCAACACGGTACTTTTTGGTTAGACTGGTTGTCAGACTTCTTGACTTCTGGCTTCTGACTATCCGTCCGATCTACTAATGACAGCCGAGACCAACAGCTTTACGTGCTTTCCGAGGCACGGGGGTATCACACTACCAAATTCCAAACTCCGGGCAGCTACTGAGAAATTCCTAATGGAAAAACTCAATACCACTTTTTGCCCGACCTGGGAATCGAACCCGGGACCCCTTGCTCAGCAGTCGCGCTTTGCAACCACGTATATACGACACATATATTCACATTTATTTTTATTTTTTTTATTTACTGTAAACATACAAATATCCTTACAGGCTAGGTAGACCGTAGACCCAATGCAATATTATAACACAAAAAATAACATATTTCCACTATTTATTTATACCATATACTTACCACAATTGGGCATCTATTTTTCGGGAAGTGGAAATTATATTTTTCTTACTCCTCCGCTAATCTTTTCTGATTAATTTCGTTGCGGGATCCAAGACAGTTGAATCGTTTCTCCTGGACTCGTCGAGCTTCATTGTCTCGGCGCTTTTCTTGTGGTCGCCACTGTTGATTCTGGCTTACAGGAGTTGCAGTGGTTTGGGAACAGTGGCGGGCTTTTCCCAAATAAAAAAAAAAAAAAACTATTTTATCTCTCAAGGTAGCTGCTTTCTTTCGTAGAGGCCCATCATTAGATACAAATCAGTGGATCTGCCTGCCAACATTGTAATTAACAATGATGACCCTATAACTGGAAGGCAATTCTACTAACTTTTATGAACGATCACAATCTAATCTCAGTCTCTGTCAAAAATGCCTCTAATTTACCTACATTTTTTGACATTGATTGTCGCTGAGATGAGATTACGACTTAATTTAGAAGGTTTTTAATAAGTGGCATTCGCTTCTGTTTACTGTTATCACACATACCTAGGTGTTCAAAAAGGCCTAAACATATTATTCCTAACAGTATCTAAGCATTAACAGATGGGTTGAAAGAAAAACTGCCTCGTTAGCCTAGTGGTCCTAAGCACGACTGCTACGCTAGAGGTCTTGGGTTCGATTCCCAGGTCGACCAAAAACTGTTACTGGGCTTTTTCTATTAAATTCTTAGTAGCAGCTTGGATTTGTGCCCGGTTAATGGCAATAGGCTCGCCCCCTATTACATGGGACCGAAATATACCGGCGAACTGTGGGTGTACATTGGTACACCTCTGCCTAACCCTTCGGGGAATACAGGCGTGATGGTATTGAAAGAAAATCGTATAAAATATGTTTATATCATCAAGCCAAAGTTCAGAAATAGTCCCCCACGTCCCGATGACAAGGAAACGACGAATATAATATATATTATAATATATTATAAACTTTATTTAATGTTTTACGAGGCGATATTAAAAACACATTAATATGATTTATGTTTCTGTTTACGGCGGTACCCGCATACCATACCTATTGTAACTATAGTTTTATAGAAATAGTTCCTGACATAACAACTTATTTTCTTTTTTATTTACATCGTTGGCACGGTTGGCGCAGTGGCTGAGCAATTGTCTGTTGGGCTGCGTCAAGCGGGTGCGATTCCTGTACGGAACAATTTTTTTTATTGGTTGCAAATAATTGTACCGGGTATGGCTGTTTGTGTATGTGAGTTTATGTGCTTGTAAACGCACCCACAATTCAGGAGGATTCGGAAAAGGAAAAAAATAAAATAATCATCGTCATTATCATCATCATATTAGAAGCAGGACGTCCACTGCTGGACCTAGGCCTCCTACATAGATTTCCAATCGGACGGAATAATAATAACATTATAAAACCTGATAGATCGCCAAGACTAAAAAATATAGGTTACTTTATCAGTAAAACGGAATGACGCCTGAAAGATTGTTTATAGTTACACAACTACCAAACAGTTTATAAAAGAAGATATCAAGGCTAGCGGCTCTTTTAAAGATGTTACTAATTAAAATAAACCCTTCGTTCATTGACAAACAAGTGCATGCACAGTTAGGGTTACCATATCTCAGGATTTGTCCTGAGATTTCAGGATTTTTGGACTCTTCTCGGGATTGCCGCTATTTTGCAAATCTCATGAAATCTCAGGATTTTTTGAATTTTCAATAAAATACAGCTTAAATTTTAAAGATCTCTTTGATAAGAAAATAAACAAACTAAAAATAATCTTCCTTTGGTAATAATTGCACAGTACTTATTTATCCAAGTAGGTACTTAATCAGTTTTATCATACTTAATATGTGATGATACATTTTTAAGTAAGATTCACAATGTGTTAAAACGATAGTATTACGACTTTATTAAATTGTTAAGTAAATTCGAGAGAAAATTTTGATAATGTAAAAGATCTCAGGATTTTTCAATGAAAATCAGGCCTTTTCTCCGGACTTTTGATTTTTTCATCTGGTAACCCTATGCACAGTTAAATCCCCTAGTAGCGGCGGATTGAGTGAGTAAGGAACAGGTAAGCATCAGAGTAATCGAGTGGACACGCCGCTTCCTTTATATTGGTTTAGATACAGATTGCTCGGATTGCCTTCTAAGATGATGTATTTTCCACACTGTACGACATATTAGACTACAAAATAGGAAATGGCAGAGAAATCGGTGAACCAGCAAAGGATAACATTGCTTGAATAATCAAGTCCCTAAATCACTGGTTTTCAACTTTATTGATGTCGAGGGCCAAAAATATTTACTTCTGCGTTCCGTGGGCCACAACTCAAGTCAACAAAAAACAACAACTGCTTTAATTTTTGACCGATTTATACCTACTTACTCAAAGGAGGTCTTGGGATCGATTTCCAGGTCGAGCAAAGTGTTATTGGGTTTATTTTTTATTACATTTTCAGTAGCAGCTCGGAATTAGAATTTGTGCCCGGTTATTGGCAATAGGCTCGCCCGGCGCCCCCTATAACATAGGTCGTGTGTATATATGAGACATTTCAACTTTGTCTGTAAGATGGCAGCGCATTTGCAAGGCCTCTGGTATTGCAATGTCTATAGGCAGCGGTGACCACTTAACATCAGGTGGCTGTCAGCTTTTTTGCCATCCAATAACATGAACAAAGAGTGTGACACATTAGAGCGCCCCAATGTTCTGTTACAAGTAAATGCTGAAGTGTAACTTTACGTACATACCACCACGCCCGTATTTCCAGAAGGGTTAGTCAGAGGTGTACCAATATACACCCACAGTTCGCCGGTATGTTTTATGTCCCATGTAATAGGAAGCGAGCCTGGTATTACCCGGGCACAAATCCAACTCCAAACTGCTACTCAGAATTTCATAGAAAAACCCAATAACACATCAATCGACCTGGGAATCAAACCCAACCCTCTAGTGTCGCAGTCGCGCTTCGGACCGCTAGGCAAACGAGGTTATTTTAAAGCTAGATTTTACGAGTATTTCCAATAACGACGTTTGATTGGATAAATAAATATCGTACCATTCATGTCTCGCCTAACATCCGGTACTATTGGACAACTACCTAAGAATTTCACGTCCACTTCTGCTCGGCGCCACCCAGAGAGACGTATCTATATTAATGGTCAGCTATGACATGGCTTCCGATACAGCATAACGGGATAAACAGTTTTTAAGTAAGTATCTAGCTTCTGCTTGCAACTTTGATTGCGTGGATTTTTTCATCCGAGTTAAGTTACGTCTTTGGTTACTGCTCCGCTCCTGTGGGTAGTAGCGTGATGTTATATAGACTGTACTAACTTCATGAATCTGGCTATTATACGCAAAAAGATTTTTCCAATCCGACTGGTAATTCCAGAGATTTGCGCGTTCAAACAAACAAATAAAAAAGCTTTTTAGCTTTATTTTATTAGAATAGATTGTCGTGTTTGCCCAGCGGTTAAGGCGCTCATACATAGGTGTGAGTTCAAATCCGGGTAAGTTCCGATGTGGCTTTTTAAATTCATAGGTAGTTTCTAAGCATATCTTGGACATCACTAACAACGGTGAAGGAACACATCGTGAAGAAAACTAAAGAAACATTTATTATAATCTATTAAATATGCAACTATCAATCCACTTTGAGCAAGCGTGTTGATCAATGCTCGTGCCTTCTCTATATGAGAAGTGGCCTTTGCCCAGCTGTGGGATAATAGGAGACTGATATTATAACTATTACATTTTCATAAATATGATTGCAAAATACTTTTTTGTTTCCTCGGTAAATAGTTTATAGTTCTCGGTAATTCGTTTTTTTTTAAACATTGCCCCACCCTCTGAGCTTCTCTTGCATCGTGGGTGCGTTTACTAACATATAAACATACATAGACAAACAGCCAGACCTGGAACATCTATCTGTACGTCATACAAATATTTGTTTCGTGCGGGAATCAAACCCGCGCGACCGAATCAATCGCTCGGCCACCACCATGTTAGCTAGCAAAAGCTAGTTTAAAATAAGAGTCTAACCCAACTGTACCAAGGTCACATACCACATAAACACAACACAATGATCCCATAACATTAATTAATGTTCTAACTTAATTACCTAAGAGTCACAGATCGCGAGCATTTTCGAATGAGTTACAAGATTTGAGTTATCAAGTCAAATTCTTCCCACGACGCCATCTTGACAGGCACGTAATTCAATTCAAAGATGGTTTCCATTACTATTTCGGAGATCTTTGTATTGATAAGTGTTTAATACTACTTATTAGTTATTAAGTTGTCTTTGTCTATTGGTATCTATGTTTATGTGAACGTATATAAACATTACACAATATATCACATTAATATTATAAAGGCGAAAGTTTGTGTGTTTGTCTCTTCTTCATGCTCAAACGGCTGGACGGATCTGGATGAAATTTGGCACTGAGATAGATTGTAGTGTGGAATAACACATAGGATACTGGATTTCTATCCCGAAAAAAATTACGGTTCCCGACAGTTATTATATCAACTTTGACGCGGACGAAGACGCGGGTAAAAGCTAGTATAAAATAAAATTGAAGTGTCTGTTTGTGATGTTGAAATAACCGCGTTTTGCTAAATGTATGAAATTAGTATGGATGTGTACACTGTACTATAATACCAACTATCCTTTATTTTCTGTCTATCTATTTCTTGGTTTGCAATGGCTAATTTCCAAAATGGCTGTGTCAATTTAGGCGGGACTTTCACTGGCAAAATGCAAAATGCATGAAAAGGCATGATAAAAGTACAGCCTAAGTTACTCCAAGTTAGGCTTTACTTTTATCATAAAAAAAAGTTATTAAACGCTGGTGAAGTCGCAGGCATAAGCTAGTCTCTGAGATAACTATTCAGATTTATGAGATTAGGAGATGGAACGGTACGGGACATGGTTGAAATAGTTTTATATGGTTAAGTAAAATTTTTGGGATACAGAATGATGCTGTTATGAAATGGGAGATAACCTACCACCTACTTAACTAATCTGATAAGCATATTATTATTATAATGTGACGATTTCTTAAGGAGCAACCTCCACGGTAGCCCGCCAAATTCAAATTTTCTTACGTTTTTTGCAATTTGCAAGTCAGTATTAGGTTTAATGTTGATTAAAGTAAGATTCGCGGGCGTAAGAAGTACCTATGTATTTCCAGAATTTTAACCATTAAAATCAGTAAAATAACTCCATAAGTCGGTATAATTCCAAAATGTCAAGATTTCATGTAATAGTCATTCTTTGGGTTTACCTGGCCCTATGGAGTTTTATTGCTGACTTAAATGGTTATCATTCTGAAATGAAAATACACAATTCTTACGCCCGCGAATTATACTTTAATCAACATATAACTTAACACTAACTTGCAAATTGCAAAAAACGTAAGAAAATATGAACTTCGCGGGCTACCGTGGAGGTTCCACCTTAAAGGGCTTACATTAGCTCGCCTCTCATGCATGAGGTTGGGGTTTCGATTCCGGGCAAGTACCGACATCGGTGAAGGAAAACATCGTGAGGAACACTAGACTTTGGATGACACACCTGATATTAAGAGGTCACCGCCACCTATAATAGATATCTGCAATACCCCTTGCCCTTGCAAATACGTTGCAATCCCAGAGAAAACGTTGCAATGTCTCATGTGCCTGTAATTACACCGGCACCCATACCAGGCCTTCGTCACTCGTTTAAGGTTACTCTCTTAAGTGCCTACGGCTCGCATGCGCCCGGGCGCATCCAATCCAGGTGGGCTGTCACGCGCTCGCTTGAGTGATACCTACCACAACAAAATAAACGATATTCGCGGCTTCAATAATGTCTAAACCTCGCAGTGCAATTTGTAGTGTACAGAAAATACATATTTCAGTACATACAATTATACTACACAATACTTAATACTTAATAGTCACGTATTCTTTTGTGTAATCATTTCTCAGCATAGATAGCCCTAGTGCTGTGTTGTATGACGCGCGTTATTGCTCTCTCTCTCTCACGCACGAACGTTTTGTAGGTAATTATAGCGTTAAGTGATGAGTTTTCTGTATGGAGTGAAGTATCTGTACTTATTTAATCTGTGCCCATACTCTTCAAACCAGAACACAGCAACTTTGCTTTGCAGCAGAAATAGGTACCTATGGTGATACCTAGTAAAACATGATTGTAACTGCTGTAAAAAAAAATATTGTTAAGTATATTTATCCACAAATCAAGTTTCAAGACCAATATGTTATTGATATAAACACACGGTAATGATTAAGTATAGTAAGGTCACTGCACAGTTGACAAATCAAAGCACCTGCATGTATGCGCATACGCACGGCAAAAGTGAACGCGCGGCAATGACCTTGACGTCACTACTGTCGTGGGCGGTACGATCACTTTATCTTAATGCTCTATTTGTTGTGGGGTAGGTAGAAATAGGAGCTATACATATATTCAACTGAATAAAGACAATTAAATGTTTTAAGTTGTTAGGACAAACCAGCTTATAACCGCGACACAGGTTTTATGTTTGCATGAACCCAAATTCTTTTTCAAAATTGAAAGTAGCCTAGATTGTTAGTGTGTGTGAGTTTATATGTTTGTACACGCACACACGATACAGGAGAAATACCTAGTACCCATGGCAGAATTTATTTTTGTATCTAGGTATACAAATAAATAAAACTAAAGTGTTTGTTTGTCACGTAAAAATAATTCTTTTTACTAAACACACTAAATACACATTGCAGGAATACCAAGAAAATAATTAAAAAATAATTGTCTGTCTGTTTGCTCCGGCTAAACTCCGAAATGGCTGGACCGATTTTGACGGGACTTCTACAGGCAGATAAATGATGCTACGAAAAAAAATAGGGTTATGTGCACCAAATGAAAACACCGCAGATAACCAAAATTCACACGAACTAAGCCGCAGGTATAAGCTAGTTTGATTAACAAACCTTTAGGCTCTCCGGACTACCGATATTAAGTCGATATTCGCCACTAGCTATGTAATTGCGAAATAGTTAATACATAACGATTAGTATGTCAATCATGGCGGCTGCTGTTAGTATAATATTCACATTGACATTCTAATTGCTTGACATTATCTTAGAATTAGTATAATAGAAATGCCCATGTTGGTGCGGCTACTAGGAACTGAATTATGCGGTTGGCTTATTTCGCTTTGCTTATTTCGCTGTGGCTGTAAGTTATGGTATCCTACTCACTCACACGAAGTACCTTTTTCATTGGGAAATCCTTGTGGTTACTCTACATCTGAGGAAAATGGAGGGTTATTTCGGACTCTTGCTAACTACAACCTCACGGTTCCACTACTAAGTCGGGAGCCCGATCCATGTTCCTTCTTGTACCCTCTGCGTTCCGGGGGCGCTATTATTATTAATATTTGCTGACATCTCTTTGAGGCGCGCGTGGAACACGAACGCGCCGTCGACACGGTCTGTCGTTAGTTGACGTACGGACGGTGAGCTAAAGTCGGGAGCCCGGGATATACTTGACGCATGATCTTCTCCTCCGACTGGTGTTGGCTCGCCGTCAGTATCTAGATTAAGCTTTAAGGAGTTTGCCTAATACTCTGTCACCATGACCGTGATATCACGAGACAAAAGTAACATGATACGGATTACTAGTGTGTGGCCAGCAGTACATATAAAACCCCTACCTATTTATTACACTTGGCGTAATTCAGTCGCTATTGAATTCACTAATTCAGTCGACTGAATTAAGCCAAGACTGTTGACGCTCCGTGCATGACACGCGACGGGTCGGTGTCGGAACGTCCTGGTGGGCATAGTCTCATACGTTTTAATACAAAGAATTTATTTTTGCCTGACACTATAAATAATAATGAACGACGCACATATAGGTATGTACTTAGTTACATACATTTGTGAGAGTATTCCGGATAAGCAATGCTCCGTGTCGTATTAACGTAGTTTTATAGATTAAGTAACTGATTTACTAGATTTGTTTTTGTCATAAGCGATAGCGTTTTAGCAAGGTATAAACGAAAGTCGCTTAGGTCGCATTGAATAGGTTTTAATGTAGCCATCAGGTCAGCGGGAACTTACCTGACATACTATGTACTTACCAAGAATGAAGAAATACGCCATCCCAATTTCATATCATTTTGTTATAGTTAGAACAATTCCAACGCACTAATCTGAAGCACTACGTTCGATTTAGAAAAACGCTTTTGCGATAAGAAGTGCGTTTGTCAAGGAAGGTTATAAGCTATAAAACATTACGCTACGGCACTCGACAGCGGATCAGTAATCAAAGACGTAATTTAAATTGGATGAAATGGAGTGGTCTTGCTTGTTTCTTAATTTAAAGTGTGCTTCCTAACCATAATCACTAGTTTCTAAGCATCAGTAAAAAAAAATCCTTCCTCGCGACCTCTCACACCTTGGCCCACACAGGATATAAAATAATCCCGCACAGATGTCACAGAGGATGCAGATACATCAGGAATGTAGAGATAGATGCGCAGGAACAGGATCACTGCTGATACCCGATAAGACGGTTAAGTCTGTCTGTGAGATGACGCTAGATGGCGCTTGTAAGACGTGGTTCGTGGCTGGTTTAGCAGGATGATAGGCTAGAGATCGTATTAATAAATCTTGAGTAGGTTGACTTGTTTATTTGATTTATTAATTTTACAGATGTTTATTTGATATGTAATTTTTCAAGTGAAAACTTCTTTAGAAGCGTTAAGTGTTTTTGGAAGGGAACAACCTATGGGTTTGCATCACTGGCATGCTGTAGGTACCGCGTCGCCAACATTCCCATGTCGCTACGTCACTGACGTGAATATTTTGCCGCGTCACCGACATGCTGTAGGTACATACCGCTTCACCAACATTCCCATATCGCACGTCACCGACATGATAATTGGGTAGATGACACCACTAATCAATTGACGTACTTTGTATGAGCTGTCAAAACGCCATTTTCCCATAGATTTTTAACCGACTTCAAAAAAGGAGGAGGTTCTCAATTCGTCTGTATGTATAATATTTTTTTTTTTTTTTTTATGTATGTTCACCGATATCTTCGTCAATCATAGACGGATTTCAAAAATTTTTTTTTGTTGGATTGAGTTCACTTCTGAGGTGGTCCCATTTTCACCAGTCCAGGATCTGATGATGGAATCCAGGAGAAATCGAAGGCAACCACCGAAAATTGTATGCTCGTATGGTGTTTTTGTTACGTAATCATGTCTTACTCAGGTATATGCTTCAGGGTGTCAACATCAGATGCTGCTGTCCTGATGATGATGCTACAGTACTCCTTAACGGTAGTAGTTTTTGAGATAGGGACTTTTTATTATATTATGTTTGTTCGCGGATAACTTCGTCGTTTATGAACCGATTTTGATTATTCTTTTTTGTTGGAAAGGGTAAACTTCTCAAATGGTTCCATTTAAATTTCATATAGATCTGATGATGGATTACGGAGACAGACAACGGAACTCTTCAAAAAATTACAGCAAATCAACCGCGATTGCTGCTATCGCATAAATATGCATTGTTTACGCAATTACACAACATAACATCGCGCCTGTACACTCGTTAAAAAATCATCGAGTTTTTAGTGCTAAAATTAAATGATTTTTTGTGAAGTTGTTTCTTGAAATTATTGGTTAGTGGTGTCATCTACCCAATTTGGCCGCATCACCGATATGCATCTTACTGAAATCTTCTTAAGCAGCCGCTTTGAGTGATTTTCAGTAAAAAAATACTACCCATTATACTACAAACTACTTACATACTACCCATGCACACACTTGCACAATACATTAATATCTCCTGTATTTCGCGTCTAGTTTCAAACAAATTATCCTAACAAACGGCACAGCGAACAAACAAACACACAGGCGACAAGCTATCAACATTTCAGCACAGCATACATCGTGCTATTATTACGAGTAGGCGAGTGCATGCCGCTGCCATGTCCAGACGTGTTCATTAATAACTTTGATTACTTAGCTGTTAATTACAATGTGTAACTGCCTCGTTAGCGTAGTGGTCCTAAGTGCGACTGCTGCGCTATAGGTCTTGGGTTAGATACCCAGGTCGAGCAAAAAGTGTTAATGTTCTCAGTAGCAGCTCGGAGTTAGGATTTGTGTTAATGTTAATGGCAATAGGCTCGCCTACTATTACATGGGACCCAAAACATACCGGCCAACTGTGGGTGTACATTGTTTCATCTCTGCCTAACCCTACGGGGAGAACAGGCGTGATAGTATTTAAGGTACCTCCACACTCTCAACACAGTATTCCACTCACCAGGTCTCCAAAAGCAAATAATGTAAATTGACAAATAATAATGACGCTAATCCAGCCCGTCAGATAGACTGATATAACAATGGTAAGGCGTGCCCTTCGCGTCGCTTGGGCAATGCGCACGCGCCCTTACTGTTGCAATAAGCCCAGGGTTGCTAGGAGAAAGTACAATGTATTATTTATTATTTTGATATGTATGTATTACCCCGTTTCATTTTGAGGATTTGATAAAAGGGAAATCCATAATTTAACTTAAAAAAAAATAGTTCCCCACACTAAGAATTTCTCCTGTAACTATAATGACTCATGAGTGCGTTTTCAAGTATCTAAACTTATATAAACAAAACTGCCAGACCCGGTACTATTATCTGTAGGCCATAGGTACTAATATGTTACGTGAGGGAATCGTACCCGCGACACGAAGACGAAGACGAGAATACTTTGACTTTGACTTTGACTTTGAAGCGCAGCAGCCAATTGCTCAGTCACTACGCCAGCAATGTCGTGTCGTATCTGTGCGGTATGAAAACCAGGATGAAAGGGAGGATCCTCTGACCAGACGGGTGTTGTATTTGGTGGGCCCGACAATTGTTATCGGGATTTTGTATAATGCTAACGTCGCAGAGAACGACGACAGCTTATAGTTCGCATGTTGCGCGATAGATGTCACTACACGTCATCTTTTATCGTTTCGATGGCAGACATGATATAGGTATTATTTTGTTGCGGACCAGAATTTGGCCACTTTAACTGCGTTTTCGGTAGCAGCTATTAAATCTTCCTGCGTGCAGCTGTTAGGGCACGCAGGGCACGTTGTGAGATGGGCCATCGTAAGTACTGTACTGCACAAACAGATCAAGTCGCTACCATCACTGAATCCCCACGTAAAAATGTTGTTTACTCGTGGACATAAATATTTTCTTTTATTAAATCGGAAGTAAAAAATATCTAAGTACATTTCATTTCGCGTCAGCCCTGATATTACCTAAGGGGTAATGCTGTCTATTCGCACAGCTGTCTAGACCTAACCGTGAATGATTTACAGTGTGTACGGAGCCTTAGGCAGACTTCCAGCTAGAATTAATGACTGCCGTTATCTAATGTTTTGAGCTAGTTTGTTTACTAAATTATATCTAACGGTCACTGTAGAAGTGTAGACTTGCTACGCTAGAAGTCTTGGGTTCGATTCCCAGGTCAAGCAAAGTGTTATTGGGTTTTTCTATGAAATTCTCAGTAGCAGCTTGGAGTTAGGATTAGTGCCCTGTTAATGGCAATTGGCTCGCCCCTACTACATGGGACTTAAACATACCGGCGAACTATGGGTGTACATTGGTACTCCTCTGCCTAACCTTTCGGAGAATACAGGCGTGATGGTATGATGGTCACTGTAGAGTGTAGATAGTGCAGCAATATGTTGGGAGAGGTTTTATTAATTAACTAATCTCGTCTCATTTCATATTAAAAAAATACAAAGGACACTGTTTTTTATCAATTCCTGTTACGAATAAGAGTTTTGATTAATTTTCCAATATTTTAATTATCAACTACTTTCTGCCCGCGACTTCGTCCGTAAGAAATTTGATATATTACCTTACGGGAATCGTACATTTTCCTAAATAAAATGTATCGTATTGTATCCACACTTCAATCTATCTTAGTGCCCAATTTTACTAGATCCATTCAGTTGTTTAAAAAAAGGTGAAATAGCAACAAACATACATCCATTCATCCGTCCTCACAAACTTCGCATTTATAATATCTATTAGTAGGATGATTTATTTATTTATTTATTAAAACTTTATGCACAAAATGTATAAAATACACCGTACAAAGGCGGACTTAATGCCTTAGGCATTTTCTACCAGTCTACCTTAGGGTGATGCAGAGACGGAACATGATTACGGATGATGATTTACAAAACTGATGTAGTTGCTTATTTTTATTTTAGAATTAAAATAAATTTATATTTAAATATAGGTATTGAGGTGACGTTTGTTATGGAGTATACCTAAAACAGCAGCTGAAACTTCTGTAATTTTTTTTTTTTTTTTAAACTTTGCCCCACACTTGGAATTTTTCCTGTATCGTAGGTGCGTTTACAAACATATAAACTCACATACACAAACGACCAGACCCGGAACAACTATCTGCAGACCATACAAATATTTGTTCCGTGCGGGATTCGAACCCGCGACACGCAGCGCGGCAGTCGATCGCTCGATCACTGCGCCAACCGTGTCGTCATTATCCTTACAACATTTTTATAACAGGTATACGTACTTCATAATTAAACACGCTCATTATAATTTTAATTAATTAATCAACTGATATGTTCTTAATAATTCATGAAACTGTTATTTCGTGTTACATTATGGACGTTTTCTAGTGACAGAAACGGGGTTTATTATAATCATGTTAATACTAAGTTTATTTGTTTTGCAAGGTAAGTTTACTGTAATTTATTTACTTGTCGTATTTACTTGTTGTAATTTATTTACCTGCCCCGTTGGCCTAGTGGAACTAAGCGCGACTGCTACGCTAGAGGTCTTGGGTTCGATTCCCAGGTCGAGCAAAAAGTGTTATTGGGTTTTTCTATGAAATTCTCAGTAGCAGCTCGGAGTTTGGATTAGTGACCGGTTAATGGCAATTACCTCGCCCCCTATTACATGGGACCTAAATATACCGGCGAACTGTAGGTGTGCATTGGTACACCTCTGCCTAACCCTTCGGGGAATACAGGCGTGATGGTGATGGATGGTTATTTACTTGTATTCCCGGAAGGGCTAGGCAGAGGTGTACCAATGTAAAGCCACAGTTCGCCGGTATGTTTTAGGACCCATGTTATAGGGGGCGTGCCCATTGCTGTTAACCGGACACTAATCCTAACTCCTAGCGGCTACTGAGAATTCATAGAAAAACCCAATAACCCTTTGCTCGACCTGGGAATTGAATCTTAATCTCTAGCGTAGCTGTCACTGGAGTCTTGGGTTTTCCTTGGCAGTTTTACCCTAAAAAAATAGCGATTCTAATTTAACTAAGGAAGATGTGAGTGGTAATGCCGAAAGGTCGGGTGCGCAGTACTCGTAACCGGCATGCTTGTATGACTAGATGTATGAATGTGGATGAGGCAAAAGGAGTATGTAAGGATCGTAGCAGGTGGCGTTATGTGGTTTCTACCCCCATATATGGTTATGTATGTGTGTTATGGTTATGTATGTATGTCTAATATGTAGTACGTAGTTCGGGAGACTCTGAGCTTGCAATCTACTATTAATTTATGTACTTTTCTAATAATAATATTATCTTATTTTCAGTACTGTCTACCAGTATCTGCTTTGATCTAGAACTGAAGGGTATAGTAAAAGTAGGAAACGGATTTATGAATGTTTTGCGGCAATCCGCACGATCGAGGGATCCTATAGACGGACCAAATATACGAGTACCTTCAAAAAATTTTAAAGGGCCTCCAGAACGCGTAGGAATTTTCAGAACCTCAAATATAAGACCCAAACCAAAAAACCAAACCAAGCTAAATAACACTAAAATCGAGAAACCAGATGTGTTGATTCAGTTAATGAAATACTTCCAGGAAAAGGGAACAAAGGCACTGAATTACATAGCTATGAAAATAAAAAATGATTTTAATTTAAAAAAGATAATCTCTCCAACACTCGAAATTGTTAGCAATGATTACGCAAATTCTCTGCTAAGTTATTATGATTTTATAAAGAATAAAACACATGATTCGTTATTTGATAAAGATTCCGTATATCTAGATTTTGCAGAAACATCGTGCCGGTTACTCTATAACGAAGAAAAGAAACTATTGAACGATGTTGTTATGCATGAAGACCATATTAGCAAAGATGAGAAATATCGACAAATTTCCAGTCACCTGTCCAAAATCCACAAGCAGACTAAAAGATATGCAATCAAACACGTGTGCATTATTTCCGATGTTTGTAGAAACTATCCTACCTTTACTGATTACTTTCCGGATGTAATAGACGAAGTATTAAAACTGAATGACAAGCAATTTCGCAAGATTCTAGATATGATAGCAAAACATCTACAAGATAATTATGATTTATTTGCAAAGATCACGGAAAAAGAAGACAGACAATTAATTATAGAAGAATTTAAAAGCTATTCCAACAATTTGAAATCAATGAGGGAATTTTTAGAATTACTGTCGACATTGATGACTCACAGATTTAAGATTGTTACAATTGGAAGTGAGGAATTTAAAATGAAGGCTAAAGCAGCAAAGATTCTTCTGGAAATCATAAACCTAGCAGTAAGCGAAGAGGGCGATGTTCTCGAAATAGATTTTGATAATTTTGTGAAAGCTATTAGGTATTGGGCAGGTGGTAGTAGAAAAGAAATTGATAGCGTTTTAGAACGTTTTATCAATAATTGGTTTAGAAGATTGGGATTTATTTTAACCAGCAATGCAATACATGAAATGAGAGTTTTAATTAAAACTATAATGAGGGGAAATACGAAAGGTGACTACGTTTTTAGGCGTTTGTTTAACTTTGGTTCACTATTTGTTAAAGGTCTTTCAGATTTAAATGCTCTATGACTAGTTAAAGTAATTGGCACAAGAGTATAATTTTATTTGATTTTTTTTTTGTTTTACAATAGCAGAGTACTTTAATCAAATCTTTATCTAGCTATACTATTATTATAGTATTATAAAACTGCAGTGTTTGCTTGTTTAATTTAATGTGCTAATCTCAGGAACTGCCTGTCCGAAAATCTTTTTGCGTCCTTTGTCGGAAGTTCGGGACCGGTGAAGCAAAATAGTGTCAGTGGAGTTTCTTGCTTGTTTATCTCCATACAGACCTACTACGGCTTGGAACGAGAAACTAGCTTCAACTTTTTGCAGACTTGCCGACTCCTAGACAATTCCAAAATGTCTGTAAATGGCTTATTAAAAAAAAAACTTTAAAAGTAACCTACAATATGTCGTGATGACCCAGTGGTTAAGGCGTCCGCCTCTTATGCACTAGGTAGTGGGTTCGCAACCGGGCACGGCAAGTATCAATGTTACTTTTTCTAATTCATATGTACTTTCTAAGTTTATCTTGGACATCACTCATATCGGTAACCATTTCAGAAGCCCTTGAAGCTTTATAGAAACTCCGACACTAGGGTGTGTGGGATCGTAAGACCTTACTGCCCACACGATAAAAAAGAAAGACCTAAAATAATCTACACAAATTTTTTAAAAGTGAAAGTACCTATCTGTCTGTCTGTCTGTTACCTCACCGCAACGTAACCACTGAACCGATTGTGATGAAATTTGACAAAGAGGTAGCATTGGATCTGCATAAGGGTATATGACTTGGGAAGCAGTCGCCTCCTTCTGCGAAGCTGTAATGCTAGAGAAGGAGGCGGCGGGACGGGAGAGGGAGAGGACAATCCCCCGTCCCAGCGGCCGCCGCGGTAGACGCTCCGGGCGTCGGGAGCCGCGAGACGACTCCGGCCACCGTAGACGCGCGTCTGTGGACGGTGAGCAATGGGTAGCTCACCGTCCGTACGTTCACTAGCGACAGACCGTGTCGACGGCGCGTTCGTGTTCCACGCGCGCCTCAAAGAGATGTCAGCATACTTGGATGGGGCCACTGAGGGCCGATGCCTGCCGGGGCTGCGGGTTGTTCGAAAGAGATACCGCGCCCCCGGAACGCAAAGGGCACATGAAGGAACATAGACGGGTTTTAGTCAGTAAAAGTCTGACACTCCCTCCCGCCCCGCCCAGGGCGGGGGAAGTTATTTGATGATTACCCGTCTATAAAAAAAAAAAAAAGGGTATATGACTACTTTTAAAATTCATGAAGTCACCGGTAAAGTATTTATTGTTATTTGATTTTTTGTTTTTGGTTTGGTGACATACACAAAGTCCACGATGGTGTGAGCTTACCCAGAAGATGCCAGTTCACTCTAACTTTAAATTTTGGTTTGTAATCCCCGAAAGGTTAGGCAGAGGTGTACCAATGTACGCCCACAGTTCCCCACCAGTTGAGCGATAGTGCAGTTGAGCAGTTGGGCAGTTGAATTAACTGCCCCCGTTAGCCTAGTGGTGCTAAGCGCGTCTTGAGTTCAATTCCCAGGTCGAGCAAAGTGTTATTCGGTTTGTTTGGTTTTTCTATGAAATTCTCAGTAGGTCGGAGTTAGAATTTGTGCCCGGTTAATGGCGATCGGCTCGCCCTTTAGTACCTGGGACCTAAAGTACTGGTGAACTGTGGGTGTACATGGGTACACCTCTGCCTTAGTATAATTTAAAGGGTAGCATATCATTATACAGTGTATTGTGTTATCCATTTTAGTATTTTCCCAAGCAAATTAGTTTCTCTCTAGAACGGTTTACGTAATAATTTCGCTTTTACAACCATTAACTTTAGTCGCAATGCGAGGAGATTTTATCGTTAGGTTACTGACAATAATTAAGAATAATGACTTTGTTTTTCTGTAATTGCCTCGTTGGCCTAGTGGTCCAGAGCGCGACTGCTACGCTAGAGGTCCTGGGTTCGATTCCCGGGTCGAGCAAAAAGTGTTATTGGGTTTTTCTATGAAATTCTCAGTAGCAGCTCGGAGTTTGGATTTGTGGCAATAGGCTCGCCCCCTATTACATGGGACCTAAATATACCGGCGAACTGTGGGTGTACATTGGTACACCTCTGCCTAACCCTTCGGGGAATACAGGCGTGATGGTATATTTTTTATTTTATTTTTATATTATCTTTTCTGTAATTAATTACTTTTAAAATAATGATAAGTAATGTTTAGGCCCAGTGTTGTGGAATTCGTTCGAAAGGGTTACTGCAGTCCTGGAAGGCAAATGGCATTAGGAGGAACACGGATGGGTTTTAGCCAGTAAGAGTCTTATGGTGGGTCCACACGACACAGACTTAACACAGACTTCTATTGAATTTTGTCTGTACAACAAATCAGCACAGACAAATGTCGGTGTACCAGAAAAGTCGGAAGTCTGCGTACATGTCTGTACGATTGTCGGAGCAAACATCATGATTAATGAATTACTTAATTTATTAATTAAAATCGAAGTCTGAACTGATGAAAAGTCTGCACAGACATTTGGTAAAGACCTCTGAGTAAAAATTTTTACTCAGACTTTATAGTCTGTGCTTATATCTGTACAGACAAAAGTCTGTATCGTGTGAACCCACCATTACAGACACCCCCACCCCCCGGGGCGCCTTCACAATTTCTTAAAGGTTGGGAACCCCTCCTATAGGCTGTAGCTATACAATATAATCCATGACCGTGACACCCACACACAGTTACGTCACTACGTGTTTTTTGTGCTATCACCTATTTATGCATGATTCATTACAGTTTTGTTCGCATCACGATGATAATTTTGGAACAAGGCCAAAGGATTACGTCATGTCGCGGATAGTGCTTCTAAATTTGAGTACCATAGTACAAGACTCGTTAGCTCAGTAGGTTAGAGCACCGATATAAAAATTTCCTTGAACATCGGAGGGCGGAGGTTCAAATCCTTCACGAGTCAAACTTTTTGCACAATATTTTTTCGAAAAGTTGTAGGTAATTTAAGTTTTACAAGATAATAATTCATGAAAGTCGCTATACATTAAAGTTTTAATCAAAACCTAAACTTTAACCTCAGTGTGGCTAAAATTTTGAATATAGACAGAGGAAATGCCGTCAGGTTGTCAGGAAAGTCTGACTACTAGTCTTACCAAGAGGTATCGTGTTGCCGAGTAACTTGGTTGTGGGGATCAGATACTTAATGACTAAAAACCACCCCAGTGTTCCATTTCCAGCCGGGGATGTCTGGAACGTACGCGCAGGCAGATATAGATAGAGGTCTATGTCATCACCTGATTAAGACCTCAGGGAGACGCTGGATGCAGGGCGCTTCCAACCGGTCCTTTTGGAAATCTATGGGGGAGACCCATGTCTAGCAGTGGACGTCCTGCGGATGATGTCTTCAAGAAGCCATGTTTACTTGCTAGTTTCAATATTCTGTAAAACATTTAAAGAAATTAGCCGTTATACTTGAATGTTAGTGAGTAAGGGAACTATTGTTCCTGATATCTCAAAATGGCCCAGTACTGAAACTAGCAAGTGCCATCTTTTATATATTTATCTATCTTTTCTCTTTTTTTTTTGTGTAAGCACTTATGTTTACACTTTTTTACGATTTATTACAGTTTTGTTTGCATTTCGATTATAATTTTGGAATAAGGCCAAAGGATTACGTCATTTCGTGGATAGTGCAGCTAGATTTGAATACTATCGCACAAGACTCGTTAGCTCAGTAGGTTAGAGCGCCGATATACAAACTCACTTGACCATCGGAGGACGGAGGTTCAAATCCTTCACGAGTCAAACTTTTTAAACACTATTTTTTTACATAAATTTGAAATGTTATGAAATTCACCACAAGGTCCTCTCATTTTTCTCCCTGTGCTATGTATTAAGCTTTTGGTTCAAGATCTCAAAATAGTTAGACCAACGTCACTTTAGCGGTATAGATTTAGGAATATGTTGTTAAGAAGGTATACGTTATTACTGGCTTTAAAAACATTATTGACACTCTTTCAATGGGCCATAATTGCAGCTAAAAGCTTAAAAGATCGGACCTTTAAAAGCTTCTAGCTAAAGTTATGATCCAAGGAAAGTGTTGGGTAAAAATGTATGTTAGGGTTTTACAATGTCATCAAAAATATTATATATTTGTACCTACGTAGAAACTGTAAGTATGTTCCTTTTGTACCTAATATATGAATAATGGGCCAGCATTTAATCTTGTAGGTAAGACCTTTTTTAACTTCATATTCCTGTAACAATCGTCAAAATTACCTGAATACTCGTAAAATCTTCATGTTTAGCTGATAACTAACATGAACTAATAGGAAATTTCAAAAACTTGTCCAAAAAGTTTGACTCGTGAAGGATTTGAACCTCCGTCCTCCGATGGTCAAGTGAGTTTGTATATCGGTGCTCTAACCTACTGAGCTAACGAGTCTTGTGATATAGTATTCTAATCTAGCTGCACTATCCACGGAATGACGTGTTTCCTTGGTTTCTATCCAACAGCTACGTCACTCTTCTGAAACGACATAATATTGTGTAATCATTATTTACGCGCAGTACTCGTAACCGGCGGGCTTGAATGACCTGGGTGCTGAGTGTGAGTTGTTTCGACTCACGTTCGATTGCGAGCGCGTTTGAATTTTGTATGAGAAATTAGGTTCCTCCTAGTGACCACCAGGTGGCGCTATAATACCGTTTTCCTATACAAAATTCTAACGCGTTCGCAATCGAACGTGAATGAAAAAACTCACACTTGGCACGCAGATGAACGTGGACGAGGCGAAAGGAGTATCTAAGGATCGTAGCATTTGTCATTCCGTGGTTTCTGCCTACCACAAACGTCAAATCCTAATTCCGAGCTGCTACTAAGAATTTCACAGAAAACCTAATTACACTTTTTGCTCGACCTGGGAATCGAACCCAACACCTCTAGCGTAGCAGTCGCGCTTAGGACTTCTAGGTCAATGAGGCAGTCCTACAATAATTAAGCTTAAAACAGTGTGCTTTATGTTAATGGCCCATAGCACATTATTTTTATGTTTGACGTATGAAACTGTCAATTTAGCCTTTGAGATTAGAAAATACAACGTATCGTGAACTATAAGAATTTGCAAAAAAAAAAAACAAAAAGTTTGACTCGTGAAGGATTTGAACCTCCGTCCTCCGATGGTCAAGTGAGTTTGTATATCGGCGCTCTAACCTACTGAGCTAACGAGTCTTGTGATATAGTATTCAAATCTAGTTGCACTATCCACGGAATGACGTGTTTCCTTGGTTTCTATCCAACAGCTACGTCACTCTTCTGAAACTACATAATATTGTGTAATCATTATTTACGCGCAGTACTCGTAATCGGCGTGCTCGTATGACTAGATGCATGATCGTGGACGAGGCGAAATGAGTCTGTAAGGATTGTAGCAGGTGGTGTTCTGTGGTTTCTGCCTACCCTCATGGGAAAACGGCGTGAGTTTACGTATGCATGTATCATTTAGCTATTCCTCGACGCTTTGACGATCGGATTTTATAAGGTTCTGGTAGAAGTTATGGCCCATTAAATGTGACTGACTATTACGATTGATTGGTTTTAATAATATTCTGCGGAAATGAGGTAGTACCTAAGGTGCCTTTTATACCAGATATCTGAAAAATGGTCTGAAAAACAGTGAATCTTGCTTTTAAACATACCTCTTTGATATATGCATATTTCTCTATTTATTCTTATGTGAAAATATCGTAAGGCTTATGACTCTTAGATGTTGAATCAAAAGTTTAATTTAAAACGTGGATAAATATACAAGATAACTTGTTTGATTTCGTGAATTAAATTTCTTTTAAAAATCCTTATATGAATCCAAAAAGGTTGACTCGTGAAGGATTTGAACCTCCGTCCTCCGATGGTCAAGTGAGTTTGTATATCGGCGCTCTAACCTACTGAGCTAACGAGTCTTGTGATATAGTATTCAAATCTAGCTGCACTATCCACGAAATGACGTAATCCTTTGACCTTGTTCCCAAATTATCTTCGTAATGCAAACAAATCTGTAATGAATCGTACAGGAGAAGAAACTGGGATACAAGAGTCGTCAGACCTACGTCAAGTAGTATAGGCTAAATTATTATAGTAGATGAAGTAAAACACATAAATATGTAGTCGATAAGGTATACTTACTTGCTAGTTTCGATGCTGATTTTTCACGTATCAGTATTGAAGGCTTATTGAAAGTATTATGTCTTTCTATGGTATAAAATAAACTTATAGTCCAATAATTTCAGAGTCGCCAGACCTAAATCTTTTTAGTACGATTGAGGTTAAGAGGGTACAATACAATTGGGTAAACGACACCACTAATTAATTAACATACTTTTTATGAGCTGTCAAAACGCCATTTCCCCGTAGATTTTGTATGACAATACTAAGCTATGACGTCACTTTTTTGTTACCTCAATTTACTAACTATTCATTGATTTTAAAGCAAAAAAAAAAAATGTATAGTTATTTAAATCTTTTCGGGGGTCAAAAAAGTGTTGTTTTAGAGAAGTTGCGTCTTGGAATTATTATTTAATAGTTTTAACTAATAGTCTTTGGTTAACTACCAATTAAAGTATACGTACTAATTACTAGTTCTGGCCCATGATAAGCGTTTGGCAATAATGTTCATTAAAGCTAGCAAGTTACTATAGATTTACCGATGGGAAATCATCCAAAGACTTCTCCCGCCCACAGTGTCAGACTTTTACTGACTAAAACCTATCCATGTTCCTTCTTGTGCCCTTTGCGTTGCGGAGGCACGGTATCTCTTTCGAACAACCCACAGAAGTAACTATTAGCAGCAGCAGCAGCCAGCAACAGCAGCAGCAGTTATTCCGGGGCTGCGGGTTGTTCGAAAGAGATACCGCGCCCCCGGAACGCAAAGGGCACATGAAGGAACATAGACGGGTTTTAGTCAGTAAAAGTCTGACACTCCCTCCCGCCCCGCCCAGGGCGGGGGAAGTTATTTGATGATTTCCCGTCTATAAAAAAAAAAAAAAAAAAAAACAGCAGTTATTAGTAGCAGCTCTTAGTTAGGATTTGTGCCCGGTTAGTGGCAATAGGCTCGCCCCCTATTACATAGGACTTAAATATATCGCCCAAATGTGGGTGTATATTAGTACACCTCTGCGTAACCCTTCGGGGAAAACAGCTGAACTTAAGTTGCTTATATGGTATTACAAAACTAGTTACTTACAATTACGCATAAACAAAATAAAACAAATTAGTGGGTAGTTTTATAACTTGACAGTGAAGTTTTAAGCGACGCAGGAATGACGTGTATAGCGATACTTCTTAACGACATATTCCTATATACATACCATTACGCCTGTATTCCTCAAAGGTTAAGGCAGAGGCGTACCGATGTCACCCACAGTTCGCAGAAATGTTTCAGGTCCCATGTAATAGGGGGCGAGCCTATTGCCATTAACTGGGCAGAAATCCTACCTCCGAGCTGCTAATGTGAATTTCATAGAAAAACCCAATAACACTTTGCTCGGCCTGGGAATCGAAATCAATACCTCTGGCAAAGCTGTCACACTTAGAACCACTAGTGTAACGAGGCAGTCTTACAATAATTAAGCGTTTGTGTAAAGTACTTATGGAAGTTATTTATGACACCAAAAGCTTTATTTTTTAGCATGGGAAGAAATATAAGAGGACTTTTGAGAATTCAATTTTAAAAGAAATGGAAAATAGAATTCAAAAAGTTTGACTCGTGAAGGATTTGAACCTCCGTCCTCCGATGGTCAAGTGAGTTTGTATATCGGTGCTCTAACCTACTGAGCTAACGAGTCTTGTGATATAGTATTCAAATCTAGGAGCACTATCCACGAAATGACGTGTTCCTTTGACCTTGTTCCCAAATTATCTTCGTAAAGCAAACAATACTATAATGAATCGTACAGGAGAAGAGTCTGGGATCCCAGTGCCGTCAGACTTACGTCATGTTAGTATGAGTTAATTTCTGTCAATAGATGGAAGACTACATTATGTAGTTCGGACATGTTGAGAGGATGAGTGAAAGGCGACTAACAAAAGGGTTTTATATGGCAGATGTGAGTGCCAATGCCGGGAGGGGACGCCCTAAAAAGACCTACTCTGACCTTATTGGTGAGGTTCTTCAGAAAGGTCGGGTGCGCAGTACACGGCGTGCTTGTATGACCAGATGTATGAATGTGGATGAGGCAAAAGGAGTATCTAAGGATCGTAGCACGTGGCGTTCCGTGGTTTCTGCCTACCCGATAAGAAAAATATATGTATTTATGTATTATGTAGTTGATAAGGTATACTTAATTGCTATTTTAGATGTTGGGCTATTTTTCAAGTATCAAATATCAAAGGCTGATACTTGATACTTGAAAAATAGCCCAACATCTAAAATAGCAATAAATATAGGTATATTATGCCTTACAGATTATTATTTTCCATGATTCGTTATTGTCAGACACTTTCTGTGGGCCATAACTTCAGCCAGATTCTTTCAAGGTCCAACCTTTACAGTGTCTACCTACGCGTTTTTCGTAGGTCTAGCGGCTATGAGATCTTGGACCATACGACGAATAGCTAAATAATGTTTTCGCACGTTTTTTTATAAAAAGTGACGTGGCTCTTGGATAGAAACCAAAAGAACACGTCATTTCGTGGATAGTGCTCCTAGATTTGAATACTATATCACAAGACTCGTTAGCTCAGTAGGTTAGAGCACCGATATACAAACTCACTTGACCATCGGAGGACGGAGGTTCAAATCCTTCACGAGTCAAACTTTATTTTTATTTTTTGCAAATTATTTTTGTTTATGCTAGTTAGTAGCTACAATATTTAAATAATTCACTTTTCTTTGTGTTAAACATATCGTAGACAAATAAACAACATGAGTAATAAAGACACTCTATTACATGAGTAAATGGCTTCCTAAGCTAATTGAAACATCCTTTATTGGTTACGGTACCGGTAGTGTCAACAGAATTGACAATATACTGTCATGGTCGACACACGACCCGTTATTAACACGGACAATGGTAGCCGATCTCAATGGAGAGTAATCTAGTTTACAGGAGATATTATAGTGCACACTAATAAGTTTGTTGGTCTCGTGGTCGCAAGCGCGACTGCTGAGCGAGGGGTCCTGGGTTCGATTCCCAGGTCGGGCAAAAAGGTCGGGCAAAAATAAAAATATATTTTCTACAATTTTTATTTGTATCACTGAAAAGTAGCTCAATTTACTCTTTATAACATCAGCTATCTGCCATTGGAATCCCGTCAAAATCGGTCCAGCCGTTTCGGGGATTAGTCAGAACAAACAGACAAAAAAAAAGTTGTTTCGTGTAAGAACGGCTTAAACATTTATGACATATTTACACATACATACATACATAAACTCACGCCTTTTTCCCATGGGGGTAGACAGAAACCACAGAACGCCACCTGCTACGATCCTTACATACTACTTTCGCCTCGTTCACGTTCATACATCTGGTCATACAAGCACGCCGGTTACGAGTACTGCACACCCGACCTTTCTGAAGAACCTCACCAATAAGGTCAGGGTAGGTCTTTCTAGGGCGTCCCCTCCCGGCGTTGCCACTCACATCTGTCACATAAATACCTTTTGTTAGTCGCCTTTCACTCATCCTCTCAATATGACCGAACCATCTAAGCATACCCTTTTGAACCTTTGTCACTACATCCTCTTTTAAGTCGCAACTCGCAACGTTCTCGTATAATCTCATTCCTCACTCTATCATTCAAAGTTACACAGTCAGTCAGTCGGTCAGTTGATTTGTGAATGACATATTTATATTGTAAAAAGCTGTTATTTTGAGACTACAAACTGACAATTCAGTTTTATTTGTATGTGTGTAAAGATTATGAGTAGTAAATCCGAAATGTCTCTTGCAGAGACAAAATGTCACACAGCCAGTTTTGTATGTGACTCATGTTATGAATGCGAATATTATTTTCAATACTTTTTGCATTCCAACCTTGATCGAGCGAATGCAAACGACTTTTTTTGCCAAAGTAAATATATTAAATGACAAGACATTAGTTGAAAGGGAAATCGGAATTTTCCATTGATGTAGGTGAAGATAGGTTAAAAGGGCATTGTCACCGTTCCTGGGGACATTTGGTGCATCTTAGGCAGGTTAAACATATTGGGCCATACTTATAAAAATAACGCTAATTCATACTTAGCTACCTCTTATGTGACTGACTGAACGACGAAACACTTTATTAATCTGCCAACACTTAGACGGTCAGCATAGAGCATGACCAAATTATTCGACTAAAGAACGAAATCGAACGAACAATTGAGCATAATTGTAAAAATTTACAATAGAATCCATAGACCAACAATGTCATCGTCACAGCTGATTGTAACCCGCCATCTTAGATCCAAACTATACTTAAACAACGGGTCGCCGCTGTTTAAATTTTCTGTCACTTAGGCGTCATCTCAACGCTGATTAACGTTTATAAGTAAGATTTTTCACCTGGGACACCGTTGAAAGTGGTTGCTATGTGAAAAATTATTGATTTTTAGTCAAGGATTTGGAGTATTATTTAGCGTTATTTTTATAAGTAAGGCTGATTAACTTGGAAGAAAAGATAATAAGGGTCCCTCCGTTATTATTTCGGTGCAGTAGGTACTCGTAACCGGCTTGCTTGTATATGGCAAAAGGAGTACTTATGTAAGTATCGTAGCAAATAGTGTTCTATGGTTTCTGTCTACCCCCATGGGTCAAAAGTAAAGGTACAGATACACATGCTAATTTCTAGCATGCTCAAACCAATCGTAGCACGGGAAGCTCACGTGACTTTGATTTTCGCGTGCACTGATTTGTTTGAGCATGCTAGAAATTAGCATGTGTATCTGTACCTTAAGGCCTGCTTATACGGAATCCTTCACGTACGAGTCCGGCTGGCACATGGCCGATGTTTTTTTTCTTCTAATGCTATACCAGTAAGGTCTCCAACCGGTGTTGAAAAACGAAGCCGGTAATAAACATGACGAGTGCTGTTGAGTGGCACGTGCGAGTAACAATGGTGCTTTACGACCTACAATCTTTGCATTTACACGTAAATAACTAAATGGGTAAGAGGTCATAGTGGACGGGTAACAGTAGGGCAATAAGAATATACACACATATGACGTATGGTTAATCAGCTTCTTGTCAAATAACTTCTTTTTTTGTATACCACTGGATGTGGCAACCAAGCTAACGGCCCGCCTGATGTTAAGCGGTCACCGCTGCCTATGGACACTTGCAACACCAGAGGCATTACTAGTGCGCTGCCGACCCCGTAAAAACCTCAAAACTCCTTTCTTGAAGAACCCCATGCTGTAGTCTCTTGGGAAAACCTTAACTTGATTTCAAAGTTATACGTAACTAACTCAACATAATACAGACGATAAACTGACTAACAAAAAACAAAAAAATCTTGGAGTTAAAATTTTTGTTTATGGCTGGACTATGTTTTTATGAAGCGTGCAGTCAGAAAAATCCTCTAAACTTTTAAACCTCTATCCACCACTAACATACAAAATTGAACCAAAAATGAACTATCCATAACTTTTAAAATCCAAATCCAATTTCAGTTACCCCACAGACTTGACGCACTTACTCAGCCGTACTTGGCAATAAGTTTATTTCGATCAGAGCGCTTGGAATGTTAGGATTTGATTGCGCGGCGGTTTACAGTCAATTGTTTGTTTTTCGACATGGATTCGGTCGGTTGCCGCTTGTAGTTTTACTGTGTTTTTGCTTTTTGTAGACATATTCACCTTATATAGACTTTTTCTTTGGACTTGTGGTCTCAATCGTGAGGCCATATGTATAGTGTTTCTCTTTCCACTAGGAATATTTCAGTAGCCCCCCCTGCCCCGCCTGTGGACTGCCCCGTTGGTCTCGTGGTTGCAAGCGCGACTGCTGAGCAAGGGGTCCCGGGTTCAATTTCCAGGTCGGGCAAAAAGTGTTATTGGGGTTTTCCATTAGGAATTTCTCAGTAGCAGCCCGGAGTTTGGAAGTTGGTGGTGTGACACCCCCGTGCTTCGGAAAGCACTTAAAGCTGTTGGTCCTGAGCCTAATCTCTCGCCGGTCGTGTCGAATTGCCCTCACATCGGGCTATGAGAGTTAGGGAAGAGGGAGTGCACCTGTGTTTGCGCACACACTTGTGCACTATAATATCTTCTGCGTACGTGGCTAGTCTGCATTAAGATTAGCCGCCGTGGCCGGAATCGGTCTAGAGGATTACAGTTTTTTTTTTTACATTTCATTAGCATCCCGGAGTTTGAATCGCTGGATGAGGGTAGCGCAGGACCGGTCATTGTAGCTATGTATTATTAGGGGAGGCTTATGTTTAGCAGTGGACGTCAACTGATATGATGATGATGATGATGATCATGTCGGAGTTTGGAAGTATGTAATGTGACACTCCCGTGGCTCGGAACGTAAAGCCGTTAAGTTCCGGCTGTCATTCGTGGTGTTTAGTTGGACAGTCGTAACGAAATTTGACGACCCGTTTTAGCACGCTAATACAAAAAATAGTTGTAATTCAATAGGCTCAGAGTTCATCCTTACTAATATTATAAATGCGAAAGTAACTGTCTGTCTGTCTGTCTGTCTGTCTGTCTGTCTCTTCTTCACGCCTAAACCACTGAACTGATTTCAATGAAATTTGGTACGGATATAGTTTGGGACCCGAGAAAGGACATAGGATAGTTTTCATCCCGGAAATCCCCCGGGAACGGGAACTATTAATCCACGTGGACGAAGTCGCGGGCAAAAGCTAGTAATTATATAAATAACAAAATTACATTACAGTAAAAAAAAAATGGGTGCCCAAAAAAAATAAGTACACCCTAAGAGCTTTCATATGACATAGGTCTCACCACTGTTGGAGTATGTTGAAAAGCGTCCAGGGTTCATATAAAAAAATCCACGGTCTTTACATCAAAACCGGTTCATTAGTTTAGCTATGAAAGTGTAAAAAATACCCGTTAAATCGTAACTAGCAAACAAACAAACTCACTTTCGCAGTTATAACATTATTAAAAAGCAAAAAGTGTTATTGGGTTTTTCTATGAAATTCTCAGTAGCAGCTCGGAGTTTAGATTTGTGCCCGGTTAATGGCAATAGGCTCGCCCCCTATTACATGGGACCTAAATATACCGGCGAACTGTGGGTGTACATCGGTACACCTCTGCCTAACCCTTCGGGGAATATAGGCGTGATGATGGTATTATTAATATGGCGGGACGGTGTATTTAATAATAAAAAAACCAATTACCTACACCTTTGCTCTAGTCATAAATCTAGATCGAAGTAACGATAGAGTTAGTTACCTAGATCCAGTAAAAATTACAAGGCGCACTAACTGCATAGGTAAATTGCATAGTACGGATTAATTTCTATTCATTCAGATTTAAATTACGATAGGTGCCATACATCTTAACGTTGCTAGGTTTATATTAAATGCAAAAAACTGCATCCTGTGTCACGGTGTAGCTCCAGTGAAAGATAGGCTACTCTTTGCTATAAATTATCAATGTTATAGAAATATAGATTGACCACGTAACCACCGCCATCTTGGACCATGTCAGCCATTTAGAAAGAGGTCGATGTTAGTCTTTTATCATTGAAATATTACAAAACATACTATCACGCCTGTATTCCAGTTAGGCAGAGGTGTACCAATGTACAACCACAGTTCGCCGGTATGTTTAAGTCCCATGTAATAGGGGGCGAGCCGATTGCCATTAATCGGGCACAAATCCTAACTCCGAGCTGCTACTGAGACTATCATAGAAAAACCCAATTAAATAACACTTTGTTTGACCTGAGAATCAAGCCCAAGACCTCTAGCGTAGCAGTGTCGCTTAGACCAATAGTATAAAGAGGCAGATCGTAAACAGGTGAAAAAAAAAATATAATGTATGAAAAGCGCCTGCAGTTATTATATCCACACATTCGTTCTCTCGTGTTGCTATGTACGAAAGATGGAAAGAAAAAAAGGTAATTTGGCATCGAGAAGAAACACGTATAAATTTTTATAAACCATTTAATTTAAATAGGAATGATTTTAGTTTTCATTGGTAAATAAATTAGGTGACAAATTAGCTGCGTTTTATGAAACTGTATTCCAACTCATTAACGATTTGGAACTATAATGGTTTTTACAATCAGCGGTCGAAACAAAAACTGGTTGACTGCAGATTTCATTCGTGCTATGCTTGTTTGGCTAACAAAAATTAAATGATTTGAATTAATCAAAACATTTGACAACAGATGCAATTAAGGCTCTGAGATATCGAAAGGTGCATAACAATAATTAAGTGTTTTTCTGACCTACCAAATACTTACCTTTTGCTCGCGACTATGTCCTTCTATGATCTTCTTTATGGATATAGCTTAATATATAGCTTATGTCACTCGCATACAATATGACATTTAAAAAATCGGTAATATCGTTTTTGAGTTTATCCATTACGAACAAAAATACAAATCTTTTCTCTTTATTATATTTATTGACAAGTAGTTTTACCAAAATACCAATTTTTTTTTTTTTTTTTTTTTATATATAAATAAATAAATATCTTGGGACAACTCACACACGGCTATCTGATCCCAAGCTAAGCAGAGCTTGTGTTATGGTAACCAGACAACTGATATACATACTTATATAATTTATAAATACATACATATTATAGATAAATCACACCCAGACACAGAACAAACAATCATGCTCATCACACAAAGTTTGTCCTGGGTGGGAATCGAACCCACGACCTCCGGCTTAGCAGTCAGGACCACTAACCACTAGACCAACAGGCCCGTCATAATATACATAATTATTAATAGAATATTTTTCCTACTTACCAATTAATTGTTAATAAAGTTTTATTATTTTCTGGCTTATTAAATCCTTATAGTTCGATACAATTCTATCAATAGCTCCTAGTGGAGTACCAGTATAATTGAGTCTAAAACGAGTAGTTTATCGATCTGGTTTAATTAAAATCTGTAGCAGATGGTGCAGCTCAGCCATTCATCACTGAGATAGGGGCTGATGGACGGTGCCGTAGTGTTGCCATGCTACTGGTCAGGTGTACGAGAGATCTATGTATGGAGTTATTTTGGTTTTTAATTTAATTTCGCGGAATTGAATAGGGTGGTAATACTAAAGACTATTTCTACTTATTTTTATTACTTCAACGTAGTTTAGTCATATTTTGGTCAGCTCAATAAAATGTATAGGATAAAAGATCTAATATCCATTGTTATAATTATTAGAGAGTTAAATATAAATAGGTTAGACTTAGGCATATTTTATCATTTTCTGGCTCGGCCTATGTCTCGTGAGGCTAAAATGATTTATACATTAGTTAATATTTAAGGCACTGTTTTAATTTTAGTTCTTTGTTGTTGGTATATTTAAGATTAGTTTATGATGGGGCTGACGTGAACTGTGTTCAAAAGTCCCTTAAAATAAAGATTAAAAAAAACCATTGTTATGAGTAATTTATAATAATTTTCCAAAATGCGATTATTTTTAGTTACTTTAAAATAAGGAAAGACTACGATCTTTATTCTTAAAGAATTATGTCTTGATTTATGATCCGAGCGATTGCCCATTTTGTTTACTATGTGTTATCCTTTTTCTGGAAATGCTGATCAGCCTGTGATGGCCTTCTGTAGTCCGACGCTGATATTGAGTTATATTTTTAAGATATAAACGGCCCCGTTGGTCTCGTGGTCGCAAGTTTGACTGCTGTGCAAGGGGTCCCGGGTTCGATTCCCAGGTCGAGCAAAAAGTGTTATTGGGTTTTTCTATGAAATTCCCAGTAGCGACTCGGAGTTTGGATTTGTGCCCGGTTAATGGCAATAGGCTCTCCCCCTATTACATGGGACCTAAATATACCGGCGAACTGTGGGTGTATATTGGTACACCTCTGCCTAACCCTTCGGGGAATACAGGCGTGATGGTATATATATATATTTAAGATATAATGTAACACATTAAAAAGGACACTGCAAGGCAAAGGCCTCTTCACACACAGAGTTAGCACAAGGCACCATGCCTGCTCAAGGCGGATTGGCGATTGGAATCTAAACAAATAAATACCTAACATAATAGAAACAGCCCGATGATATCCACAAAGCTCCAGATTCTACAACATGTTCCATACAAACGTGCCATACACATACATACACACAGCTACATACATCCAGAATTCATAATAAACAGTTTATTTCTGACCGACCACGAAGCGGTCAGAATCTTAACCTTAGTAGAGCATTGAACTTAACCGATTGCGTGAAGACGAGTGATGTGTTTGTGTAGACATGGATGGTTTTGTAAATATAAAGGTTTTCTGTTGAGTTATTTGTAATTAAATGTTAAATTTATCGTTTTCTGGGAAGATGGAATTGTTTATCTCGTTTTTTTGCTGGTAAACAGGCTGACCTAAAATTGAGTTTACTAAACCGACAATTTCTTAATACCTTCACGCTTGTATTCCTTGATGGGTTAGGCAGAGGTGTTCTAAGGTACACCCACAGTTCGCCGGTATTTTTAGGTCCCATGTAACAGGGGGCGAGCCTATTAACTTTTTTTTTTTTTTTTTTTTAAATCGTTTCCCCACTCTTGGAATTTCTCCTGTAACGTGGGTGCGTTTACAAACACATAAACTCACATACACAAACGACCAGACCAGACCCATTAACCGGGCATAAATCCGAACTCCGAGCTGCTACTGAGAATTTTATAGAAAAATCCAGTAACACTTTGCTCGACCTAGGAATCGAACACAAGATAGGTAGGTAGGATTTTTCGGCCGAGGAGAAAAATACCACGCGGGCAAAATCGCGGTCAGAAACTAGTTTGTTATAAAGTAACTATGTATATTTGCTGTGTTTACTATGTGAATAAAATCAATTAATGAATAATAAGTTCTATGTCTCCGTGGGCTTGGTCTAAATGTCATAACAGCTTCAGACAAGGCCAAACTGCATTTCTATTAGAATTCCACCACATTATGCTATAAATCTGGGTCTAGATTCTAGACTCGTTTCAATTGTGACCTAACAACTAGTTTGCTAATGTCACTGTTTATTAAATACGAACAAAAACTATGGAACTATGTTTTTCTTTACCGATGTTAGTGATGTGCAAGATAAAGTTAAGGTAGCTCCACGGTAGCCCGCTGAGTTCAAATTTGCTTACGTTTTTTGCAATTTGCAAGTTAGTATTAAGTTATATGTTGATTAAAGTATAATTCGCGAGCGTAAGAATTGTGTATTTTCAAAATTATAACCACTTAAGTTAGCAATAAAACTCCATAGGGCCAGGTAAACCCAAAGAATGACTATTTCATGAAATCTTGACATTTTGGAATTATACCGACTTTTTCAGTTATTTTACTGATTTTATGGTTAAAATTCTGAAAATACATACTTCTTACGCCCGCGAATCTTACTTTAATCAACATCAAACCTAATACTGACTTGCAAATTGCAAAAAAACGTAAGAAAATTTGAATTTGGCGGGCTACCGTGGAGGTTGCACCTTAAAAAGCACATATGAAAAGTCACTTTGGTACTTGCTGGGTATCGAACCCATGCATGAGACACTATCGATTGAAAAATATGATCAAAAAAGGAATATCGGTAGTTCTTACTGATTTTAGTAAAAGTAAAATGTTTTGAAAGAAAAAGAAACTTTGTCAAAATTTTGTCACGTACAAACTTTGCTGGTGTACAATATTGTAACTTAGCATTATTATTATTCTTCTTATTTTTTCAAAATTATACCTAGCATTTTTAAAACTTACCTTTTTAAATAATCAAACAATTAAAACATTTTGTTGAAAGAAAAATTAAATCCTTTATAAAAAGATTACAAGACCGATCCAAGCTACAATGTGAGGTTTTGGTTTGATGTTAAAGCAGTATCTATTAAAGATACTTTTCAAAGGTTCGAGAAAGAAAAATAAGTTGTAAGTAATTTGAACACTACATCATATTTTTTTCGAAATAAATAGTAAACCCATATCGTATGGGCTCCTTACGCCAAATATCTTTCAGTCCCAGGTATGGAGTAAGCCCATTACCAACCGGGCCCAAATCCATGGCGTCTACAGAGAAATTCCTAAAATACAGTCGTAACTATTAGCAGTCACCTTAGCAACCATTGGACATGCTTGGATGATTATGATGATATAGCTAACACTTATTTCGACGTGACCGAAGTCGCAGGCAACAGCTAGTTCTTTATAAAATTAAAGTTGACTCAAGTTAACCCGAAATCCACAAAAAAACGGATTCCTTCTGGCCAGGCGCTAATAAATCCTGCCTCGTTTACAATATTACAAATCACTTTTTCATTCATACTTTAATTCACACAATATTGTAAACAACCGTTTTCCCTAACACAAGCAGGAAGCAGGCGGGGCGTGTCAATTGAAGACAGTAAATAACATTGTATTGGGGGCGATTCAATAACAATGGTGTTTATTTTTACTTTGTTTTTACAGAATAGAGGTCAGGAGTACCATACTGAACATTTCTTATTTCCATGTTAATTGGTCATGAGTTCATGACCTGTGCAGAAGGATTAGTTTTGAGGTTAATAAGTTATTGGTGTTTGGTTTTGCTATTTTAGTTACACATATTGTTATATATTTATTCACATATTGTTATATACAAGGTGTTGATTTGCATCCTCGTCAAATTTTAGGAGCTTGTCGTAAAAAAATAGAAGTAATCAAATATAATTACGATACCTGGCCAATATCTAATAAATACTTGTTTTTTTAGTTGCAACTTTCAAATAACAGTATTCCAGAATACTCCTCTTGCACAATTCAGAATCGCCCAGTTGCGTATGCGGTAGGTAGAGTTGTCGCGCGGCTATATCAATGTGTACATAGCGCCTAAACCCTCTGGCGAGATAGCTAGCTAGAATGTGAAAATCACGTAAAAATAAAAAAAAATCGTAACCAATTTATTTTATTATTGATTAGTGTTAAGAATCACGAGCATAGTTAACTACTTGAATTTGACGAGGTTGCAAATCAACGCCTTGTATTTGTTCTGTACGGGATTTGAACCCACAGCAGCTAATCGCTATATTGCGTCAAACGTTGAAAACTCCAACAACAAGCAAGATTTAGCTAAGATATTTCACCGTTAGATTTTTTTCTAACCATACATAAACATACCTAATATCCCTTATCAGTCCAAGATCACCGTCTAATCACCACGCTAATCGCATATCACACTCTATTAACAGCTGATACACACCGTATCAAATAACACCATAGCGCCGTGTCTAACGGTGCGCCGGCGTCACTTCGGGACCGTTCTGTTCCCGCTCGGGTGACCCGTCCGATTAATTGTCACTGATCAGCTGATAAACAGTGCGACTCTAATTATGTGAACTTGAGTTTGATATGTTGGATATAGAGTAGGCTATGATGTAGATGGTTTTGACGAAAGATGTGTGTGTTTTTATACCTACTCAAACTTGGGTCTCAATGATTCCTCATTGAGCCCCGAGGGGCAATTATAGTAACTTATAAAACGTCCACATTCTAATCTCTGTCTCAAATTGTTAAAAAAAATATTTAATGAAACCATATCAGAATCAGAATCAGAATCAGAACTTTATTCATATCAACCGGTCCTTTTAGAAACTTATGGGGAAGGTCTATGTCCAGCCGTGGACGTCCTGCGGTTGATATGGTGAACCATACGGGGTGTAAAATGACACATCACATACCCGTTGACTACGGCTTACTGCCGATCAAACTATGTTACTTTGGGAAAAAAATATTTTCTATAAGTATAATACCTACCTTCCTCTTGAATCACTCTATCTATTAAAGAACATACCATACCATCACGCCTCTATTCCACAAATCTATCTAAACTATTAAAGAAAACTGCATCAAAATTAGTTGCGCAGTTAAAATGCCTAAATAACCTTAAACGGAGGGTTAGTCTAAACTGGTTCATGGATCCAAATGTTCAATAATTGACCACCGCCAAACTCGAGCTTTCTCCACAAACCCACGAGGAACATGGTCGCTATTATGTCAGGGTACAATCAAAGTGCACTAAATAGTTCACTCAAATACATAAAATTCGCAGTAAGTACTGAAATAATCATTGCTTGTAATAATTGTCTACATTATTTTAATCTATATTATTTCACTATCACTGTAACGTAGAAAGTCGAGAGACAATTTACACTGTACGACTATAGTTGAAAATATAAATACAAGACTTGATTTAGAAACTTGAAGGCAAACTTTTGCTTTTGCTTTTGCAGTAGTATGTAAGGATCGCAGCAGGTGGCGTTCTGTGGTTTCTGCCTACCCCCATGGGAAAAAGGCGTGAGTTTATGTATGTACGTATGTATGTATGTGTAAACTTTTACAAAAACGGAAAATTATTAAGAACAGAATAATTTTGTACGTTGTTTAATACGACATTTATAAAATATCCTTCTGGGAATTCCTACTATACTGGATTATCAATCGGGATTGAATTTATCTTTTATCGGTTACTGTTGTACAATCCTCAAATTATTCAGCTATATGTAGTACCTACGGGTCGAAATAGAAGTTGCTGTTGATGTTTTTTTTGCTACATTTTAATACAATAGTCACAAAATCGTCACTCTAAATAGTCTGCTGGAAATAGGCCCCCTCACTAGATTATCAAAAAGACCGGTAGGAAGCGGGCTGCATCCAGTGCCTTCTTGCGTCCGTCCATCTTGTGGGTGGGTCCTCCGCTGCACCTGCGTAATTCAACAAGTGCAATAACCTAAATAACCTCAACCTTAATAGGAAACTCATACTTAAAGTTTTACGTAAACGTATTTGATTTCTACGTAAAACTTTTGCCTTACATACGTGAACGACACGACCACGTCCAGTGACAACAAATCGTCTCCACTAAACGCCACACAAAACTAGTCCAAACTCACTGGCCCGTTTGCCAAACAAGCTACGACTATTGACGTGGTTTAATAAAGTGAAATAAACCAGGTTTAAGTATTGATAATGATACTGTAAATACCTTTACGGTAAGCTTCCTTGGTAGGTAGGCAGACGTATCGAGTCGGCCCGCGAAATGGGGAATATCCAACGGATTATGTGTACTTAGTAACTGATATGGTTCTGTGATGTTTTAGCTTTCTAGGCGCTTGTCGGATTAGCACCGGTGGCGGCTTATTATGTCCATATAAGTTTGATAATGTGAATTGAAGATTTAGGATTATTATGTAGATTGTAGTTGCAATACTAAATAGGTGTGTAATGCCCATATTCAGTAACATTGACATAACACATAGCATCATGCTTGTATTACCGAAGGGTTAAGCAGAGGTGTACCAATTTACACCCACAGTTCGCCGGTATGTTTGAATTCCATGTTATAAGGGGTGAGCCTATTGCCATTAAACGACCACGAATATAAGTTTATCTTGGAGATTGTGAGGAAACTAAGACTTTTAGTGTGTTGATATAAGTCTGAAATAGCTAATGCTCGTGCCTTACTATACTGCAGGGCAAAGGCGTCTTGCCTTCGCCCTGCGGTGAGACAATAAGAGGCTGGTATATTTACCCGACTGCGCCAGAAGGAGGGATATGTTTTTCGAGAGTATGTATGTATGTAAGTATGTATGTATATGCAAAATAAAAAAAAAACAAAATGGCGGATTTTTGGCGCCAATTCAAATGATTGGATCGCTCTGCAGCCTGAAATGGAGGTTTAGTGAATTGAGAGCACATACCTATATTACATTGCATTGCATCCCGAATGGGTCCCGACTGTTACAATTTTAAGTGCAATCGGGTACAACGACTTTCTTGTTTTTAGGGATTTTTCATAAATACTCAGAAAAGCAGTCGGGTTTTTTAGTTTTTTAAATTACCGTTTTTTTTTTACCTGTTCCTCACCAAAAATCCTTGACTGACTTTGATATTTTATATTCTTGTCTCAATCAACGTAGAAAGTGATATGAAACGGTAAACAGCGCAGAGTCGTGATATAATTGACACACCGCCATGATTCTGTCGCGTGATAACTCTACATTAAGGACGTTTCATATGTGACATGCGCTTGCGCACGACTGATCGCGTAATTGACACATTTTGTCTAGGTTTGTTCAATAACAAGTGACAATAGGACATTATTTTTTATAAGCATGTTTTAAAAAATATGTCGGTTAGGTATCCATTTTGTGTTCCGGTTTGGTAAAGACCCGCAAGCCAGTATGACTTTTTATATGAAAGGACAAAGTAAAGTCAAAGAACATAATGAAAGGCATCTGTCACACCATAAGCGAACTATAACTGAAAATTCTTTCTCCTATGACATGGAACCTAAACATACCGGCGAACTGTGAATATACATTGGTACACCTCTGCCTAACCCTTCAAGAAATACAGGAGTGATGGTATGTTATTTCTGAAAACGGTCGGAAAAGGTTGTCGGCTGCTTGGGTGAAATTTCCAGTTGCTTCTTTAAAAATTATGGGCTTAGAACTTGTAAATTAAGCAACTACATGCAAAGGGCATCCCTTGCGTGGGGTACGGATCTCGGCTTCGTCCCTGAAGCAGAGTAGCAAGGGCATAGGCTGGATTAGCTATAATAAAAACTTTAAGTTCGTAATCCGTAAGAAAATTGCCATTAACGAAGTCGCGAGTCAATGAAGCTCATTTCTGAAACTCAGACATGTGTAAAGTGTTCCTTTTCTTTTTAAGGATGGGAAATCATCAAATGACTTCTTTCGCTCTGGGCGGAGCGGAATGGAGTGTCAGACTCTTACTGACTAAAACCTATCCATGTTCCTCCTAATGCCGTTCGTGTTCCAGGGCCACCACACGGTGACTTTTTCGAAGAATTTCCGCAATCCTGGCGTTCCCCGTCTACTATGTTGACATTTCATTAAGGCGCTTGTGGAACACAATGCGCCGTAGACCCGGATTTGGATCGGACGGCGAGTCACCTAACTCCCTCGCCGTCCGCAGGCCCACACCTCTGGTGGCCGGGAATCGCTTTGCGACTCCCGACGTTCCCTTCTGATGCGGCGGCTGGGGCGTGAGGTTTGCCTCTCCCTCATGCGTTCCTTGGCTAGCATTAGGAGGTGACTGTTTCCCATTCCTCCTCGCTGTCGAACATGGATTGAACCAGACTCAGGCCAAGCAGGGCAAACCTCCACCGATGTAGAATGCCCCTAACATCAAGATAAATAAAACAAGTAACATAGCTGTCCGTGTATCAAATATTTGCGCGCGCGCAGTATCGCAACACGAGGTTGATGTACTGTCAACTGTCATAGTTCTCGGTAATGTGGAAAATGAGATCTATTGTCATTTATAGCACGAGTTTCTGAAATTCCCAAATGTTGAAGAACGCACTCTTGCGCCGTTTTCATAGAATAGAAGAGTTAACTTGAATTTCGCTAAGTAAATAGCCGTCAAGATAATAAAGACAGGAAGTCTTCTTAAAAAAAATATTGAAAACAAAAAAACCTGCTGACGCACACGTAGGGTTCCGTATCACCGAACAATATTTATTACTACACTAGCTGTTCCCCGCGGTTTCACCCTCGCTGCTCAGCACCTGTTGGTCGTAGCGTGATCTTACATAGCCTATAGCCTTCCTCAAGAAATGGACTATCCAACACTTTTAGAATTTTAACACTTTTAGAAACAATTTTAGAATTTTCCAATTCCAACCAGTAGTCCCTGAGATTAGCGCGTTCAAACAAACAAACTATTTATAATATTAGTATAGATACAACAAAAAATACGTTTTCTTTTAAACTTTATTATATTTGTTGTTATACCGGCAATAGTAATATCATCATCTGCCTAGCCTTTTCCCAACTATGTTGGGGTCGGCTTCCAGTCGAACCGGATGCAGCTGAATATCAGTATTTTACATGGAGCGACTGCCTATCAGACCTCCACAACCCAGTAATGGGTAATACGGTACTCTTGGTATGACTGGTTGTCAGACTTTCTGGCTTCTGACTAACAGTAACGACTGTCAAAGATCTACAAATGACAGCCGGGACCAACGGCTTTACGTGCTTTCCGAGGCACGGAGGAAACTCGCTATGGTAAATGGTCACCCATCCACAGACCAACCTCGGCAAGCGTGGCTTAACCCGGAAGATCGGTCTATGCGGCTGTAATTATTTACTCTGTGAATATTTCAACTCCCTACCTATCACGGTTCATGAGATACAGCTCGCTGAGACACAGATGGACGGGTAGCAGAGGCTTAGTAATAGGGTTCTGCGAGCATCCTGGGGGTACGGAATCCCAAAAGTTAAAGTGTGGAGCTAGCCAGATGTTAAAAAGAAGTCACGAAGAAGAAACCGATAGGAGCTTCAATTTGAGCCATGTGAAACTTCTAAATAATCCTCGTCTTAGATTAAATTCTCGTACCATACAGCTATTTATAATATACTAAAGCTGTAGAGCTTTTTGTTTGTTTATATAAGCGCGCTAAGCTCTGGAACTGTCAGTCGCATTATAAATAAAACTCTGTATATAATAGCCAATCACGAGGAATAGTATCTAGGCTATAAACGGCAGCGGATTAATATCGAAAGAAATAACTTAATTCAGATGAAAACCTGTTTCTCTACGTGATCGAATCCGAAATGAGGAGATCCGTAGACGAACTAAAGTCACCGACATAGCCCACCGGATTAGCAAGCTGAAGTGGCAATGGGCAGGCCATATTGCTCGCAGAGCAGATGGCCGATGGGGTCGAAAAGTGCTAGAGTGGAGACCACGGACTAGCAAGCGCAGCGTAGGACGTCCACCAACAAGATGGACAGACGACCTAATGAAGGTCGCCGGAAGACGCTGGATGCAGGTCGCTTCCGACCGGTATATGTGGACATCTAAAGGGGAGGCCTATGTTCAGCAGTGGACGTCCTATGGCTGAGATGATGATGATGATGATGAGATGAAAACCATGGAAACGAAGTCGCGAATAGGAGCTAGTCTTTGTAAATTACAGGAAAATTATATAAAAAAGACTATGACGTAACTCTGCAAGTTACATTAATGTAACAAAATGTTTTTAAGTCGAAAAGCCTAAAAAAATAAGATAGTATTCAAAAACTCACGTGTTTTTGTTTGTAGATTGATAAAATTATATTTAAGATGATGTCAAATAAAGATGAGATTTTTACCGGCATATTCTGAGAACTTCAAATACTTTGGAAGGCACCCGGTTTTTCCTGTGAAAACCGGGTGTGTTATTCCGAAATTCGACTCAATCAATGTGTAGTGGATGTATGGAAAGTGTGTGTGAGTGACGAAATCCTTCGTCAGGTGCTTAGAAAAACTACCTTGTATTCGTTGTCGTAGGGTCAATATTTCTCGTACAATAGAACATTCATGAGATTTTCACCAAAAAAAAAAAAATTCAATACCCCATTTTGCAAATTAATCTTAGAAGAGGTAGTGTCATCATCATCATCATCATTTCAGCCGCAGGACGTCCACTGACGTGTACTCCATGTTAATTTTATGTAGATAGGTAAAGTGTGACACTTTCAACACCAGGAAGATAATTGTTGCTAAAAATAAAATGTCGCATAATCTATAGTATAAACAAACAGAAAACACAATCTTTGCCTCTAAGAATACCAGCTTATGTAGCTCTGGCAGTACACCTGAACACGTTCCCACAAAAACACGTTAAGAAAATAAACTAAATATTTAATTGCGCGTCGTAATAAAAATAGCTTCATAAATCATAATGTCAAGCACATCACAGTGAGTCTGAGCTCTGAAACAACATGGGAGATAAGATAAGACCCGCATCGGTAGTCAGTCACGTTCAGGCTATGGACAACTTCGGGTACCGCGAGATGGGGTGGCCTCCTCCGCTACAGACACCCTCCCCCACCACGCCATCAAGAAACCGCTACCGAGCAAGCAGCATCAGATCCAGAGCACCCAGAGAACCCGAAGAGTTTCCACTGAATTCCAGCTACACCAAAAATGTGCGGAACATCGATCTTTTGGAGTCAGCACGAGAGCCCGGTAAAGCGAAGGAATACCTCTTCGTGGGCCCGTCACCACCAGCTGAAGATGCTCCTAATATGTATCACAGTTTCGACGTGCTCGCTCCAGACCCCGAAGCCAGGCTGACTGAAGAAGCTGCCAGAAGAAGCTTGTGTGAAAAGGCGCTGACGCTAGGTGCTGCAAGATTTTTTGATGATGTTGAGTGTGGTTTGATAACAACGGAAAATATTGAGGAGCACATCAGTTCTGCGCCTGAAGTGGTTGTAAATTTGACATTTCTATGGGCTGCGTTACTTGCTAGAGATGAACTGTTACCAGCAATTTTAGAAGCAGGTGCTGATATCCACTACTCTGAACCAGCTGGGTTGACAGCCTTACATCTAGCTGCATTCAGTGGTGCAGGAAGAGCAACTGTCTTCTTACTCTCCCGCGGTGCGGACGTTGATTTTGCCCCAAAATACTTCGCACCCCTCCATTGTGCTGCGTTCGGTAATTCTTTAGAAGTGGCTGAAGTCTTAATAGCTAATGGTGCGTCATTACATGCTGTTGTACAAAGAGCTGGATGTGAAGATAACTTGGTGCATTGTTCAGTGAGAGCTGATGCTGTGGAGTGTATGGAACTGTTCATAGAGAGAGGCGTAGATCCAGCATACGTTACTTCAGGAGGATTAAATGCCCTACATTTGGCTGCTGAACTTGGTGCTCAAAGATGTTTATCATTCTTACTGAAAGAGACAAAGATAAGTATAAACGGTGTGACCAAACAAAGAGATAAGGAATGCACAGCAATACACTTGGCGGCAGCTAGAGGTTATGCTGAATGTATAGAGTTGCTCTTATCAGAAGGCGCGAAAGCAAACACAAAGAATTACAGAGGTTTTACAGCACTACATCTTGCTGCAAGGTGCTCTAGTATAGAATGTGTTGAAGTGCTTCTAAGAGATGGAAATGCTGACCCAAACGTTGAGGACTATGACAAAAGGACACCGCTACACGCGGCCATTGGTCGATCGGAGCGTGCCTGTGACATCATCGACATGCTTGTAAGTTGGGGAGCTCAAGTCAACAAGAAAGATGAATACGGATATTCACCATTACATTTAGCAGCCATGGATAATTTGACTCAATGTGTGGAGACTCTAATATTTCTTGGTGCCGATGTTACTTCGAAATCAAAGAAAGGACATACAGCTTTAAGTGTCATTGCCAGAAAATCACCAAAATCATTAGCTATATTGAGACATAATTTAGATTGTGGCATTTCCTTAAATCAACCAAGTGAGGCTAACGAAGAAGTGCAAATTGAGTTTGATTTTGGTAGAATGCTGAAATTTTCTTATCCCCGTGAGATCACATATTTAAACAGTTTGATAGATGAAGGTCAGAAAGACATATTGCTACATCCGCTGTGCTCCGCGTTTTTGTTTATGAAATGGAGGAAGATAAGGAAATTTTATTTGGCAAGACTAATATTTTGTTTTCTCTTTGTGTCGTTTTTATCTATTTACGTGTTGACTGCCGTTGTCAAGACTTGCAAAGGCAAATATGCTGAGAAATATGGTGTTCTAAATGAGCTTTGTCAGGATCAGTCGTTACTAGGTCTTATTCTCACTAACAATCCTATAGAGTTCGAAAGATGGGTTCTGATGGCCATAACAGCATTCGAGATTCTTCGTAAATTAACTGGCATTACTGGGTATTCTAGTTTCTACCAATACTTTACGACATTTGAGAATTTGATGGAATGGTTTGTCTTACTCTCAGTGTTTTCTCTGTACAAGATACATAATGATTACAGTTGGCAGAACCATGTTGGAGGGTATGCTGTATTAGGAGCTTGGACCAATTTGATGTTGATGATGGGCCAACTTCCAATGTTCGGTGATTATGTTGCCATGTATCAAAAAGTGTTGACAGAATTTTTGAAATTATTGTTAGCGTACATGTGTCTTCTCCTGGGCTTCACAATCTGCTTCTGCGTTGTGTTTCCAAACGAGGAAATGTTTTCTAATCCTTTGATGGGCTTCATTAGTACGTTGTCCATGATGGTCGGAGAATTGAACCTGAATATTTTGATTAACGATCCGACAAAAGACGATCCTCCTCTGATATTCGAGCTGTCATCCCAAATCATATTCATTCTATTCCTCATGTTTGTCACTATAATCCTAATGAACTTACTTGTGGGTATCGCTGTCCATGATATCCAAGGTCTGCGCAAGACTGCTGGATTATCAAAACTTGTTAGGCAAACGAAACTAATTTTATTTGTAGAAATGGGTATGTTTAGTGCTTGGCTTCCAACATGTCTTCACAAATATGTGTACAGAACCGCATTAGTGTCTCCTGAAGCTGGCAAAGTTATACTGAGCGTAAAACCTTTAAATCCTCGAGAGAAAAGATTGCCTACTGACATCATGATGGCAGCGTACGAACTGGCGCAGTTGAACAAAGTGAAATCCGGCAGATCTATCAAAGAGATTTTGTACAAAAACAAGTACACATCGAAATTGAAAAACGAGGGCCAATTTGCACATGATCACAACTTCAGTCTGGAGATAAGAGGAATGCAAGAGAAGATAGACCAGGCAACGTTTAACATGAAGAAGATAGATCAAGAAATAAGACATTTGAACACTTTGTTGATGGATCAGCAGCAACTGTTCCATAACTTCTTCAAGTATACTGATCTGATACCGTATAAAGCACCCCACGTGTCCACACCAGCATATTCACCAGAGTCTCCACTGTTCTTCTCCAGTAATACAAGTCAGAGTCAATATTCAGAGGGTACTAATAAGTGATAAAGATATTGAAGATTTTGGAGTGAATTATGAATTTGATACTTTGCTTACGTGTTCAAGCATTGATGAAGGATATTTCTTTTTATCAGATGTAACGTAAGAAACGGTTCGGATGGACAATGCAAAGTAGACTTGTATAACGTTAGAAATTGGGCACTTGACACCACTGATCAATTGACTTACTTTTTATGAGCTGTCAAAACGCCCCATAGATTTTGTATAGCAGAAGTGAACGTCACATTTTTGCCAACTCAATTGATATACTATTTATTTTTTTCAACGCATCTTTAAATGTAATTTCAAAGTTAATGAAAATTTATTGGGTTGTATGTAGGGCGAAAATAAAGTATTTTTTTTAAGTAGTTGTGTGATGTCAAATTAACAATTGAGTAAAAATACCCACTAATGTGTGTTGCAAACTTTTAAATTGATTGTCGCAAATTCAAGATGTAAATCTTCATTATTGATTTTGTTTGCATTTTTGATTGCATGTAGATGATTATAATTCAGGGTATTATTGTGATAGATTTAACTTTGGTATTACACTTTTGATTAATCTCAGTATTATGTAATGTTAATTTATTTTTAATTTGTGCCAACGAAGAAAAAAATATCAAATCAAAAATATCAATCAAAAAATAAAAAATCATCTTTTGAAAACATACAGTTTAATTTTTTTGTCTCAGATTTTTTTGGAAATTATTAAGTAAATAGAAGTCTTTGTCAAAAAGTATTGTAACAATTTAAATATTGCAAGATAATAAATGATAATGATAAAATTTATGATGTTCAGCTTCCTGCCTTATCATTTAACATGAAACGTAACTATTATCTTTCCAAGGTAAAAATATTTTGTCACACTTAAAAATTAAGTAACTTGTTTGATTAGTTATTTCATGATAAGCATTTTTTTTTCAGTCAAATAATGTCTTATGTCTACACATCATTAGTTGACGAGTGATAAGAAAATATTCTGTTATCAAGTTGGCATTTAAATAAATCTTATTTTTTTACTTTGTCTTGTTTTATTACTGTTGAAATAGTCTTATGATCTTAACGACATTTGGTTGCAAAGAAATATTTTATTTTAGTCAGTGTTAAAGAAACTATATTTTTTTAAAAGGTTTTCGTAATAATATTCTCCGGACCGATTTTGATCACGGCGGATGATCTCAATGGAGTCTAGCCAAGTACTCAAGACATTATAGTGTACAAGTGTGTGCGCAAACACAGGTGATCTCTCTTTCTTCAGTCTCATAGTCCGATGGGACGGCAATCCGATACGACCGGGAAGAGGTCAGGCGCAGAACAAGAGCTTTTCGTGCTTTCTGAGGCACAACACCAACCTCCAAACTTTCTGGAAAAACCCTATAACACTTTCAACCCAACATGGGCATCGAACCCAAAACCCCACTCAGCAGCACGACACCAATGGGACAGTCACGTCAATTATACATAGTATAAAAAGAATCTCTGCAATATTAAGTACAAGTCGGCCTACTCGCTAAGTAAACCGGGCCTCAATTACTAAGGCTTTACGCACACGCACTACTGAACGTACTAAAAGTTGTCGAATGGAGACCACGCACCGGCAAGCGCAGCGAAGGACCTCCACCGGCAAGGTGGCGGACCTGATAAAGGCCGCAGGAAGACGTCGGATGCAGGCCGCTTCCAACCGGTCCTTTTGGAAATTTATGGGGGAGGCCTATATCCAGCAGTGGACGTCCTACGGCTGATATGATGATGATGATGAGACTGCTAAACACAAAACTAAATCTGTCAACTCTATATTAAAAGGATGACTGCCCCATTAGTCTCGTGGTTAACCGCGTCCATTAATGGGGTATTCCCGGTTTCGAATCCTAGGTTCCCAAAAAGTGTTATTGGGTTTTTCCATAGGGAAAATCTTTATAAAATGAGTCAGGTCTGATACTAACCACCAATACTGCTAATTAAAAAAAAAAAAAAAACTGCTAATTAAAAGTGTCCAAATAGTAGTCACAATCTTATCTCATTTATACACCATAAGATACAGAAAGAAATATTCGATATACTTAATATAGTACTACATACTAATTAAAAAAGTGTGATGTTATTATTTTAATATTGGAAAAATATGTTTGGTTCGCTTCAGCAGAAGAGTCTCACAATCAGTAGGTCATCCACAAAGTGAGAAAGATAAATCTTGAACATTTTTTATAATTGTTTGACATAAATATAAATTCTGATTCATTTCCTGACATCTATTATTAATAAATTTTATGTAATTTTTAGTAGTGTAAATTAATTATATGATAATCAGTAGAGACAGATATTTGTACAATTGCATGCCTTCAGGTGGATAATGGAGAGTCCTATTAAGTCCTATATACACGATGTATGTTACGTGAATTACCCATTTTGGCAATAAATGAGTTTGAATTTGAGATAGGTACTAACTAGTCGTAACTACACCAGTCGCTAGTTTCATAGACTAAAAGTCTCGCATGTGCATTAAACCTAAGTCGATAACAATTAAAACGCAATGTAGTCGCCACTGCGCCGACCTTGCGCGTGCGCAGTAGGTACTGTTGTACACACAAGCGGTAACTTATTGGTTTTAAGATATATTAGAATATTTATCATAGAAGAGATAGTGTGTAATGCAAGTAGACTCATTCGATTTATGACGCTAGGCTAAGACCTGTTGTACCATTGCCTGATAATTTAGGTTTAGAGATATTTAATTCTCAAAATAACCTCCTCCTTTTTTTAAGTCGGTTAAAAAGAGACTAACGGCAAATGTCTAAAATGCAATTCAATTTTAAGTCTTGCTATCTCTGTCACTTTAAGGTGTATTGTAGGGACAGAGATACATTTACGAACTAATTATAACATTAAGGTCGTCACTGCATAGGTGAATATTATGAATTAATCACTCTTCCAATAGGTCTGATAGGCAGTCGCTCCATGTAAAATACTGATATTCAGCTGCATCCGGTTCGACTGGAAGCCGACCCTAACATAGTTGGGAAAAGGCTAGGCAGATGATGATGAATCACTCTTCCAATACAATCAGAGTTTAAGTTACCAGCTTCTGTTATTATACGGGCAAAGGCTTCTTCTCATACAGAGAAGGTTCCTTGATCATCACGCTTATTCAAAGCGGATTGGCGATTTCTAACTAATATTAAATTATAATCCAAGTTTTCGCACAACATTAACCTTTATTCAACAAAACAATCTTACCATTACATTCATAGGTACTACTTTGTTTCCATTTAGTACTTTGTTAGCTAGTTGTTAATTTTCTTGTGCATGCTGTGGTCTCCTATAAGTGAAGGAGTACACCTATATAATACTTTTGTTGATTTATAGTTTTTATTATGTCATGATATGTGTATATCTTTTGTTGGAGATCCTAAATAAATAAATAAAATAAAATAAAAGGCTTTTATTATACTTTCTCATGAAACAATTCGCCAACACATCTGTCCCCGACTGTACCATTTACCATCGCTTCGTCAAACACGGTCGGCTTCCATTCTAAATGTTTTTATTTACCACATAAAAGACGCCGACATAACCTATGGCTACCACTGCCGACTTGAACTAAATAACAGTTTGAACTAAACTGTTATTAGTAATTAACTACTTAACTATCTCAGTGAACTGGGAAATCTGTTAAGGCTTCCCCAAACACGTTTTATCGTACATACAAACCATCACACATGTATTCCCCGGAGGGTTAGGCAGAGGTGTACTAATGCACACCCACACCACAGTTCGCCGGTATGTTTAGGTTCAATGTAATAGGGAGCGAGCTTATTTTGATTAACCGGGCACATATCAAATCAAATCAAAATCAAATCAAATCATTTATTTCTTTGCAAACATGGGTAGTTAAGGTACATCGATGTTCTTTTATATATAATAAACAAAGAAGATGAAGATTTAAAAAAAAAAAAATTATATCATACTCCGAGCTTCTACAGAGAATGTCCTAGGTGAAATAAAGAAGAAATTGTTCTACGTATAGAAAGATTTCGGAAAAGCGATAATATCGCTGGATGGCTTAAAGTGCTGCTTCCATTTTTTATATAGTAATAATCTTTAAAGCAGCAGTGGGCAACCCGCGGCGCTCTCCTCCTGGCGGCCCGCGACAGTTTTGTAAATTAAACTATAATTCTTACATTTTATCTAAATTAATGATTTTAGCCTCAAACGTTACCATTTTTTCAAATTTACAAAAAAAAAAACATACAGGTGAATTGAGAACCTCCTCCCTTTTGAAGTCGGTTAAAAATTATGTGAAAGCGCGGCCCGCCACTACCTCATTTTGCCACCATGTGGCCCCTGCCTGCCAAAAGGTTGCCGACCGCTGCTTTAAAGTGTGCTTCATAGACATACGTACGTGTGAGACATTTCAGCAAAAAATTTACAACCCCGATATAAACGATGACGTTTCTGATTCTAGCATTATACATACATACATAAACTCACACCTTTTTATCCGGAGGTAGGCAGAAACCACAGAACGCCACCAGCTACGATCCTTACATATTACTTTCGTCTTGTACGTTCATACAAGCATGCTGGTTACGTAATATTATTAATTTGAAAGTTTGTGAGGATGGATGGATGCATGGATGGATGGATAGGTGGATGAATGTTAGTTACTTTTTCACACTGAAACGGCTAATCGGATCTGATTGAAATGTTGTACTGAGATAGATTGTAGTGTGGTAACACATAGGTTACTTTTTATCCCGGAAAGTCACCGTTTACGAGTGAAGGACTTACAAACATACATACATCCATCCATCCAACATCCCTCACAATTTTTTCGCATTCTTAATATAAGCGGGACAGGAAGTAAGATTTGTTGGTTTCTAGGAACTTGTAAAGAGAATACTACTGTCTAAGTTTATCTTGAATTTACTGATATCGGTGAAGAAAAACATCGTGACTCATAATAATGAATAAAGGTCTGAAATCGTCAATCTGCCTTGAGTAAGCGCTGTGATTAATGCTCGTGCCTTCTGTGTATAAGAAGAGGCCTTTGCTTTGCAGTGGGACAATAATGGGGTAGTATTACATCCAACTGCCTCGTTAGCCTACTGGTCCTAAGCGCGACTGTTACGTTAGAGGTCTTGGGTCGATTTTAAGGTCAGGCAAAGTGATTTTGGGTTTTTCTATGAAATTCTCATTAGCACCTCGGAGTTGGGATTTGTGCCCAGTTAATGGTAATAGGCTCGCCACTTATTACATGGGACCTAAAACATACCGGCGAACTGTAGGTGTATATAGATACACCTCTGCCTAACCCTTTGGGGAACACAGGTGTGATGGTATATATGTATGTAGTAATACAATAGTCTTTGCCCGTGCACGGTTGCGAACCCACAACCTCAAGCTTGTGTAATCTGTAACAACTAGACCATCATGACATTTGATAAACTAGAAGTCACTAAAATAACCCTAAACTAATTAAACCATAAATAAACGAAGCAATAATTGAAAGTCCCCATACCGTTCCAGGTCAGGGCGTAGTTTATGAAGTCGCTCCAACATTCGTTTGATTAACTCACATGCCGAAGCGCGTCGCAAATAGATTGGCGCCTACCGGAGATATGCCGGTCATAATATTAATTGGGAAATAATAATGGTTCCGAAAAACAAATTAATCTCCAGCGATCCGTGGCCGACTATTATTCTAATTAACCAGCGTTATAATGAATTACCGACAAAAAACCCAAAACATAAACGAAAAAAAATTTCCAATTTAACAACAAATAACAGCATGTTCAAATTACATTTTCTCCTTAACAAAAATGGATCTTCGAATAACAAAACTAAACTTCCGGATAGAATACTGAACCTCCGACAAAATTACTAAGTTACCGACAACAGAGGTTTTGTCAAAATAATCATATTTTTACAACTTGCATGAACTGTTTTAATTTCTATTGTTGGTTATCAAATTTATTTTTTAACTCTCAATAATGATGAAAATAGGTGCGTTCTATTTGGCAGAAACTTGATACTCGGAAACCTATTTGGCATAACTCACTTCGCATAAACTTCTTTAGACGAACGTTTTTAAGGCATAATATTTTTATAGCATAATTATTTTTTGGCAGAACGTTTTTATGTCCGAATTTAAAATGGCATACTTATAATTTCGCATAATTTCGTTTAGTATAACTTTTATAAAGAGCGAGCGAAGCGAGCTCGGGACTTGGGGCACCCCGACTCGGACAGGTTAGGTTAGAAGGGTTGGTGGTTATTTTTTTTGTAAACCCTTGAGCCCCCCGATTATGCTTTTTGAGCCTCGAGGGCTCTGGATCTATCTCTAGGGACTTTGATACGAAATGTATGCCAAAAGACGATCCTGCCTGTGAACTTTCTGCGATATGATGGTTCTGCTTTTTAATTATTATGGAAATGATGCGAAATGAGTAGGGTCGTCCTACTAAATCCAGACCTGCTCTTATAATACAATGAAGATAATTAAGATACCTACTAACAACTGACTACCTGCCTCCCTATTTAGTTCATAAGTACAATTATGTATACCTAACATTTTCTACTACCTATTAAAACTACATTTTCATAATAAACTGAGTTTTGTTTTATTTTTATCTTTGTTCTCGCTGACATTATAAAAATATAGGAGTCGAATAATAATACAGTATATAGTAAAATATTCTAGGAAACCAAAGTCTTCTTGGTTTTACATTAAAGCATGGATACGACTGTTCTAACTTTTTAACGCCTGAAATAGGTACCGATATCGTAGCATACCCGTGGTAAGTAAAATTCATGATATATGATGCAAGTAAAAGTTATTGTACAAGTACATTTTTATATTTTTTATAAGTTTCTGTATAACCACTCAGAATAATATTTTCAGTATAATGTTACAGTTAAAATAGCACCACAGTCTATGAAATATGAAAGGTAATTTATGAATTAATAGTCGGCAAGTAAGGATAAAAATTACAAAGCATAGTTTTCAGTAGAACGTAATTTATGCTGGTAGAAAAGTATTACAGCAATTCACAGTCATGTTTATTTTTCGAAGATTTCAGTATCTTATTCGGTCGTTTCGTCATTTTTATTCGGACAAAAGTAGTCGGAAAGTTAGTATTTTAGGCAGTAGATTTAATATTTTGAGTAAGTACAATTCTTCTTTTTTTGTCGGAGCTTTTATTACTACCCATATTAATTTATCATATTTATGATGTGGGTTTTTTGTTAAGAATGGGTTTTTTCTTTTTATAATTTTGGAGCGGGAAGTATTTTGTTGTTTTATATAGTATCTTTGTTGTTTTTTTTTTGTTTTGGCAACAGGCTCGCCTCAATAGGATCTAAACACACCGGCGAACTGTGGGTGTACATTGGTACACCTCTGCCTAACCTTTCGGAGAATACAGGCGTGATTGTATGTTATGTGTAAAACTTTCTTTTAACTTTTTCCCATATTCTCAATAGTCAATATTCTCCATACTTTAAGTCGTTCATAAAAGTATAATTTTAAAATTTCGTGTGTCTCTGTTTCTTACGGATAAACTTCGAAACGACTGAATCAATTTTGACGGAACTTTTACTGGCAGATAATCGTTTTCATAAGAAGTAACAGAAGAGGTTAGGTTTACGGAGGGTTAGGGGAGGAGGGGGGACGGGGTAGTATTATTTACACTTGTACCTTTTTATTTTTGAGGATGGGAAATCATCAAATGACTTATCCCGTTCTGGGCGGAGCGAAAAGGAGTGTCAGAGTGATAATTTGCACCTGCCATGTTATCTCTTCACCGGCTTTGGTTGACTGGTAGACAATGCCTCAGGCATTAAGTCCGCCTATGTACTTTTTGCGTAGCATTAGTTTAAACAAATAAATAAATAGACACTCCACAGCCCATTTCAACCGCTTCACGCTGAAGATATCAGCAGAAATACCAGCAGCATTATAACTAATTACCTCCATATTTCTGTCTGACCGTCAATAAGACATTCCGACTGAGTCCCGACTATTTATGTACTAACTAATGGGACAGGTAACGCATAGCCACTGCTAATACACCATGCATCACTACGGAATGTTTTTGAAGATATTACTGTACATTCCTAACATTTCTGCCAGGTTATAAGGTCACTGGCCTTAGTGACCTGTTTGTGAATGAGCTCGTCCGGGGAAGTACTACCACCGTACCAATTTCTGACGCTAAGCAGCGTTGCTGTGTTCCAGTTTGAAGGGTCAGTGCTAGTGTAACTACAGACCCCCCGACTGCCCCGTTGGTCTCGTGGTCGCAAGCGCGACTGCTGAGCAAGGGTTCCCGGGTTCGGGTTAGGAATTTCTCAGTAGCAGCCCGGAGTTTGGAAGTTGGTGGTGTGACTCCCCCGTGCCTCGGATAGCACGTAAAGCCGTTGGTCTTGCGCCTGATCTCTCTCCGGTCGTGTCGGATTGCCGTCCCATCGGGCTATGAGAGTTAGGGAAGAGGGAGTGCAGCTGTGTTTGCGCACACACTTGTGCACTATAATATCTCCTGCGTACAGTCGGTTGTCAACATTATCTGACCCACCCTAAACACAAACGAAATTGGACCCTCTGCCTATGATAATAAGGTTTATTCAATTTATATGAGCTTATCAGTCAAGTGCTCGAGAACTCGACGAATACAGACACGCATAAACCCACCCAACGTTGTCGGAGCCACCGGCATTATATCATTTTGTTAAGCTATTTTAATCATTATCTCGTTGACATTAAAGTTTAAAACCTTTTAAGTCACCCTACATAATTAGAACCCAATCTTTAATTTCGTGGAGTCTTAACAAGTTCTTGTGGCTTAGCGGTTTGATGTTGGATTGCCGAGGAACAACATGTGGGTTCGAAAACATGGAGTATCAGTTCCTTTAGAGTTATCAGTTTCTTTTTTAATTTGATTTCATTTTTACAATATTGTTTGCATTATTAAAGAACGACCAATATGTTTTACGCCTAATAACTTATCTTGTAAACAGGTGGGTAAATTAAAAAAGTTTAAGTTCACATTATATTTGCTTCGTGAGGTAGATAATAAATTCGTCTACATTATGTGACAAAAGTTACACTACGCCTATTAGCAGTGACTGCGCACACACATTTGTAAATCGTTTCGCATTACTCGTTAAGTATTTTTAAGCAATTTGGTGTAAAAAAGCATGTCGCAGCTTAATGACTATACCAAACATAAAATCATAATATATTTTTACATGAGCAGAATGTTGGAATTAGAGAGATTGGTCGTCGTCTTAATATAGCAGTAAGTGTTTTTTTTTATACCTATTTTATTTAATTGATTGTGATTAATGAACGCGTAGTTGGCTATTTTACTATTACATTTTCAAGTTACATAAACGGTTCCAAAAATGTTTTTTTTTTTTTGTTTTAGAGAAATACGACTGTAGCTAAGACGTTATGGAGACAAAGTAAATATTCAGCGGATTCGTCCAGGGGCAAAAAACATCAATTATAGTCCCGAATGCGATTGCCCATAAGTGTAACCGCAATGAAACACGATATTTCAGTGGAAACAGTGAGAAGGCATTTACACGCTGCTGGAATAAGGAATTATAAACCGGCACAGAAAATAGCATTGACACCTGCTCATCGCGAAGAGGAGGGTCCGTTTTGCCCAGGAATATTTAAATTTTAATTGGGAAGAAAATATTGTGATCTTCACTGATGAAAAAAAATCATTTAAATCGAACAAAAATGAACGTAACAAGGAACGGTGCGCCATCACTCCGCTACTAATTAATCTAGGATATTTTTAAACACACCATGTAAGTAAATGCTCAATGGATAGATTGTTAAACCATTAAAATGTTGCCAATTACGTGGTGATGTTATTGTTATAAATAGATTTTTTCTATTTAAATGACATGTTTATTCACTACATATAGGCAGCTATAAATCTGTAAAGTATTTCACAGATGAATTAATTTTTTTCTCGATAACAAACTTTCAAGTAAACATGCCTTTTTTAATGTTTATAAATGGTTAGATTTGATTATGGTATACTCATATAAATTGTTTATTAATTTGGAAATATGTGAGCATTTACTTACTTTATCTTACCTAAGTGTTTTAATGAAATAATAAACATTTAAAATTTGCAATTGTTTAGATTTATTTCTATGCGTTATCCATTAAAGAAATGTAAAAAAAAGTATAATTAAATAATTAAAAAAGACACCTGAGCAGAAGCTATATTTAGGGTAAACTTGATTTCGAACGTAAACAACAATTAGTGACCACAAGACTAAAGAATTTAAACCATATAGTATACTTTAATAAAGTTTATTCTTGCACAGCACAAGCAGCCAACCTTATCCTAGTGCAAATAGATTATTTTGTATTTTATCCCTTCATTATTTAATCACTCCATTAAGACATGATAAAAAAAACTACCTATAAAATAGAAAAAAATAAATTGTAAAGAGAAGTTGTTTTTGCAATTTAGTAAGGCAAGGTAAAATATGTTTGCGCGTTGTCACTGCATACCCTTAGTTAGTAGCATTTGAATACCAGTTTTACAATGAATGTTTTTTGTATATCAATGCAATGAATACAAATATTTATTTTTCAACTACCCACTTTTTACAAGTTATGCCAAAATATTGCCATTTTAGAAACTTTATATTTGAAGATTATCCGTATATAGTTCTTTACAATAATACAAGAAATACTTTTAGAATAAATTCTAAATTGAAAGCAAAACAATATCTTCGTCGCAGGATTTGACCTCGCAACTTGTCACTCTCAGTCTTATACACAGACCACGAGACCAGAATTACTTGACCGAACTCATTAAAATAAGCTATTACACTTATTATATTATAACAAGTTGTTATAAGATTCAACCCAATGCTAACGTGATAAAGATCAAATTTGCGTGTGTGTATTATTATTGTATTTGTTCGTTCTCAGTTCTCGAACACTTGACTGATAACCTCATATAAATTGAAATTAAACCTTATTTTCATTGGCAGAAGGTCCAATTTCGATTGTGTTTAGGGTGGGTCAGATAATGTTGACAACCGACTGTACGTGGGTAGTCTGCATTAGGGTTAGCCGCCGTGGCCGGAATCGGCCTGGAGAATTACATTTTTTTTTTACATTTACAACCACATGGGCTAGTTCTGTTCTGTCTCCTGCTTGTTTGGAGGGAAGTGGAAATTATGTTTTCTCTTACTCCTCCGCTCATCTTTTCTTATTAATTTCGTTGCGGAATCCAAGACAGTTGAATCGTCTCCCCGGGACTCGTCGAGCTTCATTGCCTCGGCGCTTTTCTGGTGGTTTCCACTCCCTTTAATTCTGGCTTCGAGGCGTTGCAGTGGTTGGGAATAGATTTATAAAAAAGGCAGGTTTGACCCATTTATAAAAAAGGTCCATGACACATTTTTACTTTGTCTCCGGGATGGCAACGCATTACCAAGTCCTCTGTTCCTGCAAGGCCACTGGTATTGCAGATGTCTATAGAAAGCGGTGACCACTTAGCATCCGGTGGGCCGTCGGCTTGTTTGCCATCCAATGATAAAAAAAAGCCTGCCCGCGATTTCGTTCGCGTAGTTTATTTCACCAGCACAAATCCTAACTCCAACCTGCTACTGAGAATTTCGTAGAAAAATCCTATGACACTTTGCTCGACCTAAAAACCAAACCAAACCCAAACCCAAGACCAAACCCAAGACCCAAACCTAGACCCCCCCCAGACCCCCCCCCCCCCCTAGACCCCTTCCTTTGACCTAGGAATCAAACCCAAGACCTCCAGCGTAGCAGTCGCGCGTATGACCACTAGGCTAACGAGGCAGTTATACTGTTTTTTTGTAGTTCCGGAGACAAGAACGCTTAACAAAAAGAAAAAATATACCACCGCAAGGTAATGTTAGTTTACATAATAAAATTAGTTCCATCTACATAGTTTTCCTGAAGAGTGAGATTAAAGTAAATTAATTATAGCAATTTGTTGTGATCATAAATCGGCCGGTACATTACGCGGTGCGTCTAATTATAAAGCGCGGTGTACACTGAATCAGTGAGCGCAAATAGATGCGCGTACGCATCCCACTCGCGCGCCAATTTTAGTGTCCCTAACGCGTAACCGATTGACGAAATGACGATACGTTTATAAATTGAATGCACTTGGTTAAATATTAAAAAAAAAGTTTAAGGTTCCGTACCCGATAGCTGTCAATGGGACCCTAATTTCTAGGCTGTCTGTATGTCATAAAGGCCTATTCAAACCTGAGCGATATTCGCTGCCGCTGTGGGTAGAGGTACATACCGCGCGGGTTTCGCTCAGGTATTTAGTATCAAGTACCGCGGCTAGAGCGACCTGAGCGATATTCGCTGCCGCTGTGGGTAGAGGTACATACCGCGCGGGTTTCGCTCAGGTATTTAGTATCAAGTACCGCGGCTAGAGCGACCTGAGCGATATTCGCTGCCGCTGTGGGTAGAGGTACATACCACGCGGGTTACGAACGGTAGCGAATACCGCTTAGGTCTGAACAGTAATATTACCGCATACCCACTGGGTTTTCTCTGCCGCAGACGGTAGCGAATATCGCTTAGGTCTGAATAGGCCTTAAAATCGACCTAGTCTAAAATCGCCAATCCGTCTTGACCAAGCGTGGTGTTCAATTCTCGTGCCTTCTCGGTATCAGAAGAGACCTTTGCCCTGCAGTGGGACGGAAATAGGCTGGTGTTATTTATAACTACCCAAAAGTCCGGCTTAACTGGCTGATATTTCGGCTTTCCGGATTTAGGATCTGGCAACCGCAAGGCTATCCGCACGCGTCAGACAATCGGTGACCGATTTTTTTGTCGGAGAGAATGGAACATATGAATTCTAATGTACCAACACACACGTTCTACAAAAAGACGGTCCCACGAAAATTATGGTTTTATTGAACAGTCCGATAATCGGTCCAAGAAAAAGTCGGACGTAGTGGTATGGTACGGCGGGACGGGAGAGGGAAAGGAGGGTCCCCCGTCCCAGCGGCCGCCGCGGTAGACGATCCGGGCGTCGGGAGCCACGTGACGACTCCCGGCCACCGTAGACGCGGGTCTGTGGACGGTGAGCAATGGGTAGCTCACCGTCCGTACGTTCACTAGCGACAGACCGTGTCGACGGCGCGTTCGTGTTCCACGCGCGCCTCAAAGAGATGTCAGCAAAATTGGATGGGGCCACTGAGGGCCGATGCCTGCCGGGGCTGCGGGTTGTTCGAAAGAGATACCGCGCCCCCGGAACGCAAAGGGCACATGAAGGAACATAGACGGGTTTTAGTCAGTAAAAGTCTGACACTCCCTCCCGCCCCGCCCAGGGCGGGGGAAGTTATTTGATGATTTCCCGTCTATAAAATAAAAAAAAAAAAAAAAAGTGGTATGGTAGGCCGTTCATGTGATTAACGGGGCAGACATTAACGTCATTGAAGGAAGGGATAGATTACCGATTTACTACCAATTCATTCTTTTTACTTTACCTAAAGTATAAAAAGGCACAATTTTAATCAGCCAAAAAGCAAATCTTATCATCCATAATCTACAGCTTCAAAGTGCGGTAGTTAGAGGCGGATTTGTTAATCTAAATCGTTTTTACAATGGATTTGTTTGAGGATCATATAAAAATGCGTGTGGATTAGGATCTTCCCAGTCGTCAAACGCAAATATGGCCGTGCTAGCCCTTCTGACCGTCGCACTTCTCGCAGGTACTGTTTTATTTTATTCAATAGCATCAGCGCCATGTAGCCATGTAACACACGATAAACGCAAACGCTGAGTAGGCTTTAATAGATCTTCAACTTTATGTGCTTGGTTTTAAGTTGAAGATCTAATGAAGATTGCATAGCGTTTTCGTTCTTTCCAGTCGCTAACACTTAGAAATCTTTAATAGATTTTTAACTTAAGGCTCTGGGGTATTAAGTTGAAAATCTATTGGTACCTACCGAGCGTTTACGATTATCGTTTGTGACTTGGCTAGGGGGGCAGGTCTCTTGCTTGGTGCTCTTAAACTTCATCTCAGCTCCTGGAGTAATGGACGGGGTTTTCAATGTAAACAGCGTGTCCAGGAGTAAACTGTTTAGACTTGCTTTGAAGGTTTAATATATTGTTGTTATTGACTGCCGCGTTGGTCTCGTGGTGACAAACACGAATGATGAGCGTGGTTGATTCCCAGGTCGGGCAAAAAGTGTTATTGGGTTTTTCCATTAGGAATTTCTCAGTAACAGCACGGAGTTTGGAAGCTGGTGGTGTGTCTCGGAAAGCACGTAACGCCGTTGGTCTTGCGCCTGATCTCTCTCCGGTTACGTCGGATTACCCCATCGGACTATGAGATTTAGTTGGCTAGTCTGCATAAAGATTAGCCGCCGTGACCGGAATCGGTCTGTTGAATACATACATATTGCTCTTAAAAGTGTGAAAACATCGTGAAGAAAACTGAACTTAAACATAATCACTATAATTCTGAAATCGCCAAGCCGTCTTGAGTTAACGTGGTGATCAAACCGCGTGTCTTTTCTCAAAAATGATGAAAATTTGCCTTTTTTCCAGGCTCTGCCTACACCCTGCCTCCCCCTCCCTCCCGTATCGTGGGAGGTACTGAGACATCCATCGACCAGTTCCCCTCCATCGTTGCTGTGGAGTTTTTGAGCGTCTGGACCGGAACATGGAGTCAGTCTTGCGCTGCCAACATTCTGTCATCCCGCTATGTCTTGTCTGCCGCACATTGCTTTGAGGGAATGTAAGTATATACCTATTTAATCTGCTTTTTTTTAATGATGGGAAATCATCAAATTACTTCTTCCGCTCTGGGAGAAAGATGGTGTCAGAGTTTTACTGACTGAAACCCATTCGGGTTCCTTCATACCCCTTGCGTTTTGTGAGTGTATCCACATCTTTTCTCTTTAGTTTGTTCCGTATTCTTTTATTCTTTATGAGTTTATTAAATGTAACCTTCAATTGCAGCTTCTTCGATATTGAAAGCCGTCGAGTCAGGGCTGGTTCCTCGTTCAGAAACACTGGAGGCATCGTGGCCGGTGCCTCGCACGCTTACAATCACCCCAGCTACGGTCAGAACGGTTTTGACGGCGATATCTCTGTGATCAGGCTCGCCACAGCCTTGGTTTACAGCCCTGTCGTTCAAGCAGGCACCATTCTTGCCCAAGGCGTCGTCATCCCTGATAATCTGCCCGTCGTACACGCCGGATGGGGCACCACCTCGGTATGCAATATTTTATATACTTGTGCGTTTTATTTTGATCATAGAATCATAAAGCGTTTACCTTTATTAATGGAGACGATTTTTTTCTACTGTATTTTTTATACACTTTGCAACACACTATTAATTACTTCTATATACAAGGCGTTGATTGCACCCTCGTCAAATTCAAGGAGTTAACTATGCTCGTGATTCTTAACACGAATCAATAATAAAATAAATTGGTTTTGAAATTAATTTTTTTTGACGTGATTTTGTAATTTGAGCTAGCCATCTCGCCAGAGGGTTTAGGCGCTATGTACACATTGATATAGCCGCGCGACAAGTCTGCCTACCGCATACGCAACTGGGCGATTCTGAATTTTGCAAGAGGAGTATTCTGGAATACTGTTATTTGATAGTTGCTATTAAAAAAACAAGTATTTATTAAATGTTAGCCAGATATCGTAATAATATTTATTTACTTCTATTTTTTTATGACAAGCTCCTAAAATTTGACGAGGATGCAAATCAACAGCTTGTATACTTGTGCGTTTTATTTTTATTCTAGAGACATTAAGCATTTCCCTTTAGACGATTTTTTTCTACTGTATTTTTTTAAACTCTTTGCAACACATTATTAATTACTTCTATATAGTGGGAATGTTTTTAAATATATAAACTCACGTACACAAACAGCCAGACCCGGAACCACTATCTGTAGATATTATAACACAGTCAATCGTTCGGCCACTGCGCCAACTAAAAAACTTTAGGAAGCCTTACAAACAAATTGTAGTAAAAGTAGTAACACAATGAGGACAACTAATTGTAGTTGTAAACAATTAGAATGCTAATTACAAGAATTTACGATAGCAATATAGTTTTACTTAACTCGATTTATTTTAGTTAGAATGGACAAATACAGTTTAAATGCAACAAAAATTGATTCTTGTACAAAAAAAAAACGAAAGGGTATTACAAAAATCCTCTGTGCCAATAAGACTATCGACATTGCCATGTTGTATGGCAATGCTTTGCCTCTAGCTAAGATTAAAGCCAGTTCCCGTTTTAGTAGGAAGTCAGAGTGTTATTCTAACATAAAACTTACATTTGATTTGCAGCAAGGAGGTCAATTATCAGAGGTACTCCTTGAGACTACAATCTACACTATCAACAACGAACTCTGCGCTGGACGCTACCTCACCCTCCCCAGACCTCTAGTTGTTACCGAGAACATGATCTGTGCTGGACTCTTGGACGTCGGAGGTCGCGACGCCTGTCAGGGTGACTCCGGAGGCCCTCTTTACTACTCGAACATCCTCATCGGAGTTGTGTCTTGGGGTCACGGTTGTGCTAATGAAACCTACCCAGGTGTCAGCACCGCCGTCAGCTCCTACACCGAATGGATCGTCGCCACCGCTGCCTAAGCGTTGAGACTGTTTCACTCAATAAATTAAGTATTCTATGTACTTATTGAAATGTTTGTTCTTGTGGATTTTGTCGCTTTGTGGAATAAAAGTTAATAATTAAATAGTTTTTTTAGTTTTAAGCACGTGAACCGAAATTCCTTTACAGACTAAGGGTCGTAGCACACGTATCAACTCGGAAAGGGATTGTAACCGTATCGCCTTTCGCGTCGCCGTCAAACAGTCGTCAACCTTACGTAAGCACGTAACCAAAGCGGATCAGAAGCTCCGATACGTCGACTCGGCAACGGCTAGGCGACGTCGCGCTTACGGCTCGCCGACCACTGGTTGACGGCTAGGCGGCACTAGTTAGCCAATGAAAGCACGTTCGGCAACGCAGAGTCGCAGACCGCGGGAGGGGCGTGGACGAAGAGACGTAAGCTAGGGTACGGAGAGCCGTAAGCTAGGGTACGGAGAGCCGTAAGCTAGGGTACGGAGAGCCGTAAGCTAGGGTACGGAGAGCCGTAAGCTAGGGTACGGAGAGCCGTAAGCTAGGGTACGGAGAGCCGTAAGCGCGGAACTGCAAATCGCACCGCGGTTTGTGAGCTTGTCGATTACGTTACAATTCCGATTAGTGTGCGTTGCAGTAGGGATTTTCATACAAATAATACTGAACGGCTCGAGTTGATACGGTGACGATCCCTTTCCGAGTCGATACGTGTGCTACGACCCTAAAGAGTAAAAGAAACAAGTGAAGCCCAAAATATTTATTTTAATTAAAACCATTTCAGCCGTTTTTCAATTCAGTTGTACTTTCTAAGTTTATCTTGGACATCACGGATATCAAGTTCTTAACAGTCGCATTAGGGTAAACCCCGTAATGACAGTTTAAGCTATCATAAATAATTAAATAAAAAAATAAATTAATAGCTATACGCTAGGGGTCCCGGGTTCGATTCCCGGGTCGAGCAAAAAGTGTTATTGGGTTTTTCTATGAAATTCTCAGTAGCAGCTCGGAGTTTGGATTTGTGCCCGGTTAATGGCAATAGGCTCGCCCCCTATTACATGGGACCTAAATATACCGGCGAACTGTGGGTGTACATTGGTACACCTCTGCCTAACCCTTCGGGGAATACAGGCGTGATGGTTATTAAATTAATAAAATTCGGCTGTCATTTGTGGATCTTTGACAGTCGTTAGAAACAGGGAAGTCTGACAACCAGTCATACTACGAGGTATCGCGCCACTGCACCCGGTTGGACCGCAAGCCAACCCCAACATAGTTGGGAAAAGGCAAGTCAGCCCCTGTAGCCATATAACAAACGATAAACGCAAACGCTGAGTAGGCTTTAATAGATCTTCAACTTAATGTGCTTGGTTTTAAGTTGAAGATCTAGTGAAGATTGCATAGCGTTTTCGTTCTTTCCAGTCGCTCACGCTTAGAAATCTTTAATCAATTTTCAACTTAAGGCTCTGGGGTATTAAGTTGAAAATCTATTGGTACCTACCGAGCGTTTACGATTACGACTTGGTGGTAGGCGTTTTTGAAATCTTAAGAAGTCTTTTAGTGGGTCAGAAAGTTGAAGCCTTTAAAGAACTCCATGGAAACTTTCCACAATCAAGTTTCTACAAGATCTTGGTTATTCTTATCTTAATACATAAATGCGAAGGTTTCGATGTATGTTTGTTACTCGATCACGCCAGAACAGCTGAACGGATCTAGATGATATTATATGGCTCAGAGATAGATTTACTATTATAACTTGTTATCGGGAGGGGACGCCCTAGAAAGACCTACCTTGACCTTATTGGTGAGGTTCTTTAGAAAGGTCAGGTGCGCAGTACTCGTAACCGGCGTGCTTGTATGACCAGATGTATGAATGTGGACGAGGTGAAAGGAGTGTGTAAGGATCGTAGCAGGTGGCGGTCCGTGGTTACTGCCTACCCCCATGGGAAATAGGCGTGAGTTTATGTATGTATATAACTTGTTATCCAGGGAAACGTACGGTTCCTGTAGGATCATTAGTAACTTTTAAGCCCACGAAGTCACGGGCAGCTCAGAAACTACACATACATACATAAATTCACGACTTTTTTACCCGACTGCGACAGAAGGAGGGTAAAAAGGTGTTTTTCGAGGGTATGTTTGTATGTATGTATGTATGTATGTATGTAAGTTTGTATGTATAATTGTTTGGCACGCTCTGCAGGCTGAACGGCTCGATGGATTTTAGCTTGAGAGGTGTCGTTAGATTCGTATTTACTGTGAGAGTGACACTGGGTATATAAAAAAAAAAAAAAAAAAATGGCGGATTTTTGGCGCCAAATTCAAATGTTTGGCTCGCTCTGCAGGCTGAACGGCTCGATGGATTTTAGCTTGAGAGGTGTCGGTAGAGTCGTATTTACTGTAAGAGTGATACTGGGTATATTAATTTCTTTTTTAAAACACAAAAAAAATACCCATTCGGGACCATCTGCAATGTAATATAGGGGAAGGTTGCGATCATTGGACCGCTTCTTTCATTGGACCACTTAAATATTTCGTAAAATCGCAACTCCAGAGACGCGTAGGTACGTTACAAAGCATGTCTTGGGTGGTAAGAGTGGCCCCCCGCAACATCGGTACCCGCGCTGCAGCCGCCAGTGAGTGACGTGTGTAAATGTGATCGCGGCGCTCCGGATATAAAAAATACGACTACGAAAAGTTGATGTAAGTATCATAATACTATGATTTGATTAATAGTACATATTTTAATGTTTAGAATGTTTACTTGTATTTACGTTGGAAATAATTATTCTTGACTGAAGATAGTGGTTGTTTTTTTATAACCCTATTTTTACGTTAGGACCCTGTTGCTATCATCGGACCACTAACGTGGCCCTATCATTGGACTGGTCCAATGATAGGAACTTTCTGTTTATGATTTAAATGTAACGTTTTTACAAAAACTAGTTTATTTTGATAGTCCCGTGTCAATAATAATAATTACGTTTATTTATGTGATTATAATTACATTGTGATAAATGTGATAAATTGTTTCAGAATGGCTACAAAACGAAAATATTATGCGTGGAATGAAGTAAGCATAAAACAACAATAACCAATTAAAAAAAACTAATTTGCTGCTCAACCCAGTATAAGGTTTTTTACGTTAAGGATAGGTATTTTTAATTATTCTTTTTGATGAAGGATTTCATTTTTTTTTTATTGAGTTTTGTTAATCGCCTTGAATGGACCACTGCCAAAAATTTTCTAAGTCCATTGATAGCAACTCAGTGGTCCAATCAAAGCGACCATGGTTCAAAGAAGGCAACGACCAAAGAAATGTTTAACGTCAATTTTCTCACAAACTGTCAGTTTAAATTAGCTGTGAGTGATATATTATATTAATAAATTTGATTGGAGACAAAACCAAAAAGCAGTTTTATTTTATCGCAAAAACTAAAAAAGATATGTCGTACGGAAGTTAAGTGGTCCAATCATAGCAACCTTCCCCTAGGTATGTGCTCTCAATTCACTAATCCTCCATTTCTAGAATGGGTCCCGACTGCTACAATTTATCTTGTTTTAGGGATTTTTAAAGAATAGCAGTCGGGTTTTTTAGTTTTTTAAATTACCGTTTTTTTTTCCATGGGGATAGGCCGAAACCACTGAACGCCATCTACTACGATCCTTACATACTCCTTTCACCTCGTCCACGTTCATACATCTGTAGTGCGATTCTCTAAAATGCAAACTCGAAAACGAGTCTCACTAAAGTGATCGCGCTCACTTCGATAACGAACCCACTTGACTTTGGTTGTGTTTTCGCTTGCCGTGGTGACGTCGCCGGCGGGATCGTGTTTAACAAAATACCATTTTGTAATATCACTGCGGAATCAGCTTTCGAATTACGATGTGAGGCTTAGAGAATCGCACTGCTGGTCAAAATAAGCACGCCGGTTACGAGTACTGCACACCCGAACTTTCTGATGAACCTCACCAATAAGGTCAGGGTAGGTCTTTCTAGGGCGCTCCCTCTAGGCGTTGCCTCTCACATCTTGGATTTCAATTATTGGATTTTCAATTTTCGGCGCTGAGCCGAGCGGTGAAAATCCAACAGTGCGCAAGGTAAAGTAAGATTAAAATAATACAGATTTAAGATATGTTGGTAGGCCCCTGATGTTAAGTGGTCATCACTGCCTGTAAAAAAAAATGTAATTATCCAGGCCGTTTCTGGCCACGGCGGCTAACCTTAATGCAGACTAGCCACGTACGCAGGAGATATTATAGTGCACAAGTGTGTGCGCAAACACAGGTGCACTCCCTCTCACCACACCACCGCCACACTCCACCTCCCATCCTCCTCTCATCACTGCCTACAGACATCTACAATCCCAGAGGCCTTGCAAATGTGTTGCCACCCTAGAGACAAAGTTGTAATGTTTAAAGTGCCTGTACACCGACACCCATACATACCAGATATTGACATACCACATGCCTAGCCTTGTCTTCAATCAATGCTTACAAAACATTAGTAGACTTTGTTTTGCTCTGAGCGCACTGTCTCTGTATAATATACAGTCATGTACATAGACGTATATACACTTAGTAGCATCCTAAAGCAATTTCCTCCCAAAGGATTGATTAAAATGAAATGGTGTTATGAATATTCGCATATATTCGTAACACCATTTACTATGAAAATGATATACTACTATTCAATTTTGCCAAGTGCATATACATATTTATGCTGTGATTGTACACCATCACGCCTGTATTCCTAGAAGGGTTAGGCAGAGGTGAACCCATATACTTACACCCACAGTTCGCCAGTATATTTAGGTCCCATGTAATAGGGGGCGAGCCTATTGCCATTAACCGGGCACAAATCCAAACTCCGAGCTGCTACTGAGAATTTCATAGAAAAACCCAATAACACTTTTTGCTCGACCTGGGAATCGAACCCAGCCTAGCGTAGCAGTCGTGCTTAGGACCACTAGGCCAACGAGGCAGTCCTCTTAAAACCACACTAAAGGATAAAAATGGCATTTAAAACTGTGTCATGTACCTAGGTCTCAAAAAGAAACAACAAAGAATAGATACCAAAACACAAAAACAGCCATAAAACAATAAATCAATGAAAAATATAATATCATGATTAGATCAATGGTAGCATTACGTAATAATGTTATAATAAAAATGCTTATAATCCACGAAATTTACAATTATAGCACACAGGACACATAGGAAATGTTTTTATTTGTTAGTAAATTTTTACTAAAGGAGAATATGTATAAATATCAAAATATATATACCATCACGCCTGTATTCCCCGTAGGGTTAGGCAGAGGTGTACCAATGTACACCCACAGTTCGCCGGCATATTTGGGTCCCATGTAACAGGGGGCGAGCCTATTGCCACTAACCGGGCACAAATCCAAAGTCCGAGCTGCTACTGAGAATTTCATAGAAAAACCCAATAACACTTTTTGCTCGACCTGGGAATCGAACCCGGGACCCCTTGCACAGCAGTCGCACTTGCGATCACGAGACCAACGGGGTAGTTCCCGGGGGCGGCGGGCTTTGGGGGGGAGGGGGGGAGAATATGTACTTATTTTTTAATACGGTTTAGTAATAAAAAACCGTTTAAAAATTAAATAACTCTTTACGAAAGATGTTTACTTTGATACTTACGTTTTTATACAGTCGTTATGGATAGTCGTAAGCCGGGAAGTTTGACAACCAGTCTTACCATAGGTATCGTATTGCCCAGTAACTGGGTTGGCGAGGTCAGATAGGCAGTCGCTTCATGTAAAACACTGGTATTCAGCTGCAATCGGTTAGAATGGAAGCCGACCCCGACGTAGTTGGGAAAATACTAGGCAGATGATGATGATGTTTTTTGTGAAATGACTTATCTCTTACAGAGCAGGCACAAGGATTGATCACCATGCTTGCTCAAGGCGGATTGGCAATCTCAGATTTATAATTTCAGGTTTGCTTTGTCATGTCAGTGATGTCCAAAATAAACATAGAAATAAACTTTGACATACCACTGGCCTGCATTCCTCGAAGGGTTAGGCAGAGGTGTACCAATGTTCACCCACAGTTCGCCGGTATGTTTAGGTCCCATGTAATAGGGGGCAAGCCTATTGCCATTAACCAGGCACAAATCCTAACTCCGTGCTGCTACTAAAAATATCACATTAACACTGGTCTTGTATAGCGGCAACCCTTGATGCATGAGAGGCCTGCTAAGGGGTGCCTTATTCTTTCATGTCGGGGGACCAGATAATATTTATAGGTCTATAAAGATTACTGTCTAGTTATCAATGAAATAGGCATGTGAAATGTCGTTAATCAGCAGTTCCAAAGTAACAGCAGTTTTAATCTTTATAATTTTACAATGTGGCTGTGGGGTATTAAAGATGAGTGGTGACTGATTGATACCGCAGTCGATTCTAACATGGCAACGTCGATCCTTCTTGCTCTCGCCCTTTTTGCAGGTATTTATAACCTTACTCAGAAATTTAAAGCAAAAAACTCTCAGTAGCAGCTTGGAGTTAGGATTTGTGCCCGGTTAATGGCAATAGGCTCGCCCCCTATGGGACTTGAAACTTGACTTGCTTACTCCGCTTCTTAGCCCTTCGGGGAATACAGGCGTGACGGTATGTAACACGTCAAAGTTGAAATCTTATCCGACAGGATTACCAGTAGCCTTTGTGCTATTCCAGACTTTATCAATCTTTGTGCTAAATGTCATCCAGATCCATTCTGGCGTGATTTAGTAACATTACACATCTCTACTGTTGATTCTGGCTTTCAGGAGTTGCAGTGGTTGGGAAAAGAGAAGCGGGGTTGTTACATAAAAAAAAATACATATATATCCATTCAAACTTTCGCATTTATAATAGTAGTAAGATGGCTGACTGGTAATAAGTGACTGATACTCAAACACATGATTGTGCCCATGATAACAACCGACTTTCCAAAACGTTGGTCTCTATGGAGAAGAACGAGCAAGTCACTCCATGGACACTCTTTATGCGCGTGACTAACAGTCCATCCGCGGTTTTGATGATGGTCATGCCTGGCGAAAAGCAAAAACATAGATATTTGTTACGAAACATTTCTGTTTCTAATCTGAAGTGGAAACGTAGGCATTTGTTACATGATAACAATCTTCTTCTAATCTGAAGTGTTTTTTTAGGCCTTGCCTGCTCGTCGCCGGCCCCCCGCATCGCGGGCGGCGTGCCCACCACCGTGGCACAGTACCCCTCCATCGTGCAGGTGGAGTTCGGCTCATCCTCCGGCATCTGGACACAGTCCTGTGGAGGCAATATCTTGACTGCCAGATATATCCTGTCTGCTGCCCACTGCTTCCATGGAGTGTGAGTCTCTTTGAGTAATAACTGGGGTTCGGAGGCATATTTGCTTAAGGTTTATTTTTCGAAAAGTATCCCGGGATTTCGGGATTTCATAAAAAACCAAATGCGTACTTAATAATTATAGTAATCAAGATGAGTAAACTAATGTGTATGTAACCCTAGTAGATGTTAGACCCTAGTAATAGGGCAATACTTAATGAACCGGTATGTCCCCTCACCTTCCGCCTGACGCAGGTCCTCACCGGACACGGATGTTTCGGGATGTCTCCTGCACATCATCGGGCGGGAGGAAACGCCCGGGTGTCATCACTGTGAGGATCGCCCTGAGGACACGGTCTAGCACACCGTGGCGGTGTACCCCACTTGGGCGCAGCACCGCCGTGTCCTCGTGTATTTGAAGCGGTGAACTCGCGCATCCGGCCCCGTTGCAAGCCATAGTCCGGAGCGAGAGGGAATAGGAAGCAGTCACCTCCTTCTGCGAAGCAGTTATGCTAGAGAAGGAGGTGACGGGACGTTCGAGGCGAAGAATCTCCCGTCCTCCTCCCGAAAAAAAATGGAACGAAAGTAGAACCAAACAGATTATATAAAAAAAAGAAAAAAGGTGAAAAGAATAGAGTTAACAATTAGACCTGATTGTCGCTTGATAATTTTTTTCTTTCCACCGCACCGTCGAGGTTATGATATTGCCAAAATTGTACCTTCCACGTTGATGTAAAAAAACATTTTCCAATTTTGTTTATTAATATGTTTCGAGGTTGTTTTAATAAGTTAGTAGTAACGCCTATGAAGGAAGAATGGAAGGACTGAGTTATTTATTTCTATTTCTAGTTTTTATGAGCGCGAGAACCGTCGTATCAGGGCTGGTTCCTCCATCCGCGGCTACGGTGGCCAGGTTGCTTACGTGGATTTGGAGATCAACCACCCCACCTATGGTGTCAACGACATGGATGGAGACCTCTCCCTCGTGCGACTCTTGACGTCGCTGGTGTACGGCACATACGTGCAACAAGGTTCCATCAACACGCAAGGATTCCAATTCCCCGCTGGCTTACCTGTTGACCAGGCTGGATGGGGTGCTAGTGAGGTCAGTATTTTTAAAGTGTCTTTGTCTTATGTGGCATTGGAGAGGGCAATGCTCGGGTTGGTTCTGCAATATCGAATCAAGAATGAGGAGATCCGCAAAAGAACTAAACTATCCGACATAGCTCTTAAAATTGCGAAGCTTAAGTGGTAATGTGCAGGGCACAATAGCTCGTAGAGCGGACGGCCGTTGTGGCTATCTTTAGTGGAGATCTATATCCAGCAGTGGACGTCGTTCGGCCTGATATGATGATGAGATATAGCATCTCATCTTGGCTTTATGTGTCAATAATATTATGAAACTAGCTGTGCCCCGCGGTTTCACCCGCATTACGTTAGGTTTTTGGTTACTGATCCGTTCCCGTGGCTCATAGCGTGATGTTATATAGCCTATAAACTTCCTCGATAAATGGGCTATCCAACACAAAAAGAATTTTTCAAATCGGATCGGTAGTTCTTGAGATTAGCGCGAACAAACAAACAAACTCTTCAGCTTTATAATATTAGTATAGTATAGATGTATATAGTCTGGAACTAAGTCATCAATATTTACTGTGATAATCTACCTTACAATTTGCTCTTATGTTTCTGTTCTTCCCGAGGTACCGCAGAGATCAAGCAATAATTTTCAGATGCCGTTAGTTCTTGTTACTTGTCTTCTAATGTCAGCAACTGTATGACATAAATTTATGTTCAGTGCATGATTTTAAATACCCCAGTGCAGTACATTTCTCTTTATTTTTTATTCAACTTGGATTGTCCTTCTGTTGGGAAAAGGTCTCTTCCTTTTACTTTCGGCTCAACCCTATGCGTTGCCTTCTCTATCACATCTTCTATGAACGACTCTAAGTCATCACACCAGCTTTTCCTATACCGCCCTCGGCATTTCTCTTAAGTAATGTAAAATAAATCAACTGATCCATACATTTTGACATAGAACAGCATTTTTTTTTAAATTATCGACCTTAAATTTCAACCCTGAGGGGTCTAAGATTAATAAATAGAGTCCACGGTAAAACATTTTGTCAATGTCCTTTCTCTTCCCGAAATTATTTTACAATTTTAATCCACAGATGGGAGGCTTGCCGTCCACTGAGCTTCTGGAAGCCCAAGTTTTCGTAGTCGACAGGGAAATTTGCGCAAGACGTTACGCCGAACTCTCAATCCCACGCGCCGTCACCGAGAATATGATCTGTGCCAGTATCCTTGACGTTGGTGGTGGGGATTCGTGCCAGGGTGATCTTGGAGGTCCGCTGTACTTCGGTCAAATCCTCATCGGCATCCAATCTTGGGGCGAAGGTTGTGGCAGCGCGGCTTTACCCGGAGTCAGCACAGCGGTGTCCTCGTATACTGATTGGATTATTGAAGCTGCTGTTTAATAATCTTCTTTGTTTTGTGCCTCTCTGATGAATAAAGGTTACCGATCTTAACCCTAACTGCGTAACTCATTCGTTCTCATCGAATTTTTCAAACATAAAGTAATGGATTTTGTTAGCAACACATTAACATATTATCACGCCTGTATTCACGGAGGATTAGGCAGAGGTGTACCAATGTACAACCACAGGTCGGTATGTTTAGGTCCCATGTAATACGGGGCGAGCCTATTGACACTGCGTTTTTTTTTTACGTAATTATAGGTGTTACGTTTCTCGGGTACGTGAATTAATCTGGGTTTAAGGATGAAATAACTGGAAAATGTTTTTAAACCTTGAATATTGGGTTGCAATTATTTGGAAGACACACCTAATTTCGATAGGTAGGTACTCGAAAAGCTTAAAAGGTCATAAATAAATAAATTATTTGTAGATACGTTTGTTATTTTATTCGTTTGTGCGATATTTTATTGCTGTTGTTATTTTTATCCCCGATAAGGTGTAACACAGGCCGATAATACATCGGTAATTGACAAGATCATGATAACTTCTGATTATACATATTTTACGATTTTATTGTATATACATAGCATAGTGCAATGCGACCATAGTAACTATTTTACATTGAAAGTATTCAGTAGTAGTACGAGGGGATATTTTTGAAAGGCAAACAAGCCGAAGACAACCCAACCTATGAAGCTGATATACAGGGTGGAATTTTCGAATGGTATCTGGAGGGAAAGTACCTACTCTAAATACTGAAGATAGCAAATTTTACTCAATGGAAATATTCCTTTATTTCCGGGGTCCCGGGTTCGATACCCAGGTCGGGCAAAAAGTGTTATTGGGTTTTTCCATTAGGAATTTCTCAGTAACAGCCCGGAGTTTGGAAGTTGGTGGTGTGACACCTCTGTGCCTCGGAAAGCACGTAAAGCTGTTGTTCCCGGCTGTCATTCGCAGATCTTTGGCAGTCGTTACGGATAGTCAGAAGCCAAGAAGTCTGACAACCAGTTTGACAACCAAGAGGTACCGTGTTTCCCAGTTACTGGGTTGTGGAGGTCCGATAGGCAGTCGCTCCATGTCAAACACTGGTATTCTGCTGCATCTGGTTAGACTGGAAGCCGACCCCAACATAGTTGGGAAAAGGTTAAGCAGATGATGGAAATATTCCTTTATTTTAAAATAGAAACAAAATACTCTTGCCACACCGAACCGAACGGACTAAAATCCGAAAAAGCGTCAATCATAACGATCAAAAATGTCTGCAAACATAGTAAATAAAATGAAACAAAAACCTTTTAATCTATTTGGACGAAAAAAACGAGTAAATAAGGAGTAAGTTGCTCGAAATGAGCTCCATTTTCTTGGATGCACTTTATTCTTTTAAAGAATTCATTTTGAGTAACTTTTAGTAGCGTAGTACAATTTTTAATATTCGCCACAACACCCTACTATAAGTTATTCATATGTACAACGGCGGACAATGGGGGTTAACCACTTTTTACCCATAGTCCCCTCCCTACCCAAAAAGCCCACTGCAGAGCAAATGCTTTGCCGGGGCTGCGGGTTGTTCGAAAGAGATACCGCGCCCCCGGAACGCAAAGGGCACATGAAGGAACATACATGGTTTTTAGTCAGTAAAAGTCTGACACTCCCTCCCGCCCCGCCCAGGACGGGAGGGGGGGGGGGGGTCATTTGATGATTTTACCACTTTTCATGCAGAGAAGGCATAACCATTGATCACCACGCAAGGTAGATCGGCGATTTTAGCCTTATATTAATTATAAATCCCGGTTTCCTCACAATGTTTTCCTCACCGATGTCAGTGATGTCCAAGATAAACTTAAAAAGTATATATGAAATAGAAAAAGTGGCATTGATACTTGACCGTGCCTGGGTGCGAACCCTCAGTCTTGTGCATGAGAGGCGAGTGACTTAACCACTGGGACCATCACGACTTTTCACCCATAAGGCCTTAATCTTTCAAAGATACGAGCCATAATATCTTTAAATCCAAAACACAGCAACGCTTGTTTGTAGTAATAGTTAATCTACTAATAAATAAATAAATAATTTCTCTGATTGAGCTTTTTCACAACTTTAATGAACATATTGCAGATTTGACTAGCCAAAGTTCGGTATAGCGACATCTAACCTTTTTGAAACGAACTGTTTAAGCGTCTACCTTGCACAATGCCTTTTTCGAGTTCAAACTACAAGCCTTTTGTACAGATGGCGCTTATTATAAGATTAGGTGTATAACACAACTAAATTGTCGCTTGGTACATTTTTCTTTTCACCATCAATATAAGATATTGGCAAAATTTCCACAAAAGCTAATAATGCATACTTAAAGTTGAAGTTTCAGTGTCTACTCAACCGCATAGTGCCTATAATGAACGTTCAAAATAAAAGACTACACATTTTTTGCTTAGATGGCGCTAAATGCAATTCACAATACACAACATAGAACGTTACTGTGTGTCACTAGTGTTTGTTCTGACGTTCTGACAGTTCGTCACAATAAAACATATTAAACTATTTGCTAAATTCTCCGCAGTGTCGTCGTCTTTTGTTACTGCTCCGCTCCCGGCGGTCGTAGCGTGATGTTCTATACGTAATTACAAGCCTTCCCTTATTGCTATAAACTGCATTAAAACCCATTGCGTTTGAAAGATCTAAGGGTAGGTACAGCAGAACCTCGATTATCCGAACCTCGGTTATCCGCACCCTCAATTATCCGAACGCTAACATAGTTTATCCGAACCCTCAATTATCCGAACGCTAACATAGTTTATCCAAACCCTCTATTATCCGAACGCTAACATAGTTTATCCGAACCCTCAATTATCTGAACGCTAACTTAGTTTATCCGAACCCTCAATTATCCGAACGCTAACATAGTTTATCCAAACCCTCTATTATCCGAACGCTAACATAGTTTATCCGAACCCTCAATTATCTGAACGCTAACTTAGTTTATCGGAACCCTCAATTATCCGAACGCTAACATAGTTTATCCGAACCCTCAATTATCTGAACGCTAACTTAGTTTATCCGAACCCTCAATTATCCGAATACTGGCGGGAATTCGCTGCTGAAAACGAGTTGCAGCTGTTCGTTAATAAAAAAAATACTACTTTATAAGAAAAGCATTTGGCTTTTTTAGATGTTTTATATTTGAACGTTAATGTGTGTCACGGTTTAACAGACTTTAAAATTTTTAGGTGAAAATGTGTTGTTTTTGTTTGACTTTGTCCCAAAAAGCCCACTTTTCGATTATCCGAACTTTTGATTATCCGAACTAGTCTCCAATTAGTTCGGATAATCGAGGTTTTACTGTACTTACATACAGCGGGAGCGAGTTTGTTTTATACTATGTAAAAATGTATTTAAGTAGCTAAGGAGCATTCATAAAATATATAATTAGGGTCTGTAGGGCGATAACATATCATTCCATTATCAAACAGAATACGTACCTATGTATTTTATCTTTACAACTAACTGTAAATGAAGGAAATAGCCAGGCAATCAATTTTACAACCAATAATAAATGAACATCAACCGTTTCGGTGGCAAATTATGACCTGTTTTTGTCATGTTTTGATAGCAGCTTTAACTATGGTGGGATTAGGCAATTGCATAGGTGTCCCCAACTCGAAAGAAAGGAAATCGAAAATGTTTCTTAACCCTTAATGAAAAAAAATATTTGAAAAATACACATCATCCTTACTAATATTATAAATGCGAAAGTAACTCTGTCTGTCTGTCTGTCTCTTCTTCACGCCTAAACCACTGAACCGATTTCAATGAAATTTGGTACAGATATAGTCTTGAACCCGAGAAAGGACATAGGATAGTTTTCATCCCGGAAATCCCCCGGGAACGGGAACTATTAATCCACGCGGACGAAGTCGCGGGCAAAAGCTAGTTATAATATAACTTTCATTTTCTGTGTAACTTCTTGATTTATTCAATAGTGCCTGTAAATGTTTTTTTTTTTTTTGTAGGCGGGAAATCATCAAATAACTTCCCCCACCCTGGGCGGGACGGGAGGGAGTGTCAGATTCTTACTGACTAAAACCCGTCTATGTTCCTTCATGTGCCCTTTGCGTTCCAGGGACGCGGTATCTCTTTCGAACAACCCGCAGCCCCGGCCTGTAAATGATCTAAGGTGAGGTCCTTCAGAAAGATCGGGTACGCAGTACTTGTAACCGGCGTGCTTGTATGAACGTGGATGAGGCGAAAGGAGTACGTAAAGATCGTAGCAGGTGGCGCTCTGTGGTTTCTGCTTACACCCATAGGAAAAAGGCGTTAGTTTATGTATGTATGTATGTAAGTAAAATTATTACCTTTATTATCTTAATAAATAAATAAAAACAGTTTTACATAGATAAACTCACGCCTTCTTCCCATTGGGGAAGGCAGAAACCACAGAACGATCGACCTGATACGATCCAAAAAACATTTTATTTATTTACCTAATACCCAATAAAGTATACGTCACGAGATTTTTATCAGTGCAAGCCCCCATTGCATGATAATCATCAATCATAAAAATGGGCAATTCGTATAGGCTGTTATCAAAGTTCGAATTATTTTAGAGATCCGTAAGCCAAATAACGGGGATATAGATTGCGCACGGTTGGCGCAGTAGCTGAGCAATCGTCTGCTTTGCTGTGTGTCGCAGGTCCGATTCCCGCCATGAATCAAATATTTGTATGTTCTACAGATAGTTGTTCCGGGTCTGGCTGTTTATGTAACATAACATACCATCACGCCTGTATTCCCAGAAGGGTTAGGCAGAGGTGTGCCAATGTACACCCACAGTTCGTTTAAATTTAGGTCCCATGTAATAGGGGGCGAGCCTATTGCCATTAATCGGGCACAAATCCTAACGCAGAGCTGCTTCTGAGAATTTCATAGAAAAACCGAATAAAACTTTACTCGACCTGGGAATCAAGTAGAGAATATTTCTAAAAAGAAAATCAAGCAGATAACAAAAGAGCTGAAACCTAACCTAGAAACGGCTGAATCGATTTTGATAAAACAATCATATCAAAGAACCATCGCTAGGAAACCTTCAAACAAAAAAAACACATCCGAATCGGTTCATCCGTTTAAGAGCGACGGTGCCACAGACAGACAGACACGTCAAACTTATAACACCCCTCCTTTGAAGTCGGGGGTTGAAAAGAAAAAGCCTGGTTCTAACCTACTGAAATTAGTTTCATGAATCATTTATATCATGAAACCTACATTAAACATTTACATTTAATTTTCTCTCAACCGAAGCTAAAATTAGATACAAATGTGTTGAAATATTCCGTTTTCAAGGAATTATTAATACATTCATTAGGTAGGGTATAGCTGTAGTCGGTACCCATATTTGTAACTAGCCTTTGTCTTTGTAATTAGTACCCTAGCTTGTGAGGTTTATACAGGGTGGAATTTTATAATGCTACCTGGAGAGAAAGTACTCTAAATACTTAAGTTAGCAAATTTTACTGAAAGGAAACATTCTTTTATTTTTAAAAAGAATCAAGACTGCATTTAAATAATTTTGATAATACGCTTGCCTCACCCGGGAATTGAACCGACTAAAATCCGAAAAAATGGCATCAAAATATTGCTTCTTTAAAAAAATAAAGGAATGTTTCCTTTAAGTAAAATTTGCTAACTTAAGTATTTAGAGTATTTTCCCTCCAGGTAGCATTATAAAATTCCACCCTGTATACCTACTAAATGTAGGCATAGTCGCCGATCATAAAATTACTTAATGTAACATAATATTACACTATTTCATAGTTTGTTGAAGTGTTAAGAGGGGTCGTGTAAATTCCCCAGATTTATAAATACTTAAACACTATATGTACATAGTGTTCTATTATGTTCAAAGATACATACACGAACATAATTTTGCTGTCATTTCTTGTTTTGTATTATTTTGTACATATTATAGTACTTATAGCTAGTACGTATAAGCCAGTAATAATAAATAAATTCTTTATTTGCATAATATTAATTAAAGTCTTTGTGAAGCCCTGACTCCTGAATATAAGCCTGTATTTCATGAGATTGTTTCTTTTTACAGGTATAACGTATTCACGTGTAATCCCGTAAGATACTTACAAATATGGTAAAACAAATGTTTTACCATTAACATTTGTTTTACCATATTTGTAAGTATGTAAAAAAAAAAATATTCAAATATTTTTTATTTTTTATATTTATTATTATATTTATCAAAATAAATATTTTGGGGTTCCTTGCGCATTTTTCTCCATACGAAACTACCTCTTGGAGGGGCAGGTAAATTTAATTAATTTAATTTTTTCTTGTCAAAGACGTTCAAAAGTATTTTTTCATGGACTAATTGTAATAAATGGTTTGATTTTGTATCCTCAGAGAATATCCAAATAAATAGGTAGGTACTAATTATAATTGAACTGATAAACTTTTATACATTTAGTATTCTCAGATTGAGAACCATAATGAATATCGTTCTTCTAGCCAGTTCAAATGAGAAAGCGTAATGCTAACTTTACTCCTGAAAAATTAAACAAACGGGTCCCAAAACCTAAAATTATATTATCAGTACTCATAAGTAATTAATCAATTTTATTTGTTATAGAGATAAACTAAATCTTCATTTTACACGATAAGTCGGTAATATAAAGTGTTATAACTAAAGATTACGTTACATTCGTGGTTATAGGCAATATGGCGATGCTGTATTGGGCTGTTATTCTGCTTGCAGGTAAAATATTCATCACTAATCGTCACCAACGTCTCTTAAACTAGGGATTCAATTCGTCTCATGAACTTTAGGAACATTCTTTTTTGTTTATATTTATTTATTTACACACACAAAATTATATCATACCTCGTTTGCTCGTTCTTCTCCATAGAGAACTATGTTTTGGAACGAGCAACTAGCTTCAATTTTAAACTGTAACTTCTTGACAATTCAAAAGTGCCTGTAAATGGTCTAATTGAAATAAATGCTTCGACTTTGACTTTGACTATGCTTATCCCCGCGACTTTATCCGCTTCGATATATTGTCCCACGGGAACGGCTCATTTTTCCAGGATAAAACGTATCCTATGTGTTATTCCACACTACAATCTATCTCAGTGCCCAATTTCATCCAGACCCGCTCAGCCGTTTTAGCGTGAAAGAGTAGTAAACATCCATCCATCTCTCCATCCTCACAAACTTTCGTATTTATAATATTTGTAGAAATAAGTCTTGACACACGACTCCCGGCCACCGTAGACGCGGGTCTGTGGACGGTGAGCAATGGGTAGCTCACTGTCCGTACGTTAACTTAACGACAGACCGTGACAACGGCGCGTTCGTGTTCCACTGGCGCCTCAAAGAGATGTCAGCAAACATTCGGAGGGGCCACTGAGGGCCGATGCCTGCCGGGGCTGTGGGTTGTTCGAAAGAGATACCGCGCGCCCGGAACGCAAAGGGCACAAGAAAGAACATGGATGGGTTTAGTCAGTCAAAGTCTGACACTCCCTCCCGCCCCGCCTAGGGCGGGGGAAGTCAATTGATGATATCACATCGGTAAAATAAAAATGAATATCAATGAGGCAGTTCTAATCTGAATACAATGTATATTCCAGGAGTGGCCTGCTCATCAGCGGAGTTGGGCAGCCCCACGTCTGTGGAGGAGTACCCCAGCATAGCGCAGGTGGAGCACCGCGCAGGGTTACTGTGGCTGCAGCAGTGTGTTGCCAGCGTCCTGACTTCCTACCACGTCTTGTCCACGGCTCAGTGCTTCTCCGGACCGTAAGTACTTATACCTGTTTTTTTCCCAAATCCCATCCATGAGGATAGGCTTCGTCTGGCAGGCTCGATGCGTACACGCTCGATGCGAATGTTACATTACACCTCGTAACGTTGGTCAGTACCCACTTTAAGAACGGAGGGTTCTTTCGGACTTTTACCGACTAAAACCCCACGGTTCCTCCATTGCCCATGACCCGGGGTCATGAACCGCGAGAGTATGAAAAAGTGGGGTAAGCGGTTAGTGATTGATTATTATTCCACATGATTTCAGTCCAGCAAGCGAAATTAGCTGATTTCCTCACTATTGTAGTACTACTGTTGAGTATGGGGTTTAATTCTCAAGTCAGGCAAAGAGTGTTATTGGATTTTTCATAAATAATTTCTCAGTAGCAGCCTAGAGTTAGGAAGGTAGGCGAAGGTAGGCGGTGTATGCCTCGGAAAGCTCGTAAAGTCGTTGGACCTGCGCATGGACTCTCCTCGGTCGTGTAGAACTGATGCGCACACACTTCGTACTATAATATCTCCTACGTATTTGGTTAGTCTTCATTCAGATTGCTGGTATTTTGCTCCAAACAACAAATAAATACTAGAAACTTTTAATTAGAATAGTCCTTTCCAGATAATTTGTTTGTTTTGTATCTTCAAAAAAATATAAAATCCTATCAAACCCTTCATCATTTTCCAGGAACTATTCGGACCGCACCCGGCGCATCAGGGCCGGTACCTCCTACCGCAGGAGCGAGGGCATAGTCCGTGAAGTGGAGAGGGTCTACATCCACCCCGACTTCGGTCAACTGGCGAATGACGGAGACATCGCTGTGGTCCGCCTGGAGTCTGCCCTGACCTTGGGGGATACTATCCAACAGGCGTTGATTCTTGGCCAGGGTATCGAGCTACCTACTGGTTTGCCATTGAAGCTTGTCAGTTGGGGCACCACCGCTGTGAGTATTTTGTTTAACTAGCTGGTGCTCGCAACTGCATTCGCATCTTTGATATGTATGTGACCACCAGACCGATTTCGGCCACGGCGGCTAATCTTAATGCAGACTAGCCACGTACCCAGGAGATATTATAGTGCTCAAGTTTGTGCGCAAACACAGGTGCACTCCCTCTTTCCTAACTCTCATAGCCCGATGGGACGCCAATCCGACACAACCGGAGATAGATTAGGCGCAGGACCAACGGCTTTACGTGCTTTCCGAGACACGGGGGTATCACACCAGCAACTTCCAACGTACGGGCTGCTACTGAGAAATTCCGAATGGAAAAACCCAATAACACTTTTTCCCCGACTTGGGAATCGAACCCGGGACCCCTTGCTCAGCATTCGCGCTTGCGACCATTGCTAGTATGGGGCAAAGATTAAAAAAAAAAGAAATGTTTACTGAGTCTGAGTAAGCATGCCAAAAGTAGTGTAGCAGCCAAACGTGTCGGGGATAATTAAAAGAAGTGCTTTGGCAATCTAAACCAAATAACAACTCCAATAACCACCATTTTCTTCCACCAGGAGGGCGGGACGATCGGCAACAGTAATCTGTACGAGCTAAACCTGTACACAGTTGACAACGAAGAATGTTTGGTGACCTACCTCGGAATCGCGGACTTCCCGAACAACACTGTCACAGAGAACATGATCTGTGCTGGTCTACTGGACACCAAAGGTCGTGACCTTGACTCCAGGGATGTAGGAGCTCCTCTGTTCTACTCTGGGGTCACAGTGGGAGTGGTTTCCTTTGGTGTGTCTCGTGGGGATGATAGCGTGCCTTTTGTGAGCACCGCTATTGGTTCTTACTCTGGCTGGATCGTGATTACCGCTACGTATTGATTTGACGCTGTTGCTATGTTAGGTTAAGATTTTATTTATATATTTATTTTTATTTTTGTATAAAAGTACATAAAAGTGGTTGTTTTTTTTTCCTAATTAAAGTAAGACTATTTTGGTGTCATGTGACATCTCCCTTTATCGTTTGGGCAGTAAGGTCTAACGACCCCACACTCCCTAGTGTCAGAGTTTGAACTGTAGTGTGTGTACTTTGGTACACCTCTGCCTAACCCCTCAGGGAATACAGGCGTGATTGTATGTATGTATGGATTGGCTAAAGATTAAACCCAGATGCAAGTAAGCTGCTGTCTTTGGCAGGAGCAGTAACGTTTTTGCCAAAGATGCAGTTTTTTTTTCTATTTGCACCATACCCCCAATTCTAGTACTGCAACACCTAAAAGTCAGAATTAACTGTGGAGACCACCAGGAAAATCGAACCAAGGTAATGAATCCTGAAGAAACGATACAACTGTCCTGGATCCTGCAACAAAATGCATCAGAAAAGAACAGCGGAGAAGTAACAAAAAACACAAATGACCTAATCTGTAGTCGAGCTATAACTGATTACTATTCTAGATTAATAATATAATAATAATAACGTTTATTTAGCCAAAAAATACAGATTGACAGATTAAAAATTCACATTCAGAGTTCATGTTGCTAATCTGTACAAAAAGGTTGATCACTATGCCTCTTAAACTAGGATATACACCTGTATCTTAAGAGGTAGTGGTTGGTCGAGGTAATACAAGGACATGAACAACAAAAACTTAGCAAGAGGACTGTGCCCGTCTACTGTTTGACTTACAATCCAAAAAGGTAAAAACAATTAAAAATAAAAAGTAATAAAAGAAGCAGCTATATAAAATAAAAAAATAAAAAGGAAAGGAAGGTGTGGTGTAATGTGATGTGATGTCCGTGTCATGTGTGGGGGGGTGTGGGGGTGTGTGTGTGTGTGTGTATGTATGACGGGTAGCGTGTGTTATGTATAATTATTTAGTGTATGTTAGTAACGACTCCGATTAAGTAATACGAGGATAAAAGATTAGCTTCCAATTGAATGATAATCTTTTCCTTATCATAATATTACTAGTAACTACAATTAGAGGCGATTAAATTTGTATAGTACTTTAAAACTGCCCCGTTGGTCTCGTGGTCGCAAGTGCGACTGCTGTGCAAGGGGTCCCGGGTTCGATTTCCAGGTCGAGCAAAAAGTGTTATTGGGTTTTTCTATGAAATTCTCAGTAGCAGCTCGGAGTTTGGATTTGTGTCCGATTAATGGCAATAGGCTCGCCCCCGATTACATGGGACCTAAATATATCCAGCGAACTGTGGGTGTACATTGGTACACCTCTGCCTAACCCTTCGGGGAATACAGGCGTGATGGTATATTATTTTATTATTATTATTTAGAACTTTAAAAAAATTCATACACAAAAAGTAATTTAGATAAATATCCGATTCCCAAAGACGTTTGTATACTTGTTTTCCGAGGCATAGGGATGTCACACCACCAACTTCCACACTCCGGGCTGTTACTGAGAAATTCTAATGGAAAAACCCAATAACACATTTTGCCCGACCTGGAAATTGAACCCGGAACCACTACAAATTGCATTGCGAGGTTCAGACATTATTGAAGGCGCGAGTATCGTTTATTTTGTTGCGGTAGGTATAGTACACTCAAGCCAGCGCGTGACAGCCGACTGGATTCGTTGCGCCCGGGCGCAGGCGAGCCGTAGGCACTTAAGAGCAGCACCAGGCACCCAGCCACCAGTACACACCAGCCAGCAGTAGGCACCTTGAACGAGTGGCGGAGGCCTGCCCTAGTCTAGTCTATCGATGGTGGTATTTCCACCAAAAACAAAACATATTTTTTTATTCTCGCTCTCGATTCTAATTGGTTGAAAAATTAAAATCGCACCATACTTCTAAGCCCCGCCCAACCTAGTCTTTCGATGTTGATCTTCAATAAAATCGATTCATGATTGGTTATAGATAATGATATCAGATCGATTGAGTTATGTTAGTGAATAAAATTGTTATCTCCAAGAGTGATTAGAAAGTAATACCGAGATGGCCCAGTGGTTTAGGCACCCACCTCTAAAGAGGATCAAGGTCGTGGGTTCAAATCCAGAGACAGGTACCAATGTGACATTTTCAAATTATATGTACTTTCTAAGTTTTCTTGGAAATCACTAACATCAGTGAAGGAAAACATTGTAAGGAAACTTGAACTTATAAGTAGTAATATAAGTCTAAAATCGCCAAACCGCTCTGGGCATGAGTGGTGATCAATGCTCGTTCATTCTCTGTATGAGAAGAGTATTACTATTATACGTATGTTTTTATGTATTGTAAAATGCAAGAAAAGATTGAGTATTGAATTCATGCTGCCCTCCTGAATTGCACCAAACTACCCTACTAAATTCCACCAAACTGCCCTACTGAATTGCACCTGTCTACCCCTACTGAATTGCACCAATCTGCCCTACTGAATTGCACCTATCTACCCCTACTGAATTGCATCAATCTGCCTTACTGAATTACACCAAACTGCCCTACTGAATTGCATTAATCTGCCTTACTGAATTACACCAAACTGCCCTACAGAATTACACCTATCTACCCTACTGAATTACACCAAACTGCCCTACTGAATTGCACCAATCTGCCTTACTGAATTACACCAAACTGCCCTATTAAATTCCACCAAACTGCACTACTGAATTGCACCAGTCTGCACTAGGTACTGAATTACACCAATCTGCCCTACTGAATTGCACCAATCTGCCCTACTGCATTGCACGAATCTGCCCTACTGCATTGCACCAAATAAATTCTTTATCGATTGATAAAGAATACAGTGCTGTATTTTATCAAGTATTGGGAGAAGTCTCAATATAATAATTCTAGAATTTAAAAAGTAAAGTCTCAAAGGAAATGTCTAATAAATGTATTTAGATAGGAAGGTACAGCTGTTGTTTACGAACTGGTCTGCAACTGCAAGAATGTGGATTTAAGATAAGAATCGCCACACAGGTGGCAATTATACAATACTAGTTTTTATCTGCGACTGTGGCCGCGTGAATTGTATTACGGGTTGTTACTTAAAAAAAAAATATTATATCACCAGACCAATTTTAGTCACAATGGCTAATCTGAATAGAGATAAGACAAGTACGCAGGAGATATAATAAAAATATATATTTATATATATATACCATCACGCCTGTATTCCCCGAAGGGTGAGGTAGAAGTCTACCAATGTACACCCACAGTTCGCCGGTATATTTAGGTCCCATGTATTAGGGGGCGAGCCTATTGCCGCAGCAGCTCGGAGTTTGGATTTGTACCCGGTATTAACCGGGCACAAATCCAAACACCTGAGCTGCTGCTGAGTATAACATAGAAAAACCCAGTATATTATAATGCACAACAAGTGTGTGCGCGAACACACCTCTTCTCTTACTCTCAAAGTAGATGGCGAGACAACTTGGTCGACTTTCTTGGAAATTGGCAAGACATTGCGCAAAGTTACGACAGATAGTACGAATAGAATACTAATTATAATGTAACAAATAAAATATAGCTCTCAGGGATACCGTAGCTTCTTATTAGTGAAACAATTTTCAGAATCGGACCAGTAGTTCCAGAAGTAAGCGCCTTCAAACAAACAAACAAACTCTTCAGCTTTATTATTTTAGTGTCTATCTATATATAGTTACAAAATATTTTTTATAATTGGATTATGTCAGTTGACGTCATTGCGGACCATTATGCAATTTTTATTTATTAGGCTATGATTGTTATATCAAGGTTATTAAACTTTATTTAGGTGGGGTAATCATAGTAATAAATTATTGCAATGTCACGGAGAGGGCAGCTAAATAACATATTCTGGAACAATCTCCCTCGGATGAATTTAAGTGAAGTGAGTTCGAGGTGAGTTTTCGATCTCGAGACAGGGATGATAGATCAGTTCGAACTCACTTGAGTTAAAATCAACGAACGAGAATTTTTTTTTAGATAGGTTTGCTTTTTTTTTTATTTAAAAGAAAAGTTGCTCCTCTTTAGGAATTTCTCCGGTTAGTGCAGGAATCAAACCCGCATCACGCAGTGCAGCAGTCGATCGTTCGACCACTACGCCAAGTGGGGTGACCTCTAGGTCAGAGGTGACAGAGGCAAAGTCGACGATGGAGTGAGCTTACCCAGGAGAAGCCTGTTTACTCTAACTTTGAAGAGATTAGGGTTAAATGAGTTCGAAAATAAAGCATGCATTTCATGCTGCATGATGAGATTAATCTGTTATCATTTCTATCGCTCTGAAAATCGTCGTCTGATTCAATAATAATACCAGGGTTTTAGTAGGTGAAGTACCACAGTGATATCATTGCGCGGCACTGCTTACTACATAGGCAACCGGGCGATTTTGTTCTTTGAAGTACTGCCAAACAAGAACAAATCACGCCTTTTTCCCATGGGGGTAGGCAGAAACCAGAGAACGCCACCTGCATACAAGTACGCCATTAGTTAAAATATGACGCTAATTGTTGACGATATCTGCATTGCAGCCGCGCAAAATAATCACATAAACTCTCATTTTGTTAAAGCAATCATTATGAAAGCATTTTACATCTAGGCAACATTATTATAACGACCATTCATAAAACCTCAGTAGTAACTTCCAGGCAACACCTTAACAATATGAAATCATAAATAAAATGTTAACATATTTCCACCAAGTAAAACCTGAAAATATGCGAGAGGAAATGTAATATTCATACGTCTGTGATACCAAAGGTTTAGGTTGAGAATTACGTAGTCGGCAATGTTAGATTAAATTATTAAACCTATAAATCATTCATAACCAGGTGTTGAGCTGATGCCAAGGTGGAGAATTTATTCGAAAGAGTCAATGCAGCCCTGGAACTCAAAGGGCGCATTAGGAGGATCACGGATGGGTTTTAGTCAGTAAGAGTCTGACACTCCCTTCCGCTCCACCTAGAGCGGCATTTGATGATTTCCAATCCCCAAAAAAAAACAAAAAGGTGTCAAATTGAATAGGTATATTATGGCGGTGTGATACTTGCGTGTCTTGATAAGCATGGAAAGCTATAGAAAGTAAAACTATAGAAAGTAGTCCTGGCGCTCGATCTCTTCAAGGTCGTGTCGGATAGCTGTTCCCCATGGAACAGCTATTCTATGGAACGCTCATTGTCCCATAACAATGAGCGTAAGAAATAAGGGGTTCAGTTTGCACATACACTTGTACACTATAACATGTCCAGCATACTATTTCTTCTTTTGTCAGACTTTCACTGCCTTTTACCCACCCGTATTCCTCTTAATGCCCTTTACATTCCAGGGCCGCGATGACTTTTTCGAACAAATTTTCAACTCTGGCAGGCACTGGCCCTATTCGGCCGCGTCTATTATGCTGACATCTCTTTAATGCCCCGAATACTTAGCTAGAGTCCATTAAGATTGGCCACCGAGACCAAGATATGGTTAAAATAATAACATTAGGTAATATCAGCAGTTAGCAAGAGCTCAGAACAAAATATCCGAAAAATTCCATTAATACACTGCTTGATGCAGGTGCATTTTATAATAGGGTCAAGCCTATAATCCTTAAGTCCTGATAAAACTGACAAATAGGTATCCACCAAAACTTCATGAACTAAATATAGGTTATGATGTAAAAGATAAAGATCGGATAAAGATAGCAAAAGTTCCAATATGGTATAAATAACTGGATTGAAGAATCTTGGACGCAGTTTATTGTTGAGGCATCGGCTTGAAAGTTAAAAGCAGGAACCATGGTTTCTCTCGCTACCTTCACGTTACTCCTGGTTGCAGGTAAAGCATATAATATTATAAGCCTGAGCGTTTTCAATAACAGACAAATTTCCTCTTACTTTGCTACCGACTCTCTCCATTTAGGGTTACTTGGGAGTAGTCTTCAATGAAGGAGTCTAGCTCATCTGGTCTTCCTCATCTGGCTCTGTCGAGATGTCACTCGCCATGTAAAGGGACCCATTGATCAACTGCCATATAAAAAGCTCATTGATAGGCTGCCATGCGACAAAAGAATTATATTTTACCAATTCTTCATCATCATGATCAGCCTACAACCGTACACTGCTGGACATGGCCTCTCCAATTGCACGCTACTTAGCTCAATTTTTGGCAACCCTTATCCAGTTACGACCAGCTACCCTGCCACCGACCCTGAGGGCAACCTTACGCTAGCCGATTCGCGGTCCACCATATCCAAATCCAATGCCAATGTGCCAATTCTTATTTATAGTTTAAGTTTATCTTGAACATTCAAGATAAACTTGAAAGTACATTTCATATCATCACGCCTGTATTTCCCGAAGGGTTAGGCACAGGTGTAACAATGTACACCCACAGTTACCATTAACCGAGCACAAATCCTAACTCCGAGTTGCTACTGAGGATTTCATAAAAAACCCAATAACACTTTTTGCTTTTTTATTCTTCTTCTTCATCGTGTGGGCAGTAAGGTCTAACGACCCCACACACCCTAGTGTCAGAGTTTCTAAACCGCCTCAAGGGCCTCTGACATGGTTACCAATATCAGTGATATCCAAGATAAACTTAGAAAGTACATATGAATTAGAAAAAGTCACATTGGTACTTGCCCGTGCCCGGTCGCGAACCCACAACCACGTGTATGAGAGGCGGCTTTTTTATTTATCGTCTTATTAATATTTTCCAGGTTGTGCCACCGTGTACGCCGCTGCCCCGGCGCAGATCGAAGAGTTCCCCAGCATAGTCCAGATTGAGAATGGCCATGGCCGCGTGTGGCTGCAGACCTGTGTCGGCACCATCCTGACCAATCGTCATGTCCTGACAGCCGCTCACTGTCTTATCGGAACGTGAGTAGATACTTGTCTTCATCCAGAAGCCTGAGATACAAAATTACGTAAAAACAGAGACGCTGCAAATTATGATAGTGGTTTTTGTTTTGAGAGCATATTTGCCATGTAGAGTATCCCGTAGAATCCCGCGGGGTGTCCCGCGAATATACATGTATAATATCCTGTCTTTCTGTTTCACTAGTGCGATACATTATATTCTTCCCAATAACTGTATACCTAAATGTTAGAAATGTTTGAATGCCTGAATTTTTTGGCTGTGCAATTATTTACCTTATTAAATCTCTATGTCTAGTGCTGTGGTACCCCGTGTCAGCCGTGTAAGAGCAGGAGCCTCCGAGCGCGGTCGTGATGGTCAGATCGCATACGTCGAGAGCGCCATCAGGCATCCTTCGTACAACTTCAAGAAGTTCGACGGCAACGTGGGCATCCTCCGGCTGTCTTCCTACCTCACCTTCGGTCCTACGATCCAGCAGGCTCCCATCTCCGCTGGAGGAGTCGTCTTCCCCACTAACGTTGCTGTGACAGTTGCCAATTGGGGTCGCACTGCTGTGAGTTGACATTTATGTTCTTATTTTTATTCCATTGGAAAGTTACAGGCACTTTTGAAGTAAGAAGTTACAGTTTAAAGTTAAAGCTAGTTGCTCGTTCCAAAACGTAGGTCTTTATAGAGAAGAACGAGCAAGAAACTCCATGGACATTCTTTCCTCTCATAGATGGCATGAAAGGCAAGCAAGCCCACGGCCCACCTGATATTAAGTGGTTACCGCTGCCTATAGACATCTGAGTACCAAGTTGGAATATCTCATGTACCTGTAACTACGCCAGCACCCATAACCTTCAAACCGAAATACAGCAACGCTGCTTTGGGGTAGAAATAAGTATGGTGATATTACTTTCCGAGCGAGCTCCTTCACAAAGAGCTACAAAATCTCAACTGTCTGAAATACTCAATAGCACAATTTACTAGCATATCACATTCATACGTTTTCTTTTGAAATGATCTAATTTGTTTCTTTTTTTTCGGCTATCGGGATTTAAAAAGACACCACACAGACCCGTTAACTACGCGCTTTGCCCATCAAATAAGCAAACATTTTGCTGGAAAATGCCTTTATTTTTGGGTCTTATTGAAATCTATTATATGTATAAGAGAAACAGGATTTTCTCCTCTAACTAAAAAAAAAGAGAACAAATTGAATGAATCCACGAATCCACCTTTTCACCACCATTTCCACCTTTGGTTGACTGGTAGAGAATGCCTAAGGCATTAAATCCGCCTTTGTTTTTTTTTTGTGCATAAAGTTTAAATAAATAAATGAATGAATAATAAATTGTCTTATTGTTGTCCTACAGCAAGACGTAATCTGGTCTGACCGCGACCTCTATAGCGCTCAGCTCTACACCAGCGACCACAGCAGCTGCGTCTCCAAGTACGATGAACTCCTCGTGTCTATCGAGATCACTGACAACATGATCTGTACTACCACCCCCGGTAGCACTGGCACTCACTTCGGCGTCAGGGATGGTGGGGCACCCATCTTCTATACTGGCATCCTCGTTGGTTTCGTCTCCTTTGGCAGTCCTTACGGGGAAAACTATCCCTTGGTTGCTACCGCCGTATCACCGTATTCCGATTGGATAGTCGAAAATGCATCTTATTAAACTGTCGAATTACATGTACATTATTAATATATTTATTGCATTTTCTTGCTTGTTGTTATTTTAATAATAACTTCCTTGTTAGTCTAGGGTCCTAAGAGTGACTGTTACGTTAGAAGTCTTGGGATCGATTCCCAGGTCGAGTAAAAAAAAAAATTGGGTTTATCTATGAAATTCTCAGTAGCAGCTTGGAGTTAGGATTTGTGCCCGGTTAATGGCAATAAGCGCGTTTACATGGCACCTAAACATACTGGCGAACTGTGGGTGTACATAGGTACACCTCTGCCTAACCTTTTGGGAAATACAGGCGTGATGATGTCTTTTCGCAATCAGTGACTTGAGAGCCTCCACGAGCGAAGGGGGAAAAGAAACGACTATTTTGAAATTGGAAATACAGCAATAAATATGATGAAGGTACTTTCGAATAGGCAATACTTTTGCTGTAGTATGTAGCTACAATATTTTTGAGTGAGGCCGGCCAATACTTGAAATATTGGTAGAATATTTCTGCTATATATTGCTGGGAAAATATGACCCATCTAGAAGCACTGAAATACCTATTTCTAAAACCTAAATAAAGTCAAAAGCATGATTGAAAAATATTAATTGCAACCACCTTTGGCGAGTTAACCCGATGAATGACAAACCCTTTGCAGAAAATCTCATCTTAATCGGTCGAACCGTTTTGGAAATAATTGAAAACATCCATTTCCACAAACAAACAAACTCCTTTATTCTTCCTTCCCCCTACCTTTTCCATTCTGTCGTGGGTAATAATAGATTAGCTAATACTTCATATAAAAAAAATAAGAAGATTATTAATAGCTATTGAATAATATCTTTAAATAATCTTTCAAAAATGGTAAATAGATAAATGTAACCAGGTCAATATTTCACCGATGACATTGCCGTGAACAGCAATAAACTTGATAAGTAATCAATGACTTTGTTGGTCTAGTGGTCGTTAGCGTGACTGCTGAACAAAGTCCTAGGTTCGATTCCTTTATTTTTTTATTTTATTTTATTTATAAACACATACAACTATTATCACAGGATTAGGTACCTAATACAATAGCGTATGCAAAATACATTACAAAGACTAAGTATCTTATTATTATAAATAATACACAAACAAGAGTAATATTACAAAATGCGGCCCGTGTGAATTCACTCAGAGTACAACTGAAGCAGTCAAGCTATTCTGACACCATATTAAGTGCGAGCAGGGCTCGCGTCAGCGGCGCGCGCTGCAGCAGGTTGGTGCGAGCGGGCAGCACCCACAGCAGGTGTTGGTGGTGGTGTAGGTGCAGGTGTTCTTGGGTCGGGTAGTGGGTTTATCTTAGTAGCAGTCTGTGTTTGTGTCCGATTTTAGCAAACGAACGAAGTTTAGCTCCAGCTTTCAAATTTTTAATAAAAGTCAAAATTTACAGACCTTCAATATCTTTGTAACCAGAAGGTTCCAAAACACATACCAGAAAAAAAAAAACAATGATAGAAAGAAAGAATATAAAAATCCTGTCTCGGTTGTGTCTTTTACACCTATAATACATAGTATCTACAAATAGATAGACTACTTAAATACAACATTACAGAAAAAAAATTAAAAGTTAATAAGTATAAGCTGATCGTTCATAGTTTCATTTTATTTTCCACACTGGTAGGTACTGAAATGAAAAATTGCTAGCGTAGGAGAAGCCCACTCTATCTAATAGTCAATTTACTTATCTAGGGAAAATAATAAAAGGAGAGGGAACATGGTCATTACACGAAGCGAAGTGTGGTTTCTGTAACAAACTTGGAAGAAATTATTAGGTATATTATGCGAGTTATGTGACTATTTTCTTTGTTTTTTTGTTAGCCTGTTCCGTCCCATTATCATCATCTGCCTAGCCTTTTCCCAACTATGTTGGGGTCGGCTTCCAGTCGAACCGGATGCAGCTGAATATCAGTATTTTACATGGAGCGATTGCCTATCAGACCTCCACAACCCAGTAATGGGTAATACGATAGTCTTGGTAAGACTGGTTGTCAGACTTTCTGGCTTGTGACTAACAGTAACCACTGTCAAAGATCTACAAATGACAGCCGCGACCAACGGCTTTACGTGCTTTCCGAGGCACGGAGGAAACTCGCTATGGTAAATGGTCACCCATCCACAGACCAACCTCGGCAAGCGCGGCTTAACCCGGAAGATCGGTCTATGCGGCTGTAATTATTTAGCCACGAGCCTGTTCTGTCCCAACCCTCAGTAAAGGCCTCACTACACTTCTTCCATCTTTTAGGATGCCGTGTCTTATCACTGCAGTTTTGGAAGATTCCTTCCAGATCGTCCCGAAGATATTATAGTGCTCAAGTATGTGCGCAAGCAAAGGTGCACTCCCTCTTCTCGCCCTGTAATTGTCTGATGGGACGACAATCCGACAGAACCGGAAAAAGATCAGGCATACGACTAACGGCTTTACGGCAACCCAGTTACTGAGCAATACGATACCTCTTGGTAAGACTGACTATCCGTAACGACTGTCCAAGATCTACAAATAATCAACGGGTTTTAGATGATTTCCGCTAACTCCGGGCTGCTAATGAGAAATTCGTATTTAATAAACCAAATAAAACTTTTTCTTGACCTGGGAATCCAACCTAAAACCTCTAGTATAGCAAACGCGCTTAGGACCACTAAACGTGCGACCACTAAGCGTGACAATATTTTTATAAAATTTCAGTTCAACATGACACGTGCGTATTTGTCTATATATCGTTAAACCAATAAATGTCTTATCAAAAACAATACCAACTACCTATCAGTACTTAATCCTGAAACAATTGTATTTTTCCATTCGATACGGACAGCTGTAACAGCGACCGGCGCCGGCGATACAATTTATATTACAATAGAATAGGTCACATCTGGAGAGTGCCGGGAAGTACTTACTGCCCCTCTCGAGATTTGTTACTAGTAGGATCTTATTGAAAAACAAAAGAAGGTTTTGTTTGCTCCAATATATCAAATGAGAAAAAATGTCGTGATGGCCCAGTGATTATTTATTTAAACTTTATACAACAAAAGGTACAAAGGTGAACTTAATGGCTTGGTAATGAGTAGCTCACCGTCCGTACGTTGACTAACTAACGACAGACCATGTCGACGGCGCGTTCGTGTTCTACGCGCGCCTCAAAGAGATATCAGCAAACTTGGAAGGGGCCACTGAGGGCCGATGCCTGCCGGGGCTGCGGGTTGTTCGAAAGAGATACCGCGCCCCCGGAACGCAAATGGCACATGAAGGAACATAGACGGGTTTTAGTCAGTAAAAGTCTGACACTCCCTCCCGCCCCGCCCAGGGCGGGGGAAGTTATTTGATGATATCCCGTCTTTAAAAAAATATGGCTTAGGTATTCTCTACTAGGTATTTTTTATTTCATATGTACTCTAAGTTTATCTTGAATATCATTGGCGTCGGTGAAGAAAAACATCGGGAGGAAACCTGAACTTATAATTAATATAAATCTGAAATCGCACATCCGCCTTGGGCAAGCGTGATGATCATGCTTGTGTATTCTCTGTATGAGAAGAGGCCTTTGCCTTGCAGTGGGACAACAATTTGTATTATAAAATCCCAGACTCACCAAACAAGCGTCCTTTTAACATGGCTGAAATTTTGAAAAACCACCATCCATACATACATAATTGCCTGGTACTTTCAGTGATCCTGATGTCCTCTGGCTGAAATCTGCTTGAAAAAATAAATTAGTAATAAATATTTAAGATATTACAAATAAAAGATATTGAAAATTAAATATTAACCAATGAGGAAAATTATTAAAACGCTTTTCCTCTATCAAACTAATTTAAAATTGAACTGTGTCCCACAGGGTTCTTAATTATTTACATTTATTAACATTTCCTGTATGTTTTCCATAATAGATGGCAATAAAGATTTGACATTTCAAGTTTTCTTCTCCTGATGATGATTCTATTGATGATACATTCATAATTATTTATGCCTCGTTGGCCTAGTGGTCCTAAGCGCGAGTCCTGCTACGCTAGAGGTCTTCCCAGGTCGAGTAAAAAGTGTTATTGGGTTTTTCTATGAATTTCTCAGTAGCAGCTCGGAGTTAGGATTTGTGCCCGGTTAATGGCAATAGGTTCGCCCCCTATTACATGGGATCTAAAAACATACTGGCGAACTGTGGGTGTACATTGGTACACCTCTGCCTAACCCTTCAGGGAATACAGGCGTGATAGTATGTGTAATTATTAACACTACCCGGGCCCGTAGATATCACGCCTATAGCCACATCAGAGGCGCTATTCAGATCATTATGGGTGCAGATGAACGGACAATTGGGACATTCCAGCAACATTGTATGATCCGGAACTCCGCAATGGCACTGGGTGGCAAACGGGTCTATAATGCCATGTTTTGCCAGATTATGTTATGTTTGCTGCGTCTTCCTAAGCATATAATTAAGTTATGGTCCACTAAAAGTGTATGGATAACATAGGTAGTGACCTATGTCAATTGATGCTTAAGTAGCCTTAAAGGGGTCTCTTACAAGAAAAACCCACAAAACCCGATTCATAAAGTACGTGCGCACACATCTACATTATCTTCCAAATAACAAATAGATAATCTAGCTAGTATTAAACTAATTTGTTAAAACAAGTAGTAAGCTGGTAATCTAAGTCATAAACTTTATTATTGTAGTACAAAGATTATTTTATTTATTTTCAATAAATTGAAACTTGCACATCAGATGTTATGGTCCCGTATAATAATTGTTTTTAGTTTACATCTGACTTAACTAAGTCGACTTTTAATTGCTTTACTACTTAAGGTTAAAAGTTACTTGCAAGTAAATAATCTTACCTCGTCCAAGATGCAGTTTTGCGTCTACGTCGAATTTCATTAGGTTATCCATCAGGTTATCATACTTTTATGATAATCTCTTACCTATATCTTTACATAAAAGTTGTTTATGTTGGCCAATATTGCAAAATACACCTCTTTTAAATAAGTGCCTCGGTAGCCTAGTGGTCCTAAGCAGATTGCTACGCTAGAGGTCCTGGGTTCGATTCCCAGGTCAAGCAAAAATTGTTATTGGGTTTTTCTATGAAATTCTCAGTGGCACCTCGGAGTTTGGATTTGTGCCCGGTTAGTAGCAATAGGCTATATATACCGGTGATGTACATTGGTACACCTCTGCCTAACCCTTCGGAGAATACAGGCGTGATGGTGTTTTTTTTTTTTTAATACCTTTTTTTTATATGGCACGTTCGAATTCGAAAATCACCAACTAATAAAAACCTTTTATTTTATAGTTAATTCTTAATGCACTAGCATAATATCCTTGAATTTGGCGACGATGCAAAACTGAACCTTGAATTATTGTAATAACATATATTTTATTTAAATAGCGAACGGAACCCTAAATTCGCTATAATGTGCTATATAAACGATGTCACGTGAATAATTTTATTTCGTTTGTCAACAAAATGGCGAAGCTTGCGTTTGTACTACTGTTGGTAGCAGGTTAGTGCTCATTACAAATTACATTACGCTTAAAATAGTTTACACACAGACTGCCTCGTTAGCCTAGCGGTCCTAAGCCCGACTGCTGCGCTAGAGGTCTTGGGTTCGATTCCCAGGTCGAGCAAAGTGTTATTGGGTTTTCCTCTGGAATTCTCAATTGGCCCCCTATTATATGGGACCTAAACATACCGGCGGACTGTAGGTGTACATTGGTACACCTCTGCCTAACCCTTCGGTCCGGCCGGCGGTTAAGCCGTTGCTCGTCCTCCTCATCTTACCCCGTTCGTGTTGGATTGCTGTCCCATCCGAGTATGAGAGTGAGGGAAGAGGGAGTACGCTTGTGCAGGCTCATACAATCTTGCACTATAATATCATCTGCATACTTGGCTAGTCTTCATTAAGACTGGTTGTGACGTATTCGTTCGGATGTCTAAAATTATGATCTGCCCCCCTAGCCAAGTCGCAAACGATAATCGTAAACGCTCGGTAGGTACCAATAGATTTTCAACTTAATACCCCAGAGGCTTAAGTTGAAAATCTATTAAAGATTTCTAAGCGTTAGCGACTGGAAAGAACGAAAACGCTATGCAATCTTCATTAGATCTTCAACTTAAAACCAAGCACATAAAGTTGAAGATCTATTAAAGCCTACTCAGCGTTGTCGTTTGTTACATGGCTACAGGTGCTGATCTAATTTCAAAAGAAGGTATATAGTTTCTTCAGAGATCTTACCCCAGTTTCAAGATTCAAGATGACGCTAGAAGACGTCCATTGCTAAATCCCAGTTCTCACCATTACAGCGGCAGCCTGCACCATCAACGCGAACCGCATCGTGGGTGGGAACCCCACCACGATCGAGGAGTACCCTGCTATCGTGCAAGTTGAGTTCCGGAGTGGTATCCTGTGGGGACAGTCATGCGCAGCTAATATTCTAAATGCGAAATACTTGGTGTCTGCCGCACATTGCTTTGCTGGATTGTAAGTACCATTCTTTGATTCTGTTATGCTCAGGGTCCAGTTTCGTCATTTTTTACGACCTTTGAACTGCCTCGTTAGCCAAGTAGTCCTAAGCACGACTGCTACGCTAGAGGTCCTGGGTTCGATTCCCGGGTCGAGCAAAAAAGTGTTATTGGGTTTTTCTATGAAATTCTCAGTAGCAGCTCGGAGTTTGGATTTCTGCCCGGTTAATGGCAATAGGCTCGCCCCCTATTACATGGGACCTAAATATACCGGCGAACTGTGGGTGTACATTGGTACATCTCTGCCTAACCCTTCAGGGAATACATGCGTGACCTTTATTATGATATAAATTTATTGTTCAGAGCCTGATATATCTCAAATAAAATGATAACTAGACCATCATTATTCTTGTCTTGTCTTGTAAAAGTAATCGTGTATCGCACGACGAAAATACCTAGATCGCGGTGTGAAATAATATAACATGTTTTTTTCAAAATTTTAATTAGTGCTATCTACGGGTAAAACACAATACCTAATGACGTTTATCCGGATAACCTTGCGTTAAAATATAAAAATGTACATGCGGGCGAAGCCACGGGCGGCAGCTACTACCTTATAAAGATAATTAACTAAGTAAACGGATGAATAATATCAATGTCTTGTCGATAAAAGATTAGATTAAGGCGTTAAACCTACTCATAAAACCATTAAAAGATAGCTTTAGTTAAGCTAAGTTTATCTTAAACATCATCATATTTTAGTTTCTTATCTGTATGAGAAGAGACTATTTATTAAATGGCTCTAACAGAACAGTTATTTGCGAGTTTGACGGCCCCTTTGGTCCAGTGGGCGATGAGCGTGGGTTTGATTCCCAGGCCGGGCAAAATGCATTATTGGGTTTTTCCATGAGGAATGTATCAGTAGCAGCCAGTTTGAAAATTGTGTCAAGAGGGTAACACTGCCGTGGCTCAAAAAGCAAGTTATATTATGCCGTTGGTCCTTCTCCTGATCTTTCCCCTATCGTGTCGGATTGCCTTCCCAACGGATGATGAAGTGAGCGAAGAGGCTGTGCACTTGTGTTTGACCACTCACTCGTGCACTATAATATCTCTTACGTATCCTGTATCCTTTTATTATGTACTTGGCTAATCTCTGTTGTGACCGAAATTCGGGAGTACTCGTATATTCGTGAGTTTAAATTTTCTTAGAGTCAAGATTGAAAGACTGAACTCCTATTTCATCAACCAATCAAAATCCCGTATACGTCCTTTCCTCTACATACCTGTATCACACTTTAAAATAAAATCCATTGCTTTCAGATTCTTCGCTATTCGCAACCGTCGTATCCGCGCCGGTACTGACAGGAGGGGATCTGGTGGTACCGTTGTCTCCCTGAACCGAGCTGTCAACCACCCTTCATACGGCCGCAACGCCATGGATGGAGACATCAGCGTACTTGAGCTGGCTTCGAACCTGGTGTTCAATGATCAGATCCAGCCAGTGCCTATCGTAGCTCAAGATTTCGAGCTCCCAGCTGGTCTGCCCGTTTGGCATGCTGGATGGGGCACTACCGCAGTAAGTACCATTATAATCATAATCATAATCATAATCATTTATTTCATAACAAACATACATTTGTGTCGAAACTTACAAAAATCTGGCTCAAATACATTTCCAACAACATAGTTATAACACAATAAAATTCTTACAATTTCAATCTAATTATAATTAATAATAATTCGCAACAGTATAATTATAATAATCAATAAATTAAAAATAAATTTCTAAAAATAAGAATCTAAGTACCTAACATGTATGGTCAAATAAATTAAATACATTCTCACCACATAACATTTTAAACAAATTAAAAGTATAAAAATAAGAATAAAACCTCCTTCTTTTTGTTTGAAGACGATTGGAATAGAAGATAACAAGAATTACAATTTATCTTTCAAAAACTCATCGATGCTGTAATAGGCTTTTTTTAAAAGTAATGACTTTAATTTATTCTTAAATATTTTGCAATTATGTATACTCTTTAATTCAGTTGGTAACCTGTTAAACAAAATAGTCGATTGAACTTCTGTGCTGTGCTTTAGTACATTAAGCTTTGGCTGTACTCTATTTGGCAGATCTTTTCTACGAGTCCCCTCTCGTATCGTTCTAGTTTCTGGAGTTTCAATGTTTACCAAATTTTTAACTAAATTTGTAAGTAAAACCAGGATATATAGACATGGTACTGTTAGGATATTTAGTTTTAAAAAGTGATCCCTACATGACTCTGTCTGTTTGATACGTAACATTGTTCTTATAGCCCTTTTTTGCATTATAAGAGCTGCATTTACATTATATTTATAACTATTACCCCAAAACTGTATGCTGTACCTAAGTTTAGATTCTATCAAAGCATAATAAACTGGACGAAGTTGGGCAATATTTAATTCATCTCTAAGCACTCTAATCGCGTAACATGCACTGCTTAAAGCATTCGTAATGGCGTTCAACTCCTGCTTCCAGCTTAGCAAGGAATCTACCTGGACGCCTAGTAATTTAAAACTTTCGACTATTTCCACATTGTTCCCTAATGAAAAGATCTCCAAACAATCTTTTTGTCGTACGGTTGACTTAAATAGTATGCATTTAGTTTTTTTTATATTAAGTTTCAAATTATTTGTTGTGAACCAGATTTCGAAAGCTGATAAAAGTCTGTTAATCTTTGTCTCTAATTCCTTTATGTTATTGCTGGCTATAACGGCGCTAGTGTCATCTGCAAAAATCACCAATTTTATATCAGGCATAATACTTCTGATATACTCAGACAAGTCATTTAGAAAAATAATAAAGTAGATAGGTCCTAAGACAGAACCTTGTGGTACGCCTCTCATAACTTTAGTCAAACCGGATTTGTAAACTATTTCCTTTTTTCCTTCATTTGACTTAATTTCAATAAATTGCTTTCTATTGTGGAGATACGAGCTCATTAGTTTTAGGATATTCTCCCTTATGCCGTAATGTTCTAATTTTGCTATAACACTACCATACCACCATTGTCACCACCACCACACATTGTCCTTGTCATTGTCATTGCTACCACCATTGTCGTTGTCAGGTGTCATTGTACACCTCTGCCTAACCCTTCGGGGAATACAGACGTGATGGTATATACCACCATTGTACCATTATGTATTCTATAGTTCTGGTGACTGCTTGGTTTGTCTCGTGGTCGCAAGCGAGACTGTCAAGTGTGGGGTCTTGGGTTCGAATCCCAAGTCGGGCAAAAAGTCTCAAAGGATTTTCTCAGTAACAGCCCGGAGTTTGGGAGATGGTGGTGTGACAGCCTCGTGTCATAAAACCGTTGTTCCTGCGCCTGATCTCTCCCCGATCATGTCGGATTGACGTCCCATAGGACTATGAGTGTGAGGGAAGTGGAAGCATCTTATATTGCGCTGTAATATCTCCTGCGTTCTTAGATTGAAAGGCAGCCAAAGAGTGTCCATAGAGTTCTTGCTCGTTCTTCTTCATAGAGATCTCCGTTTTGGAACGAGCAACTAGCTTCAACTTACTATAACTTCTTGACAATTCAAAAGTGCCTGTAAATGGTCTAATTGAAATAAATGCTTTGACTTTGAGCCAGAATTTAACTTAAGTCTAAAACCTCTTCGAACATTTTTCTTTCATCATCTCCAGATCAAAAGTCTCACCATCATACCTTTTCTGCCAACAGTCAGGAGGAGTATCATCGGCTGTCTTACGCGACGTCCAAATCTACACCATCGACCGAGATCTCTGCACCTCCCGTTACGCCAGCCTGTTCATCCCTCAAAGAGTCACAGAGAACATGATCTGCGTTGGCATCCTTGACGTCGGAGGCAAGGATGCCTGCCAGGGCGACTCTGGTGGTCCCCTGTACTTCCAGGACATCCTAGTTGGTGTTGTGTCCTGGGGCCGAGGTTGTGCTGATCCGGTCTACCCAGGAGTTAACGCTAAGGTCTCTTCCTACACTGACTGGATCGTGGCGACCGCTGTCTAAATCTGATTGTGTGTGTTGTTGTAATTTATTTGGAAATATATTTTTTAAGTATTTAATTGTTGTTTTTTAATGGACTTTCATCTTTTGCCCTTGGAAGTCGTAGAAAACTCTGTATTCTTATACCACAATATTCTCGTATTTGTCTATTTCACACAAAAGTAATCTAAAAACAGTACAATTTCTACAACTTGAATAAAGTTTACCAAAAAAAATGCTCAGAAGTCGAATGCATTGGAAGAGTGAATCATAACTAATGTGTTAACGATTTTAATGTTATAATTAGTTTAGCATAAGGTAAATATTATTCTCAAGGGAGTCAATATTTTTTATTCTTCTTTGAGAATCCGTTTTTTTTTTTAAATATCAATTGATAGCAAACTAGCCGGCGGCCCATCTGGTGTCAAGTGGTCACCGATGCGTCTAGACTATATCTGAAATACCAGAGGCCTTGCAAATGCGTTGCCATCGCATAGACAGAGCTGAAATGTCTTATGTGCCTGTAATTACACTGCCACTGTAATCACACCCTTCAAACCGGAATACAGCAACGCTGCGGCAGATATCTTTAAATCTAATTTCCAATCCAGGGCCGATGCCTGCCGGAGTTGCGGGTTGTTTGAAAGACATACCGCGCCCCCAACGCAAAGGGCACAAGAAGAAACATGAATGGGTTCCAGTCAGTAAAAGTCTGACACTAATGGCCGGGGAAAATATTTGATGATTTTCAATCCGAAAAAAAGGCTGACCTTTTACTGCATACCTTTTACCGGCTGAAAGAATAAAAACTACTTTTATTTTAAGACCAACTCAGAAATATGAATAGAAAAATACTGCTGTACCAATACTTTCAGCTCCTGAAAGGTGCGTGTATAATGATCGACTGCGTTACTTATATTTCTTTGACGTAGAGCCGCGTTTTAAAATAATTGCTCCAAAGAAAGCCGATAGTGTTATTATTGTCTTTCAAAAGAAAATTTTGAGACATAAAAATGATTTTAAACTTTGTAGTTATGTAAAGATGCCTCGTTAGCCTGGCGTCGTTAGCTGGTTCGATTCTCAGTCGAGCAAAAAATATTATTGGGCTTAGCTCGGACTTAAGATTTGTACGGTAATGTAATTCACTACATTTGACCCATTGATCGTCTGATATGCGGTAGATGATTGTGTCCAGTTTTTTAGCAAAAAACAAAATACTGCTGGGCAAAGGCATTCCTCCATTCTGTCCATTCATGAATGTTTGTTTTTGTAGTTGAATCCCCCAAGAAGCGACAGTAAGCGGTCCAGTTCGCACATACGCCATCTAATAATAAAATTACGAAATCAATACATACAATGTCCCATTTTAACTTCCAACGTAGTAGGAACCTACGCGTTTTACGCAAAAAAAAATCGAATAATTATTTTAAATCTGCTACCTCGATGTTACAAACTAATAATCTGCAATACATGCAGCTTAAATCTAGACTCAAATTCCAGGTAATTCGCCCAGGGACGCGATCAATAGTTCCCGCCTCTCCCGACTCGTAGTACGCATGCGCGTCGGCCATCTTAGCTCCCTTAAACAAGTCCGAACCTCGGGATAGATTGCAACAGTATAAACAAAACATTGACTGTGGTGTGTGCAAAATATCTATTAAAAATGGGGAAAGGTAGCTCAGACAGGGATCCAGAAGGTAAGAAAATAACTGTTTAACGTATAAAACCGTAGATTAATAAGTATTTGTGTTAAAAAGAGGATTTTTCGTCTATTTTTTGGGAATATTTAGGAAGAAAACGTCATGTTTGGATGCGAAAGAGAATATTTCCCAAATCATATATTCTTTTTAGCTAAAAAGCTTTTTATATTTGTCTTTTTACATATTGAAATGTTTCAATAATTTAATGTTTATTTGTAAAGGGTTGTTGACCTGTAGCTTGCGATTAGAAGTAGATGAAGTTGGTCCATCATGGACCATTGTGTACATGAGTCCTGAGTAAATTAGCTTGGAATTTTTCGTTCATTCCTTTGTTTCAAAATGTACTTATTTTCTTTGTTCTTGGCGTATTTAATATCTTATATTAGGTAGTATGAAAAGAGTACTAAGGGATTATGTAAATACATAGTATAGTAGTCTTTTTTCTAAATAGTTTGGGGGGTTGAAAAGGTCGATAGGGTCAGGTTGCAATACGCACCAGTATGTCAGTACTAAGGCCTACAGCGGCAGCGTTGAATGTATTTATAAAGACCAATTTTCTCTTGCAAATAGGTTTTAATTAAACTACATTTATACTGAAGGTAAACATCGTGAGGAAATCTGTATTTATAATTAATAGAAGTTTGAATACGCCAATGAAATTATGCTCGCCCCTATTACATGGGACTTAAAACATACCGGCGAACTGTGCGTGTACATTGTCACACCTCTGCCTAACCTATCAGGAAATACAGGCGTGATAGCATGGTATGTTTTTGATGAAATCACCAACTTGCCTCGAGTAAGCGTGGTGATTTTGACTTATATATAGGTACTAATATAATAAAGTTGAAGAGTTTATTGTATACCATCACGCCTGTATTCCCTGAAGGGTTAGGCAGAGGTGTACCAATGTACACCCACAGTTCGCCGGTATATTTAGGTCCCATGTAATAGGGGGCGAGCCTATTGCCATTAACCGGGCACAAATCCAAACTCCGAGCTGCTACTGAGAATTCCCAAATAACACTTTTTGCTCGACCTGGAAATCGAACCCAGGACCTCTAGCGTAGCAGTCGTGCTTAGAACCACTAGGCTATCGAGGCAGCTTATTAAGAGTTTATTGTTTGTTTGTTTGTTTAAGCGTATATGATACCTAGATTTATGAGTAATAGTATAGGCTATATCCACAGGCCAAATCACATCAAACTGCAACACACGGGTGCGGAGCAGTAATCAAAGACGTCACTATACGTGTGTGAAGGAACGGGGCACAGCTAGTATTAATTATATCTAAGACTAGGTTTCCTCAGATCAAAACTGATCAAATAACCAAAACTAAAATTCTCATTCATCAGTTTCAGAAGACATGGTGGAATCTATAGACGAGCTGAAAGAAAGACTCTCAGTCATGAAGAAGATGATGGAGGAGAGAAAGGCAGCTGGTACTGGCACCAAGGAGCTGTTCCAAGGTCAGGCATCCAGCCTCCAAGGAACCACCATGATTGACGGGAACTTCCTAAGTTTCGTCTTCGGAGGATCCCTATTCGTGATCATCAGTGTATCGGTATACGCCTTCTATAATCTGTACCATGCAGTCCTCAAGAAATTCCCCTCGACCCACACGGAGTTGTAAATTGAACTCTATTGAAACGCTACAAGGTTTATTTGTGATTGGTATAAATTGTGTGAAAACGGACAATATTGTTTTGTTAGTTCGGAATGATTAAAGTATGATTAACTTTTTGGGTTTTGTTTTATTTATCCTGTGGTTTTGGAACTATTAACATGAGAATTAACGCTAATTAAACTTTCTCCTGCTGAATACTCTCATCAAAGTCAAAGTCAAAGTATTTATGTCAATTAATGAATGGACTATTTACTGGCACATTTTAAATAAGGCTATTTATCAAAATTCAATAGTGATTACCTCGTTGAGTTTAGATTGAATATATGTAATTAAGATTTGCAATATACTTCATAAGCATACTTTAAATAAATTAGAAATACTTATATAAAAAAATATTTAAAGGCAATCGAGCTGTTTGGGATTGTAACACTAGGGCACTCATCTAGTTTTTCGGGACATCGCCAAGTGATTGGTCGGCTGTTCGCGTGACCAAAGGGCTGGTCTTTTTTTGGGGCAAAGAATCAGCATTGCCATACAGCATGGCAATACTGCCAGTCTTTTGGTCATTTATCCCTTTGACAGCGATGCAGACGGGATGCAGTACGAGCATCCTTTTTTTTAAAATTTACATATTTTGTAATTTCAATTTTGTATTTTAACTGCCTCGTTGGTCTAGCGTGATTGCTAGGCTAAAGGTCTTGGCTTCGATTCCCAGGTCGAGCAAAAAGTGTTATTGGGTTTTTCTATGAAATTCTCAGTAGCAGCTAGGAGTTAGGATTTGTGTCCGGTTAATGGCAATAGGCTTGCCCCCTATTACATGGGACCTAAACATACGAACTGTGGGTGTACATTGGTACACCTCTGCCTAACCTTCGGGGAATACAGGCGTGATGGTATGTGTAATTTAAAGAAATTGTTAAATTAAATCTATTGTAGTAAATTGCTCTTGAATGTTCCCCACTGGACCAATATTTTTGCACGTGAGTGTATTCAAATGTCTAACACGTCTTTAAAAATGTATAGAAAAGCAGATTTAAAAAAAATATATTTCAAAAAGTTGTGGATTTTGTAAATTATAAATATATTTCAGCATTATAGCATTATACATTCATATTGCTACGAGTCAGGTGCGCAGTACTCGTAACCGGCGTGCTTATATGACCAGGTATGAACGTGGATGAGACGAAAGGAGTATGTAAGGATCGTAGCAGGTGGCGCTCTGTGGTTTCTGCCTACCCCCATGGGAAAAAGGCGTGAGTTTATGTATGTAATATTATGCTATAGTTTACGTAACAATACAGAGGTAAAATTTTCAGAAATCATTACTACTTAAATATTGACTAACTTATTAACGATGACTTATTAAAACTAATCTTAAATTATAAAAGCGAAAGGTGACCGACTAAACACGAAATCTTAGAAACTAACTATGAATTCGAAATTTAGCAGATTAGTTTATAGGCAGAACACATCAGCTAAAACGAATTTAAGTTTGAACTTTATACGGATGAAATCGTGGGCAAAAGCTAGTCCTTATAACTTACCATCTTGCCTTTTCTTCTTCAACCTACATTATGGAATGAGCAAACTAGCGTCAACTTTCTGACTGAACCCTTGACAATTCAAAAGTGCCTGTAAATGGTGTAACTGCAATAATTGCTTTGACTTTGACTATCATACTAATATTATTTAGACAAAAGTAAAGATGGATCATTGGTCGTTGGCTGAATAATATAGATTATAGGTATCTAGCTGAAAACACACATTATGTTATTCTTACTCTTTCGCTGTTATTTTCTTGATTAATTCCATTATTTTCTTGATTATGTCCAAGACAGTTGAACGATTTCTTCGGGACTCGTCGAGCTTCATTCCCTCGGCACTTTCTTGGTGGTTGCCACTGTGACTGTTGATTCTGGCTTACAAGAGTTGCAGTGGTTGGAAATAGTGTGGCGGGATTGTACACCCTTACAAATAGGACAGCTGTCATTCTGTTTTTGTTACCGTGGGACTATTTAGGTGTTTGGCTAAACTTTAAAGTCAACGCAAACGAAATCGTTAATAAAAGCTTTGAATTATCTATAAAAATAATTAAATTTGCAGAATATGTCTATCTGTCTGTTAGTTTCAGCTAATCTCCGAAACGGCTTAACCGACTTTGATGGGATTTTACTGGCAGATAGCTGTTGTTATAAAGAGTAATTTAGGCTACTTTTATTTAAGAAAAATAATATGGGCTCTGCGCAAAATAATCCGCGATGATAACCGACATTCACGCGAACGAAGTAGCGTCCATAAACTAGTCATAAATAAATAAGTAAGCATGGTGATTCCCGACATGCTCTAGTTCCAACTGACATAAATTAGGGTCGTACTAATCACAAACTTAGTTTCCATATTCATTTGTAAACGAGTTCGTAATAACAGAGCGGCGAGTAAAACCTCATTCAGATTCTGATGTTAAACACGGTTTCATCCCCTTCAAACGTCATAAGCCCCAACTGCTGTCCAAGCCAAAAACGTCTCTAAATCTTGACAAATAAAGTTGAAAATACCGTGGCAAAACTCTCGGTTGGGTTGAAATAGGGTAGTGAAATAAATGCATTATGCATTTTGCAAATTTGTCTAATTTTCAGAGTGTGCTGTTGGTGTTTTGTTTCATTTTGAATTCGCTTGTAATTTTGTAGTTGGGGGCGAAATTGTTGAAAGGGTTGATTAATGTGATTTAAGTAATGAAAGAGATGGATGCGGGTAGCGCAGTACCGGCCATTGTAGTTATCTCGAGGTCCTATGCCCAGCAGTGGACATCGTTCGGCTGATATGATGATGATGGTAAATAAAAGAGTAGTTGGTAAATAAAAGCCAACCTTGTCCAATCTTATGAAGGATCTTTAACTGCTTCGTTAGTCTCGTAACTGCGGAACATTAGATTCTGGGTTCGATGCCCAGGTCGGGGAAAGTTATTGGGTTTTTCCATTAGGGATTTCACAGTAGCAGCCTGGGATTTGGAAGTTGTTGGTGTGAAACCCCCGTGTCTCGGAAAGCACTTAAAGCCGTTGGTCCTGCGCCTGATCTCTCTCCGGTCGTGTCGGATTGCCGTCCCATCTGACTATGAGAGTAAGGGAAGAGGGAGTGCATATATATGTGTTTGCGCACACACTTCTGCACTGTAATATCTCCTGCGTACTTGGCTAGTGTTCATTGAAAATGGGCATATTATATGGACCCATCTATTTTCATTACAACTATCCTAAAATAACGTTGGTCTGACGGGTCTAGTCTCTTGGACTATAAGCAAACAGAGTTGTTAACAGTTGGGAAAGCTTCTAAACTATCTTCGTTTAGTTTTATAATAGCAAACCTGGCTTCCGTGAAACCACTTAGATGTTAGTTACAAAGTTTGCTTGTGTGCTTTCAAAGATATAATGAAGTTGTTTGATGTTTACTTAATAAGATAACTTGCACAGTAATCTGTTCACTGAAGTAAAGGGATTACCGTGCTTTGAGGCTGAAGTTGAAAGTGTAGGTGTAAGTGGTATTCTCCGAAGGGTTAGGCAGAGGTGTACCAATGCACACTTACAGTTCGCCGGTATATTTTAGGTCCCATGTAATAGGGGGCGAGCCTATTGCCATTAACCGGGCACAAATCCAAACTCCGAGCTGCTACTGAGAATTTCATAGAAAAACCCAATAACACTTTTTTTTGCTCGACCCGGAAATCGAACCCAGGACCTCTAGCGTAGCAGTCGCGCTCAGGACCACTAGGCCAACGAGGCAGTTGAACTTGAGAAACTGTTGGGAGTAAAATAAATGAAAAATCCCATCCTATTATTGTACCACGGCAGGGCAAAGGCCTCTTCAGGTACAGAGAAGGCACAAGCATTGATCACCACGCTTACCTACTCAAGGCGGATTGGCGATTTTATACTTACACAAATTATTATAAGTTCCGGCGGAATTTGGTCGGAAGAGTCACCGCGGCCCTTGAACGCTAAGGGCATTAGGTGAATGTTACGACGATGCATAAGCCTCGTAACGTAAGCTATGTCAATTTGTATGAAATAATTGTGTTCCTCATTATGTCCACTAGATGGCGCTATTTCACTCGTAGTATAGCAAATATTAAACCACTTGTAACTTCAACATATTAGATCCCTTTGGTATGGAAATCTTGTAGGTACCTAAGTTAGAACACCAGTACAAACTAATATAACAGTTCTAAAATTACTAAAGCATGACTGCGTTGGTTATGTTCTATAGTACGTACCAAGTTAGGTACTAACTTTTGGATACTAGCTGTGATACTAGTGATTAGTGTTAAGAGTGGGAATGTGGGCAAAGTTTACTCTAGTGGTTTATGGCGGTAATTAAATGATACAAGTTTTTTTTTAATATATATATTTTCATTTAAGTAGGTACATACATTTTTAAAGATTTATATAAAAATACAAATATTTACAATATAAAAAATAGTAGCCCAGCGGCAGAGAAGAAATGCTTGTGTACTTTTACTTTTTTTAAATACCATCACTCCTGTATTCCCCCAAGAGTTAGGCAGAGGTGTACCAATGTACACCCACAGTTCGCCGGTATATTTGGTTCCATGTAATAGTTGGCGAGCCTATTGCCATTAACCGGGCACAAATCCAAACTCCGAGCTACTACTGAGAATTTCATAGAAAAATCTAATAACACTTTGCTCGACCTGGGAATTGAACCCAGGACCTCTAGCGTAGCAGTCGTGCTTAGAACCACTAGGCTAACGAAGCAGTTCAGTTTAACTTTTTTAAACAAAAACGAAACACACACTTTTGAAAACTTGCAATGTCAATACAGTTCATGAGATACAGCTCTGTGAAACTCAGGATGACAGAGCGTGTCTAAATATTAATTGCGTGGGAATTCCTCTTGATATTGAACTGTTTGTACAACAGTACAGTTGTATTCTAGACATGTGTAAGTAATGCGAGTGATGCATCACGCGTAATATCACCCGAGCGCGTACTGTTACATGACACATTTCGCGACCAAAATAAGCATCACACCATTACACTAAACATCACGCGTACGGTGGCAGCGCACTCAGCGCAGTAGCTCGCGACATAACTTGCAGACTCGCTCGAACCGACCGAGCCGTCCCGATTACTTCCGATCCCGAACGCATCGCATCGGTATATTACTATACTATTTCAATAACATGTCCTATTACGTACACTAGAACATTTCATTACATTATTATGGTGGTGTGCTATCGAATGGCACTACATCACAACATCACGCGTGATGTTTGAAGTGATGGTGTAATGTAATATTACGCGGCACGAAATGTAATGTCATATAACATCACTTCGTGGTGCACTGTTTTGCGCATGTCTATTGTATTCGTTGAATTTCAGAATTAGGTATCTAGTTAATAGCTTTGTGTTTTTCTAAGAATACGTGGGAGGCCTGCGGGGGCGAGTGTGGGAGGAAGCATGGAATGGAATTTGTAAACTTTCTGCGCTATTTTTTTTCGGTTTGGTGGTTATGTGGAGGAATTCATGATAAGACAGTTCTTAGTTCCGGATTTTCATTTATTTATTTTACTTTAATGTCGGCTCCGTGGTTAAGGCGTCCGACTCTCCTGCATGAGATTGCTGGTTCGATACCGGGCCAGTAGATATCAATGTTACTTTTTTAATTAATGGTCATCATCATCACCGTATCAGCCACAGGTCGTCCACTGCAGGACATAGCCCAATAGACTTCCAAAAGGACCGAAGCGGCCTGCATCCGGCCTCTTCCTTCGTCTTTAATACATATGTAGTTACCTATTAATTTTATCTTGGACATCACTGACATTAGCAAACGAAAATAAAGTGAGGAAACCTGGATTTAAAATTAACATATGTCTGAAATCACCAATCTGGCTTTCGAGCAAGCGTGGCAATCCGACCTAAAATAAGATCGAACCTAAAATCTTTATTATCTTAAAAATTACGGTGTTCTTTTTCGAAAAGCGCAGTTTTTGTAAAATATTTTTAAATAATCAACTAATTCACAGTAATATACAATCTTACAAAGATCTCATAGCAAAAAACACAGTGCTACCACCGCCCAAAATCTCAGAAAAAATAAAACGTCAAAATGAAACTCCCAGAAAATTAATCATAACATTTTTCATACAACTTATTTCAATTAGCATAACAGGCGAAGAATTACATTCATGCGCTCAATAAAAATAATCTCAGCCACGATCAAACGTTGGCGTTGTTCCCGCAAGTAAAGGCGTTATATTTGTGTAATTAACTAATCTTACGTTCGTAAAGAGAGCACTGTTATCCCCACCCTGTCGAATCGACATGTGCCTTACTAGGGTTAGGGCTGTCCCCTCAAGCAAATATAAAACATCAGGAAACATCATGAGGAAACTTGGACTTAGAATTAATAAATGTCTGGAATTGCCAATCGTGGTTATTAATGTGGTGCCCACTGTGTATGAGTAGAGGCTTTTTTCCTGCAGCGGGATAGTAATAAGCTGGTTTATTATCCTTGAAGTGTTTTAAGATTTATTTGAGATTTTATTATATTGTATAATTAAGTTTTTTAGGTTATACAAAAAAAAACATTTTGTGTCAATTTTGTTACAAGCCCTAATTTTGTACAGAAATTAACCAGAACTTAAACAATTTAATGTTATACAAACTCGTATTAGCAAAGTAAACCAAAAGGCGTGGGCAGGAAAACACGACAACTGAACTTCCTACAAATTGCCGAATCCCAAAGGAAAACAAGTAAAAACACAATATTTAATTCAATTCACGACAGGTACTTACAGAACTTTAATATAATTTGGAAACCAGACGTGGCGATGGAAAAGCCAACGAGTGCCAGCCCTAACAAGACCTGACTCACGCTCGCGTCTGTTAACGACAACATTAATGAACTATACCCGTCTCTTTCCCTCCCATACAAGCTCCGGCTTACGGCACTGCGCAAGAGAAGGATAGCAATAGGTTAAATTATGTTATAGGGTGGGAAAATGTGACGTGAACGGAATAAAAATATGGCCATAGCAGCTTGTGGCGTACTACAATGATGGAACCGAGGATGTAATATAAACGTTGGCGCTTTTTAGTTATTTGAAACTGTTATTTTATCAAAACTTTTTGTTACCTCAACTTTTAAAAGTTTTATTGTAAAATATTATTTAGGAACAAAAAAAAGTAATTTTGGTAAAGCAGTTAAAGGGGTTTTTTGTCGTGTGACCCAATTTAAAAAGGAATGAATTTTAAAAGATTATATCTGAGTAAAAGGCTATGTCAATAGTTTATAAGTGATACTGTATATAATATTCCTAAGTAGGTACATAATACATTATCATAATAATTTTATAGTTTCGTGAAAATCTTATTTTGATTATGACTACTAACCCCCGACTTCGAAATACTAAACTTATGTAACTTAACTTTAAGACATTTTTAAAAGTATGTCTGTCGCTACAATACACCTTAAAGTGACAGAGATAGCATAATCCTTTAAGAAGACTTAAGATTGTGTTGCTTTTCTTAATTTAAACGTTGGACGGTTATAAATTAACAAAAGCAACCGCATTTAAGCAATATTTTAGCTTTGCATGAATCAGTACGGTTACGTGAGCTTTCCCATCCCTAGGCCACCCCTAGCATGTAACAGGTAAAGGTACTAGCAACTGTAGTCAGTCAGTCTTTGCAGTTTTGCTCCGACAGCCCACAGGCACGGACGCGCGTTCGGAAGAAAAATATTACAAAAATATTTTTTTGTCCTTGAATGTTTTAAAAAATAACACTGTGTACGATAGCGGTCCGTGCAAGTTTTGGTGCCCGAATTTTTAAGGTAAGTTTTTGAAATATTTTTTTGGATGTATTTTTATTAAAATGTGTATTTCAGGTGCGTTTTTTTATATAAAAAATACAATATTTTTCTACAACTATACAAAATATTTCATATGATTTCTATGTCAAACGCGTGCTTATTAACAGCACTTTTAACAATTAACCCTCTTTCTTCTTTGTTACGTTTTAATCGCGAATAAACAAAAGGAAATCTTAAACAAAGCTCTGAACACTTTCACAAATAAACCACTTGAAAAATGGAGAAAGAATAAGACGTTTCTCCATCGTCGGATAACAAAGGAACAAGGTACCTAATAAAACTGTTGCGTGCTAATCAACAAGTAGAAAAGCTGCGGGATTTTGTCCAAAATAACACGTATTTCGTTCCACTGTGCAGAAGAAAGTATCTTTTTCTTATCTCCGATTGTTCTTTATGCTGTTTGAAGTTCGAACAAAAGGTTTTGGAGGTGAACACGCGACGGCGTTGCCGCCCTAAGCGGGTTATTGAAAGGAATTTTTGTTCAGGATTTCAGAGGAAAAATAGGAATATTCTTAAAACAAAGAAATACTGTTTTGGTACATTTTGGTATATTAGAATGTTGGAGTAGATACCATTATCCAATAATTAAAAAACATAACAACTTCTTATAAAAAATAAGTATGTGGACCCCGTTTAATATTTAACTTTATTTGTTTTTATTATACTAAATGGTGACAATTGCACTACACATTTTGTGAAAAATTTCATCTTTCTAACTATTTCGGTTTAGGAGATAAAGCCCGCTGTCAGACAGACGGACAGCGCAGGCTTAGGAATTGGGTCCTGTTGGCACCCTACGGATAAGGAACTCTAAAAAAACCGACCTATCGAGCTAATTTCTATATTTTCTAGTTGAAAGACAACCCTGACAATAAGAACAGGTCTATTTTACATCTGATCGATAACAGCCTTACCTAATGAATCATGAAATTGATAAAACACGTTAGGCTTTGAAGGCCAATTCTACTAATTAAAAACGTAAAGAATCTAGTCACAATCTCAGCTTAGCTACAATGTCAAAAACTAAAGATATTTTTGACAGACGAAGACCATCTGATGTTAAGTGGTCACTGCTGCTTATAGACATTTGCAATACCAGAGGCCTTGTAAATGCGTTGCCATCACAAAGACAAAGTTAAAATGTCTCATGTGCCTGCAATTACACCGACACTCATACCCTTCAAATCGGAACACAGCAACGCTGCTTTGCGGCAGAAATAGGTATGGTGGTAGAGCTCTACTCAACTAAAACTCTGCTCTACTAAAACTAAATTGCGATCGTTTCTAAAACTTTGTGGAATTGAAAGCTGAAAGTTATTGAAATTGGGAACACTAGCAACTAATTTCATTGCGAGTCCAACCCTAATTGTAGGTTACAAAAAATACCATTAAAGGTCGACTTTTTATCGTCGCCATTATCCAACGATAGCTTTCTAAGAAAGTGTACAAGAATAGACTATATTTTTTCATTGACAAAAGAACCATTAGTGTTCTTCAAACAAAATAGGCCAACGCCTAGTCACGTTTGATAAGCATGGCTATAGATTTCCTTCTCAAGACTTTAATTTATAGCGTTAATTTGGTACCGTATTTTATATACTCACGCTATATTCCCGGAAGGGTTAGGCAAAGGTGTACCAATGTATACTTAAAGGTCGCCGGTATGTTTTAAGTCTCATGCAATAGGGGGCGAGCTTATTGCCATTAACCGGGCACAACTCCTAACTCCGAGCTGCTACTGACAAATTCCTAATGGGAAAACTCAATAACACTTCCCTCGACCTGGGAATTGAACAAACTTTAAAGTTATTAATAAACTTAATTCCCTTAAACTTTAAAAATGTCGTGATACCCCAGTGGTTAAAGCGCCCTTTTTCATTCATGAAGTTGAGTGTTCGATTCAAGTACCAACGTGAATTTTCCAATTCATATTGTACTTTCTAAAATCTTGGACATCGGTGAAGAAAAGATTGTGAGAAAAAGTAGACCATAAGTTAAAGGAATATAAGTTTGAAATCGCCAATCCGCCTTGAGCAAGCGCGATGATTAATGCTCGTGCTTTCTCTGTAAGTGAAGAGGCTTTTGCCCTGCAGTGGGACAGTAATGGTATTATAATTATCATTTATTTTTGGATCTTATACCAACTTTAAAGTCCAAAATGGCGGCCATAAACGCTTTTAACGAACCGACCATCAAAACAGACACTTCATAACGTAGGTATCTTAGTTAATCCCACCGATTTATCTTCAGAAGTAATAAAACCACCACAAAAGTGGAAAAAGATAATAAGAATATGAATATTTTTCCTCGTAAACGGTTCTTAGGCCTCCAAATCACTTTATCACTTGCTGAAGGTGTCAGGAATGTGATTAAGGGAATTTATTAACAGAATGGGTAGGAGTACCCACTTGTTTCGCTCGTTTTTTTAAGGGATTTTGAGCTCTATTGAAATCTTTTTTGACCAGTGAGTTTTTGACCACTTGGTTGTAAAAAGAACTCTCTCCGATTGTTAATAAATTGCAATACATAGCATCACGCCAGATTTCCTCGAAGGGTTAGGCAGAGGCGTACCAATGTACACCCACAGTTCGCCGACATGTTCAGGTCCCATGTAATAGGGGCGAGCCTATTGCCATAAATCCTAACTCCGAGCTGCTACTGAGAATTATACAGAAACACCCAAAAAAATAACAATAAATTGCCAATAAATAAAATTAGGCTTAAATTGTAGGCTCGCCCCCTATTATATGGGACTTACATATACCGGCGAACTGTGGGTGTACATTGGTACACCTCTGCCTAACCCTTCGGGGAATATAGGCGTGATGGTATATTTGATGGATGGTTAAATAAAATTGCCCCAAATAAATCGCAAACGTCATTTTGGAAAATCTTGGCTGTCGAATGGTTTTGCTGATTTGTTGTATAATACTACAACAAATCAGCAAAACCATTTATGTTTTATTGTCTGGGTCTTAAAATAGGTACCTATTAGTAGAATGTCGTTAGCTTTTTATCTAGAACGAAACCTCCTTCTGCCCAAAACAGTCTCATAAAAATCCGTCCCATTATAAACTTATAATGGCTGGATTTTTATGGGACTTTTTTGTTGATTTTTTAGAGATGGTGGAGAATAAGATAAAACCTCTATAAAAGATTTCCGAGTTCCGACTATTGTAAAATCAGCCATAATACACCCGGGGCTGCGGGTTGTTCGAAAGAGATACCGCGCCCCCGGAACGCTTAGTTTTAGTTCGTTTCGTTTCGCTTAGTTAGTTTTAGTCAGTAAAAGTCTAACACTCCCTCCCTTTCCGCCCAGAGCGGAGGCTGATTTAATGATTTACCATTTATAAAAAAAAGCCATAATACATACATTTATCATTGAAGCTTTTACTGTATCATTGGATAATTAGTACCTTATTGTTATTAGAACTAGTAAAAAATAGATATTTTTTTACATAAACGCGCTAATCTCCGGAACTACTTATCCGATTCTGAAAATTCTCTCTCTCGTCAGAAGTTACATTATATCTAAGTGATATATTCTATGTAATAAAACTTTCACGCGAACAAAGACGCGGGCAAGAGTTAGTAACTAAAATAAAACGGCTAGGGATAGACTGAAAGCGAAACTTCTTAGTAGTAGTACAGCTTTTTATGAATGAGCTCGTCCGAGGAAGTACGACCACCATACCTATTTCTGCCGCAAAGCAGCGTTGCTGTGTTCCGGTTGGAAGGGTAAGGGTGCCGGTGTAATTACAGGCACATAAGACATTTCAACTCTGTCTCTGGGATGGCAACGCATTTGCAAGGCTTCTGGTATTGCAGATATCTATAGGCCACCGTAACCACTTAACATGAGGTGGGCTGTCGGCTTGGTTACCATCCAATGGCATTAAATAAGCTGAACGTGAAAAAGGTGCAAGCACAACAGTGACCTACAGTTATTGGCCGAGTTAAAATAATAATTTCCACGCGACATTAAACTTGAACCCACTCATTTCACAAACACCAGTCATATTTCTCCACTTGAAAAATATCATGTTACACCCATATTTCATGGTTGTCAACATAAAATATTAAACGTCGTATTATAAATGGTACAGGGCCGTATGGGGCCTGACCCGACACGCCATGCTCCAAGCTTTCACTTTGAATAATTATAAACTTGATGGGGTTACGTTATAAAGGCTATGTTCAGTTATGGGGTGGGCAGAACTGTTGCCTGTTTAATTACTGACTATGTTGGTTAGAAGTTAGAACAGTAGTTGGTTAAAGGTGCTTGATGGAGTACTGTGGGTGTGCTTTGCAGTTTAAATTAGATTTCGTTATTTCCCTATGGTGTTGTTGAAGTTAATTAGGGGATAATGTGCATTACTGAACATGGGGAGTTTCTTATACCTGTGTCTATTTGGGTTAATACGGAAATAATCCCATCGGGTGGAAAAATGCATAAGATAACTTTTCCATACAAAAGTAATCCTATTTTGTTTCATAAATGTTTCATGTTTTTTTTTTGTTTTTGGAACCACTCTATTGTTTTGGGTTCCACCTGTAAAATAGTGTGAGTTAGTTAAATAAATAAATAATAAAATAAGTTATTTAGCCACAAAAGTATAAACGTGGATGGAACTTTTTACTCGTAGCTTGGATAAAGGCAATAGTATCTTGGTTTGTAGTTAGTTTTCCGTCAAATTACTTAATTTGATTTTTTAAATCTTAAACATGGTTTGTATCGAATTGCAGTTTAAAAAATAAAAATTACTAGACTAGGTACTTTTGTTTGAAACGTGCTGTCTGAAAAATCCTTCTAAGGCTTTATAGCTAAAAACATTTTGAGTAGATTTCGGAAAAAAATAAAAAGCCTATGGTCAAATTAATTTGTCATACTAATACGATCCATGTATATACCTATTCAATATATAGCACAAAGGCCCCAGAGACCCAAAATAAAATTGCACCTGGGGTGTCTAGAATCATGTCAAAGTTTTCGTTGTTCCTTCCATACGGATTTATTGCTTAGCTAGAAAGGTATAAGTAGATAGAAAGCTGTCTTTTCTAAGTGACTGATTGCGGTTCTCTAGAGATTACCAATGGGATTAAATTGTGATCTATAGGCTTAACAGAAGTAATAGATATACGACTATCCTCCGGTGACATAGTTAGGGCAGTGATTGAGCGATTATGTCTGCTGTAATGCGTATCGCGGCTTAGATTCCTACGTAGAATATATTTGTATAAAACAGATTAGTAGGTCTGATTGTTTCCCGCTAAGGCCAGTGCCTGCCAGGGTTGCGGAATTTGTTCGAAAGAGTCACTGCGGCCTTGGATGCAATGCTGAATTGATGCAATTGCTTGCAATGGGCATTTGGAGGAACGCGGATGGATTCTAGACAGTAAGAGTCTGTCACTCCCTTCCGCTCCGCACAGAGCGGAAGACGACATTAGACGATTTCCCATCCTTAAAAAAAGAAGGTCTGATTGTTTGAGTTTGTGACTTTGTAATGGTTATATGTTGAAAAGTCCTATAGGTTTTTTCTTTCTTTTATGTCATGAAATATAAATGAGATATTAAGATCATATATATAATTATATGCTGATATTAAGTGGTCACTGCTGCCTAAAGACATCTGCAATACGAGAGGCCTTGCAAATGCGTTGCCATCCCAGAGATATAGTTGAAATGTGTCATGTGCCTGTAATTACACCGGCACCCATACCCTTCAAACCGAAACACAGATCTGCTTTGCGGCAGAAATACGTACGGTGGTAGTACTTTTCCTTTCTATTCTGTTTGAAAGATGTATTTTAGAGCCTGTCATTTACGCACACCCTATGTTTACCTATCGTACACAATGTAATATTGTAATTACTATGTGAATGTTTGTATAAGGGTGTATTAATTAAATGAGGTTATGTGATTCATGTTTGGGGAGGTTTGCCTGATAAAGGTCGCGGGAAATCGCTGGATACGAGCAGCTCAGTACCGTTTTGTGGGTATCTTTAGAAGAGGCTTATGTCCAGCAGTTGTCGTCATTCGGCTGTCACGTGAAAGCCCGGGGGTTAAGGTGCTTGCCTCACCTACATGAGATTGTGAGTTCAAATCCGGGTAATGTGACATTAGACATGTAGCGATGTGTTTTTTCAATATTAATGTAGGTACTTACTAAGTTTATCTTGCACATCACTGACATCGGTGAGGGAAAACGGGACTTATAATTAAGACCGTTTTCACATTAGGACGTTAGCAGCGCCACAGTAGCGCGGCAGAAGTACATTCCTTCACATTACAAGAACAGATCAAAGTTTAGGTCAGTATGACGCACTTCATTTTAAAAATAGATGCAGTGGGCGACAGCTCTTCTGTTTTTTTATTATGAAATTCTTACGGGGCGACAGTCGCGCGACAGCCGCGCTGCTAAAGTCGCCTAAATGTGAAAGCGGCCTTATAAAAGTCTAAATTCGCCAATCCGCTTTGGGCTAGCGTGATAATCAATGCCCGTGCCTTATTTGTAAAGAAAGAGACCTTTTCTTATACAAAGACCACCTTTTACTAAAACTATTTAAATTGAAACTGAATAAACACAACCTTAGATTTATGATTTTATTTTAATTTTACATGGGACTTAAATATACCGGCGAACTATGGGTGTACATTGGTGAACCTCTGCCTAACCCTTTGGGGAATACAGGCGTGATGGTATATTTATTATATTTATTTTTCAGATTTATTAGTATTATAAACATGAAATTTTGTATATAACACAAGGGCTATGCTATATACCAAAATTCATCTTTACAATACGCTAAATTAGCGATTGGCTAGATTACGTTTATATGAAGTTTAGGTACTATTGGGAGTATCCTCTTAAGCAAACTTAGAATGTCTTAATGATCATATAACTACTAGATATAGGTACTCTTTTTTTTTTTTTTTTTATAGACGGGAAATCATCAAGTAACTTCCCCCGCCCTGGGCGGGGCGGGAGGGAGTGTCAGACTTTTACTGACTAAAACCCGTCTATGTTCCTTCATGTGCTCTTTGCGTTCCGGGGGCGCGGTATCTCTTTCGAACAACCCGCAGACTAGATATACTCTGCGGGATTACAAATTGCTCTAAATTTAATTAAACTAATCAATTTGCCAAAGCTTTCAGAACTATCAAGAAATCAGTTTACAGATGTTTAGTTCCTATCTTCAAACTAGGTCTGAACTCTCTGCCTAGGTTACCTAAGTCTAGATTTGGTTAACCCTGCAGTGGTCTAGATTTGGAAATAGAAATAGTCTATTGATCGGTCCCAATGCGATGTACCTTGAATGCGAGGGCAAAGTTTTGGTCAGCTCTAAATGGTAGTTCAGTTTGGAGTGTTGAGGTTTTTGATTTTGATATTTTACGTCTTATTGCAATGAATTGAAGTCTTCTTTGGAACGTAGTAGTAATCTTTGTGGTGTCAAAATAGTGCTTTATTTTCTTATAAATACTATATAGTCGTAGTAACTATAAAGCTGAAGGTTTGTTTGTTCAAACGCGCTAATCTCAAGATCTACTGGTCTGATCAAAGTGAGAGAGTGTCCATGGAGTTTCTTGCTCGTTCTTGTCCATAGAGACCTACATTTTGGAACAAGCAACTGGCTTAAATTTTAAACTGTAACTTCTTGACAATTTAAAAGTGCTGGTAAATGGTCTAATTAAAATAAAATAAATGCTTTGACTTTGAAACAAAACTTTTTGTGCTAGATAGCCGCATGCCGAGCAATTTTATAGGCTCACGCGACAGGAGCGGAGCAGTAAGCAAAGAACAAGCGAAAGTGCGGTTCATTGTTCTACATAATCCCATCATAACTGACTTTTCACATGAATAATATAAAAAGGCCCGTCTCGTCTTACAGTCTCGCTTCTGTGGTGTAATGAAAATATAATTCAGGCAGAGGGACCCAATTCGGGAGGCCCGCGGGCCCTCCGCCCGGCCCGGCCAGTCGGCCATAAATACAAAAATAACACGTAGAAATTGAAAGAGGCGACCCTTTTTGGTTAGCCGTTTAGGTATTTTATGAAAAAACTATGATTTTTTTTCTAATAAAATCGGTTTGTTCAGGAATTTCGTTCGGGTGTTTTGGGGGAACTAGATTTAATAAAGAATTGAATATAAGATTTAGTTTTGGCAAAACGAATCAAGCCGCTTGACGTTTGTTTATTTTCGACGTAAATGTATTGATTTTGGATATTTTAAATGCATTTGCATACGTTTTAGATGTAGGTATATTTTACCTATCTTTATTAGATAGTAATTTAACACATTTGGTATACTTACTGAATCATTTTAAGGTAATAATAAAAAGAAGTGAAATATTGAGAAATTGAGGGTTGTCTCATTCTCACAGAATTAAGCTTTTAAATATAAATGCTATAGATGTTTACGTGACGAAATATGAGGTTCGAGAAAACATTCCAATCTCTTAGAATTTTCTTACAAAAACACAGCTTGAAATAACAAAGTTAGTTTGACATAATACGTCTATCAAATGGAAAGGAAATTCATTCGTTTTCTTTTACTTAAAACATTTTGTTACGGTTATGATACGTCAGACAATGCTTCAACTAAAAGAAAGATCTGTCATTCCATCTTTTTATCTTTCCAAATTGACTTTTCCAAGAAGAAACGCCCGGTTCACATTATTCCATTAGGACTACAGTCCAGTGATTCAAACCAGTGTTGGAGTAGAATGGTGCTTGTCTATATTACTCATACCATCACGCATGTATTCCCCGAGGGGTTAGGCAGAGGTTAACCAATGAACCTGTGAACCTACAGTTTGCCGGTATGTTTTGGTCCCGTTTAATGCGAGCCTTTTCCCATAATAGGTTTAAGGATAGATAGATATGGTTAGTATGATTTCCGCTGTTTCGAGTCATCATCATCATCATCATCTCAGCCATAGGACGTCCACTGCTGAACATAGGCCTCCCCTTTAGATGTCCGCATATACCGGTCGGAAGCGACCTGCATCCAGCGTCTTCCGGCGACCTTTATTAGGTCGTCTGTCCATCTTGTTGGTGGACGTCCTACGCTGCGCTTGCTAGTCCGTGGTCTCCACTCTAGCACTTTTCGACCCCATCGGCCATCTGCTCTGCTGTTTCGATTGGTTCTAATCAAACACATAGTTTTGTCATTTATTGGCTTGCCCGAATTATTTTGTCTCGTGCCATTGCTGGCACGCCTGCCATTGGTTCGCCTTCCCTGTTCTAGCGCATTCTAGTACCGGTTAAGATGATTCCTGTGGCACTACCACTGGCATTAACCACTGAACTGGAGTAGGTTCCACTGGAATAATGTAAACGAGACATAGCACATGAAAAAATAATCTTTCCCGATCTAACACACCTAACTACTACGATATAAAATATTCAAGAATATTGTCTGACATTTTGATATACACCTACCTACGAATAGTCACTCGTCAAATGTACATATTTTATGAACATATCCCTGTAATCAATACATAAGTTATACATAAGTTATTTCTGTTTGTGTGTCACACGCCGAAACAGCGATGTTAGCGTTATAGATAGAAAAGATTGATGTACAAGCAGGATTATTTATTTGTAAGATACAAATATATAATGATATATTGTTTGGACGAAGTAAAAAGGATCCTAGAAAGGACGAAATAAGGATGATATATGAATATTGTCGTTGTGATTGATTGAATGTGCTGTAATGGTGTAGATTACTATTTTTTGCCTGCGACTTAGTGTAGACTTCAGAATTAAGGGATAAAAGTTATCCTATGTGTTAAGCTATATTAATATCTATATGTGTTCCAAGTTTCTCCTGATTCTGTTTAGCTGTTTTAGTGTGAAAGAGTAACAAACATCTATCCATCCTCACCAAAATTTACATTTATAATATTAGGTTTGTGTGTGTAGGTAATGTAATCACTTATTCATATATTTTGTGCTGCTTGTTTTTGTTTTTATTTTTATTTTTATTTTTAAGATTTAAAATTCACATACAATGTAAATTGTTTTTTGAATAAATGAACTGAACTGTTTTAAAATTAGAAAAATTTACATACATTTTAATATTAATTCTTGTGTGTGTGTCACTGAACTCCTCCTTAATGGCTGGATCGATTTAAATAAAAATTTTGTTGCGTTTTGGTGGGTCTCTGGATGGTTTAAATCCATAATTGGACCCAGTAGGTAGCTCTGCTAGCAACTTTCGGACAATATCCGTCGGATCCACTAGTATGGTACAAAATAATGGTTTCAAACCTAAAAACCGTAAAGGTAAGTAGATACTAAAACCTCCAACCCAAACCGCATTTACCAAAATCGAACTACCAATAACCGCCATCTTGAAAATGAAATGCACAAATAAAACCTGCCATTTGTTTCCTCGAAACCGACGCTTTCTATTCATAGCTAGAGCTCGGGGCTAGCACTAAAATATTCAGCCTAGGTGCTCTTCAGCCAGCCACTCTAACTCTTACAGCCACTTTTGTTACGAAACCACTTTTTGAGAAGAATCTTTTGTTTAAGCTCTCACTGCCAAGAACTCACCTTCTTTCCGACTTTATAGTATAGGTTATTTGCGGTCAAAGTGACGTAATAAAATCTGTTGTAGGAAAAACTTGCTTGGAATTAGCTAAAAGTTACGACTTTGTTTATGTGTAAGTAGCAAATTAACATAACATACCATCAAGCCTGCATTCTCCGAAGGGTTAGGCCGAAGTGTACCAATGTATACCCACAGTTCGCCGGTAGTTTGTTTGGGCAAGCCTATTGCCATTAACCGGCCACAAATCCTAACTCCGAGCTGCTACTGAGAATTTCATAGAAAACCCCATAACACTTTGCTCGACCTAGTCATCGAACCCAAGACCTCTAGCGTAGCAGTCGCGCTTAGGACCACTAGGCTAACGAGGCAGTCCGCTGCATTAAAGTCAGCGCTCAAAATGTTTATCGATTGTAAATTTCAACAATGGCCCACTATTCCCCCGCCCCTGACCTAATACCCGACTGCCACAGTATAGAAAAGTTTGCATTCATGAACGCAGAATTAATGCAGCGTAATCACTTTGTACATTTTGTCCGACGATTACTGCAATTTCAGTTAAAGTCGTGTAATTGATCATGAACTAAAATGCTATAGATATGTAGAGTTGTAAATAAATCAAGCATTTTAAATATAATTGGATGTCGGCGGTCACCGCTCTCTATAGACATCTAGAATACAAGAAGCCTTGCCATTCCAGAAACAAAGTTGAAATGTCTTAAATACTAATTAATTAGTAGGTACCTAATAGCGAGCAAGTACATATATATCTTGCACACAACTTTCGCCGTTATTTCTAATAAATCAACGACACCATTGGTCTAGAATTATGTACTCAATCGTGGTAAAAGTTTTTTTTTTTAAATAATTGCCCCACACTAGTAATTTCTCCAGTACCGTCGGTGCGTTTACAAACATTACTCACATACCCAAACAGCCAGACCTGGAACAACTATCTGTGGGCCATACAAATATTAGTTCTGTTCGGGAATCGAACCCACGCCACACAGTCACGCAGCCAATAGCATAGCCACTGCACCAACCGTGTTGTTTTGTCACTCTTCCACCCCGTATATTAGACGCAAGTAGGTATTTTAACCTAAAACAGACTTACAGTACCTAAAAATCTTTGTAATCATAACTTAGAAACTTCCAAAGGTATTAAAAACTTAAACAATAAAGTAACCCTGATAAAAGTTTTATCGTAAAACGCAGGTATTTAGAACTTTCAAAGTCAGTGTAAAACATGGAAATATAAGCTCTCGGCAAATTAGATTGAAGGGGTGTCAGTAACATTGTGTTATCTTAAAGTGATCATTATTTTGTATGTAACTACAACGTTAGTCTAGTGGTCCTAAGTGCGACTGCTACGCAAGAGGTCTTGGGAATCGATCCCAGGTCGAGCGTTATTAGGTTTTTCTATGAAATTCTCAGTAGCAGCTCGGAGTTAGGATTTGCCCGTTTAATGGCAATAGGCTCACCTTCTATTACATGGGACCTAAATATACCGGTGAACTGTGGCTGTACAACGGTACACATCTGCCTAACCTTCAGGGAAAACAGGCGTGATGGTATGTGTGTATGTAATACTATAATGAGTGGCTTTATCTTAACAATTTAATTGCCAAAGATACAACAAATACGTGAAATAATTCAGATAAAAAGATCGGCTTTGTGAGACAACCCTACAGCTATTTTCATTTAGGCTTCCCAAGATTGTAAGCCATTATAACAGAAATAAAACTTGCTACTAAGGCACCTACGTCACAGTGCTCGGTGGGGGTGGCAGACATCTAACACGAATAAAATGATTCAATTTATATTCCGAACCGATTGAACCGAGTAAAGACATTTTCTCTACAGATCTATAAGATATTTTTTTAGTTTTCCATTGAATGTTATTGTTAGGAAGCAATTTTATTTTGTGAGAGGTTTAGGTGGGAATGGAAAAGTTTATTCCAGTAAGTTTATTCGGTCAATCGTTCTTTCGAGCAAACGTTCTTCGTTCAAGTGAACATCGGACAATCGTGACGTACTCCTCAAGAATTACTAGATATTACAGCTTTACGTGCTTTCCAATGCACGGAGGTGTCACCGCCATTTTTAAACTCCAGGCTGCTACTAAGATCATCATCATCATAATATCAGCCGCAAAACGTTCACTGCCGGACATAGGCCTCCCCCATAGATTTCTAAAAGGTCCGGTTGCAAGCGGCCTACTTTCAGCATTTTGCTGCGGTCGGTTTATCAGATCGTCTGTCCACCATAGGATACTGAGATTCTAATGAAAAATCTTAATAAGATTTGACCTTACACAAGAATCAAAACAAAGACTCTACGATCAAAAGTGCAGTCAACTTCTGTATAGTAAATATTAGCTGTACACCTCGGGGTGTCACCCGCGTTCAGTTGCGTTTTTGGTTACTGCTCCGCTCGCGTTGGTCGTATCGTGATGTTCTATACATATAAACCTTCCTTTTGAATCACTCTATCTACTGATAATAACCGCATTAAAATCCGTTGCGTAGTATAAAAGATTTAAGCGTACATACAGCGAGAGCGACTTCGTTTTATACTATGTAAGGATACAGCATCACAAATTCTACTCTGCATAGAAACAGGTCTAATGTTTGTCTATGTTCCATTTTGTTTCCTTCCCTCGGCTCTCAGGAGACTCCCCGAAGTATTTGCTCGTATTTTCATCTTCATTTCGGCGAAAACCTTAAGGGAACTGGGTAGGTACTGTGTTCCTTTACATTTTGGTGTCTTAGTGTGCGTAATTTTGCGTATTTCCTTTGGCAAATGTGGGTCGAATTGAATTTTTAACTTTAATTTCTTATTAAATTGGTGTTATTTTTGTTTGAAGATTTTTCTTTTGAGGGACAATGGTTTATATTATTTTTTTAGAAATGATAATGTTACCTACTTAGAATTAAAGTGAGATGACTGTACGTACTACTTACCCCTATTCTTGATGTCTGGTACACTGAACTACCTGCGCGCCCGCTGCGTCTGTTGAAATACCAACATATTTTGATTAGAGGTAAAACGTGGACGTTTTTAGTTCAGTTTTATACAATGTATTTTGAGGATAAGAAAGTGCTGATTTCCATTCTAACTGAAAACGATGTTTGTATATCAACATTTGTCTTTCCCCGACTGTGGCTGAGTCTAAAAGAAGGGACATATTTGGTTGTGTAGTTATAACTATATAAGTATCGTATAATGAGCTGTCAAGAAGACACCCTACATTAAATGCTTTAAAAAAAAAACTAAATGCTTTTAAATAAAATTCCTATGCTGGTCGTTCGTATAGATATTGAACAGGGCCGGGGCTAACACGCTAAATTGGGCAGTCTATTTTTTGACAGCGCCACCTTACGAATATCATATTCTGGATCTCACACTACTACGAAAATGGTCTTATCTCAATATTGCAATCGTTCACTCGCGAGAAAATCACTTGTAATTTTGCTAAGTGTATAAATGTTTATGCTCGTGACTGTACAGGTTGCTCAATACTGGTCAGACAAAATTTCGTTCTAGTCAAACGAAAAGAAGAAGAATTTAATTCCTCTATAAAAAAACTAGCTTTAATCAGCGTCACAGAGTTGTCTCAATAAGATAAATGATAGAGCTTCTTTCAATTGAATTAACTACAGGAAGCGAGCTGCTCAGCATTCATTAGTGAGGTACGTGACAGACATTCCTAACCTCCGGAACCCTCCTTCATTTAGAGTTCAGCAGAAAATAATTAAAGGCTTTAGGTATTTGATGTAATTAGTTATCTCGTTGTATCTAAGAAATTAAATTAAGCTTAACAAGTTTATCTTGGACATCACTGATATCGGTGAAGAAAACTACCGTGGGAAAACATGGACTTATAAATTAATATGAGTCTGTAATCGCCAATCCGTTTTGAGTAAGTGTGGTGATCAATGCTCGTGCCTTATCTGTATGAATAGAGGACAATAATAAGCTGACATTATTGTTAAGTAGCTATGGTTCAGCAAAAAATATTTTTAATTTATTTAAATAATAATTATATTTGTATAATTCTTTTCCGCTGAAACGGTTGCACGGGCTAATATAAAAGGCACACATTTAGATATTGATCTAACTAATTTTCACCTCGTTTTTATATTCTCATGGGATAATTTACGAATTTGGATTAATTCTGAAGTCTATAAGACAAAGTCGCGAGCAGAAACTAGATTTGTAACAAATTACAAGGGTTTTACCATCGCGCTTATCTTCCTTAACCATGCAGTCTGACAGTGACGACGATTCAGCAGTTTTCTGCGTCTTAAAAGAGTTTTTCTGTAAACAATATCTCAAGCATTTCTCATCTGCAAATCCCCTGTTGTCTCCGCCTTATCTTTGCCCCTATATCACAATTGCGTCGCAAAACGTCCCATGTCTGCAGTCAATTTAATGTAAGCAAACCCGTTTTATAGGATTTGTGAATCCCCTGGCAGGGATTTCACATCGTTTTGTGTAGATACCTCCAAGAGATTGGTGTTTTTATTAGAAAACACGTCTTATGCGTAATCTGCCGGAAAAAAGAGGTACTTTTTCTATGGTTACCACTTAAGGATAATTTTGAAATATGGCCCAATTTTCGATGTAATAGGTATTCATTTTAGATTTAGGGCTAATTGACTTTCAATCTATTTAAGCATAAGTTTGGTATGTACTGTACATACATACATACCAGTAAGCCTGTGTTCTCGCAAAGGTTAGGCAGAGGTGTACAAATGCACTCCCACGGTTCGCCGGTACTATTTAGGTCCCATGTGATAGGGGACGAGCCTATTGCCATTAGCCGGGCACAAAACCTAAACTGGACTGTACTAATACATTGAACCTTTATTGCTAGATATTAATGGCCAATCACGAAAATAATGGAATACATTCGGCATATTGGTTCGTTCGTTTTCGCAGAATGATGCTCAATTATAGAGATTTAATAGCAACGTTAAGGAAAGTATGTTTTAGGCACATAATTGCTTGGAAGATCTTATCTGATATACCTCGATCCACAAATCAAGTTGAGCAAATAACCGCTGATTAAACCAGTATCAATAGACTTCAATTTGCTAAATGTAAATACATTAAAAATGGAACAGAATTTGGATGAAATTGTCTGCTAAGTAACTATGTATTTTAATCTGAACTAAATAAGTAATAAACACCATTATCTAATAATTCCAAAACAACTTCTCTACACAAAAACACCTCATTTTAGCCCTGAAATCCCGATTATTTTTCAAAATTAATTAAAAAAAATATATATAGGTACCATCACGCCTGTATTCCCTGAAGGGTTAGACAGAGGTGTACCAATGTACACCCACAGTTCGCCAGTATATTTAGGTCCCACGAAATAGGGGGCGAGCCTAATAATGTAAAAAAAAAAAATGTACTTAAAATTAGATTTTTGTTGCCTTGAAATTGATAAATAGTTAGTCAATTGACTCGGCAAATAAGTCACGTCATAGTATAGTATTGCCATATAAAATCTATGAGGGAATCGCGTTTTGATAGCTCATTAAAAGTATGTCAATTGATTAGTGGTATCCAACATCTTACTGTCTCAAATAATTTAGAAAAAGTTTAAATCTTTTTTGGTAGGGAGATAATATCTTCAAGAAAATGGTACACATCGGGACATAAAAAAGGGCCAACCGTAATGCCTTTATTGAGTGAAAATGTAATGTGCACAAAGTTCTTTTTATGGGGTACGTGGGGGAAAAAGGGGAATTCTGCCATTGTGTGCACAAAAAGAAAATTGAATAAAATATCTTCTAATTCTTTTGTTTGACGTAAGGAAATGAGGAAAGAGTGTTATGAAACACTGAAAGATATATATTGCCTGCCTAGCCTTTTCCCAACTATGTTGGGGTCGGCTTCCAGCCTAACCGGATGCAGCTGAATACCAGTGTTTTACATGGAGCGACTGCCTATCAGACCTCCACAACCCAGTTACTGGGCAACACGGTACCCCTTGGTTAGACTGGTTGTCAGACTTCTTGGCTTCTGACTATCCGTAACGACTGTCAAAGATCTACGAATGACAGCCGGGACCAACAGCTTTACGTGCTTTCCGAGGCACGGGGGTGTCACACCACCAACTTCCAAACTCCGGGCTGTTACTGAGAAATTCCGCAATGGAAAAACCCATTAACACTTTTTGCCCGACCTGGGAATCGAACCCAGGACCCCTCGATCAGCAGTCGCGCTTGCGACCACGAGACCAACGGGGCAGTCGATAAGAAAGATATATATTGAAATGCATATTCTATGGGGTTCATTGTTAATAACAGAATTTTAATTATAATTTTGAAGCAATGCGAAGAGTTCTAAGATTTTCTTAACGCATTTTGTTTTATTTTAAAATGCATAGTATTAATACCAGCCTTTTATTATCTTACTGCAAGGCAAAGGCCTCTTCTTATACGTATAGAAAATCAAATAATCACGCCTATTCAAGGTGTATTATCAATTTGAGATTTATTCATTTTTAATCAAATTCAATATCGCAGATTACACTTTCAGGATTTTTTATTAATAAAAAAGGTTCTATGAGAAAATTCGGAATTTTCCTTAAGTCTAAAGACGCTAAATACCATTGCCATTGGCACTGGCCCTTAGTGGCCCCTTCCAGGTACTGACATAACCATGTATGTACATGGTGGTATTTTAAGACGGAAAACGTATTTATTATTCCTATAATAAGAGGATTAATAAATATTTCCTACAATAAGAGGTAATAGGTTGGCATTATTATTATTATGTATTAGACTCCTTACCCATAAAAATGTAGGTAAAGAGATACAACAGGTCGTGTAATCGTTCACATTTAATATTAGTGCGTATTCAGTGTAAACGCTTCACATATTTAAGCCAACGCGTGTTTAACCGCTTTAGAGGCGGTTTTCTATGAATATTTTACCGACATGGCGAGTCAAACGTACATACATGATTATGTTAGAGGTCGGCGAGGTATAACCTACCTTTTGTTTAGCTGACAGAAAAAATTGTTCACCGAAGCTCTTTTACATAACACTAGCGAATACCCGCAAGTTCGTCTGCAGAGGCTTGAGAATTGGAACATAACCACAAGTTATGCCACAGAAAAGATTTTTGATTCGTTTCAAAGTTTTTTTATTTCATGATTCTAGAAAACTTCCTCGTTAGAGTACGCGCGACTGCTACGCTAGAGGTATTGGGTTCGATTCTCAGGTCAAGCAAAAAGTGTTACTGGGTTTTTCTCATTAGCTTTATTTTATTTTATTACTTATTATTTGTATTCAGAGTTAGGATTTGTGCCCTGTCAATGGCAATAGGCTCGCCTCTTATTACATGGGATTTAAACATACCTGCAAACTGTGGGTGTACATTGGTACACCTTTACCCTTTGGAAACACAGACAGGATGGTATGTTATGTTAAAAATTACCGATCTGAAGTGTCAAGAATCATGACTGAAACCGTGATGGAAGTTGGTGTCACGATGTCCTATCGTAAATAATAAAGGTATCTACATACATAATCTAGGTTTTGCTAAAAAAGGTCAGGTGTTTTAGAACCGTTGCTACAAGAATAGTTTCTCATCAGTATTCCAGAGGCATGCTGTTGATTTAGAGGTCCGAGAGAGGTCAGACCTCAGCGGTTACTAACGTATGTAGATTTCTTGCTTACACCTGCTTTTCTATTCCAATTCGAGTGTTTTTTTTATGATTTGTCTGACGAGATGAGAATACAAATAAGAGAAACAAGTATAAATAAAATAGTTTTATCAGCTATATGTCAGTATGAATAGTTTTATCAGATTTCGCACATTATTACTTAGATAAGTACTACGTTTATAAAATTAGGTCAAAAATTAAATCGTTTATTTTAATTACAGCATTACAAGGCACTTAACGTCCTATATAAGAAAAAATAATTGAATGCAAGTTGCCCATTCCAAAATGTAGTTTCGTATGGAGAAAATTGGGCAAGAAACTCCATACTCTATAACTATAGAATTGTCCAAACGTTTGATTGACATTTCTCGTGATCAAAGGGCTGGTTTTTACCTTGGCTAGGGGTTTAGCATTGCCATCTAACATGGCAATGCTGCTAGCCTTTTGGGCATAATTATTTCCAGTTGACTATTAAGGTATTTTTTAATAAATAACATAACATCACACATGTATTCCCCGAAGAGGTGAACCAACGTACACCCACAGTTCGCCAGTATTTGGTCCCATGTAATAGGGGGCGAGACTATTGCCACCTATTGCCATCAACCGGGCACAATTCCTGACTCCGAGCTGCTACTGAGACTTTCATATAAAAACCCAATAACACTTTGCTCGACCTGGGAATCGATCCCACGTTTTATAAATATTTTACAACATTTTGTTACTATGAAAAACGTTATTCTCGACTTATCTACTAACACTAACTCACCTGCCTTAAACACCCTACCTACTAAATAAAACTATTTTAAAAAGATTTCAAATCTTCCAATTCCAAAATCTTTCAAACATTTTCTGCTGACATCTCAGTGCTGTAATATTCCCAGTGAGCGCCTCACAGAATCCGCATCCGATTGGCTCGTTACGTCATGTCCGCTCCAATCGGCTTTGATCGCTGACCGGAAACCGTTGTACCGCGACAATAATAACCTAATCAGCTGCGAGC